>OX439245.1:4766384-5966384 GCA_949319165.1 Sialis lutaria | reverse complement strand
CTATAAACCAATTTTTACCATCATACAATCAACCCTTAACTGGTATCGTTAATTTTACAAACGTAACTGGTGTTGTGGGGTATTTGCGGCACCCACTAAAGTTTAGCTTTTCGCAAGCTAGTTTCAATAATGAGGCTAGGTAATACTTTTAAATGGTAAATAATTAACTAATTTTATGTAAACAAGTTTTTATTACCATTATTTTACTAAATTATCTTCTATGAGAGATCCCAATAAATTTTGGATACTTTTAGGTATCTACAAAAAGTAAAAAAATAACTTTAGGAAAGTTTTTAACAAAAATATTTTTTTTAATCTAATATGAACTAATTAAACATAAAAAACGTGTTTACATGCCTCTAATTAACAATTAAAAAAAAATCAACTGGTATCGTGGGGGTCAGCACGTACCTCCGTCCCTAAAGGTGTCCGGCACCCACCGTGACGTAATGAGATTACTTAAAATGGCAGGTGCGCACAATGATTAGATTTTTAGAAAAACGTCAAAAGATATTTTTTGAGGTTTGTCCGGCCCCGATGGAACCAGTTAAAGAGTTAAAAATAATAGCAATTATCTCCAATATTGCGCTTAGAAATATTCAATAGAATTATCATTGAGCTTATGACATATTTTTCCAGATTTTCTCCTAACAAAATATAAAAATAGCGGAAAAAATATTACATACAGGATGTCCAAGATAAGCGTGCAATGCATGGGTATATCCTAAACGGTAAGAGATACAGATGTGGTTAAATGAGATGAATTATTTGTAAGAAAGGGGTGAGTATTACAACATCAAAAAATATTAATAATTTTATGTGGTTCAGGCGGTATACCCAAAAAACAGAAAATTTGGAATTTCTTTAAATGACTATAACTTTTTTGGCAAAGTAGATAGGTACTTTTTGTTTGCGGTTTCTCAAAGCACTTTTTTGAGTAGAATTGTTTGGTGTATTTAGAATTTTTATATCACTTTTAGTTTCCGAGTTACAAGCCCTAACTTTAGTTTTTCTTATGGGCCGCCAAGTTGGCTATATCATATTCGAACGTATTTTTTACTCTACTTTACAATGATATGTCACATGTCATACTTATTATTAAAAAAAAGTAAAAACATTTTTTTTGTAATAGTTTATTGTTTTTAAATATGCATTTGTTATTTTCATTGTAGTTATTGCGATTTTTGTTTAACAATTTTTGTTTTTCATGGCTTACTTAAATGTTTGTAATAAAATACTTTATAATTATCACCAATATTTAGTACTTCGACTTATTTTCTATAATAAGTATGACATGTGACATATCATTGTAAAGTAGAGTAAAAAATACGTTCGAATATGATATAGCCAACTTGGCGGCCCATAAGAAAAACTAAAGTTAGGGCTTGTAACTCGGAAACTAAAAGTGATATAAAAATTCTAAATACACCAAACAATTCTACTCAAAAAAGTGCTTTGAGAAACCGCAAACAAAAAGTACCTATCTACTTTGCCAAAAAAGTTATAGTCATTTAAAGAAATTCCGAATTTTCTGTTTTTTGGGTATACCGCCTGAACCACATAAAATTATTAATATTTTTTGATGTTGTAATACTCACCCCTTTCTTACAAATAATTCATCTCATTTAACCACATCTGTATCTCTTACCGTTTAGGATATACCCATGCATTGCACGCTTATCTTGGACACCCTGTATATCGGCAACAAGTCACTATTTCTCTAATGCCAAAGATCGGGAAGGGGGCCGAATTACGCGGAATGCACCGCAAGCAAAGTCTCCAATAAAATATATACATAGTTCGCAGAATGCAGAAAGATTCGACCGTTAAGGTGACTACAGACGAAACTACATGCTTGACAACACCGCTTGATCAATCCGTTTGATCAAGCATATTGTAGCGTGTGTATGGTAATTTTGCTCAAGCATTATGCTTCCACAATCCGCTTGAAGATTGATTGAATTTTAATCATACCGCTTGTACAATCCGCGATTGCACAAGTGGTCTCAACGTGTGTACCAAGAACGTGTATGTTTGTACAAGCAAACGTTGTTGTGTGCAGCTGTAGATGTGATAACAAACTGCCGCTTGTACAAGCATATGCTTGTGCGTGTGGTGGCGCAGCGAAATTGTGCGTGCTTGATCAAGCGGTGTTGTCAAGCATGTAGTTACGTCTGTAGCCACCCTTACGCGTGTCTGTATACAGGATGGGGCAATAGTGTTCGGAAGCTGGATAGCTTGTACACCGTTACAGATAAAAAAATCTTTTTAATGCAGATGTAAACTGTGGGTAAATGCTCATACATAGAATAAGTGAGACACGCTTATGTTAATTTTTGTAAATGGAATATTTTTATATATTTATCACTTCTTTTGGGATGTTTATTCATATCTAAAATATTAGCCCCATCTAATGCCCAGTCAAGAAGTAATAATACATATATATTTTTTTAAATGATTTTTATAATACTCCACTTAACAATTCACCACTTCCGCGGCCACTGATTTGAAGAAGAAATTAAGTAAGGACCTTATTGTAGGAGGTTGTACGGTGCTCTTATATAAATATCGTAGAGCCACCCTGTACAGGATGTTCAGAATTAATTTTCCAATTTTGATAACTTCAAAGTAATTCTTCTCAACTTTTTCAAATGGAACATCCTATTAATTTTTTAACGATGATATGTAGAATTAAATAACGAACATTTTTTGTATGTTATAAATAGCCATGAGAATGTCTATTTGTAACCACTTGTTGAGAAAAAAGTACAAAATTCAACAATATTTACTAAAAAAAGAATTTTTTTTTTCAAAGACAATGAAATACCTTGTATACAGGTTGTACATGTACCCATACAAACAGCATGCATTTTTTCAGCTAGCAAACAGATATCCTATTGTTTTGTGGAACACAAACAACCAAAACAATTAACAATCAAATAAATTCACGAATGTGCTGTTTGAGATCGAGACACAAACTTAATATTCATGTTGACTGTATATTATATCTATATTAGGGTGGGCCAATTTTTTAACCGACCTCGGCTACCCCCCTATGTAAAAGTACTCTTAATTCTAAGAAAAAACGCCCATTGAACTATACCTCTACATTCAACTGTTCATTTTTGCTCTATCTTACATTGTTTTTGTTGCATCGACGATTTAAGCATAAACGGCACTCACCTTTTTTTGTTTTTATTTTTTTGCGTGTATTTCCCGGGGGCCTATAGCCTTGCATTTGTAATATTTTATAAAGGGCATCATTTGCCTTCGATCGACACCAAAATCATCCTGGCGAATATTAATTCTAGTTAAAAAATTAATTTGATTGGAGTAGACTGATTTTGGTGGCCCGTGTTCATATATAAGTTTGACACCACTGAATATAAACCAAACATAACAATTTCAGACAATGACTCACAAACTGTTTACTTACATAAGTTAAGAACGACGCACATGTTTGACTGGTTGTTTCCTTGTAGGGGAGGGTTGTACAAAATTTAATTAATTATTGTATGATAATTTACCATGGATGATATTAAATTTAAAAACTAATTAGGTATAAAAAACATAATATTTAATTAATAGGTCGAATACGATATATCTTTGAAGTATGAAAGATATGACCTGTGTGAAGTTGGCACCGCATGTTTCGAAATATAAAAATTAGAGTTAAATATATTTTGAATAAGATTTCTGTCAATTTAACCCCCTAAAGCCGTATTTTCAAAATGGGGTAATAACTTCACGTAGTACCACAAAATAAAAAACACATTCTTTTAAGAATTCTGGGAAACACTCCAAGAGTTCTGGAGTTCTCTTATATTTTAAAAGAGTTCTGTCAATTTAACCCCCCCCCCCCAAGCCGTATTTTCGAAATGGGGTGATAACTTCACGTAGTAGCACAAACTAAAAAAAATTCTTTTAAGAGTTCTGGAAAATACTTCAAGCGTTCTGGAGTTCTCTTATATTTTAAACAAGAGTTCTGTCAATTTAACCCTCCAGACTCGATTTTTTGTAAATATTCTTGAGAAGCCAAGTTTACATACATAAAGATATGTATCAAGTTAAAAAATAACTACTTAGCACAGAAACTTTTGTAGAAAACATTCAACATTTTAATTTTTAAAAACACATGTTTAGAAATGTACATTTATACTAAACATATATAACTTAATGAGTACATAAAACAAACAGTTTTAAACAGCCTGTATGATCATTTTATTTCGAAATCAATTTATTAATTCCATAGATTACACACAAACAACATTGATTTAAACATTTTCACCCGAATTCATTACGACAAATCATTGTATAGTGCGCGTAACCTATATGCAACAACCTTAAAAAAAATTTTTTGAAGCCGTTATAAATATGTCCAGCATAAAATTTGCACGGATGATAGAGAATACTATAAGCAATATTTATGATTTTTTTCAGATTTTTAAAAAGCTGACCTCAGCTTCAAATTTCAAAAAAAAAATTAATTGTACAAAAAATAATCAAAATTTTTGTTTTACTTAAAAACGGACAAATGTCCAAAAAGATCGTTCTTTTGTGAACAAAACTAAAAAAAAATCAATTCGCTACGATAAGTACATCCGGAGATAAAAATTGTTGTTTAAATGCATATGCGTCATATCTGCAAAACTTAAAATACGCGTCATTTTCAAAAAACTGAAAATTTTGCGAAATGATGAATGAAAGTTATATTATTTGAGCAAGTTTAACAACATATGTGAAAATTATGAAAATCCGTAAAAGTAGCGTTTTTCCCTGATAGAGTTGAAGAATGACCCATTTTCGTCTGTGAAGACAACCATACATTTTTTTAAAACGATCACTAAACTGGAAATAAATGTTTATACTTGTAAAAAATTGTTTTTTCATAACGGTACAAATTAAAAAAAATGTTTTTGCATGGAATATGATTATCTATAATTTCGGTCCCAATTCATTTTTTTCTATATTTTATCATTTAGCCAAATGATAAAGTATATTTAGTACATTTCACACTTAGTACAGCGTAAAAGAAGATCCCGTAGTAACCATGGCAGCTTTTTTATTATTTAGAACTAGGAGCTTAAGGGTTGATCCAGACTATCGAGTTGGTCTCGGTCCGGTCTCGCTCCAATCAAATATAAATAAACCATAAACAATGAAATCATTCACACGTAGGTATCGCTTAGATATTTGTTAAATCACGCTCTGATACAGTATTAGGTCGATGTTAACCATGATTTATTGAAAAAGAAACTATACACATCCGGTATTAGAGGAGCTGCCCTAAACTTGCATATTTAGCTCATATGTCTTTGCAAAATAGACATCAAATTGTTAAAATTAAATTCAACGACAACGACACAGCGTTTCAAAATTATAGGTACTGCAAAATGCGGAGTTCCCCAGGGCTCCATATTTGGTCCAATTTTATTCCTAATATTTATAAATGACATAAAATCATTTACTTAACAAAATATTGTTCCTTTTGCGGATGACACGACATTTATATACATATGAAGAGAAAAATCCGGTTTAACTATTAACAAATCGATTGAAGATATAAGTATAATTTTTTTAATGAGAACAGTCTCTTAAACATACAAAAAAGAAACATTATAAAATTTTGCAATTATGGAAATTTGCCAGATAATTTCAACGTTTCAACAAAATGCGTTAAATTAGTAGGAATACATATGCTTATTAAATAAATTCAATCATTAACAAAATTAGCAAATACTGGTTTCTCCTAAAAAGTGTCAATACTCTGCTGTCTGAAAATGTCCTTCAAAAAATATATTATAGCTACATTCAATCGAATATAGCATACATATTATGGTATTATATTTTGGGGCAGAGCCACAGTTATTAATGAACGTTTTATAATAAAAAAAAACGTTGTATACGAGTAATATGTAATGAAAGAGCAAAACAACCATGTCGACCTTTATTTAAAAAATTAAATATATGAACGCTAACAGACATATATTTATGAGTCTGCTATAGACAACATACGAGACCACCAACATTACACGAGAACAAAGCATCTCAGGGCCGGCAGAATAGATAAATTTCTAGTGTCTTGTAAAAATGTGGGTGGAGGGGGAAGTTGGAGAGTTTTTTTAAATATGGTTTTTGAAACATTAAAAATTATCAATAGTTTTACAAATAAATATTCAAATAAGCTTTTTATTCATAATATCTGACTCAATTATTTCAAAGTACATTAATTATTCTGCTTTAAGGCGAAAACAGTTGTATGTTTATTATTTTTAACGATGAATTCGTCCATTAGTGTTTCAATGTCTAAATTGTCAACTAATTCTGAATAAATGTGGATCAAAGCCATATGATTTAATCGCCCTTCCATCATTGTTCAACGAAGATAATAATTTTTCATTCGACGCAGAACTGAAAAACTTCGTTCATTTGTGCAAGACGATTCGGGTACGATTCCTACGCACCATCCCTCGTTATCACGTAAAAAAGTCACGATATCCTTCAACTTTTCAATTTTTTTATTAGTTCTTGTTGCCAAATCAAGGAACATGTCTCTGTTATTAATTAATGTCTTTATCAAAATCGTTTTTGTAAAATTCAATTATATTTACTTGGTCAAAAATTTCATAATACGTTTTTCTAAATTTTACCTACAGTAAGTACATTTCACGATGAAATCATTTATTTCGATAAGGGTAAATGTTTTGCAGGTCATAAATAAGTCCACGTAAAAGACCTTAAAAAAATTAAATGCTTTTTCAATCTCTGGTGGGTAATTCGACACACGCAAATTTTTACAAACGTTACGAAATTTCTATATAAATTAATTAGAAAAAAGATTTTAAATTTTTTTTATTTCGCCGCTCCTGACATTATAGTTAACAAAAACTTTTTAATATTATCTATAGATAATTATACTAATTACATCAAATTACCAATCAATTTTGGTTAAAATTTAATTTATAAGAAATTTAATCAAAATGTACAAAATAACATTTCTTTACACGCTCCTGACGTATATAAGATAGAAAAACAGCTGTATATAATTTCATCATTTAACAATTTCAATCAAAATCTATTTAACGTAGAAATTATAATTGATTCACAAATCTAACAATTTAAAATTAATCAAGTAATTTATCAGTGTGTTTTTTATGAAAATGTCAATAAAAATCCATGTGTTTTCTTCTTTATAAATGTCATTTTTTGTCAGATATAAACAAAAGACAACAGTGATATCTTGTAATTTAGCAAATTATCGTAAAAATAGTATTTTTCAAACGACCATCACACTGTCTGACAAAACAAAAGCCGATGCTTGTTTGAACCAGTTTTAATCGTTTTTTCAGTAAAATTCGTTGTACTTTTTCGGAAAAAAATCACAGCTCAGAGACCTTTCATAGCTAAGAAATGAAATCTAGCCTATTGACTGGAAAAAGAGTGCAACTACATGAAAAAAAAAAAAAATTATCAAAATCGGCTCGGTAGAAACAGAGTCTATAAAGATAACATTTCGGGGCGACATACATATATATATATTCATACACGTTTATATTATAGTAGTGCGATACTTTACTTTATTTTATTTTACTTTACTTTGAATTATGTATTATGTATTTTGTATTTTCTGCCTTTAGTGCTAATCTTTGGATGATATAATATTTAGAATCTGATATTTTTCCTTTTTCTTTTGGACTTATTGTATCCGTTTGTATGGGTTACACAATAAAACCTATTATTATTGTTTAGAATATCTAGCAGGTCTCGATACAGTCTCACTCCAGTCAAATATATACCTGTATCAAAGCATGATTGGACTGAGACATGAGCGATACCTATAGTGCGAATGATTTCATTGTTCATTGTTTATTTATATTTGATTAGAGTGAGACTGGATCGCGACCGGCTTGATAGTCTGGATCGACCGTTACTCTACTGAATATTTGATTGGACCGAGACCGGCTCGTAATCGGTTCAATGGTCTGAATCGACCCTAAAAATTCTGAAAAGAAATCGATAGGTTATGATAAACTGTACATTTATGATGTAGGTGTAGGATTTTATTATTTTGTATTTTTTGTATTCAAGTAGTGGGCATTCTTTTTAACACATTATCTTATAAAATGTGCATAATATGTATGATTTAGTCATAAGTGAAAAATAAAACATTAAATAAAATAATATCATTTATTTTTTGTGTATCTCCCTTACTTTCCCTACTATAAACGGGTATGTACTATTCATACAATATGTATACATAACATACTCGCATATATTAGACTGATTGTCCATGTCTACTTTTATTTATTTAAAAGATTTTTTAGTTGATTTTTAAATGTTATGTTTTATTTCATCCGTGTTTATTATAATTTTCAAAATTATGTATTAATTATAATTAAATAATATATTATTGTTTTTTGAGCCCTCGCCTAAGGTGCAAACTAGAGAGTGTATAATAATATGATAGTTGACTATAATATTGTATGTGATTTGTGGTCCCTTGGATGTCATTATAAACGATTTGAACTGTGTAACTATTTAAATAATTTAAATATGATTCCATATTTGTTAGTAATATATCAATAATAATTTCATTACAAAAAAATTATGTAATTATTAAATATCCAGAAGTAAACTTCAATTAGGTTGCTTACCACTGCTTTAAACATACCTCACATAGATAACAGTTATCACTTGATAACTGTTACCACTTATCAATACCAGTAATATTTTTACAAATCTAAAAAAAATTTAAATCATTAGATGTTAAAAATACAAACAGTGCTAAGTGTTCAGTGATTTGCATTAATACAATAACAAATAATATCTATTATCTATCTATAACTATCAAAGGTGCAGTAGGAAGTAATCTTCTTCTTCTTCTTTCTTTTTGGCTTCCTTTTATTAATCAGCTACTTTTATTTTTAATTTATCGCTTTTGATTTTAGCTTAATTTCACTTATTTTAATTTTTATTATTTATCACTTCTTTTGCTTCCCTGTTTTCTATTTTTCCACTTTTATTTATTTTTAATATTCGATCACTTACTTTTATTTTCTCACTTCTTTTTATTTGATTTTTCTTGTTCGCGCTTTATTTCTTATTATTCTTGTCCGCTCAGCTTTTCTTATTTTATTTATCACTATATTTGTGTCGACTTGTTTCTATTTTTGTTTTGACTGTTTTTTCCTCTCTACTTTTATTATTACATTTCTTTTTAATTAATATTTTTGTTATCTACTCTTTTTTTTAATGTTTATTGATATTATTTAGAGTTTCGAATTGAATGTTCTGTTTTGTTTATTTATTATTATTAACTATTTTTTATGTCATATTAATATTCTTTGATAATTTAAGATCTGTTTTTTTAAAGACTGTTATTAATTTTAATATTTTATCGCTGTTTGTACTTAATAGGTTGCTTATTGATGTCGGGAGATTTATTTTTTGTTTGATAAAATCTATCACTTTTCTGTTTATTATCGTCAATTGCAGTGTATATGGAATGTTTTATTTCGTATAGACTGTTGATACAGTGTGAAATATGTCATAATTATTATATAAAGGTTAAACCCAAAAAACATAGTACAAAATAATATATGAATACATATGTGGACACATGGGTTCATACATGAATACATATTAACAAAGAAAGTACATTAATATTATTGTTAGTCAGTTATCAAAAAATTCTGCAATGCTATAGTAATTTTTAGATAGCAAATATTTTCTTAATTGTATTTTGAATTGACGACATGGTAATGTTTTAATATGCATTGGTAGATGGTTGTATATTTTTATTATTTGACTCAGTGGGCCTTTTTGAAAAATATTCAGAGTCGCCAAAGACGGAAGTAGATTATGTTTATTGCGTGTCAAGTTATCATGGTTAAGTGTATTATTTGCAAAAAGATATTAATATTTTTTAATAAAAATAGCACATTCTAAAATGTAGATATCAAAAACAGTTAAAATAGATAGTTTATTGTAAACGGGGCGACACGATGTACGTGGAGATATGTTAAAAAGGGCTCTAATGCATCTTTTTGTGTTAAAAAACATCTTTTACATTAACTGAGTTTCCCCAGAAAATAATTCCATATGATAATTGGGACTGTACATAAGAATAATAAATATTAAGCAGTATTAAAATTGGTAGTTTTATTTAAGTTACGTATTAAGTATATGTATATAAATTTGATAGAAGTTTGTTTATATACATAAGTTAGAGGGAGAGAGCCGAGATAGTTAGTTTTTGTTATTAGATTTAGGATAAATTCACAGAGGTATTTAATAGTTTCAATATGCCCGTGTTTGTAGTTGTATTGTTTAATGTTGAGTTAGGTTGCGTTGTAATAGGTTTAATTTTGTCTTGGAGGATTAAAATGCCAGTCAGATTTTCTATTTAAATTATTTAACTCAAATGGAATTTTTTATTCGTTTGGTGACTTGGGATATTAATTTCATTTTGATTAATAGGTTTGTTATGTGTATTGTATTTATTTGAATTTTGCGTCTTTTTAGTTATCATATCAAAAGGATTTTTATTATTATAATTATTATTTTCGTTGTTTATACTCGGAAATTCGTTTTCTTGATTAAGAGTTTCCGATTGTTGTTTAGTAGTGACTGCACAACTTTTAAGTTTGTGTAAATTCGCAGCTTGTTCATAGGTAAGATTATAATATGCTATATTATGTTTAATTCGCTTTTGGAATTCGAAGGTCGGGTACGCGCGATCTGTTGCTACATGTTCACCACTGCAGTGTACGTGTACAGTGTACACACTCGGGTTTGTTCGTAGTGGTGCATTCGCTTGCTTCATATTTGTTTCACGCAAAAATAGACATTTTGTTTTGCTACGACATTGTGCTTTTAAATGTCCAAATCGTAAACAATTTTTGTACTGTGTCACTGATTGAACATATGGTTCTACTGAACATCTTATGCTGTCAATTACAACGTGTTTTGAGAGTTTTTAGCCTAAAAATGTTATAACTATGACTTCTCGTGGTACATATATATAGGTTCGCTATCGTTAATAACTTTTCATTTACTCTTCTGATGGATGAAACTTTACTTGGTGCAATTATTTCTTTCAAAATATATTCTTCGGATAAAGTAGTGTCTACTTGTTTGACTACCCCTTGTTTTTCGATTAAATGTTTTGGTATGTATGAGGTCATATCTGGAATATTACACAGTACAAGTTTATTTTCTGCTTTTATTCTGTTTAAGCCCGTTACAGTAATGTTTAATATTTCGTTTTTCATGTTGCTTATATGCTTATAAAGAATTTTAACAAAAGCCATGGGATGTATTTTAACCACATTTTTGTCTTTACCCTCTATGTACACGAAAAACGGCCCTTCATCTCTCTCTCTCTTGAAAGTATCGTTTATTTTGGTTTGAACTATTGTTGATTTTCTTTGTGCTGTTGTCCGTATCTTCATTTTCTGCCTTTTTTGTGTGCACTAGATGAGAATTAGAATGCGTTTTACCTTGTTTAGATGAGTCTAGGGAATCAAGTGCATTTGTTTTCCATTTTTTTTTGTCTTTCATGTTCTATAAAGTCCATTTCATTGCCTTCGTCTTCATTGTAAAGGGTATTCAAGGCTGAGGAGATAATGTGTCCTGTACCTCCGGGATTATGCTCGAGATCCTGGATGGAAATACCACTACTCGAACGGGATGCAGCCATCCCTATCCACTTTATTTTTTTACACTTTGAATCACTTATACTATTTTAGATATTACACTGTAAACTATTTGTTCGATTTTATTGATAACTCAAACACGATAATACATGTGTATCGGATGCCAGTTATAACTCGAATGTGGGAAGTAAAGTGTTTGATAATAAACATTCAATATGACTTATTAAAAATTATTATATATGTATCGTGCGTAAAGTAACTAACGTGAAAAACAATGGAGATTGTGCGAGAAGAAAGTAATGCCAGTTATGTTGGTAACACTGGAAGTGCGAATAAACAACAAACGCTCCGAGATGTTAGTGGCAAATCACAAGACAACAAAGATGTTGGTAAGGTTGTCGAAGACATAGAAGAGAGCTGTTTGAATGGTGAAACAGATAACATTAAGTATATCGATGAAGGTAGTCAAAGTGAAGAACATGAGCTAGATATAGCTAAATCTTCCGATGCTGAAGCACGTTTAAAACAAACAAACAATTGTGAACACTTTTCTCTAAAAGACCGAGTGTTGATTCTTATTTTGTTATTATTTACGATAGTGTTTGGTGTTCTAGACGTAGGTACTGACGTGTGGTTAATGTATCAGTACTTGCGAAGTAGACAATATCTATACGGGACTTTGACTATGGTGTTAGTATGGGGACCGTCATTATGTATCACAAATTGGTTATATTTAATGTAAGTAAAGTAGGGAAAACGGTATAGTTATTGACCACTGATAATGATTGGCCACTTTTCAGATTTTTTGTTTAAAATAAGAAACATGGTAACTTAATAAAATCGAAATGCTTACTAAAATGTTAGCCTAGTTTATTGTGATTGTTTAAGAGCATATTTTTGAGTATAGTATGCTTAATATTTTCAATAATAATTACATAACTTTGATTTTAAATTTTAACGTATTGTAATTTTGACATTTTGTTAAAGACATACATAAGAATGAATGAGTGAATAAAAATAAAATTTGTGTTAATAATTTGCAATATATAAAAACAGCTGTTAGTTTATATTGAAGATAATTATTAAATGTAAAAGTTTCAGATAGTAATTGTTCATTATTTTAAAAATATTATTTTTAAACTCTACTGAGCAATCATTGTGTTAACACAAACAAGTTTTTCTAATGATTGGCCACTGGTGGTTAGTTATTATTTATAGATAAAAAATATGCCTAAAAAGCAAAAACAATAAAAATAATGTTACTAAAAATATAAATGATGAAAACGTAGCTCATGAACAAACAAATTTAGATATAGAAAAAAAATAAGAAGAGAAGATTGATAAAATTTATGAAATAGGCGCCCCAGACAATTTTTTTACATTATTTCAGCCCCCTGCCCACCCAGAATAATATTTATTACTTAGAATTTTAATACTGATTTATGAAAAATAATTGTTTTTGGTGATACAATACTAAAATAAAAAACAGTTAATAACACGACAAATTTTCAAGTTTTCGAGATTTTGATATTCAATTTTAGAATTTTAAAACAAAATAAAAACGTAAAAATATGAAAGCTGGATAATCGAATATGAATTACTGAAAATCAGCTTTTTTATAAAATAAAAAAAAAATAAGTAACAGAAAAATAACTTAAATAAAATCAAAAACGAGCTGCCTCTCTTTTGAGTAACAGATTTGGGTAAAAACCCAAATCTGTTACGAAACAGAAATTGGCAGTTACAAATAAATGCAAAATTTGCTGACTAATTGTTACCTTTGTAGAAGTTTTATAAAATTTACCATCTATTACTATGACCAATAATTGTAAAAAAAATACTATGCCATTCATAAAAAAAATGGCCAATCATTATACTTTTTTGATATATTTTCTATTTTATGCGGGTTTTCGTTTTTCCTTATACTTATAATAGTAATACATATAGCAATAATAAAGGACTAAATAATGAATCTATTATTGTATTTATATTCCATTTATCATTTATATTAGAGGAACAACGCTTGTTTCTTTCGAGTTTTTTTTATTAAGTGGTCAATAATTATACCGTTTCCTCTATATGAAAAATAAAATAAAAACAGTGTTTGATTTTACAAATTGGTCAATTATAATAATAACAAATATATTTATATATAATTATCATAATTTTAGATGCTGTAGAGATGAAACCGCTTGGTTATACCGACAACTTGCAAAGAAGAAATGGGTTTTCATCATTTTCTTCTTAATTCCTATATCGTCATCTGTAGTTGCGTCAAACAACTTTATTTTATTTTATAAGGGGAAGTTGAATAAAAGAAATTATACAAATAAAAAAGAGAACTTACTAACTCTGCAGTTATTTGACAGTTTTCTAGAAGCAGCGCCACAGTTAACTCTACAGTTGTACGTGGTGTTAAATAACTTGGAACAGGCAATTCAAGATACGGGTTTTCTAAGTAAGTTTAGATATATAAACAGTACATAACATGTTATCTCATTGCAAACCAATAGTGATATTGAAGCATTTACATTACATTAAACTTAGACTAATGAAGATTATTAACATTGCAGACATGCTGCGGTGGGCTTCAATGGTTTTTTCTATGTTCACTATCACAAGAGTGATGTATACTGATCAAACATGGAACGTTAAAAACATCGGAGTTAAAGAAGCAGTGACACAGTTTATTTGTGCATTGCTCTTTGTTGGTAAGTACTCAAACAGGTCTGGGTTGACCAAAACTTGTGTTAAAGAGAAAGGATTTGATGATATTAATTTGATTACTAGTATGATCATACACTCACGGAAAAAATTAAAGTACCACTTGATTTTATCGCAAAAATTGCTCATTTTCAAAGTATTACCAATAGATCAAATATGATCATTTTGTAACTTATAGGATGTGAGAATTGAAGAAAATGTTATCTTCTTTTCGACTTCATGGGTATTTTTGTGTTATTAAACGGTTTTTTTATGACCAAACTGTGCTTAAATAAAAAAGTAGATTTTTTTTGTAATTTTGAAAGTTACCCACGGGGATGTTTAATTTTTTCCAAACTTCGTGACAACCATTTTTTTAAAATTCTCATAGCTTTAAAAGGCTTTTTTCAAAATTTTTAAAACATTTTTTTCGTGTGCGATATTTGAATGAAAAGATACCAAAACGTTTTAAACGACCATAAAGGGTTTAATTTTGGTCATACAGAAAATAAAAAAAATTAAGCTTAAACAATCATTGGTTGTCTAGTAACATTTAAAAAATTATTCATTTTAACTTAACCCTTCAAATACGAAAAATAAAAAAAATTGTTGAGTTTAAATAGCCATTTAAAAACAATCATTTTTTAATCTTAGTTCCTATGTTAAAAATATATCCAGAAATCAAGTTCTATCAAAGAACATGAAAAGTAGATATATTAACTTCAATATGAACAAAGGTTTCAGTAAAGTACCTATATGACTTTTTATAACAAATTTTATAAATTTTATGAATAAATGAATAAGCTTCACGTTCACAATCCTTCAATGACCGCGCGTGTAGAGTATGATCCAGTGAACATAGGTTCAAACCCGTACCCGTACAAAATAATAGTTACTTTTATTTTAAATTTTTTTTACTTTTTTTTCTTTTAAATATAAAATATGACGTATCAACACAGGGGTGTGGAATTCCCAGTTACGTCGCCGACATATCACAATGTGAAGCAAAAATTTCCACAGTCACCATGCAGTTACCATATTCGTCTGTGAATACACTCTTAAAAAGTGCAGGATCTGTTTGTCCTCCCCATGAATATAATATTATTAAAAATTCATTGTTTCCGCATAATGGACTTATTATGTCTTCAACAAAATTGCTAAAATATTGTTTCGTTAATTTTCCAGATTTGCCATATGTCACAAATTTTGTGTTGTACTTTTTCACTAGTAATTCTACATTTTCATGTACATGAGGCCCAAAACCACCATTCACTTCTTGTCTGTAAACTTTAGGTAAAAGTGCCCTTGCAGCAGTCAAAGCATACTGTGCAGTATAACTGTGCGTAACATGATATCGCCCAGAAACACATCCGTAGCCTTTTCTCCTTATTATACGACAATGTTCTTTTCTCATCCGATCTATATTCACACCCAGTTTGATCGGTGTTAATTACAAATTCAGCATTAAATTAAGTATTTTTTTAGAAATTTTTTTCTTAAATTTGTCAGCTTCAAAGATAAATAAGATAAATCCATTGCTTTTTTTGATTTTATTTAGTTAGTCACTTTTCGTTGACGAATTCGGTGGGTATTTTTAAATCTAAATTCCCTAGAATCAGACGCCGTGAAATCAAATTTATCTGATTTATGCTGCATCGCTGCAACAGAAGCTCACTGTTGAAGCATTCTCGTCGTCACTGACTCTTTACTATTTATCTTGCTTCACAAAATGGATCAAATATCCATTTATTTATCATATCGTACTTTTCTTTAACACCACTACCTTTATATATAATCCGTCCATCGCTTTAAATATTCTTTCCTTTTTAGTGCAGCGCATCTAGAATTTTGAAGTGTTTTTAAACTCCAATTAGGATGTTCTGTGACAAATTGAATTATTCTAATTTTTGTATCTAAAGATACATAATCGAAAAAATAGGACCCGTTTAATTCAGAAGGTTGAAAATCATCAAACGATTCTGTAGTAGTAGAAGTGGTGGACGAAACACTTATTATGCTGTGAGATGATTTTATAGGAGATGGCATGTTTTCTGAACACGCAGGTTAATCTTCGTCCAACTCGTCACCTTCCTCTTCTAGCGCAACTTCTTCTGGTAGTGCTTCATTCGTTAAATAAAGCTCGTCTTCTTCTTCAAAAACAAAGTTTTGTAAAACTTCTATTATAGACTGGGCAATTAACTCGCCCATAAGTTGAGCTTTTCTAGTTACTGCTCCACTTGCTGAACTCTCCACTAGATTTAATTTTTGTAATATACTACGACTAACTTTAACAGCATTAGTGATATTATCTTTCCCATGTACTTCATTAAGAGATTTTTATTTTACACCTTCATTAAAGATAACTTGACGAGTTGAAGGTTTCATAATTTTTTCGAGGTTATCCATTGTTAGAATTTTTGTATAACGTTTGCTCCAAGATTCGTACAAATATTATCGTTTACAAAACGATACTAAAATTTATCTAATTAATACATCGTATTTAAATAATTTACCTCACCCCAGCCATGAACTTTTATGAAAAATCCAGAGAGGAAATAATATTTTTGTGGTATTGTAATTATTGTATATTCCTAGATGTATACAGGGTGATTCAGACCACCCGTCTAAAATTTTGAATTGCTGGTTTTATAAATTTTGTAAAACAACTGTTAAGGAGAGGCTGTTGTTATTAATATTTGATGGCCACCTGTCTCACTTAGATATTGGTACAATAAAAAGGGCGAGAGAAGAAAATATAACAATTTTAAAACTTCCTTCACATACCACACCACAGATTTATTATAACCACTTGACAGAAGTTGCTTCCGCCCACTAAAAGTATTATGGGATAAGCAATTGATTTCTTGACAACGAGAAAATCAAAGAAGATTAACTAAGTCAGAATTTGTTAATTTATTGTGTAAAGTATGGAATGATGGCATAAAACCAGAGTCTATAACAAACGGATTTGCTGCAACTGGAATTTATCCCCCAAATAGAAACACATATCCCACAGAGAGACTTGACAGCGAAAAACTAGAGCGGTATCTTGCGAGGGGTGCACAATGAGTTAATAATGATCCAGATCATAATAATAACGATGATGGACAACTGCCTGATATAGAAACACTTGACGTGGAAACAACAGATACAGAGATATGAATATCAGATGTAGCAACACCGGTTGAACTACCCGCAATCGACATTGAAACTCAAAATCTGCAATCACAACCTAGTTGTTCTAAGAACTTTGAAACATTGTTCGAAAATTTGCTACTTAAGAAAATAGGAAAATCTACACCTTCTGTCACGAAACGACGAAAAGTAGAACTACATGCTAAAGTCATTACGAGCGAAGAATTTGTTTCACTTATAAATGATGCCGCAAGTAAAGAAAAAAAGTTACCTGTAAATAAATCTCAAGAGCGCAAGAAGAAAATAACTAAGTCTGTATCAGAGAGTTCTACTAAAACCGAAGATATTCACATCGAAGATGATTCTGATGCCAGTTTAGATGGGGTAGTTTTGGAATCTGGAAATGAAGTGGGGATAGATAGTTCGAAGATTGAAATAAAGGTTGGAGATTGTATTTTAGCGTCTTTCAAAAGCGGCAAAAAAGATGTTATCTATCGATATGTGTGCACTGTTTTGCAGATAAATGGATCTGAAATAGAAGTTATTATTATTATTATTTTTTTAACTAATTTTCTGTTTAAATATTTATTTGATACTAGCGGAATCCCGCGGCTTCGCTCGCGTAAACTTCGAAACTAATTAAAACCCTCTATAAGTAATAGGGAATGGCATATTACATTTTTTATATTGATTTTTATTCATTACTTTAAAAAAACGTAAATATCCCGGATCTTAGTGAAATTTTTTTTTTAAACTAACCCCCGTCTACTCTCGCCATTAGGGGTTGAATATCAAATACTTTTATTGCAGATTAAATCCATCCTAGTCCCCGTCGAACTTTCATTTTTAATTGAATATTAATTTGTCCGAATTTATTTTAATATCATGAACAGTTATTATTATTATTCCCATAGGGGTTGAATTTTCGTAACTGATATTTCTCTTGTAGAGTACCTACTTGTGCCATGTTTCATTCGGTGAATACAAAAAAAAATATTTTACAAATTTTTCCACCCCCCTAGCACCTTAGGGGTTAAATTTTGGGAAATGCTGAAATAATAGCTTCACTATTTATATTTTAGAGTGTGTTCGATAAGTTTCAATTAAATGCGAAAAAAAAAATTTTTTATATAAACTTTGACACCCTGTTTTAACCCCGTAGGGGTTGAATTTCGAAAAATCCTTTCTTAGTGGGTGCTTACATCATAAAAGGAAGGCACCTACGAAATTTTACGTTTCTAGGTCCAGGGGTTTGGGCTGTACGTTGATATATGAGTGAGTGAGTGGTTAAGGACAAACTCTTTTATAGATATAGATTTTTCAAATATTGCATAATTCTGTAGGATGCTATTAACAGTATACATTGTATATTATATATTAATAACAATAAGAATGAATTTTGTGTTTAAAAAAATACATTATTTACAAACATATTCTGAGTTTCATTGTAATTCCGTACATTTCATTACGTGCAGGGTAGACATTTATAACATAGCAAGAAGGTGCGACACATGTTTCCTATACAGTTTTTCCTGCTTATTTAATTTTTACCCAGCAAATATCAATGTAACGCATTCTATGGAATTTAGTAGCATTTTTCATTTTTTCTCTTACGTACGTATTTGAAAGGGTTATTTATAGGCACATCTAGTAGAAAAAATTAAAATATGAATTTGATTAAACTGCCAAAAAAATGAAAGATTTGTATTTTGTTTCACTTTTACCCCAGTTGACCCTAATTCAGTGTGCATCTGTGAGATTTTTGAGCTTGCATCTTGTTGCAACTAATGTAAAAACGTATTATTATAAATTCAATATGCTTGAATATTATTGTGCAATTTTTCAAACTTTAACCATATCGACTGCGTATATACATATTTGTATTGATAATAATTGCTTATATAACCTATACCTACCCTGAATTTATAATTACCGTAAACCGTGGTTACTTTGATCATTTTTGAAATTTAAAGGGCCGTAAAATCTAAAGTATGGTGAGTAAAAATTTGCAAAAAAAACTGAGTTATCGGTTTTTTTCATACTATCCATATGCCAAATAAAAAAAAATTAGGCCCAATAGGTTTGTAAAATAAAAAATTTTCTACAAACGACTATTAATTCATTTGAATTAGTTCGTAACAGCCAAGAATTGTCAACTTATGATGAATTAATTGAGTTTGTGCGTAGACAAACTAAAGTTCCGATAAAATTAGATAAGCCGTTCAGTTCTAGTACAAATATTAAGACATTTGTTATGAATAGCATCGATATTACTAAAATTAATATTTAATTTCTTATTGTTTCTTATGTCATTCGAATTTACCTTAAGTTATTCATTTAAGTATCATCCTTTGTATTTTTTTTTTTTTGGAATTATTCAATACTTTTTGTAAAACTTAAACTGAATAAAGTTTATTATTATTATTCATAAAAATTGTCGTGCATGTCATAAAGTCGTACATTTATTAAGCGATTGCCAGACATTTAAAAATATGACTCAAGACGATGAATCCAAATTAATTAAAACAAATATTTATTTCTTAATTGTTTCTCTCGTAAACATTTATCTTTCCAATGTTCATCCAAATTTTACTGTCCCAAATGTAATGGGAAACATCACACTTCCTTACATAAAGATATTATTAACCCCGAGGAAAATAAATTTGTTGAAAAGCCATACGAATGTACACAAAGTTTGTGTACCAAAATTAATACGAATAAATGAAAAGTAGTTTTATTGAGTACAGCTCTGGTTAAAGTAATAGATACGTGTAATAAAGATCAATCCCTTCGGTTTCTAATTGATAGCGGTTCTAACAGAAAATTTACTATAGAAACGTTATTGATAGATCAAGTATTAATTTTCTTACCAGACTCTCAAATAGATATAAACGCTTACTTATCATTAGCCGAATATTAGGTGCCTCTTTTTTTGTAGGTTCGAGTAAACGGAGAAACTGGAACTCCTACCGCAGTTAAAACTGCATTAGGTTATATTATTATGAGTCCAGCAACTCCACTAAATAATTCATTAGCTAGCCAAAGTTTTTGTAGTTTTTTTAACCTAGATTCGTTTGCTGAGAATCTGTGGGAACTGGAATATACCATACCTACTGCACCTACTAGCATAGACGAAATTTGCGAACATTGATTCCGTCAATTCGTGGTTAAGGATTCGAATGGGTGTTATACTGTTTGTTTACCCTTTAAGGACGACCCCGCAAAATTAGGTGACTCTTATTCTGTAGCCAAAAAACTTGCTAAACGATATGTTTACAGTAGTGTTATTAAATTTTCGTTTACATGCTATTGCTATGACCGCTGACGTCAAACAAATGTATCGTCAAGTCAATATAATAGAGAACCAATGACCATTCCAAAGATTTTTGTGGAGATTTGATTCAAACGAACCGGTCGCGATTTATGAAGTGGACACTATACTTTTTGGGCTAAGACCATCGCGCACTGTGAAACAATTAGCTATTGATGAATCACAATCATGACCTAAGATGTAGCGTACCAGACGTAAAAACAGCCCTTTCGGTTCATCACGACATAATAAAACTATTTCAATCAGGTGAGCTTGTAATCTTGAAATGGATGTCCAACTCGAATGAACTATTGACCAAAATTCCGGCTCCACTTCAACACCCCAAATTGTTAGAATTCGAGAAAAATAGCACAAAGGTTTTCGGTTTACAATGGAACCCCGTTAGTGATAACTTCAGTTTCAAAACTGACTTTAAATTAGCAGCCTGTACCAAACGAAATACGTTATCTTTGTTAGCATGAATATTTAACTCATGCGTATTTTAGCTCCCTTATTATTATATTTAAAATTGCTAATTATGAACCTAGAAATAGCACATTTATGGACAAAGTTTCAAACCGATGTTGAAAAATTAAATAAAGTCGAAATACCGAGGTATTTATTGAATTTTGAAAATACGTGTCTAGAAATTATAGAGGTTGCTGAAAAAGTACAAGTAGAAAAAATAAAATAAAAAGCTCACTGCAATTCAAAATTTTAAAACAAAAAAACAAAAAATTACAGACCACTGCATTATTACTGACCCTTTTTAAACTTTCATAGACCCCTAAGGGGTTTCCTGGACCCCATTGGGAATTCCTGATCTAGAAGATAAGACAAACTAGTTAACTATATACAATCGGGTTACATTTTAATAATTATTATTGATGTGTTACAGTTTCACGGATGGTCGTTGTATCGATGGGGCTTGTGGCTTCACCAGCAGTGGCGGGTTGTTTTCTGTTGTTACACTGGACATTTTCTGCTGTGGATTCGTACCGCCAGTACATTGACAAGTATCCTGTAGTTGAAAATCTCCGAGGTTGTGTGATTTATGCTACAATCCGTATATTTAATTATAATTGTAATTTTCCTAACCATAGCCTTTGTCGTTATCTATCCCGACACACTTACATGTACACAATGTACACATTACAGTGTGTGTTGTTCTCTATACTGTGGTGTGTGTATTACAGTAACATACCCGGTACTGTTGGATACTATACAGTACCCTCAGTGGGTGTGCTACTGTATGTACTCTACGTACCAGTTGCGATTGTAAATAGGCACTATTTTAACCTTAGGACAAGTAAACTATCTACAATAATCTATCCATAATATTTATAAAGCGTGCAGGCATTTATTTATGTATGTAACTATTACTTAACTCTTAATTACTCGCGTGAAATACCGTAACACAGTTACTCACGCGGTGTATTTTATACTCCATATAAAAAGCTAGTTTTTGGGAATTTTTAAGGTATTATATTAATTTTTTTGCCCAATTCATATTATTTACTATTTCTTTTTGAGGAACTAAGAAAATTTTTCTTAAAATAAACCCAAAACTAAAAAATTAGGATTAGAAAGAAAAACTAACCAAAATAAATCTAAAAAAGTACACAAAACTGTTCAATATTCATCTTGCAATAAATCGGACAACAAAAATTTGATTTTTGTTTGTAATTTTTTTAATTTTGCTCTTTTAACAAGATGTCTTCCATCAGCAGCATCACTAATGTCTTCAAAAACGCGGTTCTTCGCTTAGGATGCTGCTATTTGTGCGTTAATACCACCTACTACTAGTAAGTAAAAAAGTAATACAAACTGCTACAATCCTCAAATTTTGACTGCCGGATTCCTATCACACTCTAGAATGACTAAACAAAGGTTAGATGGGGGTGTAAGTCCCACAAAAATTTATGCATTTAGTAATCGCAGAAAATGCGTTACAGGTGTACAAAATACACCAGCGCAAGTAATTAAGGGTTAAACTATGTCACTCGACAGTGTTTCGACTTCACAAGAAGTCCTTATTAGGACCCAACAATTCCAGACTGATACAGTCTCGGTCAGAATCTATACTAAAAACCTTAAAAATAAAAATTGTTTCTACGTATGTAAAAGCAGATAAAGGTAACGCGATAGTAATCCTGAATAAAGAAGATTATAATAATAGAGATGAAAAACTAATCAAAGAAGGTCCTTACGAAGAAATCAAATCAAATCCGTTAAAAAAATGATTAAACAAACTAAAAACATTTTAAATAATTGTAATACAATCTTAGATTACCTAAATAAATGCAAATTAAACATTTCTAACCCAGTAATACCAAAAATGTACGGTCTACCTAAAATTCACAAGCCAGGTAAAACTATATACCCCATTGTGTCTGATATTAACTCACCTACCTACTTAATATCGAAATGGCTTTAAAGTAAATTTAGTAATCTAGAAATAATCGACGACGTCTTCGACGCCATTGTTACTGCTGCTATAATGTCGCCACGTGCCTCCACGTCACCAGGAGACACAGAGTGGCGACCGTCAATGGATGCGAGAGGACGCCGCCGAAGAGTCGACGCCGAGGCACCGCACCCACCACCTGCATCGTCGCCCCCGGTGGTGATTCATGTGCCACCGCCTACACCCCCGACCCGCGACGACCACGTGCACGATGACGCCAGCGCTCTTCGCGAGGATGCCTCCGTGCCGGATGCAGTCGCGGCACCTGGTTCGGTGCTCGTCGGATCCGACGTCGCCGTTAACGGAACAGGTAAGTCAGCGGAAGTGACGCCCGATTCGGGTGTTTCTCGCACCGAGGAGGGCCTAACGGAAAAACAGTCTAGGTGGTTTAGGTCTGTCGAGGAGGCGCTCGATTGGGGTGCATTCGAGGGCGTGGTGGATGCCTTCGTCGCAGAGGCGGGTAGATCTTATCTCCCAGCTGACGTGAACGAGGCGCCACCGCGCCCGCGGGTGTACAATGGTCGTGCGACTGGAGGTGGGAGACCACCTCGACGCGGCGGACCTGGTGCCGCCCCTGGATTCGATCCCGTGGAGGCATCTAAGATCCAGAAAATGTACCGGACGAATAAGAAAAAGGCGATGGAGAGGATTCTCCACGGAGACGCCTCTCCGTATTGCCAAATCAACAAAAATGTTCTCCAACAACACTTCGCCGGTACATTCTCTGGAGATGGTTACCAGCTCGCTGATCGGCCTCGCTTGGTGCCTGAGTTCTCGGCGCCGCCGGTACCTGGGTCTGAAAACACATATGAATCGGACATTAGACGCGACGAGATATTTCGTCGCCTGTCTCGCACGTCCAACACAGCCCCAGGTCCGGACGGTGTCCGATACGCGGCGCTAAAGCGGGCTGATCCTAATTGTGCAGTGCTGGAGGCCATCTACAACAGATGCTTCCACGAATGCCGTACCCCTCGGTCGTGGGACCGCTCGAGGACGGTACTTACTTACAAGGGTGGGGACAGGGACTCTGTCGACTCCTGGAGGCCTCTGAGCCTCGGAAACACCATCGGCAAGCTGTATGCCGGGGTGATCGCGGACAGGACTGTGTCGTGGGCGAAGGCCGCCGGAGTAATATCCCCAGCGCAGAAGGGATTCATGGAAACTGAAGGCTGTTACGAACATAACTTTATAGTCCAATCGATCCTGGACGACGCCAGGCGGGACGGTAAAACTGCCGTCGTCGCCTGGTTGGATTTAGCTAACGCCTTTGGTTCCATCCCCCATGCCTACATATTCAGTGTCCTGGAGGAGCTTAGCCTCCCCCCCAGGATACTGAGTGTGGTTAAAGGGATATACTCCGGGGGCACCACCACGGTACGGTCTTCCACCGGTGAGACTGACCCGATCCCGATAAGGGCGGGCGTCAAACAGGGTTTTCCGTTGTCGCCTATCGTGTTCAACTTGGCGATGGAACCCGTACTCAGAGCTGCCACCAGCCTCCAGGGGCGTGGTTACACTCTCCACGGGACAGAGTTCAATGTCCTTGCCTACGCCGATGACCTGGTGCTGCTCGCTAAGGACGCCGGGTCGATGCAGGCACTACTCGATGCAGTCGGCGGGGCCGCAGACTGGGCTGGTCTGCGGTTCAGACACAACAAGTGCGCTTCCCTGCACGTCGACTGGAAGAAAAAGCGGGTGGTGCATGCAACCGACTTTGGTGTGCAAGGTGGGCGGCTCACCGTTCTCGGGGACGGAGAGGAATACCGTCACCTCGGGAAACCTACCGGCTTTCGAGTCAATCAGACTCCTTTTGAGTCTATTGACTCCATCGTCGAGGACGTTAACAGGATTGACGCATCCTTGCTCGCACCGTGGCAGAAGCTGGAAGCAATCAACACCTTTGTCTTCCCACGCCTGGACTTTGTCCTCCGCGGCTCGTGGGTGGCCAAAAAGCCACTCGTCGAGGCGGACAGGAGGGTGAAGACCATGGCGAAAAAATGGCTCCATCTGCCGCAGCGAGCGAGCGCTGAAATCTTGTACGTCCCGGCGTACCAGGGGGGTGCCAACCTCATGCCCCTGGGAGAGTCGGTGGATATCCTGACGGTGGCGCACGCCTTTAGGATTTTGACGTGCCCGGACCCGGTGGTCAGGGACATCGCCTGGGCCTGCATGCGAAGGGTGATCAGGAAGCGCATCGGGCGGGACCCTTCTGGTGAAGACGTGGCCGAATATCTTTCCGGATCGCTCCGCGCCGAATTTGCCCACGACGGTGGTGACATCTCCAGCCTGTGGACACAGGCTCGGAATGCTTGCCGCCGATTGCGGGGCAAATTCGGCGTGGAGTTCCGTTGGTGCGTAGAGCGCCAGGAGCTCTCGGTCACGGTTCCTTCGCCGGGTAGGGAACCACCGATGCGTGTGGTCCCCGGAGCTGCACGGTCCGTGGTGATCCGGCAGATCCGATACGGAGTGCGTCAGCACTTCCTGCAGCGCCTGATGGCGAAGCCTGATCAGGGCAAGGTGATGCGGTGCGTGTCCCGCTGGGATGCGTCCGGCCACTTTATGCTGACGGGGCAATACACGCGGTTCTGCGACTACCGCTTTGTCCACCGGGCCCGACTTGGCGTGGTCCCGTTAAATGGAGCGCGTCGGTTTGGCAACGGAGACAAACGGTGTCGACGGTGTGGATACGGCAGTGAGACTCTACCTCATGTATTGAACCACTGCGGTGTCCATTCCGCCGCGTGGCAACGTCGGCATGATGCGGTGCTGGAGCGCATCGCCGGGGCAGTGCCTGTCGGGAAAGGCGAGGTTAAAATTAACCAAACCGTCGCCGGAACCGACTCAAGCCTGCGCCCTGATCTGGTCGTCATCAGCGAGAACAACAAGACCGCTGTTGTCGTGGACGTGGCCGTCCCCTTCGACAACACTCCGGCGGCGATCGACGAGGCGAGACGTCAAAAAATCATAAAATACACCCCGCTATGCAATAAATTAAAAGAAAAGGGGTATGACGTCTCGCTGGACGCGGTCGTCGTCGGGGCGTTGGGTTCGTGGGATCCGGCCAACGAGAGGATACTCCGGGTGCTGGGGGTCAATCGCCGCTATGCTCAACGCATGCGGTGCCTGATCGTGTCCGACGTGATAAGATGGTCGCGAGACATCTACGTCGAGCACGTATCGGGGCACCGACAGTACGTGTAGCGGCGGCTGATCACTGCACCCGGAAAGCAAAATTATTTTTATTTATTTATTCCTATGTATATACCACTTTATATATCCTCTCGTTGAATGGATCCCACAGAAGTGATAGAAAAAAAAATCATGTGATACTACATACCTGCCAATAAAATACTGTGTGATACATTTTAAAGTGTTGTGATTTAGTTCTAAGTTTTAATGTTACTTTTATCCATTTACATATGCTATCTTACTATATTTAATCTTTTTGTATATAACTGTATTTTATTATTTTAATAAAAGTTTTAATCTAGAAATTAAACCGGATTGCTTTGAGATTTCAGACATTTCATATTGACAGTATTGTGTCCTCGGTATGGGTGTTCATATTCAATTTTTCTTTTTTCAAATCTAAACCCATATTTTTGTTGTAGATTCGTAATTTACGAGAAAAAATAAACAATTTTTGGTTGGAACACTTTTCTGAAATTGTCAATTTTTTATGATATTTTTTTAAGAGCAAACAAAAAAGAAATTTCTGGATTTTCAATAATGTTTTACTCAAAAACTATTAATTTTTTAAAACAATTTTCAAGAATCAAAGTAATTAGATCTAAGCAAGTAATATCAGAGATATTTTTTATTTTTACTTTATATTTCATTTTTTTTTTTTACTTAAAAAAATAAGAATTTTTCATTACAAAAATGTTATATAATAACTTAGTAAAGGCCGGTCGGACCACCAAAAAATTTCCGGACACTTTAAGACTTTGATCGTCACCTTCTCGTAAGCGACATACCTATCTATTGTTGCAATTAAAATGTATGTATACTATCCGTTCACTGCACCGGTCTTATCTCTTCTCCCGTCTTTGCTTGCGCCGTTCCTCGACAAGTCAGTGCCCGAATTGAGAGTGCACGCAAGGTCTAGGGATTGCAATCCCGATCAAAATTTTCAATCCCGGGATTTCGAGATTGAACCATTTTAAAATCCCGGGATCCCGGGATTAGAATATGTTTTTGTAAAAAAAATATTTAACCATTTAATAACTTGTAAACTAGTTTTGAAATGTGTACTTACGGTTTTACGTGTGATTATGAAAAATATCCATACAGTGAACTTTCGTGGCAAAATAATAAATTGATTTTATAAATAAAATTTCAATGTGTATACAAGTCCTTTTGTGGAACCTTAATTCTTTGTTTGCTTGTTTTGCATTTTGCAGATTGTCAATTCACTTCCAGCAAAAATAATTTCCATACAGAAAATTCTTGTGACTATTTAATTCTACATATTTTTTATTAACACATTTATCTGTTTGACCATAATAATTAACTACTAATAATTCACCGTTCAAAAATTATACTATGTAGATACGTTTACAAGTATTTATTACGATATTATGGCCATAAATATTTGATATATTCAGATCTATGTAAAAAGAAATGTAATCAGATACTAGAAGTCACTGTGGTGTTGCTAGTTCTATGTCGATAACTTTATACACCCCACATGTAAATGGTAAATATATTGTATACCGATCCTTAAAATTTGTTCAAATGCATTTTTTTACACATTCTTGGAAAATGTAGCCAGTAGACCCTTGTAAATGTACAGTTTCTAAAAGGGTCGTCTTTATTGCAACCAGATGTGTTGGCGCCAAACTTAAAAATTTCACTTTCTATATGGGTTAGCGTTACAATATCCTCATAAAAATATCATAATGCAAATGCAGATTCATTTATTAAAAAATCCCGAAATCCCGGTATTTATGTGTTTCTAATCCCGGGATTTCAAGATCCAATTATTAGGCGGGATCCCAGGATCCCGGGATTCGGGATCCCGGTATTGCAATCCCTAGCAAGGTCGTTGTAATTAATTAAGAGATAAGAAATGCGTACAAAAACGTGCGAAATTGCAGTTATTTGTTTTGATATAGAATCGAATATTATTATAAGGAAATATAAAATATTTAAAAACAAAAAAAAAAAATTACATAATAAATATATGCCTCATTCCCTTATAATTCCACCCCTGTACATTAAAATTTAGAAATCTTTTATTTATTATGTATTATATATGTATTTAGGAAAATAGGTTTAATTTTTGTATTTTATAAAGATATGTATATGTCAAAATGGTACAACGTTTCGACTACTAAGTATGTGTTCATTATAATTAAAAAGTTGTACATTCATTGTTGTATTTGTGTGTTGAATTTTAGTATTATATTTATTAAAAGTGTTTAAAACTGCATCACTGTTATTTGGATGTGCCTCTGTAATTATGTCATCTATTTAGGTAGGTATGTATAAAACACCGACCAACCTCTTTTTGTTGGCGCAGCCTAAAATGATCTCAAAGGATTTTGGTGAGCTGAAACCATAGATTAAGAAAGGTTCAACCAATGCTAGTCCGTATATGAAAGTGTTACTAAAACTTTACGGCGGTCATCTTTAGTTTTATGTCACATTCGTCATTTCAATGCATATTATTCAGGGCTGTGGAGTCGGTACAAAAACCTACGACTCCGACTCTTTACTGTACAATTTTTTTTTTTTAATTCTGTTTTCGGGCAAAATTTTTTTAAGTGAATTCCGGTGATTCTTGTTCCGGCCAGAATTGAAAATTTCAAATCGTTGTACTTCAAAATTCAAAACGAACAAAAAATATTAAGTGTGTAAAAAACTAGAACAATCCCTTTTATGCCACTCGATTCTAATCAATTTTTTAGTATAGTAGGATTGACACTATCAAAGGTTAAGAAAAGTAGCTATTGTGAGATTGCCATTATTCCAGGAGTTTAATATTGTAGTGAGTGCATTAATAATAATAATAATAATATTTATTCCATTAATACTCTGACACGAGTGTAGAACATGTCATTTACATCATAAATAAAAATAAGATACACCATTAAATTGGTATGTTTCTAGATTTTCCCTTTATATAGCCATGTTGGTTTTCGGATAGTATTGAGAACGTATAATTATATTATATTAATTATACATTATTATGAGGCACATTTGGAGAAAGTTGAATAAAAATAAGTTATTAGGGTACAAGAAATACATGAAAAATGCTATAAACGTATTTACGATCCCAGATACAGTTGTATGCCATAGCAATGGAATATTAAGGTAAAATTATTTTTAATCAAAATTTATAATTTAATTTTGTTTTCTCAGTTAAAATACTAACGAATGTTATCTACATTTTAAGTGAATAGTACATAGTAACAATGCGCAGGCTTTATTTATGTGAAATCATGAGACTTGCTATAACAGATCGGAGATGTTGAAATTTTGTCATATCTTTCGAGACAGTTCTATATCGTACTGAATGTTGAATGTTTCTAATATTAAACCGTCAAACTGAATACAGTTTACACGGTGTAAGAGAACGTATAAACTATGTAGATAATTAATTAATAAATCTTGAATAAATCAATTAATGGCATAGTTTTAAGTGAGTCATGTACTTATAAACAATATGTAGACAATGTACATAAGCTATTGTATTTTTCTTGCTTACTCTGATAGCTTGCTAGATATTTCACTATATCCAATATTTTAAATATTTATTTATTGTATTATCTCTTGTAAAAATTATGTCTTTTCTTTAACTGAAGACAAATATAAATATATTATTATAATTAATGAAGCTATAATATTTCAATTGTTTATAAAATGATAAGTATTTTTTATATATAAGAGCAAAACATAGCAACCGGGGATTATAATTTATTATTATAATTAATTCTTCAAGATGTGCTCACTACACTAACAGATTATTATTTTATTATTATTATTATTAGGTTGTGATTGATGATGAGGATTAGATACCTCTAACATTGCAGCCTTTGGCTTATTGTGTACACTAACAGATTAAATAACAATTAGATTTTTTAGCAATGATTCCACAACTCGTATGTAAATTTGGTAGGTTTATTTTTCTTATGAAAGTTTAATTTTATGCTAGAAACTAGTTGCTTTTCTCTGGTGAGTATTTCGACAATTATCGAATAATCTCACTTGAAATACTTACTACATTAGAGAAAGATGCTGTAATATATTGTATTATAATCTATGTAATAGAATATGAATTATTTATGTTATCTATGTTTGTAAAATTTTAATTTCCTGTAAATCGTCCTGATATCTGTAACGAATGGTTACAATTTTTTCAGCTAGAATTCGATACAGATTTATCAAAATTTAAAAACTTTAGGTTGTGCGAAGAACATTTTCCAGTAGAAGCATTTTTAAAACCTTATAAATTATTATTAAAACAAAATGCAGTACCTTCAGTATGCATATCTGCTAGTTCTTTTATATCACCTTTGAATAATTCGAGTAATAGTAATCATTTCGATAATTTTTATTATCCTTCTACATCAAGCTGTATGGATTCTAGCAATGTAAATAAAAGTAAAGTAAACCAGTCTGTTATAAATAAATTAAAGGTTTACTCCCTATCGGTGGGAATTATATGGTTATGTGGGACGCGTTATTGGAAAAATATGAGAATCCATGCTTATTGGCAACGAATTATTTGGACCAGATAATCAATTTTAAACCTGTGACGACTGCGAATGCACAAACTTTGAGCACGGTGTTGGAGAAATGTGATGCGGCCTATAATGCCTAAAAGAATTTAAACTTAGATGGTCAGATGGATTATACTTATGCATATTTGCTATGGAGCAAGTTAGATGTAGAGACTTAATCCTCTGGACCATAATAAATCAAGTACTTCCTCTCTAGGCCCTAAGACTAAAACACATTCGTTTTTTGTCAAACAACAAGACAATGAGGAAAAATGTATAATTTGTTCGGAAAATCATGAAATCGTTAAATGTAAACGTTTTTTGAATCACACGGCAACGGGAAATACAAATCCAACCGAACAGTCGGCCGAAACACAGCCAACTACTAGTACAGATTCATCAGTGAATAAGTCTGGAATTTCCGCCTTTTGTAATACTATCGCTGGCCAGGAACGACGTATGACGGTCTTATTATCCACTGTAGTAGTACATAGTTATGACAAAAAAGGTAAGAGACATGATGTACGACTGTTATTAGATTCCGCAAAATATTAAAAAAGTTGGAGAATAATTTAAGTCCCGCTGGTATGCAATATATAATTTCTCAGATTAAAAGTAAAGGGAATCGTTGGACTGAAGACAACACATTATTTGCATTGGCATTATATAAAAGAGAACCGCGTTGTTACAATTTTTTTTAAAATTATTTTTGTCTACCGAATTAGCGAACTCTACAGTGTTTTCTTAACAAAGTACCATTTCACACCGGAATCAACAAAGAAATTTTCGACGTTTTAAAAAACAATGTGAGTAGTTTATCAAAATTGGATCGTTATTGCGTGTTAATGTTTGATGAAATCGCTCTTTCAGAAGGAATTTATTATAATTCTACTGGAGATAATGCTGTAGGTTTTGAGGACTTGGGCAGTATTGATCGATCAGACAATATTGCCAATCATGCGTTAGTATGTATTTATGGTACGGGGTCCATCAAAAATGGAAACAACCGATGTCGTATTACTTTACGCATAATATGATTCCGACTCAGCATTTGAAGCACATTTTGATTGAAATCATAGAAGCTCTGCAGGTTGTCGGTTTGCAAGTAATAGCAACTGTTTGCGATCAAGGGGCTACCAATGTAGCTGCTATTACTTCATTAACATTAAATGAGGAGTCATATTTTTTTGTTAACGAACAAAAAATCGTTACTTGATTTGATCCTCCCCATTTTCTGAAAACCACTAGAAATAGCTTTATGAAATACAACGTTATATTTGATAGTGACAAAATTGCAAAATGGTAAGATATTTAAAAAAATCCAAATAGGATAAATTAATAATTAAATAGAAGCCCCATTGAGAACAAATTAAAACCACATCATTTCGAATTAAATAACAAGAGCAAAATGAAAGTTAAAATTGCAGCTTGGCAACTTAGTTATAAAGTATATTGCGGAATATTGGCTTATGCTTTTAAGAATAATTACACAGTGCAACACATAAATTCGGGCATAAGTTTTGATGATCGCTGCTGAAAGTACTTGCCAAAACTAGAAATTCTGCATAATCCGTTTTGCCAATTTGGCTCAGGTTTTCATTTTATGACTACTTTCAGCAGCGATCATCAAAACTTATGCCCGAATCGATGACCGAAAAAATGATGCACAGTGTTATATGCACAATGCAATCGATACTGCAGAGTTTGTTGGATACATCGACAAACTTTTTGACAGCATGAATGAATGGTAGGAGTACAGTTTTTGACTGTGGTAAGGTTTTACGTAGTGCTGTCACTAATAATAAGGCTTTTAGGGAGGAAATGCTGGTAAAAGTTAGTGGATGGAAGTTTTTTCATCCTAATGATCCCCAAATGTTACCCCATAATTCTCCCAGGTATCGACAAGGTTGGTTAACGAGCATACGGGGTATATTAATATTATGGGGTGTTTGTCAGAAAGCAGGTTTTTAATACATGCTTCCCCATAATTTTACCCAATATGTCATCGAAAGTGTTATCAGTTTGTTGCTACTTTTAAATAAACTATTTAATGGGTTGGCATCTCCAGTAAATAAAAATGTTAACTATGAACCGGATGATTGTCATATTTTGGATAATTTAACAATTTTTTTGGGTAAAAACAAAACATCGTCAGTTTTAACCAACACTTTTGACTAGAGATGCCACGAATATTCGGCTACTATTTGGTATTCGGCCTATTCGGCTACTTTTTTTTACTACTCGGTATTCGGCCGAATAGTTCTCAATATTCGGCCGAATACCGAATACCAAATCGTGAAAAAAAGCACATAATAAATATTACTCACAAATTTTTTTTTACAAAAAATCAGCATATTTAATAGATACTTAAAATCTATCAGTGGTAAGTTATGATGAATGAAAAAATTTTTTTTTACATTTGTTACACAGATCTTGCTGTTACACAACAAACTGCCAGTTTATTGTCTTCACTATAAATTTTATTATATTCCCGAAATAGGTGATTTTTTATTAAATGGTGCCATTTCGTAAAGCTTTTCACGAACAAACAGTGATATTTTTTAAGATATACTGTGTATTATATTAAGGTGACCATCTGTCCTATTTTGAAGAGGACAGTCCTCTATTTTGGCCAACTGTCCTCTATAGAAAACGTGTCTTCTTTTTGTCCTCTTTTTTAAGTTTTCGAAACTTTTGTCCTCTTTTTTTGTTATTTGGTAAAATAAATGTTATCCATAAAATTACAAAAAAATAAATATTTTATTTTTCTCAAAAATAATAATTATTATTGAAATTAATCATTATTGACTTAAAATCGTCAATAATGATTATTAATGTGATACGGCCTACTCGCAAATGAAACAAATACGCCCACGAAATGCACTAAGTGTCGCCGAATATTCGGCGCTTCGGCCGAGAGCCTAGCCGAATATTCGGTATTCGGCCAAATCACTATTCGTGGTATCTCTACTTTTGACCCAGAAAATGTACCAACAAACATTGTATTTTCGGATCCTACTGATGAAAAAAAAAACAATTTGTTTTATAAATTGTTGTAGTTTTATTAGAAAGTTAAAAATTACAGACTGTGAGGAATGTTCGATGTCATTCATTTCTTCGGAGTTAGAATCAGAATTTCACACATACAATCTTTTGAAACCGATTGGTTTATGCAAAAAGTTGTCCTTCCATAAATAATTTTAAAAAGTGTTGATTATTATTTAGTCGACATCCGCGTTGATAAAAAGTGATTTATTTGTACTAAACATCTTAATATAATTACTGAATTTAAAAATAAATTGATTTTATTTTGTATTCACAATTATTTTAACTATGAATTTTGAAAAACTTATCATTCTTAAAGTAAATAAAATAGGATTATAAACAATTTCGTGTTTTATTATAAACACACGTTTTGACCGCAACAATTGTACATCAATGAACTTCCACTTGAACTTCGTTTCAAGCATATGATTCTCAGAGGAATTTGTATAACGAACCGAGAACCAAAAGCTACATTAATGAATTTATACAATTCAGAGTTATGCAATAAATTTCATAATTTAACAAAAAATGGTATCGATATTTTGAATCATCGGACTGGCAAATCGATGAAGTTTTAATTAACATTATTCTGTGTTTGTGTAGACGCATCTGCTCGAGCAATTTGTCAAAATAGACTGTAAATAATGATTACTGGGGTTGTAGTTGATGTTATGATCGTCGACAGTACAGACATGCGATGCGTTATCCCATTACTGAAAATGAAGCAGATTTAAGATCTCATGAGAAACATAAAAAGATGTTGTAGAAGTAAAAAAAATAGCTCATTGTTCGAACAAATCTAAACAAATATCGTATTTGAGTGTTAAAGAGTGTACACCATTTATTAAAAAATTATCGTTATTTAACTATATATTATGGGGATTCCCTATTGACTATATGCACTGCTGTTTATTAGGAGTTGCACGTCATATACGGTCCTTATTGGGAATTCAGAATCAAACTATTATTTAAACAAGGCCAAATGCACAGCAATCAATGAAAAATTCAGTATAATAAAATCACCTTATGCAATTTATAGATTTGCACGATCAACAACAGACATGAGTAAATGGAAAGCATCTGAATTTGAATCATGGCTGCTATACTGGAGAATAATATACTTCAATGGAATTGTTGAAATTAATTTCTTAGAAACATATGCTCTTCTAGTACGAGGTATTTATATCTTGTTAAAATGTCGAATAACAAACGAAGATATACAGGGATCAGAATACGATTTATTACAATTTATAGGTGAATTACAAATAATGTTCAACGAAGAAGCAATTACATATAATGTACACTTTTTACTGCATTTAACCGAATCTGTACAAAGATCTGGTCCTCTATGGGCTACATCTGCATATCAATTTGAGAATGGTATAAGTCACCACAAAAAAAATATAAATGATCCTACAGGAGTGACATTCCAAATTGCCACAAAATGGTTAAAGAAAACTATGTTTTTTCCGATTTCAAATGTCAACAAACTTGGAAGTTTGCAAAAATTATTGTATTAATTTATCTAAATATGAAGTTCTTTTTGATTTTTTTTTAAACTTGTAGGTAAATGTACTACAAATAAATAGGTATATCTAAGAAATAATAAAAATATGCTCAAACGATGCGAGTATAACGTCTCTCATTTTCAATAATTGCATTTATCGAGGTTCTGTGATACATAGTAATACGTATACACGCGCAACTAAAACTGATGACTTATTTATTTTAGGCTTGTATTTAAATGCAATATTTTAAATAATAAACACTTTTTTATAAGAATTATACTGCAGGAAAAATTAATTTTAAACAAATTATATCATGTAAAACCTTAGTATGCTGAAATAGTAAAATCAACATTAAATAAAGAAATTAAAATCAAGACATCTCCTCAAGAAAATGAAACAAATAAATCTTTAAATCAGGAAAAACAGTATAAATAGTAATGACAAAAACAATGTCCTTCAAAATAAAGAAGATGGAGAGGAATTTATTAAATAAGTTAATAGGAACATCAAAACTAGATTGGAATTGTAGGAACGGATAATTCTGATCATGAACTCACAGCAATATAAAAAAAGTGTGGCTGTTTGATGGGCGAATAGAAGAAAACGTTACAAAAGACAATGTCCCATTGATATTGAAATAGAGGAAATGAAAACAAAAAGCACCTATAAATGTTTTAAAGTAGGTGTAGATATATTACATTATGAAAAACTAAATCGTTCCGACTTCTGGCGGATGTGCATAATAGAAGATTCAATTTTTTTCAGCAATCAAATTTCAAACAGTGAAGTATTGTTAATGTAAATCTATAATAAGTTGCATATTAGACTATAAATCATATTGCTATCGTAGATTATTTAATGAAAGTGGCTATTTGCACTTACAATATGTGCATACAATTGGCTATTTTCACATACTGTATATGTACCAAATTAGGTTAGGTTGTTAAGTTAGGGTAATAAAATCACCTCATGCAATTTATAGATTTACACGATCAACAACAGACATGAGTACTTGGAAAGCATCTGAATTTGAATCATGGCTGCTATACTGGAGTATAATTTGCTTTAATGGAATTGTTGAAATTAATTTCTTAGAAACATATGCTCTTCTAGTACGAGGTATTTATACCCTGTTAAAATGTCGAATATCAAACGAAGATGTACAGGGATCAGAATACGATATATTACAATTTATAGGTGAATTGCAAATAATGTTCAATGAAGAAGCAATTACATATAATGACATTCCAAATTACCACAAAATGGTTAAAGAAAACTAAATTTTTTCCCCGATTTCAAATGTCAACAAACTCAGAAGTTTGCAGAAATTATTGTAGTAATTTATCTAAACATGAAGTTTTCAGTTTTTTAAAACTTTCTTGTAAGTAAAGGTACTACAAATAAATATATCTAAGAAAGAATAAAAACATACTCAAACAACGAGAGCATAATGACTCTCATTATTAATAAATATTTACCGAGGTTTTGTGATAAATAGTAAAAATTACGCACGCGCAACTTAAACTGATGACTCATTTATTTTAGGCTTTTTTTTACTAAAATTTAATACAATTTAATAAATTGTACTTAAAAATAAACACTTTTTATTTAATCGTTATCACTTATAACAAATATACTGCACGAAAAATTAAATTTTCAACATTAAACAAATATATTGAATTGAAAACAAATTATATCACTTGAAATAAATAGGTTTCGCTAAAAACAAATACTTTGCACTGAAAAATATATTTTTTTTACACTTGACCTTTTGGACCTGTCAGATTTGAAAATTACATATTTTTGATGCATTTACATATTGTGATTTTCTATACTTTAGAACGGTTAATATTCGCCATATACATTAAAAAAAGTATTAAAATTTTGACCTTGCGAAATAGTTAAATCACCATTAAAGAAATTAAAATCAAGAAAATGAAACAAATATATCTTTAAATCTGGAAAAACAGTCCAAATAGTAAGGACAAAAACAATGCCATTCAAAATAAAGAAGATGAAGGGGCACAGCAATATAAAAAAGCGTGGCTGTTTGTTTGGCGAGTAGATGAAAACGTTACAAAAGACACTGTAATAAAATACAAAAATGTCCCATTGACATTGAAATCGAGGAAATGGGAACAAAAAGCACATATAATTGTTTAAAAGTGGGTGTAGATATATCACATCATGAAAAACTAAATTGTACCGACTTCTGGGCATAATAGTTAGAAGATTCAAGTTTTTTCGGCAATCAAATTTCAAACAGCGAAGTATTACTCCTAAAATATATCTTACAAAATATAAGTCAAATGAATAATTTAAACAAAAAAGAATTACAAGATGTTTTATCAATATATCATTTAAATATTCAGTGTCTTAAGACAAAAATTATCGGAACTAGAATAACCTTGACATAGTATGCCTCAATGAACATTGCAAAAGAATGAAGAATTCCGAGACGAACCCCCCCTCCCCATGCCCGCTAGCGACGCCAATGATTCTATTTAATTATCAATAATGATTATTAAAATTTCACATTATTTTCAATATATTTAATTATAGAAAGAAACGCTACATACAGGGTGGCCCAAGTAAAACGAAACGGGCGCGGTTTTGGTCATTTAAAATAAGATTTTGAGAAAAAGCTCGAACACGTCGATTTTGCTTTCAAGGGGGACATCTTTTGGTATAAAATTTTTGCAAGAATCTTTTCAACCCTCAGCGCTATGAGCGCAACCCTTAAAATTTTAAATAGCATGATAGGGCAAGTGATACCTCATTTGAAAGGTTTTTTCATTCTGAATACGGTGCTTTTTGATTTTTTCAAATCTGTTTAGTTTAAGTCAAGTTATTGGCATTTTGAATTCCATAAATGCAATGATTTTCTGATCAAAATATCGGTATGGAGAACCATACATGACTTCCATGTTCTGTAATATATTTTACAATAATTTTAGTTATAAAACTCACTTTTGTATTATAAAAATTAGTTTTCTAATATTCTAATATCAGTTGTAGAATACACATTTTTTTAAAAATAATAATTATCTGACATTTGAATTTAACTGCGCTTGTTTCCATGGCAACATGAATTTATTAGTATTTAAAATTAAAATTTTGGGGGTGGTTTTCACCCCTTCAGTGGCTATCCAAGCACGTTTATGAAATAAGTGCCCCTTAGATTGGATTGAACTACAAGTGTATCAAGTCTTATCAAAATTGGTGAGATAATACTCACTTTTCAGACGATAATAGGTACAAAATTTCGAATATTTCGGAAACCCCTAATCCGATTAGCACCAAAATCAATAGGTCTGGAGTACTCACTGAGGCAAACATTTTCCCCAAAAATAATTCAAATCGGTGCATATCTACAGTAGTTATCGTACACGGAAGAAAATTCTACATCCAGACAGACACACAGACACACACACGCACAGCCGCCAAGCGGAAATTAACTTTTCTTTACGTTTTGAAGTTAGTACAATCAGAATCTGCTTTTTTTTCGGACATGATTTTTTGACGGTATTACAATACTTCCATTTCTTCGAACATGGAAGTAAAAACAAATATTTACAACAAAAATTCAAAACAAAGTAGGTTTATTTTCTTATCAAATAATTCAAAAACATTCAATTTGAACATTTATTGAATTAATTAAAAAATTTAAAAAAATTTACCAACATCCAAAACTTTAAATTATCAGATAAAACAAGTCGAGGCTGTATCGATTCAAGAGTCATCTGGCTGCTACGAAGAAATTTTATTTTCTCCATCATCATCATCAACATCGAAAGCGGACTAAGGAAAAATGGGGCCAAGATTCTCATTGCGGACCTTACCTATAAAACAATACATTCACCATAAAATATTTAATTATTTTATTAATAAGTAATTATTACAATTATTTTTTCGAATTTTAATTCTGAAAATTCATTTATAATTTTGTCATAATCAATTGAATTTAACACATTTTTGATACATCATTTAATTTGCGTTGTTTTGAAGAGCTTCTTAAATAATTTTTGAAGTTTTACATTATTTTGGTTGTTTCTTTTTGGTTGATGCGCGATCCATGCTCTAGGTTTATGATTCTTTATCTATGGTATAAATTAAAAAAATATATATTTGTGAGGTTATAAGTATTTATTTTTATTATATATTTTTTCAAATTAAATCCATAAGTTTCGATAAGTACGCCAAAGAGTACACACACTCAATTTTTTTTTACTTTGCCAAGTCCCGAAAATAACCTTTCGCCACCAGCATTGCTAATTGGCAATGTCAAGTTAATTCTTAAAATGATTAACATTTATGAGAATAACGTTTTTGGACTATTCTTTATTTAATAAATATTTATAAAAGATTTTAGTGACAGAAAGGATAAAAAGATAGAATATAGAGTTTAGGTGCGTATATGCTCTGCTACCCGTGCGAAACCAGGGCGGGTTGCTACTGTCGCTTGTAATAATTAAATTAATTAATCTATCTACTTATTTTTGTTGTATTTACCTATGTATCCCATCCCAAAAGGCGCCAAAACCTGTATACGTTTTAAAAAACCACTTTTATATAAAAACTCTACATGTATCAATTTGTTAAAACTGAAAATTTGATAAATGATTTGGAGAAAAGAAGTGGACAATTTGATACAAAATCAAAACTTATTGGTAATGAAATTTTTCAAAATGTGATTGAAATGTTGACGACGATAGATTTTGCTGAAGAAAATGAAAGTATTGAAGAAAGTGAAGTAACAGACATTGGAGTTATTGAAATATTGTCCAGTAGTGGTGAAGATAATGAAATGGTATCACCATCACCATCGAATGAGTTATCTAATAATATCAAAACAGATACCGTTCCATTCGATATAACAGTAAAGGTCGTGTCATTGAAGAGATTACATCCAAATTGGAAAATATCATCATTGCACACAAAAGGGAGTAGATTATTGAAAGACGAACGACAGTTACGATACTGGACAGCACACGTTGAACAAGGTGGTAGGTACTAAAAAATCAGTGAAATTCAACGATATATGTACGATAGAATTTGTAAAGCTAGATTACAAAAAAAAATTGTCAATAATAGGACATTAAAACAATGGGCACTAGCAGAAGCATTTCAATTTTATGGCGAAAATTTCTAATTAAAAGCTTCATTTTCTTTTATTAACAAATTTAAAACAGATCACAAAATAAAAAATCGTAGAATAACTAAATATGTAAGCGAAAAAGATATTACATCAGAAGATGATATAATAGCAAATGCACTGCAATTTCAGGATCAAATATCAAGCATTATTCACAGTTTTGATCCAATGTTTGTCATCAACACTGACCAAACAGGTTGTGAATACCATTTGTCGACAAATAGAACTTCCCATTTCAAGGCGAGAAAACAACCGATGGTTATATAAAGTGTATTGACAAGTTTACGCACTCTTACACAGCGCAATATGCAGTAACCCACGCAGGAACAATATTACCCAAAGTTTTTATTTGTCTCCAAGAACCAAGTGGAAAATTTGGACCTTGCGTAAAGGAGCAACTAAAATAATTAACATAGGAATATAGCAGTAGTTGTTACATACACAAAATCAGGAAAGCTTCAAAAAGAAACATATGAAGCGTTCTTGGACGAAGTAATGAAATCGTATGTAAAACAAGAACCATTTTTATTTTTGATCGATTCATGGGGAGAACAAACGAATCCAACGTTATTTGACACAAGATTTTTTGACGACAACAACTTGTACATTGAAAGTTATATCGCCAAAATGTACATTACTGTGTCAACCGTGTGATGTATATTTTTATCGGCAGGTAAAAAATTTTATTAGAAAAATTCAAACGTTTCTGTCATGGAAAATCGCGATTTTACGTAAGAAAGGATGCGATCACAATACAATCGTTCTACATCAACAATTGAGCGTCCCAATCTACGATAATATGATAAGGTAAACAAATTTACAAATAATAAGATAATTTTTATTGATAAATTACAAGCAATAAAAATAATGTTTTTTTTATTACTTTTATAGATACGGTTGGTATGCAGTAAAATTAACAGAAGATAAGTATATTTTTTAAAATGTGAACCAGATAAGAAGAGTTATTAATAAACAAATGTATTAATTGTGTAAATGTGCAATCTTTTATAAAATGTTCTTGGTGTAATAACTGTAATATGTAGTGTTTTTACATAAAATATAAATTTTATATTTAAAAATATAAATTTTTTATAAATAAATAAATAATGTTACTTGAGCATAAATGATATATATTTTTTATTTACAATCCCAGACTTGCATTGTAAATTGTAATATCGAAAAATAAACATTGAAATTAATAAATTCATAAGATATTTTACAGAAGAACAATATATTTAAATAATGCCACAGTTTGAAATTAAAAATAAAAATAAAAGGGTACGCTGGGACTCAAACTCGAGTTCACCGCTTCACGATGTGCTGTCTTACCATTAGGCTATCGTTTGTTTGTTTATACAGCTTTAAAAATAGATATATAAGCAACATCAAAAGAATTTTCGGGTCATATCTAGGAAACTATTAAGCGTATACGCCTAAAATCGGTTATAGGTATTATCAGGGATCCCCCCTCCACAACATATTTCAAAATGAAGAAAATCAGTAAAAAAGGGTGCGTTCTTTCCCTAGTTAGCATAAAATTTTCGAGATTGGACCATTTTCAAATCCCGGAATATATATTGTTTATAACAATAGTTTGGTGTATGTCATTAATTTATTATCAATTTTTTATTGTTACCACGGCATTATATTATTTTTACATTTTGTGGTAAAAATGTTCTCGGCAATTTTTGCACAATTTTTCAAATAATATATAAGAGTTGAAACATTTATATCACTGCAACAAATTCACAATGGACGTTAAATCGCCACGTTTGACTATAAAATAATACGTACATTACTTCGGTGACTTGTTAAAATGACAACTTTTAAGTGTTCGAAACGTAAATTATTACTTTCCTATATTGATGGAGGAAGCACAATTGAGGCACTGTCAACAATTTTAAAAGAAAAATATCAAGTTTCTGAGGACACTTTGTGTTTCATCATTAGTGATATTCAAAGACACATTATTCCGTCGTTTAATAAAGTCCACGACAATTTAACGATTTGACTAAAGTGACTAAAACTAAAAATTTGTATCAATACGGACTGTCTACAATACATGCCTGGATTCGTTGTATGAAAATGATATTGCATATTTCCTACAGCCCGTCTTTCACATGGTCAACCACAAGGTAAGAAAAGAAACGGCTAAGGCAAGAGAAGTAGACCTTGGTACAGAAACGTGGTAATACCAATGATGGTAATCCTGCTAGAACATATTTTTATAATGCAAACTGCGTTGCTGAAATCACTGGAGACTGGAGTAAATGAAAATTTGAATAAGCAAATTTAAATAATTCTGCAAGCTCTCTCCTCAGGTGTCATGATAAATACTATCTATGTAATTATGGATGGTACTATATGCCATCTTCGGTACACAAAATCTTACTTCACGGAGAAAATATCATAAAGCATTTTGCAGTACTTCGTATCGGTCAACTTTCAGAAGATGCGTAAGAATCCCGTAATAAGGATTATAAAAATTCATTATGCCAGGAAATGCTCTCATGAGGATGTATTTCATACTCCTCTGTACACTTCCGATCCGTATATCACCAGCATTAGAAAACCGTATAACAAAAATGTGCAGGAACTTGATGGATTTACTCTGCAGTTTTTGAAAGTCAACGAACTGATTTCAGGAACTGAAGATTCTCATGTAGTTATGATATAGTACATATCATATACCTATAAATTATTCCATAAAAACAACTGCTTAAAAATTGTTATTTACAAACTATTCTAAATATTTCTATAATTAGTAGGTAAACATTTTTTAGACAAAAATTTCAATAGAAAATTTCATGAGGAACACTTAGACAAAAAAAAATAGCATGTACTTATGAACACGAGTTAAAAGAATCGGCCAACATTTCGTTGTGCATTGCAGTGGAAATATTTAATGTTCTTTTAAAAGTGTAATTTTACGAAAGTGCGACCAAATCGATGCGGCTTATATCCTGAAGTTAATTAACTTATTTATATGCAATAAACTCTTGATCTTATTTTATATTTTCATTATTTTTTTAGGGGTTACATTCCCTAAACAGCATAAAGCATTGTACTTGGGAGATTCGAAATGCAAAATACAAAATAAACTTACTCTTGATAAGCATGTGGCAATACCTGTCCTTAAAAATGCTAGTAATTACAATCTTGGCTTAACAAATATGAATAGAAAAAAGTATCGGAACAAAATACCTGTGCTTTTGATAGCAGTTTCCAAAACAAATTAGCAGTGGTATTTGATTATGAAATTTTTTTAGAGAAAGTAAAAGTATTTTATTTAAACTTTCGGCTATAATATTATTTTAAGGAAATTTACTAAAAATTGTAATATTGTAATATAAAATTGTAATATTCTAATGATATAAATAATTATATTATAGGTACATTTATTAGAAAATACCTATAAATTCTATAATTTGTTTATATTTGTTAAAGAACATGGTGATACTGCGAAAGATTATAAAAAAGGGCCGAAATATTGAATAAGTTTTTTTTTCAAATATCACAGCATTCTACTGTAACTTCACTGCTAGTAATGGACTGCAAAATGTAGGAGTTTTAGCAGATAAATGATTATCAGTTATCATCAGTTACATCGAAAAATTGCTTTTTTACTAAAGGGTGCTACATTAAGGAATAAAATTATAATAATTATTCTCTACCCATTACACAGAACAACTTCACACAAATACATATGTAACCTAAATTTATATTCACCTTGTACAGAAATTCAATATACAAGGATCATCAAAAAAAAACATTTTATAAGTACGTCATTTTTTTACGTAATTATTAATTTCATTTAATAAAAACATTGTAATTGTTGAATCTTATCTTATCAACGTTCCTATTTATTCACGAATATATAAATAATTCTAAATTCGGTAAATAATTATAATTTGACTAAAAATTACATTCAGGTGACACTATTTTAATAACTGTGCATGACATAGAAAATAATATAGAAATACTACTCAAGATTGTTCTCACATCAGAAATATTTTCTGATGATAGCGAAAATGAATTTAATTTATTAAATAAATGAACCCATTTTGTTATACATTGATTAATTAAATTAACAGGATAGTTATTACCAAAAAAATGCTGTTTCAGATTTTAAGAACAATAGAGAAAGGCAGCATCTTTTTTACGATTTGTAAAAGTGAAGTTAAAACATAGCGAAGTTAAAGAAATAAACATTAAAAGAAGAATAAAGAAGTTTCTAGAAAATTAATAAGAAGTTATACACATTATCATCATATATTTTATTAATAATTAATTTAAATAAATTACAATAGTGTGTTCTTCTTAACCTATCAAAAAGCTGTGTGCCCAGTTTACGCCAGTTCACGTTTTAAAAAGTGAGGTTTAAAAGACATGAGATGGTTTCTTGGCCAATTAGAATAAAAGCAGCGTTGCAGCAGAAGTCGTGCTTTAGAGTAAAAATTTAAAAACAGAAAAATAAAAGTTAAACGGCAAGGCACTGTCATTTTTATTTTTAACAGTCAACGAATGGTATTATATAATGTATTAGTTCTAAAGCTAATACATTCCGATAAAGGAAGACCTATAAATCCGCCTTTAATCAGAGGAGGAAGATATTATATCACATTTATAGATGATTACTCAAATTATGTTCATATATCAATAGTGAAAAAGAAGAGTGATGCTTTTAATGAATTCAAAGTCTGAATTAATACAAGTTGAATTAATACAAGAGAAGAAAATAAAAGCAATACAGACTGAGAATGGAGGTGAATATATAAATAATGAATTTAAACAATACTTAGAAGAATCTGGCATAAAACACAGAACTACAGTGCCCTATACACCTTAACAGAACGGGAAAGCAGAGAGAATGAATCTTACATTGTGTTGATGTTGTAATTGACTAAAAAAAGCGGACTGTATATTTTGCTGTATCTTGTTGGTAAAAATATAGAAAATTAAAGGATTTACCCCAATCTTTGAGAAATGTGGCATTATTTTATATTGTCTTCCGTCAAATACCACGCATGAATTACAGCCCATGGATAAATCTGTTTATCGTTCTTTTGAGCACCATTGAGATCAAAAGTTGATTAAATACGTCAGTCAGCATCCCGAACAAACCCTTAACAAGACAAGCTTCAATATCATTCTCTCACAAGTATAGACGAAATGTATGACTATTACCAATATCTCGAATAGATTTCGCGCTACAGGATTGTATCCATATAACCCAGATGCTATTCCTCAAGAGGCGTTTGCGCCCTCTGCGTTGTCAGAACTTCCAATTCCTACAAACATTGCTGTCTTATCTGATGAATCAAGAGATTTCAACTGCAAATGTGGAAGATTCAGATGGGTCAGGCACATACTGAGAATTTGTCACTGTCCTTGCTCTCAAAAAACAATCCGAATGCTGAAACTGCACATAAGATAGACAATCAATCAACCACGTGTGAGATTAATGAATTTTTACCAACTCCTAAGTTTAAAGTTAAAGCGACTGCTCCACGCAAGAAGTCTCTGAATTACAGGGCTCAAGAGGTAACAAAAGATTTGTTTGGTGACAATGCTACGAATTCCACATCACAGATTACTGTACCATTGTCAAGAGTCGAAAATGTTCCTGGTACTTCTTCCATGATAAAAATTAACACAAAGACACCAAAATCAGCGTCAGTTACTGGATGTACATCTGCACAATCTGCAGTTGCTGCAACACGAAAGCGAACCTCAGTAAAGACTGATTCTTTGACAGCTGATAAACTTACGGGATCTAAACCAAAACGTCACGACAATAAACCTTCTTGGTACTGTCCAGCTTGTAAAGGGTGTCATAAAAAAAAATATTTTTTCATCTGGGCATGTTGGGTGTCGAAATGTAAATCTCAATGAGTAGAATACGAAACTATTTTTTATATTTTTTTAAATCAAAAATGGTGCCTGCAGGGGGCTTCAAGAAAAAAAACAAGTCCGATATATGATCTGGAAGATATTTATGATGGAGCAGAATATAAAAAATTATGCTCATATGGGGGATTTTTGGAAAATTCTCACAATTTTTCTCTTACATTCAACACAGACGGTTGGCAAATGACTAAATTATTAAAGTATAGTGCATGGCCCATATTTCTACAAATTAATGAACTTCCGTCTCATTTGAGAAAATAACATATACTACTAGCAGGGATATATGTTGATGGAAAATACCCTGTCATGGATATTTTTTACGACCATTTATTGAACACACACTAAAGGAATTACATAGAATCCTTCCGAAGGAGTTGAAGTTAAATCTCATTTCGCTGTTATTGTCTGTAGTATTGACACTCCGGCTCGAGCTTCAGTGACTCGAATGATCCAATTCAATAGTCACTAGGTTGCTTGTATTACTATGCCAAAGGAAATAGCTATAGACCAGGAAAATTCACATATCCTTCTTGTCAGTGTACTGAACGCCTTCGAACTAATACAGATATAAAAGCTGCCATGTGTGTAGCAAAGCTAACCAAATGTTTCAATACTATTTTATTTTAATACCCTCCAGAACTTGTCCATATTCAAATTGAAGAATTCCTAGATGTATTCGAAAAGCAATGGAAAATCCAGTTATTTTTGAGCAGATTATAAAAGAACGTTGGTCTACTAGAACCGAAGTATATACAGATGGCTCCAAAAATAATTCTGAATTCTGTTGGAGCAGCATAATAATGTATTATGCTGCTCATGGAGAACAAAGCATCGGATATAAAATTAAAAGGAAATTTATCCATCTTCACAGCGAAAGCGTTTGCAATAAAAACTGCACTTCAAGACCTCACCACAATCAATAATTCAGCGACTCAAAAAGTATACTAACGGCGATTTTAAACAAAAAGCACCTACAAAATTACATACTTGATATCATTAACCTAGTACAAAAATACTCAAACATTAATAAAGAAATCAAATTCGTTTGGGGTAGGAGCCACTCAAACTGTGACGGTCTGATCAACCGTCATATAATTCCTGATCTTTTTGGTGATTGATCGTAGAGGCAAATTTTCCCTACACTCTCCTATCAACAACAACCCTTGTAACAACTTTGAATTTACATTAAAATTATATTAAAATAAATAAAAATAATTAAAATTTATGAAATAAACAGCGCGGTCCCAACCTCGCCGTATCTTGTTGAGTTCGGTCGCGAGTTTTTATTGAAATACGATTCCCGGGGAGACAGAGAGCGTTTGACGGCCGAAGGCTGCGCTACTGAGGCAGCAGAGTTTTCTTATATCGCTATTACGGATATTGTTGTTTTCGAGTGGTATAGATTTATTGTGGGTTCTTGTTAATAAGAGGAGTCTAAATATAATACGAAATTTTACGAAAACACGAAACAAGAAGCGCCCCAGTTTTAATGGTTTTTGAGGCCCAAAATGGCGCGGAGTTAAAAATTTAATAACTTTATCAACGACGGGAAGTCGCAGATCGTTCGGGAGTCCTGTTGTAGCAGCCCGGGGAGGCCAGCCATTTGGAAGGGGATTGGTTTGAAGGAGAGCTGGAGCAACGGAAGTCCATACTTCGGGACCTTTCTTTTGAGGACACGTGGGAGCTGCCGCATATTCTTCGGAGTGCTAACCGTGCTAAAGCTAGTATTATCAACCACGGGTATTGTACATTTTTTATATTTCTACATGTTTAAAACACATACTTATTGACGACCGTTTTAATAAAAGTTCTACGGAAATATATGTATAAATGTATACATATGTGTGTGTGTGTATTCTAGATATGCATGTTTATGCAATATATGCACAAATTTAAACTATACTAATTAATTTTAAGGTGCATTTAGCATTAAGAGTATTATTAAGCCATATCAAAAATAGGTACCTATATTAATATAGAATTAAATATAATTTATCAGATAAGTTTTTTTTATCTGTTTTTTTTTGTTCATTTTTTAGTTATAAATTTGTTAATTGTTAATGCTAAAACCAAAGGAATTTTGTGTTTTCCCCTTTTGGTGGATACAAATTTTGGGATTAAAACACGTGGCGCCCATTGTATTATTATTTCTAAATTATAGTTTAGGTTATACCGTTTTGCTAGTTTATTTAATAATTCTCACCTCTCAAATTAAACAACCCATTCCCGCTCCTGAGCACTAAGCCGCGTGCAGAGGTGGGTCACAAAACATACAAGGCAATGAAACAGCAGATCAATTGGCACAACAAGCTACGAAAAATGATATTACCTACACACAAAATAATAATGCCATCCACATACTGTACAATCTACAGCTAGAAAGGCAGCCTATGCACAATGGTAAAACGTATACTCCATTTCAATTTTAACAAAATGCATATTTTATGGTAGTATACAACCAGTGTTGACTGATTTTCCGTCAGATCTAGCGGATTCGGGTATGGTGAAAAAGGGAGAAAATGCCATTTAACAGCTAACGGATTCTCTTTTTTTCTAGCTAAAATTGAATAATAAAAAATGTATAATATAAATGTTAAGTAAATTTCTATATCTACAGTCCAACAATAAACATACTTCTTAGTTAAAATTTCACGCCTCGTCACTGTCGCAATGCTAAAATACTCAAGTTTAATTACATATTGAAACAATTGAATATGAAGTTTAACGAGCACCAATCAGAGATCCGGTATTAACCGGTGACCAATCACTTATCAGTTTATGGTTCAAATTTTTGAAAGAAACATTGCGCAATATTTTCATTGTTTTGTTTTTTGTGCGCGTTAGTCAATAATGAAAATAACAAATGTAACTGAATTCGTGTGTTTCTGTTATATTCTTTATTTGTATTTTTTTTAAATGCCGAAAATTCAATGTAGACAGAAATTTATATTTGTATATACCAGAAAAATATATTCTTGGTATAGGAACCAATAATGTCAGTGTCATGATTGGAGTAAATAATGGCATGTATGCAAAACTTAAAAAAATATCCCAGGATTAGTTCTTGTACGATGCGTTTGTCATCAATTCGCCACATCCATGCTTCAGAAGATACATTGCCAAGGAATTTTGATTTTATGATATCTGAAACATATAATTGGTTTGCTCAATCTTCCGTTCGGCAAGCTGAGTACAAAGAAATATACAAATTAATTAATGATGGTCACAAACCATTAAAAATAGTGCGAGCCTGTTATACTCGTTGGCTATCAATTTATTCTGCTGTTGACAGAATCTTACAATAGTGGATTGAACTTAAAACCCATTTTGAAATATCCAGGAAATATTATACCGCTGAAGAATTGTTTAATATGTATAAAAACGAGAGAAATTTTGCTCTATTTTCATTCTTGTGTCCGATACTGGAAAAATAACAACGTGTGAACAAAGCATTTGAAGCTAAAAATTCTGATCCTTGTAAACTGTTTAAGAGTTTGACTACACTAATTAGATTTTTGGTTTCCAAAGTAGTAATACCACGCCCAAATATTGATCCTATAACGATAGATGTAGAAGATTATTTGAACCCAAAACCATATCTTGGTTATGGTTTCGAATCAAAGATTAGAGAAATGGAAGAGAAAAAAATGGACAAAATGAGCAAGAACTGCGCCAATGTTGCACTAAATTTATTATCAAGTTGATACAATAGTTACGTTCCAGGTAAGTCAAAAATATTTTCCAAGTCTCAGCAACTCTTTTCGCTAGATGTGCTATAAACTATATTATGTTTTTCCAGGTCACCTGGCAATGTTGAAGTGTTACAGAAAACCTACCTTACTGTCTTGTAAAAAATATATTAATGGTCCAAAAAGAATCTTTACGCCCTTTATTGACTTATTTGAGATATTCGGATAATGTCATATCGTTAATAGAATCGCAGTGGAATGCAATAAATTTTACAAAATGTATAAAAACAAATGACACAGTGGAGTTTTGATCAGAGGTGAGAGAATTTCAAGATGCAACCGACATTAATCCATTTAAAGAATTAAATGATTTTGCTTTTACCATTTTACTATTGCCATATTCAAATTCTGAAGTTGAAAGAGTGTTCTGTATAATGAATGTAGCAAAATCAAAACTCAGAAACAAAATGAAAACACAAATGGTAAATGCAATTTTTAAATATACGATCAGGACTTAAACGTTATGATAAAACATGCCATACATATGAATTACCATATAAAGTAATTAATATGGTAAGAACGGTGCATAGTTACAATCAGCATTCGACATCTACAGCTCCAGTGACACTCATACAACCCGAAAGTGACGCTGATTTTAATTTAGATTATTATTAATTTATTAATACTGAAAATTCAAATTTTATATCAAACTAGCTGCCCCGGCAAACGCTGTTTTGCCAAAAGATAATTTGCGTGCTCTTTCTTGTGTTTGTACTCGTTATGTTTTTTTTTTTGTTAGAGAATGTCCAGTATCATTTTCGTTTAAATTGAACACAATTGAATTTAAGAAATAGAAATACAACAAAACTTACCGATTTCAATGTGATTATCATCAAAATAGTACGTAGCGTAGTTATTAATATTTTATGAAAACCTTTAAACGTCAAAAGACTAAACAATATTTTATTAAGTCGTGTTTTGTTTCCATAACGTCACGGCGTAAAACAGTTATTTATATAAAAACATAGTAGCCATTGAATAACAAATTCTCATTTTCATAAATATCTTAACCCCACATTCACCTACCGGGTTCAAAAAAATCTATAAACTTACCGGAGCACAAAACAAATATATGGTGTGAATATGGCTTCGATACGTCCAGTGGTTTAGGCCTGATGATCTAACATACATACGCACCAAAAGTTTTAAATATTAAGATTATGTATTTTATTATATTCTACAATAATTAAATTAAATATTTATTGGTTGTAAATATTACTTAAATATTATCTTCCATTCAAAAGTACCTATGGAATATGATTTGATCTTGTTTTCATTTTAAGAATAACTACCTAATATAATTAGATGATAATATAAAATGAAATAAAATTTTAACATTTATGTGGACATGTTCTGTCAACTGTCAGATTGTCCACTACCCTTTCCCTTGTGTCTTACCCTTTCCCGTCTCGTCCACACCCCAAACTGGATGAGTTCCCAGTTTTATCAACAGAGTGTCATCTGGAACATACTGTATGTGAATAGAGATACTTTAATAAATGTATTAAAGTGTTTTTATATGTTAATTGTCACCCACGCCATCCAACAATCAAAATCGACGAAAAAACATTTTTGACGAAATTTTTTGTTACACTATACGGAATTTTAAAATTATAGTTGTCAACACTGTATACAACCGAAGATTCCAAGACAACCTTAGTTCACAAGCAGCAAAGAACTAGAGATGGGCTTAATAGTGATTTTTAGATAGCAGTGATCACAGAGAGCAGTTAAGACAAATAGCCGTTAACAGTAGCAGTGATATAATCACAGTTTGTTTAGATCAGTTTTTTTTTAAATCTATAGGCGTTTCAAATTTATTTACATAAGGCAGTGGTGTAGTAAATGGGAAAATAAAAAAAGTAATGTCTCTTTTTTGTTCAAAACAATATTTTTGATAAATAAATAAGCTTAAGAAAGTTGAAATCAAAAATATTTTGTTTATTTCTTGGATTAAAAAAAAAAAAACAATCAAGAACAGGATAGCAGTGATAGCAGGTATGTTAAAGAGCAGAGCAGTCTGCTCTCTGTTCAGTACAAATAACAGTGTTCTCAGTAGCAGCTATCGCAATAGCAGTCTCATCTCTACAAAGAACCAATAAATGTTATAAGAATGAAACTCAACCATACAAACCCACCACACTCTTAGTACATAATAGGAATGATTGAATCGCCATACTGTATGTGTGACAATAATATAATAGGTGATACGAAACACCTAATCATGAACTCTGTGAGAAATACACAACACAGAGAAAAGATTTTTTAAAATACTTAAATAAACATAATATAAATTGTGATAATAAGTACACTCAATATCAAACAAAAAAAAACGTACAAGCACCTCATAGTATTTATAAAAAACTGCAAACGAAATATAGAATGGTAGTAAAAATGTTATTTATTAACACCCAAGACCTAAATAAACCCAACACAATATCTCTTACACCCGAAACCCTAAGTTACCCAAACCTGCGATGATCGCCCCATCAGCAAATTCTCAATCCTTCATATATTCCTGTCAACCTCCAAGAAAAGTAATAATAAGAAATAAATGACAAAAAAGCTATAAAAACACAACTGAGCTGTCACTAGAAGCGATTCTATCGAAAAATAATTCTTCTAGAGCAAAAAAAATGTTAAGAAGTTTTAAATACTAAGGAAATTCAATACATACATACCTGTATACACATATCGTCGCTTATCTAATAATGACCGCTCAGGTCATTTTTATCAACTTTACAGGAGAGCGAACAAACCGTGTATGTTTTATATAGGCTACCGACTTACCCACTGTCACTATTTATTGAATTCTGGTCTCTTATTGTCTGAAACATCTAGAACAGTGGTTCCCAAAGTGGTCCCTACGGACCCCAAGGGGTCCCTGGCATCGTTCAGGGGGTCCGTGGAAAATTAAAATCGATTTGGGGGTCCCTGAACAACGTCAGGGGGTCCTGGCACATTTTTATTAATATGGAAGTTAAAATAAATAACAATGAATAAATTACACTGGCCGACAGCCATTTTGCTGCAGGTCATACAACAACTTTTTAAGAGTAATTTGGACACGCTGAATCCAAAAATGACCACCATTTTGCTCAATCAGCTCTTGTTTTTGCAATATTGCAAAAAAATGTTTTTTTCGATATGCAAACATTCAAATTCGTATATATATTTTTTGAATCAATGACTTCAACCAAAGATCATTCAGAATAGAATGAAGCTATGGGTCCTAATTGAACTAAAAAGCCTTAAAATATATACATTATAAAGTTATTCCTTCGAAAATAATTTTTTAAACGAAAAAAAAATATATTTTTTAGCAAAAATTCGGCAATTTTCAAAATTCAAAGTGTATTAACACAAACAATTTTTGTCCAATTTTAATGTTATTCACTAAATTAGTAGCTTTATCTATCTTCTGCAATGTGTTAAAATTTCAACGTAATCGATTAAAAATTGGCGAAGTGGTACTAAAATCAACTGCGCGTGTCAAAATTTAGTAGTTTTTCACCCAGGGTCCGTGGGAAAGTTTTGACTATGAAAGGGGGTCCGTGGGCAAGTTTTGACTATCAAAAGGGGTCCGTGGGCCAAAAGAGTTTGGGAACCACTGATCTAGAATGTGATTGATAGATCGACGCGCAATGAGTAGCCTCTATCCAATGACATTAAAATGTAAAAACAGCTTATTTTCGACTTGAGCGGTGTTGTTAGATAAGAGTCAGTCCGCGGTAATCGATACCAGATAGTCAAAAATATATTTTACGAAAATGAATACTAAAATATAAAATTAACAGGCTATTTAACATCAATTTTCATAAACCAAAAGAATATTAGAAAAATGTTGGTTAATTTTCAAAATATTACAAAAAATTTACAAAAAATTTCCAAAAAGACAACAAATAAGGTGAAATCACAATAACTTACTTAAGAATAAGTGATGATCGTGGAAAACTATTAAAAGTCTTTGACAATTACATATCAAACGTGACGTTTGACCAAATTAACAAAAAATAACTCTCACCAACAATAATGACTAAGGGTGACCGCATTTATTATAAATTTAATGAGTCTATTGATGTATTTGATAAATAATTGTTATAAGTATTAGTTAATAATATCAATAAGCAAATAAACACACAAATAATACTCTTATTGTATCCTTTTATTCAACGTGTCATACCCGTCACAATTTTCTGTCACACCCGTCACAATGTTTGTTGAGAAATAACCAGTTAAATAGATTATGTATTTACCTGATGCTATTGTATTACTAAAAAATAATTCATTCGTAACATATTAAAGTATGATTATTATATAGTAACTTCAATATTTTCGCTAATATTTTGAGATTTTGAATAGTGGTTGCAAGACTTGCAATAGTTGGATTGGATTGGATTGGATTAGGTTGTGATTGATGATGAGGGTTAGATGCCTCTAACACTGCAGCCTTTGGCTTATTGTTGGCATCACACCCGTCACAGGGCTTTGAACGCTGGTATTTTTTAGTAAAATAATCGTAGAACTTTTATTCTTAGAATATACATGTATTACATTAAGATCTACAGAAAAATGGTAAAACCATGTTATTAACTAGTATTATTTAGAAATTATGAACTCCAATCCGAGTTGAAATGTCACACTCGTCACCGCGGACTGACCCATAAGTGACGATAATATGTGTAAATTCAATAATGTTATGAGATACGGTAGTTGGTTTGTTTAGTGTATGTATTTCCCCCTAGCCTGATGACAATATTTATACAGTAGAAACCGGTCATTCGATTAATACGACCTCGATTAATACGACCTCGATTAATACGACGTATCCATATAATTGCATTTTTACCGGTTATAACGACTATCCACTTTTTACGATCAATATGACCGGTTCCTTCGATGTCATTTTAACCGGTTTCTACTGTATTTGTAAAATGGTTCTTGGATGCAGACATCTAAAGGAGAGGACATTATTAGGTTGTCTGTATGCAAGGTTACTTATGTTTTAACACGCAGCAATAAAATATTATTTTCATAAAATTATAATTAATATAATTATTATAATAATATTTAATATTGAAAATTATTGCGTAACTTGAATATGTACCTAAACTGAATTTACTAACATATGATTCAATTTTAACGATCATTATGTATTACTTACCTGTTCTGTTTATAGTATTTAGTAAATTCATCATAGTACGTTACAATCTTGATGATTATCGATGTCTTCTTTGTCTTCTTTTATAGATATAAATGAAACTGTCAAAAACAGTACTCATTGCTGTCACAACAGTAATGCTTGATGTTTTACGATTAAAAAACATTACATTGACTTGATTAATGTTCTAAACAGTACTCATTGGTGTTTCATTTTCTCCGTGTGGATCGCTTGCAGGGCACAAGGTTGTCGGGGGAATTTACGGTACGATTCACAATTTATACCGTCAAATCACCAGACAACCACTGCAAACTTAAATGAAACAGACTATAGCTGATGATATTAATGTAAGTCATTTAAATTTCAGTATCATACTGTGCATTGTGCGTTTAAATTAAAACTATACACGGAAAAATATTCTAATAAAAATTACTGTTATTATGGTACTGAAAGGGCGGTTCAGTATTATGAGAAAAATTGTAATTAATGTCATTTGTAATCTCTACAATTTTTACAATGCAACTTAGAAAAAAACCCAATAATATCTGATTTACGACAATTTATATGAATATTTATTAAACACATAGAATAATTTACATGATTTTATATATAAATTTACTATGCTGGCATTGTATATTACATCTTTCATTGTGGAAATAACATTAAATATTGATATAATATACTTTTTTAGTTAACGATACGTTACAATTACTCAAAGATATTTTAAACGATACCAAAGATTGGAAAAATTCAACATTTCATCAAATAATAATGAAGCTGAGAGTAATATTAAGAAAAATTTTGAGCAAACACTTGTAAAGTGTGACAATATACCAACTGAATGCCATTTATTTCGTATATTCAAAAACAGGTAAATTTATTGAACCCCAAAATTATCTTATTGGTAAAATAGCAGAGTATGTATCAAAAAATGGTCAAATAAGGCTGGAAATGAGAAACATTACAGCTCAATTCATACCGATTAGACATATTATAAAACTATTTTTTGAAATACCAGGAGTATTTTATGAGACGATGAATAATTTGAAATCTTTAGATTATTTATTTATTAATTAGAATAAAGCATTGTAATTTCCACCATGTTTGCATGACGCAAAAAATTGAGTAGTGACTTTAAAAATAAAATTGTATTTAGTCCAGTCAATATAAAATTTGAGCTAGAAAAAAATGACGGAGTACGTTTTTTTCAAGAAATTGGTAGATTTCGATGTATAGAACATGACGATAACTTCCCCCCCCCCCCTTCGAAGGAGGGTGCATAACTTTTTAGGGGCTCACAAAGCTATTAAAAATCAGTTATTTGGGTATAACACTGGGGCTGTCAGTTTTAGAAGAAATTAGTTTTAATAAATCTTAAAGCTGATAAAATTACAAACAAAACATTGTTTTTGAAAATTATCTACCTTAATTAATTATTAAAATAGAGCCCGCGAAAAAATCATTTAGTGACGTCGAGTTTAGAGATTACGACTAAAATGCTGAGTTCCGTTCGACCGCTGTGTTTAATATGTATTGAATTGAATTTCAAAATGAAATTTTAAGTTATAATAGAGAAAAGAGTGCTTTAAATAATACCCTGCACCCAATGTCGAAATTTTGAAAAATGTTTGAGTTATATTTACTCAAAGTTCTAGGTATTACAAAAATTTAAGGAAATCTATACATGTTTTTCGATGACTACAGAGAAGATTTTCTACACCGAATAAAACAAATTCCAACTATGAATCCATAGAAAATTTAATGCCCTAAATAATGGATTCTGTCCCATCACGATTACATTAAAATTGTTAAAGTTATAGGTAAATATATGAAGACTAATTTTCATAACAAAAATTTGTAATATACACTGTTTTTGAATACAGTTGTGATAATTATAATTTAAATTATGTACTTTATATATTTACTTATAACTTAAACAATTTTAAAGTAATCGTGATGGGACAGAATCCATTATTTAGGGCATTAAATTTTCTATGGATTCCTGGCTGGAATTTGTTTTATTCGGTGTAGAAGGTCTTCTCTGGGGTCGTCGAAAAACATGAATAATTTTCTTTAAAATTTTGTAATATTTAGAACTTTGAGTGCTTATAACTCAAACATTTTTCGAGATTCCGACATTGGGTGCCGAGCGTTATTTAGAGCACTCTTTTCTCTATTATAATTTAAAATTTCATTTTGAAATTCAATTAAATACATATTAAATACAGCGGCCGTACGTAACTCTATATTTTAGGCGTGATCTCCAAACTCGACGTCGCTAAATGATTTTTTCGCGGGCTCTATTTCATTAACTATTTATGTTACATCATTTTTAAAAACACTATTTTGTTCGTAATTTTATCAGCTTTAAGATTTATAAAAAAAACCTGTATTCTTCTAAAACTGACAGCCCCAGTGGTATACCCAAATAACTGATTTTAGACAGCATTGTAAGCCCCTAGAAAGTTATGCACCCCCCTGTGAAGGGGGGGGGGGAGTTATCACCATGTTATATACATCGAAATGTACCAATTTTTTGAAAAAAATCTACTCCGTCATTTTTTTCTAGCGCCACCCCTATACGAAATTGTCTATTGACTGGACTAATTACCGTTACACTTATTTTTTGATGACTATGAAAATAACAATCCTTTGGGGAGTCATAAAGGTATATCGAAATGTGGAGCAGTTTATTTAAGTGTACTGCTTGCCTCCCCATTTAATTTCTAAGCTAGAAAACATTTTTTTATTTATTTTATTCAATACGTTAGACAGAAAAATGTTCACAAATGCAATTATATTCTCAAAAGTATTCGATGAATTAAAATATTTAGAGCAGAATGGAGTTGAACGATAGAAAATTTAAAGTGTACTTTAAATTAGTTTTTTTTTTTAGGGGATAACCTAGGCTTACATGAAGTGCTTAGATTTACAAGCAGTTTTAACTCGAATAGTTTTTGTAGATTTTGTAAAATAAAAAAAAGTGATATTCAAAAAAAATTTTTTGAAGATAAAAATTTAATGCGAAATAAAAGTTATTATTCAACACATCTATTAGAAAATGATGTACAGAAGACTGGTATTTCAGAATTATGTGTTTTGAGGTTTTTCATAAAATAGAGAATTTTCATGTAACTCAAAAGACTGTAGACGTCTCACATGATGTATTAGAAGGGATTTACCAATATGATCTTGGACATATTCTTTATTGTTTTATAAAAACAAAATTTTGATCTCAAAGAATTTAATAATTTAGTTAAAGGATTTGACTATGGACCTTATAAAAATAAACCTCCTGAAATTGTATTGTCACAAATTACAAAAAAAAACGGTTATTAATGAGCGAATCTGAAATATTGTGTTTGATCCGGCATTTGCCATTGATAATTTATCATAAAGTTCCTCATAATATTGAGTTATGGGATATTCTTTTCAAATTACAAAAAATTGTTGAAATTACAATGGCAAAGAATTTAAATTCCAATACACATATAATTTTCCGGCAGCTTGTAGGTGATTATTTACTATCATTACAAACTCTATTTCCTGATTGCTTGAAACCTAAAAACAACTTTCTAACACATTATCCTACTGTATTTCTAATATCCGGTCCATTTTCAACTATGTATTCTATTCGATTTGAAGGCAAACACCGAGAAACTAAAATGACTTCAAAAGTGTCTTTAAATCGTAAAAATGTGTGTCGCACTATCGCAATAAAACATCAACTGCGATTGAATTATCGTTTTCCGACACAAAATCACTGTAATATTCGTAATATTCACTGTAATATTTATTCTTAACGATGTAGAAGTAAATGGAAATAAAATTAATATCAACAATATAATTATGATGCCATCAGAAGATGGTCTGTTATTTTATAAGATACATTTGATTATTATTAAAGACCAGCTAATAACTTTTGCGAAATGGTATTCTAATATATACTACGATAATAATATAATGTAAATACTAATGAAATTGTATCGGAATGCTTTGAGTGGAAATTGTTGAGTTTATATGACTAATCCGGTTGTATTGTTACACATAGAATAAGAACATGCAATGGACATAATTATTTTGTAAAAATTTGGTATTAAAAAAAATTTAATTATTAATAAATATTTTTTCATAACTTTCATTAATTTATTGTACCTCAATTAACATATTTACTCGAGATCAACAATGAGAAATTTAAATTCTGAATATCACATTAATCTTAGGAAAAATAGTAAAAGCAATGCTGCATAAGAAATTTTATTATGCTTATTTTTAATTTTTCTTGTGTTGGTAGTAACTTTTACTGTAACTTCGTTATCGTCCACATGTTACAAATAACATAGTAATTTTTCTACAAAATTTTATAGTGAAAAGTACTATAATTTTTTTTCCGTGGACTTACTATACTCGTACTAAAATCAAAACTTCAATTTCAATTGAGTTAGCAGAGAAAATGTTGATCAGATTTGATGGCAACAAGTCAAAATTATTTGACTTTGTTGATAACTGTGACAAGGCATGCAATCTTGTATCAGAATCGCTAAAATCAATATTATACGCAATAATAGAAACTAAAATAACGGACAACGCGAGATTTAATAAAAAATAGAGTATTTGTAAATTGGTTTGAAATAAATAACCATTTATTAGACCTATATTCAGATAAAAGAACTATAGGACAATGGCAGTTAATTTGTGTAAACAGATTCCTAAAGAACCGGTTTTATCATTTGTCAACAAGTCCGAAATCCAAAAGTATCAAAATCTAAATCCAATTAACAATAAATATTGTAATTTCTGTGACAGATCGGGACATTATTTGGCAAACTGTTATAAAAAATCTAATCCTATAAAATCAGAACCTAACATTAGACAAATTCAAACAAATAATTATAACAGAAATTTTATAAATGTAATTATTGTAAAAAAAAATAGGTCACTTAATTTCTGAATGCAGAAAATGAGAATATAATAATAATAAACGAAATATTAATTTTAATAATGATTATAATACTACTAAAAAACATGCTAATTCTTTAAACTTCACGAGTTCTCAAGAAATGCACAAGAACTCTTCAAGTCAATTTTCAATAAATCATATAGGTAATTCAAGAACAAATTCTCAATCATTATTAAATTTTGACGAAAACACTAAATCTAAATCAACCAAAATGAATGAAAAATCTACAAATATTGATAAATCACTTTTTGTTAATAATCATGGAACTATTCCAATATAAACAATAACGCTATATCGACATATTATGTCAATTTAAATTCCCAACAATTAATGAATAATCATAGAAAATCTCTATTAGATACTGGAACTGATTTGTTATTAGTTTGCAATAAGGTACCCCAATATATAAAAAAATAGAGCTAATTTTTTTTTTAAAAGTATTGCAAGTTTTTAATACAAAATGCATATACCGGGTGAACCATTTTAACGTTTAATGGGGAATAACTCGACCGTAAGTGAAATAAAAAAAGTTTTCAGATAAAAGTTGTACGGTTTGGAGGGGGGCATAGACGTACTTGGATGAAATTTTTTTAGGTGGTGTTTTTAAGGTGGTATGAAGGTCAACATAATTTTTTTTAAATAGGAACCTATAGTTTTTATCAAGTAATTTTATTTAACGTGAAAAGACAGGAATCTTTCATTGAACACTTTTTTTTAACAACTTAACTTTTCCATGATATCTAACAAAATAATTCGGGATTTTGAATAATCAATATTTTTTTACTCAGAAACCATCAGGTTTAGAGAAAAAGCATAAAATACAAAAAATATTTATTTTCGTCTAATAAAACTTGAAGAATTATTTTTAAAATTTTAAAACTTCTTCTAAAAATTTTTTAACATTTTTTTTTTTTTTGCTTAAATAAAATAAATTAAAGAAGTTTTTTAAATTTTAAAAATAATTATTTAGTTTTATTAGATCAAAATAACCATTTTTTGTTTCTTTTACTTTTTCTCTAAAATGTATGATTTCTGAGTAAAAAAATATTGAAAGTTCAAAATCTCGAATTATTTTGTAAGATATCTTGGAAAGGTTAAGTTGTTAAAAAAAGTTTTCAATGAAAGATTCGTGTCTTTTCACGTTAAATAAAATTACTTGATAAAAACTATAGGTTCCTATTTAAAAAAATGATATTGACCTTCATACCACCTTGAAAACACCACCTAAAAAAATTTCATCCAAGTACGTCTATGTCCCCCTCCAAACCGTACAATTTTTAGCTGAAAACTTTTTTTATTATTTCACTTATTATTAGTTATTCACCATTAAACGTTAAAATGGTCCACCCGGTATAGTCTAACTGAATTTTAAAATGTAATAATATGCCAGTTAGATATCAATACGATTTACATCTTTTAGCTTTTTTCTTTATAAGTATTCAATTTGTTTACTTATTTATATATATATTTTGTCAAGATGTGTATTACAACATTATAATATTGTTAATTTCTCTTCACTGTTTATACGACTTATTTAATAGCATAAATGTAATGCTCAGTTATGAATAAAAATTATTATTAATTAAGGTGACACCTAAAAAAATAGCCTGTTTTCAAATGCTTGTAATTTTTTGTCAGAAATTAACTTTTTCTAAACTTTTTTATGTAATTTAAAATTTTTTGAAAAAAAAAACTGCATATTTTGATACTTGACGCAGAGTGCATTTATGTAGAAAATGAAATATTAAAATAACCTTTTTGTAGAGAATTTCTATACCTTGAAATTGGTATCAGAATTTTTTTTGCAACAAAAATTCACGAAGGTATCACAACATTAGTGAAAATCAGGAAAAAATAATTTAGATTAAGAAAGCCGGAGTCATTTTGGCTGTACAGAAAATAACAAAAAGTAAAATGAAGCTTAACTTAACATCTTTCAGATTATGTATATTGTAATGAAAAACTTTTGATGAATTTCATAAAAATATTCAAACTTTTAAACAGAGTAGAAAAATCAAGTAAATAAACAGTCATGAAACTAAACTAAACAGAACATACCCTAAAAATAATTACATTTCAGGCGGTCCGAGTTAGCTATCATATTTATAAGACATACTCTTTAAAATTAATGTTTATTTTTTCAAATTAGACCATATTATGCAAAAATATTCAACTTTCTATTGTAGAATTATAATGTTAAATGTTTTGAAAAAAAATATATCTGTAATGGTAATCTTACTTGTAAATGTACCCCTGTTCTTTCCTAAAAAATCTAATTACTCCACTGCATATAATTAATTAATAAAATGTACTATAAATAATATTACTGTTCATAATACAATTGCTTAGGAACCTCTATTTTACATAATATGATCTCCTGTCAAACATACTATTTCAACCTAACCTGTATTTACTCACACGTGATTCAATTTTAATGATCATTATGTATTGCTTACCTCATATTCCTGTTTATAGTATTTATAAAATTCATCATAGGTTTCAATATCCTGAAGACAATCGATATCTTCTATTATATCTTCTTGTTTAACGTGAAACATTTTAACACAGAATTCAGAATGTATTACAATATGTCAGTACCTATACAACTTCATGAAGTATACCAACTGCTATATTCAAGGTTAGTAAATACACAGGTTGTACCATAACTCTGTTTGTGAGGTGGTGGGGATGGCATGAGAGGAGACACAGAGGGGAAACACAGATGGGAGATCGCGTCATCATGAGGAACATTACAACGTTATAAATGGCTGTCAGTATTAAAACTGTCAGAGTATATTTAAGATATTTATTTTTCGCATATTAAGTTATTGTTTTAGTGCTTATTATGTAAGTATATTCATTGTAAGTTGTTTTTAAACTATTATTAAATATTTTCATTTGATATTGATAGTGTACTGAATTTAAAACTACGTTTTTATTATGTTATTCATATAAATTATAGTTTCAAGCAAGTGTTTGTTTAAGATAGAGAAAAATATTTTTTTTGGTCGTCACATCGAGGCTCATAACTTTGTAAATATTTAATATTTTTCAATAAAAATTGATATTAAATATGTTGAATATATACTTAATAAAATGTCATTTACCTGATTCAAAAATAATTAGTTATATCTGTGAAAAAAATTCCCAAACATTGACAATTTTTTTCTATATTATTAATAAAGTGTTTTTTTTTTTTAATTTTAAAATGTTTGTTTTTAATTTTAAAATGTTTTTTTTTAAATCCTCCGCGACCATGACCAGAATGTATCCCCTGAGGAACGGAGTTATTTGTATTTAAGATAGATACATAAATAAATGTACATACTCTAGTAAAAAAATGTTTCAAAGTGCTATTATTATTTTAGTTGTGCCGTGGTAGAAAATATACCACCGACACATATTACAACTACCGCAGTACACCCCTATCGGACCGCACGGTGTTGACAGCGAGTGACAACCCTGGCGAACTAATCTCACAGCATGTAGCGCACCCAGCGGAATCAATGCGCGAGCGCGTATTGGTTGAGTCACACCACGTGGTCACCAGAACCTGTTGTTTCGATATTTTGCATACGACAAGCCCTCTCAACATACTACCGCCGAAATGGAAACAACTAAAATTTATTAGAGCCAAATATTTTTAACTAACAATGATCAATTCATAATTCAGTTATTATTTTTTACTTTTACGGGAGAATTGTATTTGTGCTAGTGTTGTGTATACCTCAAGGTACTGTACTTTTGTTTTTATTATTTATTTTACGTATTACAAATATTACACCACGTTTTAAGTGAGTGGCCATTTTAAAATTTCATACAGTTATCAATTAATTATTCATAAAGCACACAATACAATTTTCGCCGATTAGTACACATTTTAAAATTCATTCTTTCAATTATATATTTAAAATTATTTTACTCATACATACTACGTACATCATAACAATCAGTTTTTTTTTATATTTCATTTAAATTACTATAGTAGAGCATATTATTTTTATACATTCCTGTAATGGCTTAAAGTCTTACAGCTTAAAATTTCGTTTATATTTAAACCCGGGACTAGGTGCTCGAGGTACATTTCACGCCTACGTATGGGCCAAAATTCGCGTTTACGAGTAAACGTGCGAATATCTCTATTTTTCATTCTACACTAAATATTTGCTTTTCTTATGTTTCATTATTAAATTAAAAATTCTGTATCATAATATTAAATTTAGCGTAACTATTTCGCACTTATATTTGTTAAATTAAAAATTCTATTCTACGTTTATTATTCAAAAATATTTTGGCTATATTCTAAAGATTGGTTTCAACCAATCCCAAACAAGTTCAATCACTTATTTTAATTATTCTTATTACGTCACGCCGACAAAACAATTTATCGTAGGTTCAGGCCTCAACTTTTCCAAATTCAAAATGGCGTGGACATTCATGTAAAGATTTCGGACACTTTCAAAATTTATTTAGCTTTTGTGGCTCCAATCGCCCAGGAGTGTTCTCACCAACACGTGTTTCGCTTATCTTTATAAAAACTATTGTAAACCTTACATTTAAGACACAGAAAGTATTATCATTTTACTTTATTATTCTCAGTTTGAAAATATATACATTTATTTAACTTTAATCTGTATTTTCTTTGCTTTTTCCTATTCCAGTTCTCTCACCTAAAGATAGACTAGGGGGTTATAGCCTGGAGTCGAAAAGACGGACGTCACGCGGACTCTGCGTATAAAATCTCTGCTGTTCATATCTGGCATCTATTTTTTTTTTCTTAATCATTAATTAATAAACTTTATTACGATTCTATATTACATTCATTGGGTGGACTAAGGGCTTCCCGTGGGACTCTCGAGGGACTACAAAAAACCTATTAGTGGTAGCAGTATTATTTTTAGCCAGTTTTATTTATAACTTTTCCATTAATTCCGCTACCAAAGCTGCCCCTGACTGGACGTATTGACAGAACCCCCATTTTGTGACTTTGACAATACTGCGAGGCGCAAGCCGCGACACACAGTCCAGGTTGCAACCTTCTCGACACTAACGAGGAGCCGGACAGGCGGCGCATGGTATCAGATCGTAGTCGGTTTAGTTTTCGACCCAGACAGTTTGTGAGAGAACTGAAATACTTATTTAAAATAATAATATTCTGTGTGAGTTTACTAAGATTGAACTTGAATTTTTTTTCCCTATTACACTACGTCGAAACCATCATCACGAGTGAAATATTTAATACATTTTTTTTCATATTTTGAGCCTTTGAGACAAGTTTATGTACAATAAAAGTTATCGTACGACGGCTGAAACGAGAAAAACCAAAGAACCACCAGTAAGGAATATGACGGACCCGCAAAACGCCACAACATCGGGAGATCAGGATGCTTTACAACCACCAGAAGCACCTGAGGCGAGAAGCATCTCACCTACGTCATGGCCGGTACAAACAACCCTCACCTTACTGGGATTGGCAACTCAAACGGAACAAAACCGTAATACTATAGAACAAGGACAACAACAGACGAGTATTCTTTTTAATACACTCATAGACAAAATCTCAGAACTCACCTTGAGCTCAGCCTCAGGCGCGCCGAACCCATCAGCGGGCGACGCATTCAAGAACATTTCACTATGTGACGGTTTAGAACCACTTAACTTAATCTATTTCGTTGAATCTGCAGACAAACTATATTTACAGAAATTTTTACCCGAAAGACAATTTATTCGGGAGATTCAACGTAAAACATGTGGACCTTTCTTCCGGTGGCTTAACCACACCATCCGGGTGGATACCACCTGGGACGCATTAAAGCACTTAATAATAAATGACTTCTTAACATCCACAGATAAAGAATCGATGATCGAACGGCTGGTTGGACGGCGCCAGTTGCCCGGAGAATCTCTCTGGACGTTCTTGGAAGACGTTGAAGCCAAAGCTGCCTTGCTGGACTACGGCCGAACAGAAGCAGCACTGGTGGCGATGGTATTCAACAACATCACCAGAGAAACCTTCCAGGCAATGCGGTTCGCTGATCCACCAACGTCTTTCGATCAATTCCGAGTCCTAGCAAGGCAGACTGCGGCATACCAGAGGCGTTTCGGAGAGACTTCTTCGGAGCGACCAGAGCCCGCACCTCCAGCCAGAACTCCGGTAAGATCAAACACCTATTTCTGTACTTATTGTAATAAGCAAGGCCATTCTGATTCTCGTTGCTATCATAAAGCACGTAATATGGCACCACCTGTTCAAAGAAATCATTTACCAAAAAACTCCCACCTGGAAGCTTAATGGCGGGCGCCGCTTCCAAAAAGGTTCACCGTTTACCCGCATTGAACAGACTTTTACTCAAAAATAATGCACCATCTTTTCCACGTTTACCTTATATTAATCTTTTCTTAAATTTTATTCCCTTCCGAGGACTCTTGGATTCAGGATCCACTCACTCATTTGTTTCTTTTGATATTTTACGAGGTTTGCCGGACAAGTCGTACACATGGAAGGCAGGAGCACCTGAATGCCGAGCTGCAAATGGATTGAAGCTAACTACCAAAGGACAAGTCACGCTGTGGCTGAAAATTGATCAGTTCCGATGGAAAGTGGATTTCATTGTAGCCGAAGACCTGGACACCGAGGTGATTCTAGGTAACGATGTGCTTCGCTCATGTGGTATGTTACTTGATATGGCCCACGGGCATCTTTATTTCTCTTTTAACCGTACCTCCCATATATCTTTTCTTGAGTGTGATCCTGGACATTTTTGCAATTCTATTTCGTCCCTGGAAGAACAATCTTTTTCTATGTCGTCAAGGCAAAAGGCCCTTTTAAATAACTTGTTGCGTGAGTTCCAAGACGTCGTGAACGATTCCATAGGAAAGGCGACGAAGTACGCATACAAAATCAATGTGAAGGATGATCTCCCTGTTCGTAGACCACCATACCCTTTAACGCCTCCAAAGGCTGCGGAAATGAAGGTCCATGTCCAAAAGCTGTTAGCCGAAGGTATCATAGAACCGTCTAAAAGTCCTTACGGAGCTCCAGCTTTCCTCATTTCCAAACCTAACGGAGAAAAACGTCTATGTGTGGACTACCGTCACCTGAACAAGAAGATTGTATACGATTCTTTCCCGTCTCCGTCGCTCGAACATGCTTTCCAAGTCCTGAACGGAGCACGCGTCTTTTCTACCATCGATTTGAACTCAGCTTTTTATCAAGTTCCACTTACTCCCGAGTCAAAAGGTTTAACGACATTCTTAGTTCCACATGGAGCTTACCAATTTAAATATACCCCATTTGGTCTTTGTGTTTCTCCACAGGCCCTTAACCGCATTATTTTTGATCTGTTCGCTGACTTAACCTATAAATTTATATATCCTTACTTAGACGATTTGCTAGTCTACTCGGATTCTCTGGAATCCCATCTGGAACATCTTCGTGAGGTTTTCTCACGCTTACGAAGTGCTGGTTTCACTGCCAATCCGGAAAAGATGTCGCTGTGCAAGAGCCGGGTGAAGTTTTTGGGACACATTCTCACGCCCGAAGGTATAAGTACCAACCCGGAGAAGGTCGCAGCCATCAAAGACCTTCCAGTACCAAAAACTCTTAAACAGCTTCGTAGTTTCCTGGGGATGGTAGGATTTTTCAGCCGCTTTATCCCAGACTTCGCTGTGACGGCCGCTCCTCTCAACCAGTTGAGAAAAAAAGGAGTCCGGTTCCAGATGAGAAAACCCGAGCTAGATGCATTTCATAAACTGCGATTAAAACTTTGTTCTCCACCTCTTTTAATATACCCCGATTTCGACAAAAATTTCATTCTGCAGACAGATGCCTCAGATGTTGCTATCGGAGCTGTCCTTCTCCAAGAAGTCGACGGATCCCTAAGACCTGTACAGTACGCTAGCCGCAAACTCAACCCTGCCGAGAAAAACTACCCCATCTACGAGAGGGAGTGTTTAGCAGCCGTGTGGGCTGTCGAACGTTTCGCGCCATACCTGGAGATACGCCCATTCACCCTCCAGACGGACAACGCTGCGCTTTCGTGGATGGTAGAACATCCGAAGCAACTCGGTAGGATTGGTAGATGGGTCCTGCGTCTAAGCCGCTTCAAATTTACTGTCCAGCACATCCGAGGTACTCTGAATCCTGTCGCCGATTGTCTTAGCCGTCTGTTCAGTGTGAAGGCAGAACAGAAAGCAGCCGTTAATCTGCTGCATCATATACCCGAGAGCTTCAAAGCCATCTCCACTCACCAAAAAGAAGACCCTGAAACCAGTTCCATCTTAGGCCGGCTGCAAGCAGGCCAAGATGTCGTGGACTATCAGGTTCAAAGGGGGCTTCTGGTGAAGGCTGTGGGAAGGCAGAAGAAGAAGAAGGTAGTGGTGCCAGCTGGTGTGCGGAACATGCTGATGTTCTACTTCCACGACACGGATTCGGCTGGACACATGGGTATAACAAAGACTTTCCGAAATCTGTCCAAAACCTTTTGGTGGAAAAATTTATATGCAGACATTGTGCGATATGTCAGATCGTGCGAGGCATGCCAGCGTGCCAAAGCCGTCAACACGTCGCCAGCAGGTCTGCTATGCTCTGAACCTCCGTCTAGACCCTGGGAACGAGTATATATAGATTTTGTCGGACCGATGACCCGTTCCAGTAGAAGCAACCAGTACGTCCTGTCCATCATAGACGGTTTCTCGAAATGGGCTGAATTGCTTCCAACTCGGCGGGCGACAGCTGAGGTAGTCTGCACTCGTCTTACAGAACAGATATGGTCCAGGTATGGTCCACCTTCGGTGTTGGTTACGGACAACGCCAAATGTTTTACTTCGGAACGCTTCCGACAGATGTGTCTTGCTTGGGGCATACACCACGTCACCACGACTCCATATCGGCCTCAAGCCAACTTGGCCGAGCGTCTAAACCGGGACTTGAAGTCTCACCTTTCTATCCTGGTGAACCAGCTCGGACGCACACATCGTGACTGGGACCGATGCCTTGGGTATGTTGCTATGTCACATAATTCTTCCATACATGAAGCGATAGGAGCAACTCCGTCCGAAGTATTTCTAGGCCGCCGTATTCCATCCGCCATCGAGAACCGATGGGACCTCCACCATGTCTCTGGTACCGAAAGGGTTCCAACCCTTGACGACGTGCAAACATCCTTGAAGTCCGCACATCGGAAAATGGCCAGACTCTATAACCCAAAGCGCCGGAACGTGACCTTCGAAGTAGGACAACTGGTAGTCCAGAAGCTCCACCACCTGCCTCGCCCTGGCGAGACAAAGGTAAACAAGCTCAAGTGGAGATATTCTGAGCCTCGACGTGTCGTCCAGGTACTGACACCAGTAAATCTTCTCCTACAAGAGATCGAGCATCCAGAAGTTACTCACCGCGCCCATATAGATCAGGTCAAACTTTTTGTAAATCGCTAGTCGTATTCTCTCTATTTTCTACTTCTCCATCTTCTCTATTTTCCTGCGTTAATGCTATGAGCTAACATTTTTATGTTTTTTTTGAGGTTCCATGTGTATCTACAGTTACGATGGACCCCAAACGAGATTCTGTCTCACTCGATAGAAGTACAGCCGAAACGGGAAGCGTGACCTGAGCAGCGATTGATTCGACGTCTATTGGACGATAGGGGACTTCACCCCGGACAACGCTGCGGCAGTACGTCTCTACCCGTAACCTCGACTGGGAGACACGTTCTCCAAAACTTCTTCTTTTCCTACCGATTGGGTATGCATCCTAGGGATGAAAGGTTGGGTACAGTTTCAGTATCAGAAGTGTCACCCATACCGATTAAAAATTTAAAATTATATGTCTATTTATATATATTAAGCTTCCTTTTTAAAAGCATTTATTTGCCGTCCATTTAAAATTTTTTTATTTCCTTTATATTATAAGTATATTACCAAGTCGCTCATGACTGCCTTGGTTGAATTTCTAATATTTGTTTTACTATGTTTATGTAATCATCTGAGAGAGTGCTGAGTGAACGTTCGACCTGAGTCGAACTTCCTCCAGGTGGTGCTGCCTGTGCCGTGGTAGAAAATATACCACCGACACATATTACAACTACCGCAGTACACCCCTATCGGACCGCACGGTGTTGACAGCGAGTGACAACCCTGGCGAACTAATCTCACAGCATGTAGCGCACCCAGCGGAATCAATGCGCGAGCGCGTATTGGTTGAGTCACACCACGTGGTCACCAGAACCTGTTGTTTCGATATTTTGCATACGACAAGCCCTCTCAACATACTACCGCCGAAATGGAAACAACTAAAATTTATTAGAGCCAAATATTTTTAACTAACAATGATCAATTCATAATTCAGTTATTATTTTTTACTTTTACGGGAGAATTGTATTTGTGCTAGTGTTGTGTATACCTCAAGGTACTGTACTTTTGTTTTTATTATTTATTTTACGTATTACAAATATTACACCACGTTTTAAGTGAGTGGCCATTTTAAAATTTCATACAGTTATCAATTAATTATTCATAAAGCACACAATACAATTTTCGCCGATTAGTACACATTTTAAAATTCATTCTTTCAATTATATATTTAAAATTATTTTACTCATACATACTACGTACATCATAACAATCAGTTTTTTTTTATATTTCATTTAAATTACTATAGTAGAGCATATTATTTTTATACATTCCTGTAATGGCTTAAAGTCTTACAGCTTAAAATTTCGTTTATATTTAAACCCGGGACTAGGTGCTCGAGGTACATTTCACGCCTACGTATGGGCCAAAATTCGCGTTTACGAGTAAACGTGCGAATATCTCTATTTTTCATTCTACACTAAATATTTGCTTTTCTTATGTTTCATTATTAAATTAAAAATTCTGTATCATAATATTAAATTTAGCGTAACTATTTCGCACTTATATTTGTTAAATTAAAAATTCTATTCTACGTTTATTATTCAAAAATATTTTGGCTATATTCTAAAGATTGGTTTCAACCAATCCCAAACAAGTTCAATCACTTATTTTAATTATTCTTATTACGTCACGCCGACAAAACAATTTATCGTAGGTTCAGGCCTCAACTTTTCCAAATTCAAAATGGCGTGGACATTCATGTAAAGATTTCGGACACTTTCAAAATTTATTTAGCTTTTGTGGCTCCAATCGCCCAGGAGTGTTCTCACCAACACGTGTTTCGCTTATCTTTATAAAAACTATTGTAAACCTTACATTTAAGACACAGAAAGTATTATCATTTTACTTTATTATTCTCAGTTTGAAAATATATACATTTATTTAACTTTAATCTGTATTTTCTTTGCTTTTTCCTATTCCAGTTCTCTCACCTAAAGATAGACTAGGGGGTTATAGCCTGGAGTCGAAAAGACGGACGTCACGCGGACTCTGCGTATAAAATCTCTGCTGTTCATATCTGGCATCTATTTTTTTTTTCTTAATCATTAATTAATAAACTTTATTACGATTCTATATTACATTCATTGGGTGGACTAAGGGCTTCCCGTGGGACTCTCGAGGGACTACAAAAAACCTATTAGTGGTAGCAGTATTATTTTTAGCCAGTTTTATTTATAACTTTTCCATTAATTCCGCTACCAAAGCTGCCCCTGACTGGACGTATTGACAGAACCCCCATTTTGTGACTTTGACAATACTGCGAGGCGCAAGCCGCGACACACAGTCCAGGTTGCAACCTTCTCGACACTAACGAGGAGCCGGACAGGCGGCGCATAGTGATACTAATAAACTAGTATGTTTAATACATGATTATTTATAATGCTTTGTGCTTCTGTGATCGATAAAATTTATTTTTTATAGTTACAAATGTCCAAAAAATTTAAATAATACAGAAAACAATGTTAAATAAATATGTATGTGCAAGCGAGATTACTTTAGTACATTTAAAATGTTCCTCATAGTGACGTAGGTGACGTATTTCCCGCGCAATTCCCGCGCGAATACCTGATTGGCCAAAAGTTATGGTACAACCCAAGGTATATAAATATAGAGGTATGGCAATGCGGTCGTTGACCAATCAGCGGTGGTGCGGGAAATTGACGTCACTGGTGGAAATATTCAAATGTTATAAATGTATAATTGCAAAAACATTCTTTAATTTATTATTGTTTTCGTATTTTTTGACATTTTAACAATACATACAATCACAGAAGTACAAATTCAATATTACAAAATCATAAAAAGCTGTCACAGACAATTTGGTGTATTCGAGAAGTATTACTTTTACTGTTCTTAAGTTGGCAATACAAAAACTGGGCTATATCGTATTAACAACATTTTATGATTTTGTAATATTAAATTTGTACTTCTGTGATTGTATGTATTGTTTAAATGTCAAAAAATACGAAAACAATAATAAATTAAAGAATGTTTTTGCAATTATACATTTATAACATTTGAATATTTCCACCAGTGACGTCAACAACGCTGATTGGTCAACGACCGCATTGCCATACCTCTATATTTATATACCTTGGGTACAACCTGTGTATTTACTAACCTTGTGCTATATTATAGTTTCCGCGCATGCGCATGCTCATCGGTGGTTGATTGTGTGAACTAGAATGTCGAACAGTGACATTCAACATTTTTGGATCGTTTCATTTGTAATTTTACAATTTTACTGTGAATATACGTTAATAACACGATAATTAATAATACTAGGTACAGGGTATAATGTACAAATGATGTAGAGAATCGATACATTTCAATTGTTCGATATATAAAAATTGAGTTTTGCTACATTTTATGATTTTGAAATTGATTCGTAAAATTATTATACCTATTAAACTAAAAGTCGGATCAACCCCATCTCTCATGTTTTGAAAACACATTTAAATACATTACAATCAATTATAACACATTTTTGGCCATATATAACTGTATACCTTTCAGAGTTGAATTTGAAATGTTTTTTTAGTTAAAATTTTTATTTTGGGCGCCATTTTGAAGGGTATAATATCATTGTTTGTTAAAATGATAATAAAAAAGGTTATAGAAAATTTAATTATCTGCCTAAATTGCGAAAGAGAGTTGATCAGACATTCCGTTCATAGATACAATGTGTTTATAAAATCCTTGACTTGTCCTATATCTTTAGATAGGTAGCACCCTTAGATCTTAGGACCCATATAGCTGACTTCTTTATATCCTAGTTAACTAATTTCAAACAAAAAATTACAGATTGCTTTTGCTACGATGACCAAATGTTGGTTCTTGCCTCCCGGTCTGTATCTTCTTTATCGTGTTAAAATTTTAATGTAATCGAATGAAAATTGGCAAAATGGTACTAATTTAAACTAAAAAGCCATAAATTACACTCAGCGTTCTATAAGACGACGGCATCGGTAATTCAAAAATTCAACAAGACAACGGCTAGAGGAGCCCCCCCACCACGCTTAAAAGTTGACAGGTATGTAATAATAAAAATGGCGCTGTTGGTGAACGAGATCCTGGTTTGTTGACTTTTTAGAATTGAGCTCTAGACAATTGTTATTCGTTGCTTATAAATTTCTATACAATCATATGCAGGGCCGGATTTAAAAATTTGCTGCCCGTAGGCAGTTGCGAAAAATGCCGCCCTTTTCGAAGAAAAATGTTATGAATTTTATCAAAAAAAATAATTCTGAAGACCTTTTTTTTAGCTTTTTTACCAAAAAAATTTTTTCATACCAAAATTTGCCGCTATAGGCAACTGCCTACATTGCCTGCATGGTAAATCCGGGCCTGATCATATGCCAATAATTTATTTTTGTAATTTCCTTTTTTAATCGTTTTCAAATTATCAAATTTCAAATAAAATGTACCTTACACATTTTTTATACTATTTATTATATTTCAATTTCAACGAAAATTTGTATTGACTTTCATTTTTTTCCACATTGAGTCACACCAAAACACAAGTTTTGTGTGTAAAATCTACATAGAAGACTAACGTCAATTTGTTTATTTAAATTTCGCGCTGAAATATAGCAGTCAAAATGGTATTATGGTGGGGGTTGGGGAAAGACGTTCTATAGAACTGTTCTATGACGTTCTATAGAATTGTATTACGGAACGGTCGTCTTGTGGATGGTTGTCCTACAGAACGCTGAGTGTATACACTTTTTTTTAAATTAATCGAAGAAAAATCCATTTTTAGCCAAAATTCGGTAATTTATATACGGCAAAGCCCAAAGAGTTACATCTTTGTCTCTTCGTCAATAGAGGGTGTTACAACCCTTAAAGAGATGAAAATTTCAAGTATTGAAAAATACTGATTATTCCAAAATAAAACTAAAATTCACAATAATTATTATTTGTATAACTTACTTGCACTCTTAAGATAGGTACTATCTTATTAATTTTAATAACATTTTATTCTATTTACTTTTTATTATCATCCCATATGTTTAGGTCAACAAAAATATAAGATTTCAAACAAATTAAAAAAAAAAAACTTTATAATTTGTTAAAATAATCACAGTTCATATTATACAATTTCAATAAAATCCAGTAATTTTTAACATTTTTATCTACCCTTAATAACTTCAACCCCATTATATTACAATTAATTCGAACGACATAGGTACAATATAAGTGATAATATTTTAAGCAGATTTTTAGGGTTCCGTAGAAAACTAGGAACCCTTATAGTTTCTCCATGTCCGTCCGCCCGTCCGTCTTGTAAACATGTTGACATAATAACATGAAATTTGGTATACGGTCGAAGATTGCTGCCCCATAAACAGAAATGATAAGATTTTTGAGAAAAAAAATCATTTTTAAACCCCCCTTCCATAAAATGAAGTGTTTTAAAAAAAATTTCGTTAGAAAGGTCTCAAAAATGCAAAAAAATCTATCAGGACCTTTTGATTTTAACCCTTCAATCACGATTTATTTGCTTTTCAAAGTTATTATGAAAGTGTCCCCCTCTCTATTTTCTAAACAATCAATTCAAAAAATCTGAAAAAAATCCAGAATCTAACTAGTACTTTCACTGAAAATTTTGAAAATTATAACGAATTTTTTGGACATTTTTGGACCACCTTCTATAGATTGAAAAGTGAACTCACATTTTTTCCCACTTACCCCATTGAGTACAGTGTCATTTGATAAGTCTTCTAAAATTCAATAAAAATGTCAAATAACTTTTTGATTTCAACCCTTCAGTCACGATATATTTGTTTTTAATGTCGTTGTCAGAGCGTCTCCCCCTATATTTTCTAAACTATCGTTTCAAAAAATCTGGAAAAAATTCAGAAATATTTTGGACCTTTTATAGACTGAAAAGTGAACACACATTTATTTTTCATTTACCTCATTGAGTGGGGTGTCATTTGATTGGTCTCCTAAAATGCAATAATAAAAGTCAAATGACTTTTTGATTTTAACCCTTCAGTCACGAAAATTTTGAAATAACTCTTTTTTTATAAATCGTAATGAGAATGACTACGGAACCCTATCATGTGCGTGCCCAACATACACTTGCTCGTTTTATTCTATTTTAGTGTACTTTAGACTGTTTGGACTATAACAAATTTTAGTAAACCTTAAAATAATATTATAACTGAAAATTACATCTTATTTTTTCTAAAAAATGTCATAATCAAATGCCGCTGCTAAGAAATTGGAAAATGTTATCAAAAGCACAGGTATTTGTACCGATACTTTTTTCCATTCATATTTGTTAAGCCAAGATCGTAATTATTAGCGTTTTTGTCACAGGGCTGGTTTTGTCACATCCTTATCAAGAGTATGTTTATGTATTTAGAGATTTTTAGATTTAGGGACTGAGCTGGACATTTTTAATTTAATTAATTTTTTCTTTTTGCAAACATAATTTGTTAGTTTTAATTTTATGTTATAATAATTAAAAACATTACCATTTATATTCAGGGGCATAGTTTTAAATCCAAATAGGTACAATATTACTTGACGTTATTTCAAAACGACTCACAAAAACTTGTATAAAAAATCCATACAACGTAAATTAAATTACATATTTTGTATGCATATTGTTCCATCTCCTTCAATATCTACGCATATGTAGTTAATTGTAATGTTGGTTGTAATCTATATCTATAAAAGAGTTTGTCCTTAACCACTCACTCACTCATATATCAACGTACAGCCCAAACCCCTGGACCTAGAAACGTGAAATTTCGTAGGTGCCTTCCTTTTATGATGTAAGCACCCACTAAGAAAGGATTTTTCGAAATTCAACCCCTACGGGGTTAAAACGGGGTGTCAAAGTTTTTATAAAAAAATATTTTTTGTTCGTATTTAATTGATTGAAATTTATCATAAATACTCTGCAATACAAATAATGAAACATTAATGTATTTCAGCACTTCCTAAAATTTAACCCCGAAGGTGTTAGGGGGGTGGAAAAATTTGTAAAATATTTTTTTCGTATTCACCGAATGAAACATGGCATAAGTAGATACTCTACAAGACATATAGCATTTACGAAAATTTAACACCTATGGGAATTGAGAGGGGGGGGGGGTAAAATTGTGATATATAACTGTTTATAATTTTAAGGTAAATTCGGACAAATTAATATTCAATTAAAAATGAAAGCTCGATATTCAACCCCTAATAGCATTGGACGAGGACGATGATGGTTTTTAATATGTTTATCTGCATAACTGCTTAAGTTATAATGGTTGAGTCGGGCAAAATAATCTGCAATAAAAAAATCGATATTCAACCCCTAATGGCAGGGGTGAATTTTTGTTATTTTTAACTAAGATCCGAGATATTTACGATTTTTTATAGGTAATGAATAAAAAACAATATAAAAAATGTAATATGTCATCCCATATCACTTATGGAGGGTTGTAATTAGTTTCGAAATTTATGCGAGCGAAGCCGCGGGATTCCGCTAGTTTTACTTATAAATGTTTTATTTTTCGATAGTTCAATTATTTAATATTTAATTTTTTAACATTATTTTATCTCACCTCTTCTTTTTGTTGAAAAAGTCTCGTATTCTTTGTTACACATGGATTTTTATTTTATTTTAATTGATATTAAATCAGAGGTTGATAAATTTCTATGAGATAAGCATAAAATTTTTATAGAGTTCTTTTATTTCATGTGTTTTTCTAATTTACGTTTCGGAAAATAAATAATAAAGAAAAAAGTAAATATTTGATGAAATGATTATTTATGGCAGCGATTCTCAACCTGTGGGGCGCGCCCCCCCTAGGGGGGCGCGAGCATATCGAGAAAAAAATGAGAAAACTTATTATTAAAAAATGTATTTCATTTACTGAAAGAAAAGCAATAAAATACATTCTGACATAATAAAAAATAAAATACACGTTTACATTTACACTGATATAATACACTTATAAATAGGAATGTATCAGTCCTGCACAATGTATTTAATAATTAACTTATCAATATTTTTAACACAAGATTATTATTAGTGACTCCTTTGGACCTGTCTTGCAGAGCTAAGTTTTTCGAATGAAGGTTTAATATTAGAAATTGACACTGTAAGCATTTTTTATATTTAGCTGAGATCTATTTTTCAGTGAACATTTTTGTGGTGGGGGGAGGGGGGCGCGATGAGAATTGTGATTGAAAATTGGGTCGCAAGTGCTAAAAAGTTGAGAAACGCTGATTTATGGTTAAGATTCATTTACTATACGTCTTCCATTTTTTTTGTAATAAAGCTAATACAAATTCGGAAATATTATTATCTGAAAATAAAACACTTTTTTCATATAATTAATTTTTATTGGAATGTTTTTTTTAATCATTATTTAAACCTACAGTTTGACAAGTATAATCTGATAAATTATTTTCTATAATAATAATATAGCTATATTAGGCCTGCCATACACGTAGCGATATACCAGAGAGGCTTACTTGTACAGTTGACCTGCACAAGTAAACCGGAGCGTGAATGGTACCTTGTCGATGAAATTGTACATACAGCCAGATCTGAACAGGCGAACCAGGAAGAATCGAAAAACAATTCTAGCTACCTGCGCAATTGACAAAACCGCGCGTCTGTAGGGCTCTCCCAACACCTGCACAGGTTTCAGTTCAATTGTAACCGTAATAAATTGACGTGAGTTTAGCGATTTATTCTCAACAACCAATCATGTCACCTCGTCGTGTGGATGCCATGAGCTTAACCCTTTATAGCCCCATGTGACATTTATGTATCAAACCTCAATAATCCCGCTAATATACGTACTAAATATATTTAGTTAATTCAAATATGTGTAACACTACTGTAACATACCACTGAATAATTTAGTATCAAGTAAAATTCACAGATGACATAACCTATCGACTTACGTATTATTAAGTAACTATTGGCAGTAAGGCAGGACCAAATCGGCTACTGGCCGATTTGAGTAGAAAAAAGAATACGTAAGTTTCCCCAGTGTACTGGCGTTTCACAATTTTTTTTTTCGAAAAATGCGGTGTAGCATTATGCTACAACAAACAAAATCATTGTTTCGAATCCTGCCATACCACATAAGTGTTTTTTTTACGATTAACTCACAGTAATGTCACTCCCAAAAAAGTCAAATAAATAATGAATAATAAATATTTTTAAATTTCTGAAAAATACGTGTTTTTTATATGCCTAAGCTCGTCTCATTATCAACATAATTTAATATTTTAAGAACTTGAGCTATAAAGGGTTAAATGATGATCAAACCGTTATTTGCGTGAGCTCGTCACCTGGTACAGGTTTACCTGTGCAAGCAAACTGCACGTGTATAACTGCGGCCATACAGGATTATTTTCAAGTTAAAAGAGCTGAGAATTTTGAACAGTTTAATACAGTTACTAGATTGTAATTAATTAATAAGTTAATAAGTAAATTTGATTAGCGGCAAGTTATCCCATTACGTTGAGATTAAACCAGGAGTACCACAATCGTATGAGTAGATATGTGTACTTCGTCACTGCACAAAGTCTAATTTTTATAGAGATATGTTTTGTCATTTCTAAATGCTGAATTATGTAATCGGGTGAGTGGGCGACTGGTGGTAGCGTCTGGAGACAATGGACTGTTGAACAAGTAGATATTGTTTTATTCCATTCCTTTGATTCATTTTACGAATCCTTGATTTTGATACAGACCAAACGGCACGACCTACGCCCAGAAGCTAAGAATCATTAAAGTATAGCCGTAGAAACCTTGGAGGTTACATGTGATCTCATTTGGTACAATTCTGCATCAGAGATTGAAACACTGAACCATATTTCTGTAAAAATAAATTATTTATATTAGATAAATTGCACATACAATTTTTACTTAAACATTTTTTTTAATAAATGTGTTTTACTATTTATTTTTATAAATAAAATAAAATAAAGATAAACGTTCAAATATATGTTTTTAGTATTGGGGGTGGTAAAAAATTAGAAAAAAATAATAATAGAAATAAAAATCCATTAGGGTAGAGTGGGGCTAAAAGTCCGTCGGGTAAAAAGTCCCGAATTCAAAATCTCAGCATAGCAACAAATTATAGATATTGTGTCATATACATTATGTGAGGAGGGGCATGAGGTAACAAAGCCAAACTGAACAGTCGTCGACGAACGCTTGCGAAAGTCACAGGTAAACTATATTTATTTCATGTGTGAAAAGTAAAAATAAATTATAATTTTCTAGTTATTTTGCAGGTAAGATTGATTTAAAAATCAGTGTCAATGTAGTGAGAGTACTCCTTTGGTAGTTAATTTATATTGAAATTGTTATTAAACATTAACACATTTTTTTACTATAATAAGCTGATAAAGTATCCAAAGCAGTATTGGGGCAAAAAGTACATTTTTTGTATGTATTAACTGTGACAGCGATTATGATTTTTAATAAATTGATTTAAATTTAAATGTATTAATTCTCTCAATGGATAAGACTGATATCTTAGACTAAGAATCAAAATTTAATAGTTATTTAAAGAAATGGTAAAAAAGAAGAAATATACTAATTTTAGATTGAATAAAAAAATTAATAGTAAATTCAGTATATCTATATATAAAATTTTATATATATATAAAGATTTTTCATTTAATCATAAAAATAAACAGCTTACAAACTTTCGGATGTTTAGGTACTTTTTGCCCCCTGTACGGGGTAAAAAGTACACTATTTATTTTGTTATATTTTGCTTCATATCTCGGTATGGTGTAGTAATACGGGTGCAAAATGTATTGGAGGTTTGAAGCTGAATAAATATAGAATATATTAAGACATTAACCATTAAGATAAATTTTCATTCTAGTGAGTAATCACTATTTATGTGAAAAAACGGACTTTTAGCCCCACCCTACCCTACACGCAAGTTACTTCACGGGAGATAAGTATTACTTACTTCGCTTGTGTCATGGTCAACACAAACTGTGTACATACTTGACTAGGCTGGGCCATAGACCTAGCGGTATACCGGAGAGGTTTACTTGTACAGTTACTACTGCACACGTAAACCGGAGCGTTTGTACAGGCGAACCAGGAAACATCGAAAAACAATCCTTTCTATCTGCGGAGTTGACATAACTGCGTGTCTGAGTGACTCGCCCAACACCTGCACAGATTTTAGTTCAGTTGTAGCTGTAATAAATTAATGTGAGTGTAGCGATTTCTTCTCAACAACCAATCGTGTCATCTCGTCGTGTGAATACCATGAGCATAACTGATGGTTAAAGGGGGATCCTGCTTCATGACGCCAAAAAAAGTTTTTTTTGGGGAATTTTTTTAGGACAGAAAATAATAAGCAAGTGTAGCGAAATTTTCAGGTTATTTTATCGCATATTTGAACGATAAAAAAATGTATTAAGATAAAAATATTCAAACGCAGCCAATTTATATGTACACACCTAGCAATCGCAGTCTCCAATCGGCGGGGAAGATGAAGCTCGTAATTTTTGACAAAAAACCAAAGAAAATTTTAATTTTTATATATTTTTCTTCTAGGTGAACCAAGAAAAACCCAAAAAATTGTAAAATTTAAAAAAATTCAGGTTTGAATAAAAAATGTGCTTTTTGCAAGAAAAAAAAATCATTTCTACTTGCTAAAAATGTTTAGAATATTTTTTTTCATTAATCTTTTTAGTTCAAATTGAACTGAAGACAACAAGCTTAGGTTCATTTTGATTGGTCGTTTAGTTTTCTTGCAATCACGCCCGCCAATTTAGAAAAATCATAAAAAAGAAAACTCAAGAAAACGCGCTTCAAAGTTTATAGTCCGAAAAACCAGATAAACAGAGAGATAATAACATGTATAACATGTTAATAATAATAATATGTATAACATTATTATTTGTACTATAGCTTGACCCGGCGCGCATACAAATTAAAAATATTGTTTTAGACGATAATTAAATCTTTTCAGGTACATTGTTTGGATTTATTCGACCAAGGAGAGGAGCGCTCGCTCGAGATGCCCGAGCGCTCGTATTCCTGCTCGACACCCTACTGCGTTTAGTGCTATATCTTTGAAAATATTTCGAATTAGCCTATAAAACTTTACAGACATATTCTTAGAAATATTAGGAAGAAATTCAAGCAACAAAAAATGGATTTTTTGAGCCTCATAAAGCAGGATCCCCCATTAAACCGTTACGTGAGTGAGCTCGTCACCTGTACAGGTTAATCTGTGCATGCAAACCGAGCCGGATTTACCATTAGGCCCATGAGGCCCGGGTCTAGGCGGCAAAATTTTAGAGGCTGCATAGTTTAAAGAACGATTGAAATTTAAAAATCAATTTTACTAAGTTTTACTGTGTAGAGTATTTAAAATACTGAGCCAAAACAGACTCAATGCACTTGCATTGTTGTCTATCGAAGCAAAATTGGTGCAAGAAATCGATTATGAGGACATTATTATGTTTTCGCGCAAGCTAAAGCAAGAAAAAAAGTTTTGATATCATGAAAAAATTATGTATTGTTTAATTTAATTAAATGTTTGATAAAGCTTATAATAAAATATTTTCAATATTCGTAAATTAGATGTTTTATTATAATAATTACTAGGGGCTGTGCCCCTGGGCGCTTCGCGCCCCAACCCCCTTTGACGCCATATTTTTATACACAAATAAGAAAATAGTTAATGTAAACTTTTTGACTTTTTATTTTTATATATTCCTGAAGTTTTTAATTTTTATTCAATCAATTTTATTCTATCAAAATTAATTTTTTAAGTCACTTTTAAAAATTTAGCAATTAAAAAAAAAATTTATGCGACGCCCCTGACTTAATTATTATAATTTTTTTTAGATATATCAATCTCAAAACTTAAAAAAAAATCATTCAATATTTTTTTTTCAGACGCTACTGATCTATATTATAATTTTCATGTTTTTTTCTGAAATTTATAATTTTTGAACAGTAACAAAAATCTAATATCTTTACAAACGTTACGAAATGTGACAGTTCCCAAAAATTTCATATATTTAAAACGACACCACCCCCTGACTTAATCCCCCTACAACTAAACGATTAAAAATTATATTTAATTAAATTTTATTAGAAAATGCAAATTTAAATACTTTTAAAACACCGTCCCTGGCTTAAATATTATTAATTATAAATTTTTAGATAGACTACATCAATTCTACAACTTTTTTTGAACAAGTTTGAAACTTTGTGAACAATTTCAATAAAAATGTAATATTTTTATAAACGTCACAAAAAATATGACAGCTCAGACGTCAAAAAGCACGTGGTTTTTAGAAAAATGACAGATCTAACGTCATTTTAATCAACCAGAGCACGCCGAAATGCTACAAATTTCGAAACAAAACACTATGGTTCTACATCGTAAATTCAGTCTGACGGATAGATTTTAGTGAATTTTTCACGTTTCGTCACACGAAAAAAATCATATCCCAAAAGCTATTATAATTTTGAATAAAATAAATAGCCTAAGCACTGTATCAAAGATGAATCTAAGTATTGTGAAAAAATGAAAAAAATCTAGTGAAACGTTTATGAATCCATAAATTTATAGTCACTGGTCAGACACACAAATATATATTTATATATACACAGGGTTTATATTATAGTGGGATTACTACAAAGCAAAACAAAGGCGCCATATCGGACGGGGCCTAGAGGGTAATCGAAATTAAATCCGCTACTGCATGCAAACTGCACAAGTAAACCTGTACATTGTACAGGCAAACCGTACGTGTATGGCCGGCCTTTACATGGACTACTATTTTAATCTAATGTGGTTGGTTATATCTACTTTAAAAAAATATTTCCCAACAATCAATTTTTGAGGAAGAAAATTCACTAAAACGTAGGTACTGAAATTTAAATTGAGACAATCAAATAACTCAAAAACAAGTGAAATTATGGATACAAATTTTGAATAAATATTGTTTGGTTTTAAACAGCTTGTTTTTAAGATTATTTGTAGGTCAACTTTGTTTTTTAAATTGCTTTGTCATTTTATGGCAGGTAAGGTCTTGTCTTGACTCACTTCAAAATTTTTACTAACAGATGGTCATATCTAGAATGTAAGTCAATTTTCTATAGTGACTTACACTACTAATGGCTTTCACCCATTCATTTATTCAAAACTTTAATCCATACTGTCCCAAGGTATATAAATATATAGGTAGCGTCACTTAGTCGTTGACCAATCAGCGTTGGGGTGGAAATTGACATCACCAGGTGGATATATTCAAATATTACAGGTAAATGTGTAATTGCAAAAACATTCTTTTATTTCTTATTATTACCGTATTTTTTGACATTTTAACAATACCTACATACAGTCACAAAAGTAAAAATTCGACATTACAAAAGCATAAAACGTTGTCACAGACAATTTGGTGTATTCGAGAAGCATTACTTTTACTGTTCTTAGGCTGGCAAAACATAAACCAGGCAATGTCGTATTAACAGCTTATTATGATTTTGTAATGAATTTTTGTACTTCTGTGACTGTATGTATTGTTAAAATGTCAAAAAATACGAAAACAATTAAGAAATAAAAGAAAGGTTTTGCAATTATACATTTATAACAATTGAATATATCCGCCTGATGACGTCAATTACCGCCCAACGCTGATTGGTCAACGACCAAGTGGCACTACTTATATATTTATATATCTTGATACTCTTCCTTGTGCTTAGGTTTTTATTTTCTTTTCTCAATTTAAATGCCGCAACATGTGTACAATTAAAAAAGAACTAAAAAGTATTTAATAAAATTTCACCCAGGAAAATACATACATATTATAGTTGGTGTACATATCAATATTAATCAACTATTTTCAGTGCCGGATTTAGACTATGTGAAGCCCTATGCACTAATTATTAAAGTGCCTTCTTTTTTTGGAGACCTTTTTGTTTTTTTTGTTTTTTTTTTTAGTCTTTACCAATTACTTTTTTTTATTCTGATGGCTTTTTTTCATTTACCTGTTCTTTTTTATTTGTTCGCAACGCGGGGGCTCCTTGTATCAATCTGATGGTGCCCTCCGGGATGCCCTAAGCAATTACTTACTTTGCTTATAGGTAAATCCGGCACTGACTATTTCAGAGGTGCAAAATGTTAAACAATATTAATAAATAATTATGTAATATGACAATTAAAATTTAAAATTAGACTGTCTTTTATAAAGCCGATCAACATTTTTTAAAGACATTTTGAAGATATTTTTGTTGTTTTCCAATTAGTTATTTCTTAAAATTATGATTTTTTGTACTTTCCAAGATAAAGTTGCATTTGTACAACAATAATTGTTAATTAGATACACTTACAATTTGCCTTAATCTTGTATCTCCCAAGACCATCTCAGTTCCCAGCATCACATAGACAAGAACACCCGCCAAGGATCGCTGTTTCTACAGACAAACTTACCCAGCGCTTCTCAAACTGTTGACTCTTGGGTTTCCATGATTATTTTTCTTCTGAATTTAGATTTTGTTGTCCAGATGATTTTTGTTTTAATTTAACAATATTTTATTGAAGTAAAAATTAACAATAATATCCATTCCATTTTCGTTTTAATTTACAGTAATTTGTTTATAATTACAGTAATCATTATTACTGTAACTATAAACGACAGTTAAGGTAGTTCTCGTGCAAATGTCATTTCGATAGAATTTTTTTTTAAATTCAAGGGATAAAAAAAACAATGATACCTATACGAACGTGAAATTTTAAAGACATCACCGTTTGAAACTCGAGATAACTGTCATCAAAGTTTACGATTTTTGTACGTATCTGCTATACCAAATACGTTCTAGGTACATTCTATTAATTTTCATGACTAAACGCTTCGACAGATTTTGATTAAAAAAAACTAACCAACAGAAAAGGGTTATTATTCTGATATGTGACAAAAAATTCGAAATGATTGACTTTTTTGTTTTTGAAATGCAACTTGTATTTCAAAAAGAAAATGATGGGCTGTTTTGTTTTTGAAATACAATTGTATTTTAAAAATAAAACGGTCAAACATTTTGAATTTTTTGTCACATATCAGAATAATAACCTGTTCTCGTGTTTGATAGTTCTTTATCAAAATCTGTCAAAGCGTTTAGTCATAAAATTAAGAAAACAGCCCTAATACGTACTAATACAACCATGGAAATATACAAACTTTAACAAAGAATCGACATGTTTACTGATTAAATAAAATAAGTCTGGCAACACTGTGCGCAACTAGATGTGTGTACAGAAGATAATGAGTTTTCATGAATTTTTATAACATTTGATTGAAGGTGCACGCGACTGGTGACTCTATTTCTTGATGTGTTTGAAATTTGAGACAATACATATATTCGTAGTACACTCAATACGCACTTTATCAACCCTCACTTTATCGTCGCCTAAGTTTATCGGCAGGCCAAACGATCAGTTTAGCGGCCTTCCCTCATCCTCACCATAATACTACCGTGATTGCTATATTTCTGCGCGAAATTAATATTCACCAATTGACATTAAAGTCTTTTATAAAGATTATCATTCAATGTTAGGAAAATTAAAAAAATTTAGAGTGATAAAAAGGTTATTTTCATGTTTTTTAGAAGTTGACATTTCTCATTTACCAAAATTTTCTTGCCAGAGTCCATCGCATAAATCAAATAAATGTCCACAAACCGGGATTTTTTATTATTCAGCTACTTTTAAATATACAGGGTCCTCCAATAGTGCGTCTGGCATTCCTAGCGCACTTCCCGTAGAAGATAAAAAAAAAGTTTGGTACATAATATTATTGGTTTGAAAAGATCAACGTCGTAAAATTATTTTCAATAATAATGGCTGTCCCATTTTTGCGCTGTAACAAAAACAAACATTTTTTTTAAATGGAACCTCCTGTAAATTTTTCAGTATTCCGATGTCATTTTTTAACCTCCACATTAACATCTATTCATTTTTTAATTTAGTGGCAGTGTTGCCAAATTATAATTTTTTTTCCGAAAAATTATCCATAAACAGGGTCAACTTTAAAAAATCGTAGCGACCTCGTTTTTTTTTTTTGAAGCGATTGATTTTTTTCATAATAATATTAGTCCTGTTAAAGAATAACATTTTGGTAATAACCAATTAGAATTTAGTTATACAGGGTGTCCATAACTAAAAGTCAAAATTTGTAAACTTAAAAATGATAAAACTCATTTTTTCAAATGTGACTACCCTTTTTTTATTTCGCTATTCGATGGGGTCTTTTCTCCTTTTCAATTTGTATAGGGGATGTCCTATGTCTAAACCTCATAGTTTCTCAGATATTCAATACTTTTAATAAAATTAACCTTTTAATACACTTTAATGCACTGAAGTAGGCCGTACTGATGAAAAACAAATATCAAAATGTAGTAGGGGAATGTGTTCGGTTGTGGGCACCCTTTTGTTTTTGGCTCATAACTTTTGACCAAGTGCATATTATTCGGACATGTGGGTATCAATGGAAAGCTAGAGACCTTAGCTAACTACTAATGAAAGAACTAAACCGATTCCGTCAAATAGTTTTTTTTAATTTTTGTAAAGTGGTCATTTTTGGCGAAATTTTTTTTTCTGTTCGGTTGTGGGCACCCTTAGAAAATCTGCTGAAAATGGGAAAATATGAATAAAAACCACCACGAATATAAAAAAATTGATTTATTTATAGTTTATTTATTCTGGAAGTCTTTATTGGGATTACTCATCGTCTGAAGCACAATGTTCACATGTGAAGTAGCTGGCGCTCATATCAGCACACTTTAAATGGACGCGCCGATCGCATTCGTTGCAATTGATGGAGTTAGCGGTGGTCAATTTGCGTGGCAAGAGCTCCAAATAAATTATGCAGAAGTCCACATCATCGTCAGATGGCGAATACTCCTTTGCCTTGACGCGCTTTGCCGGAGATGGCTTGGCGCACTTAGCCAATGGTTTGACTGCAGTTGGATTGGCGCGCTTAGCTGGTGTAGCTTTCCTGGCTGACTTAACGCGCATTAAAATCAATATCGGGCGATTTTTTTATTTATCCTCGGACATGGCTAAAAAATTCGAAACATGCATAAAAACACCATTAAAATTGAAAAATTCAAAATTCAAAATTAATATACACAGTAAGCAAGCTCGATAACTGTAGCCGACTATCTCACACTCACAGCTGCCCTATACACCGAGCTCTTGTTTGTTTATTTTTAAATTTTAATTCGGATATTACAATATTTTGAAAAAAGGGCTTTAAATTTACCTTAATACGTGTCTGACTTTAATTTTATATAATCAATGTTAGATACAACACTATACATCATGTTATTTATTTATTTTTCTGAATATTTAAAATAATTACAAAACGGGGCCCGAATTTTCCTTAATACGTATCTAACTTTAATTGTATATAGCCTATAACCTTCCTAAAAAAATACTGGGTAGTTATGTTGACATCAACGACGATATTCCACCATTAAAAAAAAAAAACACGGGTGCCCACAACCGAACCAATTTCGGTGCCCACAACCGAATTTGGCAGCTATCTATTTTTTTGGTGTCAACATTTCGGTTGCATCGATATCGAATAACAAAGTATAGAAATTTACTGAATAAATATGCATTGCACTCACCTTTTCGATTGATTCACTTCGATTTACAGCACTATTGAAAATGTTTAAAAAAATTATTGTGATTATTTTCAAGCACAGAAAACTAAATTTGTTAACACCAAAAATCAAACGCGTCTGTTTACTTCGATATCCGACACAAAAATAACGTGCTGCCATAAAGCACAAATTATATTGGTCAGTAAAACCAAATCGGTTTTCTGTCAAAAGATACGCAGGGGTGTCCACAACCGAACCATGCCCACAACCGAACACATTACCCTACATAAGTATCAATGAAATATTTGATTAAAATTAATAGTTAAAACGGATAATACTGATGTAAAAAAAATATTTCTTTTATTTAAAAAATATATGAAAAGTTGCAAAATTGAAAAAACATAAAAGATAAAAGACCAAAATAAATGTTCTAAATGTCTTCTATTTCCATACAGGCTCAAATAAATTCGCCGGCATTTGTTTTTCAACAGCACGGCCTACTTCAGTGCATAAAAGTGTAATAAAAAGGTTAATTTTATTAAAAGTATTGAATAGTTTAGACATAAGATATCTCCAATACAAATTGAAAAGGAGAAAAGACCCCATCGAATAACGAAATAAAAAAAGGGTAGTCACATTTGAAAAAAATGAGTTTTATCATTTTTAAATTTTGACGTTTAGTTATGGACACCCTGTATAACTAATTTCTAATTCATTATTACCAAAATGTTACTCTTTATCAGGACTAATATTATTATTAAAAAAATCAATCGCTTCAAAAAAAACGAGGTCGCTACGATTTTTTAAAGTTGACTCTGTTTATGGATAATTTTTCGGAAAAAAAATTATAATTTGGCAACACTGCCACTAAATCAAAAAATTAATAGATGATAATGTGGAGGTTAAAAAATGACATCGGAATACTGAAAAATTTATAGAGGGTTCCATGTAAAAAAATGTTTGTTTTTGTTACAGCGCATATTTATGGGACAACCCTGTATTATTGAAAATAATTTTACGACGTTGATCTTTTCAAAGCAATAATATTATGTACCAAACTTTTTTTTCTATCTCCTACGGGAAGTGCGCTAGGAATGCACTATTGGAGGATAGGCACTATAGGTACTAGTGATGTAACGAATGTGTGATTTTAAACTTTAGCGAATGCGAATGCAAATATTAGCTGTCGATATTCGCGAAAGCGAATGCGAATGCGAATATTGACTTTTTGAAAAAAGCTAAAAAAAAAGAAAAAAAGGTCTTCTGAATAAAATAGATTAAAAAATGATATTTTTATTTATTAATACATCATAGTATATTCGTAAAAATATTCGCAACTTTACTTACGAATGCGAATATTCGTTATATCACTAGTAGGTACCTACAATAATTACAAAAGTCCTTAATTTTTATACTTTAAATAACAGTCACTTTTCAATTTGGATTTGACAGTTAACATGCATCTATGGTTGTTTATTCAGTTATTTAATAAAGTTTTTATAATTAACGTAAATTACAAATATTCGCGAGTTAAATAAGTGTGTTGTAGTTGATATACAAAATTTCGAACATCAGAATCTGTTGACGTATACGCACAATCATTTTTAGCCGTAATGAAATATTAAACTGATGTTCGTCGGCATGGTGGTGGAGGCACGTCGTTAAAGTAATCGTTTGAATTATCAACACGTGCGAGTTGAGTGTATTAGTATGTTTGTAATAGTTAGTATAGACGGCACGAGTACTACCTTAAACAAGAATCTGTTTATGTTGTGTATTAGGGTGTATTATTACGAGAACTATTTCATTATTGCTCAAAATAAATCTTTATTCTTTCAATATTAAAACAGGAGTGTGATTTATGACTAAACTGTACAAAATTTCTTATTTCTAAAGTAATTAATTTTAATTGCTATAAATATAAATATACCGGGTGAGTTATTTATCTTTAGACTGCTTAATATCTGGAAAACTATGAATTTTTACGGAAAATATTTGGTACAAAAGTTTCAGGATTTGGAAGAGCAAAACCAATGGAGGTAACCATTTTGATCTTGAGTGGAGGTTTTAAGGTCATCTTGGGGTCAACTAATTTTTTTTAAGTGGAAACCTATGTATTTTCTTGCAGATTCGTACTTTGAAAAATAAGAAAAACAACTTTTGTCTAAAAAGTTTTTAAAATATCTAAAATTTTGTCATTTGTTTTTCCTTTTTTACATAAAAAGATTATTTTTTTCTGTAATTTTTTTTTAAATAATTAAATACAAGATGTTTAAAGAAAACTCAGATTAAAAAAAAATTTTATCAGTGTTTTTCAACGCAAAAAAATGTTTTTTATTATAAAAAATGATAAAAAAACAGGGAGTCGAACCGAACCCGAACCGAAAACCGGTTCCGGAACGAAATTTTTGGGCAAACCGGAACTGAACCTGAGCCGAAATTTTAAACATGACGTTGAATCTGAACCGGAGCCGAACCGAAAAACAAACTTTCGGTTACCGGTTCAATAAAGTTTAATTTTTCATTGTGAATGTTTTTATTCAAATATATTTATTATTCTGTTTCAAATGCAAAATAATTTTTGCAAGCACTTATAGGTAGTTGGCACCACTGACAAATGTAGTTGCGCTTATATATTAGTAGTATATTAATAATACACTCAACACATTAATTAAGGGGACACCTAAAAAATAGCCTGTTTTCAAATATTTATAACTGGGTCAAAAATTAACTTTGTTATTCTTCAATGGATCAAATTTACTCTACTTTATGATGATCTAATTCGTTCCTCAGCATCTTTTAATTTTTTAACTTTTTTATGTAATTATATAAATTTTGAAGAAAAAAAACTGCATATTTTGAAACTACGCGGAGTGCATTTATGTAGAAAATGAAATTTTAAAATAACCTTTTTGCAGAGAATTTCAATACCTTGAAATCGTTATCATGGAAATTTTTTGCAACAAAAATTCGATAAGGGATCACAATTTTAGTGAAAATCAGGAAAAAATAATTTAATTGAACAAAGCCGGATTTAATTTGGTGGTACAGAATATAACAAAAAAGTTATATGAAGTCTAACTTAACATCTTTTAGATTATTTATTGTAATGAAAGACTTTTGATTAATTTCATAAAAAAATTCTACCTTTAAACAGAGTATAAAAGTCAAGTAAATAAACAGTAAAATTATACCAAGCAGAACATACCTTAAAAATTACATTTCAGGTGGCCCGAGCTAAAGTTCATATTGACAAGTCATACTCTTTAAAATGCATTTTTATTTTTTTCTAATTGGACCATATTACGCGAAGATATTCAACTCAGAAAACCCATTTAAATTACAAATCGGAATTTTAATGAAATTTTTCTCGAAATAAAGCAACTCATGAAAAATTTTAAGAAGTCAAAAAATGCATTATTTCACTGAAATAATAACGTCCTGGAAGTTGCACCAGCCAAATCAGCACAATCAAATAAAAGTAGTATGGGTTTTTCTTACTTTTTTATTACTAATTTATTACCACTGACAGGATTTTATTACCCTTGCCAGTATCGAGTTACAGACATATGATCCAGATTCAACGGTAAGCTGCACCAACCATTACGTAACTTTGGTTCGTTTTATGCATTCGGAATGAAACCTATGTCATTTTTTATTACTTTTTTATTACTCTCGAATGATACCAAGAAAATTAAAAAAAAAAAAATTCAACCCTTAAACCAAAAAATTAAAATTTATGAAATAAAATCACGAGAAAACGTTCAAAAAACAACTACATAACATATTTATTAAATCAATCATCTAAAACAGTGCTTCTCAAACTTCTTTAATCGCGAAACCCCAACAGATGTTTTAAAATTTTGAGGGGCCCTTATCCAAAAAACTAATCAAAACTTTTTTAAACAACCCAATAATTAAAAATATATTAACATTTTTCTAATGGAAAGAAATATCTTTAAAAATTCGAAAATAATTTTTTACCCCCAGCCCAATCAACTAAAATGTATTCATAAATATAGTTTAATGTCTAATAAATAATATTATGATAAAACAATCAGTTTAACGGAGGCCAATTATTAACAAAAAAATACTATTTTCTAATGAAAAGAAATATCCTTAAAAATACGAAAATAATTTTTTACTCCCAGCACAATCAACTAAAATGTATTCATAAATATTGTTTAATGTCTAATAAATAATATTATGATAAAACAATCTGATTAACGGAGGCCAATAATTAAAAAAAATACTTTTTTCTAATGAAAAGAAATACCCTTAAAAATTCGAAAATAATTATTTACCCTTAGCACAATCAACTAAAATGTATTCATAAATATAGTTTAATGTCTAATAAATAATATTATAATAAAACAAACAGTTTAAAAAAAATTATTTCTAATAAAAGAAATATCCTTAAAACTACTTTTTGTTTAATTATTGGCATTCGTTAAGCGGTTTGTTTTATCATAATATTATTTATTAGACATTAAACAATATTTATGAATACATTTTAGTTGATTGTGCTGGGGGTAAAAAAATATTTTCGAATTTTTAAGGATATTTCTTTTCATTAGAAAATAGTATTTTTTTTTAATTATTGGCCTCCGTAAAACCGATTGTTTTATCATAATATTATTTATTAGACATTAAACTATATTTACGAATATATTTTAGTTGATTGTGCTGGGGGTAAAAAATTATTTTCATATCACATGCACAGAAACAACTAGTTTTGAACACAGTTTTGACAGTAGAAACAAGACAATTTCAGACCAATGCGATAGTACCGACCAGAAACAAATAAACAACGTTATTCCTGACTAGCAAATTCATTAATTTTAAATCTGTCAGAATCGAATTTGTAATAAACAAAAGCGAATCTTAATTCTGAATAATTCTATTATTAAAATAGTATAAGATATTACTGCGCTATTTGTCTGAAATAGTCTTACTTCGACTGGCTACAGAAATCTAAACTCGTTGTTTCAATGCATGTGATGAAAAATAGCGTGTGTGGCACGGGATGAAACAAAGACGATTTCTGACCAGTGCGATGACAGCCCTCGCTTCGCTCGGGCAGTCAACTCTCGCCCTAGTCAGAAATCGTCTTGTTTCAACCCTTGCTACACAATATACTATTTCGAATTTTTAAGGATATTTCATTTCATTAGAAAAATGTTAATATATTTTTAATTATTGGCTTTCGATAAACTGTTTGTTTTATCATAATATTATTTATTAGACATTAAACTATATTTATGAATACATTTTAGTTGATTGTGCCGGGGGTAAAAAATTATTTTCGAATTTTTAAGGATATTTCTTTTCATTAGAAAAATGTTAATATATTTTTATTTATTGGCCTTCGTTAAACTGTTTGTTTTATCATAATATTATTTATTAGACATTAAACTATATTTATGAATACATTTTAGTTGATTGTGTTATAATAATTGACAATTATTTTCGAGTTTTTAAGAATATTTCATTTCATTAGAAAAATGTTAATTTTTTTTTTAAATGTTGGCTTTCGTTAAACTGTTTGTGTTATCATAATATTATTTATAAGACATTAAACTATATTTATGAATACATTTTAGTTGATTGTGCTGGGAGTAAAAATTTTTTTTCGAATTTTTAAGGATATTTCTTTTCATTAGAAAATAGTATTTTTTTTTAATTATTGGCCTCCGTAAAACTGATTGTTTTATCATAATATTATTTATTAGACATTAATCTATATTTATGAATATATTTTAGTTGATTGTGCTGGGGGTAAAAAATTATTTTCGAATTTTTAAGGATATTTCATTTCATTAGAAAAATGTTAATATATTTTTAATTATTGGCCTCCGTTAAACTGATTGTTTTATCATAATATTATTTATTAGACATTAAACTATATTTATGAATACATTTTAGTTGATTGGGCTGGGGGTAAAAAATTATTTTCGAATTTTTAAAGATATTTCTTTCCATTAGAAAAATGTTAATATATTTTTAATTATTGGGTTGTTTAAAAAAAGTTTTGATTAGTTTTTTGGATAAGGGCCCCTCAAAATTTGAAAAATTCTGTTAGGGTTTCGTGATTAAAGAAGTTTGAGAAGCACTGTTTTAGATGATTGATTTAATAAATATGTTATGTAGTTGTTTTTTGAACGTTTTCTCGTGATTTTATTTCATAAATTTTAATTTTTTGGTTTAAGGGTTGAATTTTTTTTTTTTTTTATTTTCTTGGTATCATTCGAGAGTAATAAAAAAGTAATAAAAAATGACATATGTTTCATTCCGAATGCATAAAACGAACCAAAGTTACCGAATGGTTGGTGCAGCTTACCGTTGAATCTGGATCATATGGCTGTAACTCGATACTGGCAAGGGTAATAAAATCCTGTTAGCGGTAATAAATGAGTAATAAAAAAGTAAGAAAAACCCATACTACTTTTATTTGATTGTGCTGATTTGGCTGGTGCAACTTCCAGGACGTGAAATAATAACCCAAAATGATCCATATGGTTTTAAAATTGTACCTAAATAAATATACATGCATTTGTACATGTAAAAATAAATATTTAGTAAAAATAAGAATTTTTTTACTTCTTCATCATTCCATGAGCTGCTTTATTTCTCGAAAAAAATTCAACAATTTGCAATTTGTAATTTTTTTGGGTTTTCTGATGTTGAGACTTCAAAGTTGAATATCTTTGCGTAATATGGTCCGATTAAAAAAATGCATTTCAAAGAGTATGTCTTGTCAATATGAACTTTAGCTCCGGCCACCTGAAATGTAATTTTTAAAGTATGTTCTGTTTGGTATAATTTTACTGTTTATTTACTTGACTTTTATACTCTTTTAATACTCTTTTAATGTAAGAATATATTTATGAAATTCATCACAAGTCTTTCATTACAATAGATAATCTGAAAGATGTCATGTTAAGATTCATTTTACTTTTTTGTTATTTTCTGTACCACTAAAATTACTCCGGCTTTGTTCAAAAAAGTTAATTTTTGACCAAGTTATAAGCATTTTAGGTGTCTCCTTAATTAATGTGTTGACTATATAAGAACACTTGTAATTTTCGTGTTTTTTAGATTTCGATTTTTCTGCGATATTTATAAATTAATAAAAAAACTTTATGCTCATAATTAAAAATTGACCTACTACCAGAAAATATCATAATATACAAGAAAAAATGGGAAAGATTGAGAGAAAAGTGGTCTTTTCAGAAAAACATAAAAATTGCTATTTAAAATACACGTTAAATTTAAAGTGTATTGAGCATAATCTAAATATTGATTGTAAATAATTTTATTATTCCGGCATAAACCCATTTTTTTAAATTAATACATATAAAAAAAATAAGCCATAAAAACAAAAAGTATTGATACATTATACACAAAATTGGAAAGTAATAGTATGTAGGGAAATATTTATTTAAATTCAAATTTTATAGGGTAGGTTTAATAATATAATTTAATTAAAATTATTATGTTTGAATAATTTACAAAAGTTAAAAAAAAACAGTTCAAACCGGTTCGGAAATAGGGTAGACTGGGGTCAATTGGAACAGGTGTCGATTGAAACAAGTCGAATATCTCCAAAACGCTTAGTGACAGTGGGGGGGGGGGGGGGGGTCAAATGAGGGAAAGGGACGGTTTTCGTGTCCAAACGTTTCGGTCGGTGTTTCGCGTCGCCCTGAAAGCGTCGTTCATTTTTATGTGAGTGTAGTGTTTTTTGTCACCAAAAGTAAGTATTTTGATTCATATTCTTTTGTACATTATTCCAAAACTATTGTACTTTCCAGATTGTTATTTAAAATACCCTGACAATTGATATACAAGTTTAGAGAAATGTGGTTATTACTAACTTACGATATTTAGTTTTTTTGTTGCAGAATGAAATTTAATAAATGAGGTACTGGGGACGGTTGAAACAATATCTCTAGGGTCAGTTGAAACGCGTTTCAACTGACCCCTGTATACATTCTATACATAGTATAAAACAAAAATTAAGTCCCCCTCCGCGTCTGTCAGTCTGAACCAAAGATGGGTACTAAATCCTTTTCATACATCCAATAACGATACTATGGGTTACTGGTAATTAAAAATATAATAGTAATACACCTTCTTATGATATTGAACTAGCTACCATCTCATGAGTGTTAGATCCAGCCCCGTACTAGGTAGCGTGCAATGGAAATTTGCACAGGCCTGAGTTTTATTGTGCGCGGACTCGTTCAACTTGCGGGCCTAAGAGCCGCTCGACTGGATTGGCTATAGCCACCCAGCCGGAATATCTGTTGAAAGAACGGGGGCACGGAAAAATGTGGGTTTAGAGAGCAATTAAACTTCCCTGTACTATCCTATCTGTACATTTATTTATACTACTATTTACGGTAATTTAAAACAATTTACAGTATAATATAACTACAAAACTAACAATCACAAAATTATTCCTAAACTACGTTATAACTTATAACATACAAAAATTAACCATACAAAACTATTCCCAAGACTACGATATGATTTTAACCATTAATAATAATACATAAAGACTACCTCCAAAACTCCGTTATAACTTATAACATACCAAAAATTAACAATACAAAACTATTCTCAAAACTACGATGAATTTTAATCTTAAATAATACTACATTAAACTACCCCCAAAACTACGATATGTTATTACAATGCATGTTTATATAAATAGAAAAAACAAATAGTTAAAAACTCACCCTGACATATTAATCCTCAGATCGTGTCTATCACTTTTTGTAAAGATCAACAAAATTTTTTATACTTTCAATTGTTTAAAAAATATGGCGACTTGTTCGCAAATTTTAGGGTTTAACTAAAAGTGCTCTAGTTTCGCTAAATATTAGTGGAATTTTATTCTTTTTTTAAATTCAGAAAGATGAAATAATGAACTTTGTAAAGATGTATCATTATTTGAGATTTTAATAGTTTAAAGTGTCATACTCGACATATCAAAAATTGAAAAGTTCAATTAGGGATTATTAAATTTTTTTAAATACAATAGTATATCAATTAGTACTTTTTCTTAAAGAAGATGTGTAAATAAACAATTTTTGATAAAAAAATTTAAAATTAAAAATTTTAATTTTCAGTTTTCAATTTTAAAATTATAATTTTAAATTTCAAATTTTCTTAACAAAGAGAAAGTACTAATTGATATACCGTTGTATTTGAAATTTTCGAATTATCCCTAGTTGAACTTTTGAATTTTTGATATATTGCGTATGACACGTTAAACTATCAAAATCACAAATAATCATACATCTTTACAAAGTTCATTATTTCTACTTTCTAAATTTGAAAAAATAATAAAATTCCATTAATATTTAACGAAATTAGAGCACTTTTAGTAAAACCCTATAATTTGAGAACAAGTCGTTATATTTTTTAAACAATTAATAGTATGAAAATTTTTGTTTTACGAAAGTTTCTTATTTTTTTATGATCTTTACAAATATGTACTTTTTGATATACCATTCCATTTGATTTTACTGAGAAACGGGCATGTACCCCTCAAACTACCCCTCAAGGAGCGGTTTTAGGGGGTTGAAAATATTTTCCTGAAATTCTTTAGGATCAATATATACAATAAATTTTTAATCCTAAAACTCTATCTTCAATAGTTTGGGCGTAAAACAATGCCGGACGCACTATTGGAGGACCCTGTATACAGAGCGATTTTGAAATTCGAGCTTCACAATGAAAGCTCCCGAGGTGTCACTCTCGGATTTTAATGAAACTTGGTAAAAATGTTCTTTGGGTAAAAATTAAGGACACCTTTTTTTATACGTGCCCGTTTTAATATTTAGGGGGTGAAATCGGCCCTTGAAAATGAGGGTAAAATTTGTAATTTGTAAATAGCTCGTTAACCACTTGGAATAGTGACTTGTGTATAATGTAACATTTGTTTGGTATTACAAGAGCTATAAAATAGCATTAATGTGGTACCCCCTAAATATTTTATTTGGGGGGTATAATTGACACCCCTCAATTGGTACCCCCTAAATATTTTATTTGGGGGGTATAATTGACACCCTTCAATTTTTTCAAAAATTATTTTTTTTCTTTCATAAATCAATAGAGTGTAGTATTTTGAATACAATGATATCAAATTTCAAAATAACGTGTCTTCAAACTTCGGAGATATCGGCAGTTTTGTAGTCCGCCATATACTTTATACACTGTATGCCGCGCCGCGCACTGGTCAAAGCTAGTGGAACATTTTTCAAAGTAGTGTGGATCTATTATAAGTGGTGATATTAATTTGAAAATTCACAAATATCATTAATATGGGTTTATTTTAAATTATAAAGAGTACAAATGTTGTACTTTCTTCGCTACAGGGTATGCAACCCTTAGAGTGAGAAACAATGGAATGTAGCGATTTCAAGTATTGAAAAAATTATTTTAAGACTATTAATATAAATTATATAAATTAGTTACACACAAATTAAATACAGTACAAGTTAATTATTTAAGGTAAATTTTATGGTTGAAAATATTTTTGAATTCTTTTAACCATATTAATAAACACTTTGTTTTATTCTATCAACCAATACCAATTATTTAAAAAAACTATTAACATTTTCTCATATTTCCTTTGACTTGGGAGTGATACGAGAGCGAGTATGACGTAAAATGTTAATTTATAAACTAGCTGGCACCTTAAGGATGCAATGAACAATTTAAAATAAAAAACAATGTGAATATTATGAATGCCTTGGCATGAATAGTTTTAAAAACAAAATTTAACTCTTTGTAATTTAAAATAAACCCATATTAATGATATTTGTGAATTTTCAAATTAATATCACCACTTATAATAGATCCACACTACTTTGAAAAATGGTCCACTAGCTATGACCAGTGCGCGGCGCGGCATGCATTATCTCTATACAGTGTATAAAGTATATGGCGGACTACAAAACTGCCGATATCTCCGATGTTTGAACACACGTTATTTTGAAATTTGATATCATTGTATTCAAAATACCACACTCTATTGATTTATGAAAGAAAAAAAAATAATTTTTGAAAAAATTGAAGGGTGTCAATTATACCCCCAAAATAAAATATTTAGGGGGTATCAATTGAGGGGTGTCAATTATACCCCCCAAATAAAATATTTAGGGGGTACCACATTAATGCTATTTTATAGCTCTTGTAATACCAAACAAATGTTACATTATACACAAGTCACTATTCCAAGTGGTTTACGAGCTATTTACAAATTAAAAATTTTACCCTCATTTTCAAGGGCCGATTTCACCCCCTAAATATTAAAACGGGCACGTATAAAAAAAAGGTGTCCTTAATTTTTACCCAAAGAACATTTTTACCAAGTTTCATTAAAATCCGAGAGTGACACCTCGGGAGCTTTCATTGTGAAGCTCGAATTTCAAAATCGCTCTGTATACAGGGTCCTCCAATAGTGCGTCCGGCATTGTTTTATGCCCAAACTATTGAAGATAGAGTTTTAGGATAAAAAATTTATTATATATATTGATCCTAAAGAATTTCAGGAAAATATTTTCAACCCCCTACAACCGCTCCTTGAGGGGTAGTTTGAGGGGTACATGCCCGTTTCTCAGTAAAATCAAATGGAATGGTATATCAAAAAGTACATATTTGTAAAGATCATAAAAAATAAGAAACTTTCGTAAAACAAAAATTTTCATACTATCAATTGTTTAAAATATATATATACGAGTCCGCGCACAATAAAACTCAGGCCTGTGCAAATTTCTATTGCACGCTACCTAGTACGGGGCTGGATCTAACACTCATGAGATGGTAGCTAGTTCAATATCATAAGAAGGTGTATTACTATTATATTTTTAATTACCAGTAACCCAAGTTCCAATTTGATAATGTCTCAAACTATTCACACATACAATGACATGGAAGTTGTGGTAAACCTTGTTGGACTGACTTTTGAATTAAATGTAAATAAATAATAAAAGTAGTTTCATTTTTTTAAATAGACTTGCTGCAAATAAATCAATAATACTAAAAAAATCTTCAACTATAATTAAAAATATCTAAAATATAAAATTAACGGATCACTAATAATTTTTAATATTTTTAGGTATTTTTGTATAGCTGGATCTCCGCGGAAAATGGTCATAGAATTGTTTGCAGAATATCTAGCAAATATATTCCAACCACATGGTAAGTTACCAATGCGACAAATTTCTCTCAAAGAAATAGAACATGAAATTAAAAGAAACTTGAATCCCAACAAAGCACTCGGATACGATTTAATTACAGGGGCATTAATTAAGGAATTGCCAAGAAAAGGAATCATGAAACTGATGCATCTCTTCAATGCATCACTGCGCCTTAAATATATTCCAATGCAGTGGAAAGTTGCGAAAGTTATTATGATTCCCAAACCAGAGAAACCAGCCAATGAAAAAACGTCGTATATATACCCATATCATTATTAGCAGTGATTGGGAAGTTATTTGAAAATTTTTATCTAAATAGATTCAAACCTATAATCGAAGAAAAACACTTGGAACCAACACATGTTCGGCTTTCGAAGTAAACACTCAACAATAGAACAAGTACACAGAGTTACTAATGTGTAATATATTACATATGTAATATATAGAATATCTGCAATATTCCTAGACGTAGCACAAATGTTTGGCATAAAGGAGTTAATTACAAATAAAAAAAATGCTACCAGAACATCACTGCAAAATTTTAAAATCTTATCTTACTGATCGAGTATTTAGAGTAAAATGTGATGATGAATATTTGGAGTTAAAGCACATGTCAGCGGGAGTGTCACAAGATTGCGTTCTGGGACCTGTTCTATACAGAATGTTCAGGATAAGCGTAAAATGCATGGGGATATACTGAACGGTAAGAGATATAGATGTGGTTAAATTAATTATTTGTAAGAAAAGGGTGAGTATAACTACATCAAAAAATACTAATAATTTTATGTGGCTTAGGTGGTTTTGGTATACCCAAAAAACTGAAAATTCGGAATTTATTTAAATAACTATAACTTTTCTGTCAAAGTCGATAGGAACTTTTTGTTTGCGATTTCTGAAAGCATTTTTTTGTTTAGAATTGATTGGTGTATTTAGAATTTTTATATCATTATAGTTTCCGAGTTACAAGCCCTAACTTTAATTTTTCTTATGGGCCACTAAGTTAACTGTAGCGTGTTTTTTACTCTACATTACAACGATGTCACATACTTATTATCAAAAAAAAGTAAGTACATTTTTTTTTAATAATTTGATATTTTTAAATATTCATTTGTTATTTTGATTGTTACTATTGTGATTTTTGTTTAACAATTTTTGTTTTTCATGGCCTACTTAACTGTAATAACTGTAATAAAATATCATTGACATTTAGTACTCTTCTTGCGGCCCGCGCATCAAATAAAATAAATATAAAATTAAAAATAATTAATTAATGAAATTAGGTAAGAACGCACAAAAAGTTTAATTTACACAAAACCGACAAAAAGTCGACATTCGTCTGACAGGATCATCATTTTCAATCATTTGCACATGAATAGGTGTTACACTGTCCAAGGAGTAGAAAAAAAATGTTTAAAAATTATCGCATCCCATTTTTTACGACTAATTAAGATTAGCATACTAGGATCAACTCACTAGAAAAATGTCAAAATCTTACTTATTTTCACATAAATGTATGTTTTTTTCACAAAAATAGCCCGTTCATGTAATTAATACGGTAGGTTTTTCGAAAGGGTATAAAATAGAGCAGTTTTTAAAATCATTTGAAGATCTGTAAGTGTGCTTGGTTTTATAAAATATTTTTTTAAAGAATTAATTTTATCCAAGTTTTAAAAGTTTTCAAATGTTAACCTGCAGCCATTTTTTGTTTTTGTTATTCATAAATTTTATTTTGATCTGATAGTGTAGCATAGACATTTAAGTAATATAAAAATCATGTTTGAAAAAGATGGGCTCTTTAACATTTGAACTTTTGCCATTAACATGTATTAATCTGGGTTTTCTCAAAAATTTACTAAAAAGGCCGATATAAAAAAAACTTCAGCACTTTGTATATAGGTATATTTGCTTAAACCACTTCCAAATGACTCATTCTATCTTCCATCAAAATATTCGTATCGCCGAACCAAACACCCTGTATATTGAAATGTTTTTTTTTTAAATTTGTTTACTTTTTATTAATAAAGCCATATAGTCCAGTCATTATAATATTTGAGCTAGAAAAAAATTACGAAGTACGTTACGAAGTACGTTTTTTTTTCAAGAAATTGGTAGATTTCAATGTACATATATAACAATGTGATAACTTCCCCTTCCCTTCGAAGGGGGGTGCATAACTTTCTAGGGGCTTACAAAGCTGTCTAAAATCAGTTATTTGGGTTTACCACCGGGGCTGTCAGTTTTAGAAGAAAACAGGTTTAATAAATCTTAAAGCTGATAAAAATACAAATATAATATTGTTTTTAAAAATTATGTAACAGAAATAGTTAATGAAATAGAGCCCGCGAAAAAATCATTTAGCGACGTCGAGTTTGGAGACCACGCCTAAAATGTAGAGTTACGTTCGACTGATGTGTTTAATATATCTTTAGTTGAATTTCAAAATGAATGTTTAAATTATAATAGAGAAAAGAGTGCCCTAAATAATGCTTTGCAATTTCGAAAAATGTTTGATTTATAAGCACTCAAAGTTCTAAGCAGGGAGTGGAACCGGTACTATTTCTCGAACCGGTTCGGTTCCGGTTCACACAGAAAATAAAGTTCCGGTTTTCGTTCCGGTTCATTTTTTTATTTTTTTATTATTTCGGTTACCGGTTCAATGTACCTCCGAACCGTTTTTTTTTTTACTTTTGTAAATTATTCAAACATATGTAATAATTTTAATTAAATTATAATTAAACCTATCCTATAATTTCTGAATTATGTATATTTTCCTACATACTTTCCAATTTTGTGTATATGTTACCAGCAATGTATGAAATCCGGCATTCTATAGAATTCCTAGGTATTCTATAGAATCAGGCAATGTATGAAATGAATTTAATTATATACATTTCCTAGGCATTGTATAGAATACCTAACTGATAGCCGGCAATGTATGAAATATAAACATAAATGGGGTGAAGCAATCAATTTTGGTCAAGGCACAGATGTTGCTTTACTTTATGTTGTAAAAATACTTCTGATGCAAATACATATATAATAAAAAATCTTGGTTCATTCTCGATAGCTAGGTTTCGAGATTACAATTCGGTATTGTCAGTTCAATACTGAATTATTGATTAAAATAATCTTTTTATATTTACCTACGCGTATAATTGAAAAATGTATGTCTGTCCAGTAAAGTGATCTAAACTAGTGTTTAAGAATTTGTTTCTGATAATATGTTATTTTGAATGTTCAGAGCCAAAATCTCACTTAATACGTACTCGGACAAATTTTTGATTATATAATATTTAAGGTTCCAATAGTAGTCCAGTCATTTGGTAGTTTTACCTGGAAAGTTTTCAGGGAGTTTTGAAAATTGGTAATTATATAGATTTCGATGTGCTCTTTCTGAATTTCAACTTTGCCACCTCGTATCTTTGCCGCTCGCGCCGCCATATTGGAAAAAGGGCACCTAAAAGTAGTTTTTTGACAATATCTCCTCTCCAACTCATTTTACGATAAAAATATTTATATACAAAATTAAACTAGAGAAACTTTCCTACAATTTATGTAATAACATTTTTTTTGTAAAATCAATTGTTTTGGCGTACGAGCGCCGCAAGCTATTATTCATCTACAGTCTACACATACACGTGTTTTGCGTATCAGGTTGCTCTGGAAGCCAACTTTAATAAAAAAATTGATTACCTCTGATTTTTTTAAACAGTTCAATTCTTTAGTATTCAAGGAACATTTTAAGACCAAAATGAAAAAAATCGCCTCGGCGCTTTTTTAATAATTTATAAAACAAAAATACATAAATCGAGCACAGTCTTCTGGATGCCACCATTAATAAAAAATTTATCACCTATGATTTTTTGTACAGTTCAATTCTATCGTATTCAAGGTACATTTTAGGATCAAAACAAAAAAAATCGCCTCAGCGCTTTTTTTATAATTCATAAAATAAGAAAAAATCGTTATTAAAAATTGTTTTCACTAAATATATTTATTATTTGTACAATCATACGGTAGTTCTACCTGGAAAGTTTTCCGGGAGTTTTGAAAATTGGTAGTTTTATAGATTTTGATGTGCTCTTTCCGAATTTCAACTTTGCCACCTCGTATCTTTGCCGCTCGCGCCTTTTTTGACAATATCTTCTTTCCAAATTTTTTTACGATAAAAACTACTATTGGACGACATTTTTCAATATGGCGGCGCGAGCGGCAAAGATACGAGGTGGCAAAGTTGAAATTCAGAAAGAGCACATCGAAATCTATATAATTACCAATTTTCAAAACTCCCTGAAAACTTTCCAGGTAACCTCTTTATTTCGAACCAAATGACTGTACTATAGGTATTGTTTTTTTGAATTTGTTATTTTCACAGTGAGGAGCTTAAATCTTACTTAATACACGTCTGGACTAATATGTTATTAAATATTTAAATAATATCATACCTCATATGCAATCGAAACTAATATTTTATTTTATTTATTATAATATAAAATGTTATATTATTGTTCATGTATTTTGTTATTTTAACAATAAAGAACCAAATTCTTACTTATATGAATTTTGACTTTTTAAAATTAATTAAATTAACTAAATAATATCTATCTGCTTTAATAATATTATTTTGTCTTTTATTTCATACATTGCCTAATATTATCTTGGCATTCTATAGAATTCCTAGGTATTCTATAGAAGGCCTAGGTAAAGTATATAATAAATATCTATTTAACAAATATTTCATATTTTGCCGGTAACATATATACAGAGTGTCTAAATACCAGGGGACACCATGGGGATCTCGGAAACTATAAGAGATAGAGATTCGGTTAAATGAGAGAAAAGTTACCTTTAAGAGGGAACAGTTTAATGGTGCATTTACATTTTACAAAAATTTCATAGCTTACTAGATATTAACCAAAAACCATTTTACTCCGAAATCTTTCATCGTGAATATTTCTTAAGCGACTTGAAATTTAAAAAAAATTTTCAAATAAATGTTTTAGGGTTTAGTATTGTCTATTTAAATATATTTTTTTAATTTCCAGAAATGTCACTGTTTTTGAGATATGACACTAAAATATGTTTTCTTAAATGGAAGCAATATGAAATTTTGTAATTTTTGAACAGAAGATTTTATTACCTTTTCAATGATATGCAACTTGATATACTTATTTTTCAAAATATCTCAAAAAATGATCAAAAAGTACATTTTATTTATTTAATACACTATATCATCCTAAGATGGCTATGACAATTAACAATAAGATTGAAAAACAACTGAAAATGTATTTATAAGCTTACATAATATAAATTAACTATGTATTTTATTTATAGAAATAAAACATATTTTTATTAATTTAACACAAAATACCAGCCAAAGATGGCTATGGTTATTAACAACAAAAAAACAATAAGCTATTTTATTTTTTTTTAAATCATTTTTTTATTTCCAGTCAAAAATGGCTATGGCTGTCAACTATGAGATTTTTAAATCAACTGAGAAATTGTTATTTTGCCTGTTTGTAACTTATAATTATTTGTGATACGTATTTGTTGATAATATTTTTTTACATTTTAAAAATGCAATATTATTTTGTTGTACCAAATAAATGGATGGGTGGAACTAACCAGCACCACGATCACCAGACATAACTTGGATTTTTTTTCATATGGGGTACCTATTGTCAAAGATAAAGTTTTTTTTTATAATTTTCGACAAAGACTGGTAAACTGTATTAAATAAAATAGCTTATCGTTTTTTTGTTGTTAATAACCATAGCCATCTTTGGCTGGATTTTGTATTAAATTAATAAAAATATGTTTTATTTAAATAAAATAGTTAATTTATGCTATGTAAGCTTATAAATACATTTTCAGTTGTTTTTCAATCTTATTGTTAATTGTCATAGCCATCTTAGGATGATATAGTGTATTTAATAAATAAAAAATACTTTTTGATCATTTTTTGAGATATTTTGAAAAATAAGTATATCAAGTTGCATATCATGGAAAAGTTAATAAAATCTTCTGTTCAAAAATTACAAAATTTCATATTGCTTCCATTTAAGAAAACATATGTTAGTGTCATATCTCAAAAACAGTGACATTTCTGGAAATTAAAAAAATATATTTAAATAGACAATACTAAACCCTAAAACATTTATTTGAAAAATTTTTTTAAATTTCAAGTCGCTTAAGAAATATTCACGATGAAAGATTTCGGAGTAAAATGGTTTTTGGTTAATATCTAGTAAGCTATGAAATTTTTGTAAAATGTAAATGCACCATTAAACTGTTCCCTCTTAAAGGTAACTTTTCTCTCATTTAACCGAATCTCTATCTCTTATAGTTTCCGAGATCCCCATGGTGTCCCCTGGTATTTAGACACCCTGTATATAATATATTAATACTTTTTATGGCTTATTTTTTTTATTTGTATTAATTTAAAGAAATGGGTACCTATGCCGGAATAATAAAATTATTGACAGTTAATATTAGATTATGCTCAATGCAATTTAAATTTTACGTGCATTTTTTTTAAATAGCAATTTTCATGTTTTTCTGAAAATACCATTTTTCTCTCAATCTTTCCCATTTTTTCTTGTATATTATTTTCTGGTAGTAGGCCAATATTTAAAGAACATAAAGTTTTTTATATTAATTTATAAATTCCGCAGAAAAATTAAAATTTGTTAATTAAAAACACGAAAATCACAAGTATTCTTATACTTATACTTATTAATATACTAATATTTAAGCGCAACTACATTTGTCAGTGGTGCCAACTAAAGGTGGTTAGAAAAATTATTTTACATTTGATACATAATAATAAATATACATATTTGAATAAAAACATTCGCAATGAAAAATTAAACTTTAATGAACCGGTAAAATTAAACTTTATTGAACCGGTAACCGAAAAATTGTTTTTCGGTTCGGCTCCGGTTCAGGTTCAACGCCATGTTTGAAATTTAGGTTCAGGTTCAGTTCCGGTTCGCCCAAAAATTTCGTTCCGGAACCGGTTTTCGGTTCGGGTTCGGGTTCGGTTCGACTCCCTGGTTCTAAGTATTACAAAAATTTAAGGAAAATTATTCATGTTATTCGACGACCCCAGAGAAGACCTTCTACACCGAATAAAATAAATTCCAGTTAGGAATCCATAGAAAATTTAATGCCCTAATTAACGGTTTCTGTCCGATCATGATTAATTAATGTAAAAACATTATTTTTTAGATGTAGGATGTTTTTCAGAATTAGAAATTTGAATAAATTTATAAAAAATGAAAAAATCAAAGAATAAAATAAAATAAAAAATTATTATGTAAACTGTATTTATCGTTTTTTTATTTATATTTCGTTTTTCATAAATTCATTATTAGAAAAATTTAATGATGATGACGTTATAGTATAAAACAAATGAGCTGTCAAGTAGACATTGTTTTATTGGATCATGTATGAATAGTACAATTGTGCCAAATTACATAAAAATCTAAGATGGTGAGGTAAATTATTCATTAAGATTGTGTTGATTTGACATGCAATGACTCTGCCATGTTAATATCTGCATCCTCATCTAATATGTGTGGTACACAACGTATTTGTGCCCTCTAGACGCGGCTGTTTATAACGCTGTAACATTAAAAAAACTTCAAACTTCAAAAAAAAGGAGGAGGTTCTCAATTCAACCCGTATATTTATTTATATATTTATAATTTTATTTAGCGATGTTCACGCATAATTTCACATTGCGTGGACCGATTTTGATAATTTTTAGTTCGTTTGAAAGAATATACTCTCCAGGTGGTCCTTTTGTAAATTTTATCAAGATCTGACAATGTAGTCGGAAGATGTACAACGAAATGTTAAAAAAATTCCACAATTTTTACATTTCTAGTTATCTATGGAAAAATAAAAAGCAAAGGCCGGTTAAATTTTTTAGTGATAAACCTTTCTCATGTGTAATTTTTATTACTGATGTAACATATAGAGTGCAAGATCTTTCAATCAAAGTATAAACCATTAAAATCAGTTGAGTATTTATTATAATAAATATCAATAACACTTAAATTATGACAGATGTGTTGTATATGTTACGGTCAATTTGATTATTCAGTGCATTTTTCATAATGCTTGGTCATTATAAATAATGTCCAATGAAATCAGGCAATTTAATAATTTAGTATTTATTTACGACAATCTAGGATAATTTATTACATTGCCCGGTCATTATAAATACTGCTATTATTTCTCTGGTCACTTTAATTAATTGACAATAATTATGGTGTGATTCTCACTGACCAATCAGCATACATTAACGTATCATAGGTTACGGGCGATTTCGGTTTTTGTTTCCTAAGTGTCAGTGCTTTTTCTAAAAAATAAAATGCATGAACAGTTGTTAACTGATGTATGTGATATGAAGCATTGTTTCAACGAACGGCTGAATAAATTATGTTTATCAAAAGGCCAGAATACACAAATTCCCACAAAACCTCAATACTTGGAGTTAATAGAAAAGGTTAAAACATCAAAAATCAAAGTGGTAAATAAAAACCCGATGATTATCAGCGTTTACGCAGGTTTGACGTAATGACTATTGGAAAGAAGGAAAAGTTGATAGTTCCTGTAGAGGAAGGTAAAGAGCAGATTAGATTTTACGTACATCGGGAAGAGATATTTCAACTTTTACATGATGCACATGTTGCACGGTGGTCGAAACCGTATGGAAAAAGAGATAAATTCAAAGTATAAAAACATCACAAGAGAAATGATTGTAACCTATCTAAATTTATGTATGACTTGTGAAAAAAAACACAGTGTACCAAAGAAAGGTTTAGTTGTTAGACCGATACTAAGTAAAAACATGAACTCAAGATGTCAAGTTGACTTAATCGACATGCAGTCGCAAGCTGATGATCAATATAAATTCATACTTGTATACCAAGATCATTTAACTAAATTTATTCAACTTCGACCTCTTAAAAGCAAAAGGGCAGAAGAAGTAGCATATGTGCTTTTGGATATTTTTACCATTTTTGGTGCGCCCACTATTTTACAAAGTGATAATGGAAGAGAATTTGTTAACAATACTATTAACAAACTATGTAGCATGTGACCCGAGTTAAAGATGGTACATGGGAAGCCCAGACACTCTCAAAGTCAGGGCTCCGTAGAACGTGCGAATCAGGATGTGGAAAATATGCTATGTTCGTGGCTGGAAGACAATAACAGCAGAAAATGGTCAGAAGGCCTACGTTTTGTTCAGCTTATGAAAAACAGAGCTCATCATAGTGGCATAAACTGTACTCTGTATGAGGCCATGTTTGGAACAAAGTTAAAAGTTGGTCTAAAAAGTTTTTTACCTGCAGACGTTGTGCCTAATATAAATTGTGAAGAGGACTTAGAAGTAATAGTAAAAGATCAAAACAATTTACAGTATGTAGAAGAAGATGTACTGCAAAATAAACCAGGGTCAAATTCTTTAGCGGAGCTAGGTTCAAGTCAACATAACAAGAAGGAACTATCTTCTATTGATAGTTATGTTCAACCTTCAACTTCGTTATCTAAACCAAGCTCTGATTTCCATAATAGCGAAAGAGAAATAAATGTCTCCGAGTCGTCTGAAATTCAAATCACCGGTCATGAAAAACGCGCGTATGAAGGTTATGAAGTTTCCACAGAAGATCCCAATGTGAAGAAAAGGAAAGCCGTCATATTAAAAATTAGGGAGATTTCAGCAAGTAATCTAAAAAAACAAGCTGAAAAAATGCTTCAAATCTCTAATTCAAAATACACTTCCGATAAAAGGTGACACAGTTACAGTTCGAGTCCCAGATGTTGACAGAGGTCGCACCGATGGAAGAAATATTTTGGCATTTGTTCTTGAAATAACAGATGTCAATCTTTATAAATTAGGCACGAAACATGGAATCCTAAATCAACTTTATGCTAGGAACCAATTTACAATATGTAATGAAAAGTTTATTTATGGCGAAGAAATTCCACAGTCAGAGATTTCATTAAGAGAATATGCAAGAATGTCATCCAAGACTGGGGGCCAAGGCTATAGTCGATGTGGCTGTAAATGTGGCTGTAAGTCTCACAAGTGCAAGTGTTGTAAAGAAAAAAAGCTATGTAACTCGAAATGTCACCAAAGTGGAAGCTGCTCTAATAAATAGAAACTCTAGGATTTGACATTTTGTGTGTATATGTATTTGTAAGTAGGGGAAAGGGTTGTACCTTGGGACATTTTTTACTTTTTTAATTATTGCACTGACATCTTTCGTTCAAATACAATAATCTTTTAGCTCTGTAGAGGCTACAACTGTAGGCAGCTGTTCAATCAACAATCATTTTGCTAACACCAAAGCGTACACCACTACTCATTGTTTAATAAGTTGTTGATCTTTGTCCCAAGGTACAACCTGTGGTTTTACCTTGGGACAGCATTGGTTCTACCTTGGGACATGGCAAATATGTGAATATTATAGCTTTTAAGATGTGAAAATGAAGTAAGACTTACGTAGTCAATGTTTATTAATATGAAAATATAATTATACATAATTATTATTAAATAAATTTTATTTCAAATTAAGCTTCTGTGGGAATGCAATTTTAAATGAATGAAACCCGCGACGTATTGTTGGAGTTGGCAATACTTTTACAATATTGCATGGATTAACACTACTGATGTCGTCAACGTTGGGGAATACAAAATGCTTTCTTTGTTTTCTGAAAATTTCTCAGTCCCAAGGTGCAACCAGAAAAATGTCCCAAGGTGTAACCAATCATCATTTTCACAAAATAAATTTTCTAATCTCTAAAAAAATTTACGATTTAACAACTTCTTGCATAGATTGCTTGCTTAAGTAATGCTGCAATAGTACTACATCAAATAATGTCAATAAAAATGCTTACCTTGTTTGTATATGATTGCAGCAAAATTTTACTTTCAAGGTACGAAAACAATAAACTGACACTTAAAGCTTCGAAAAATGACTGAAACTGAAATAATTTGGTGAGCAAACAAAGGACAGGGTTTCCAATATAAGATGTAATTCTGAGAGTTACCACTAGAGTGGTTAGATTTCTAGAGCAGTTGTCCCAAGGTAAAACCGTCCCAAGGTACAACCCTTTCCCCTACATACCTAATATGTTTTATTAGTTAGGCGTATGTATTATTTATACTTATTTTATCACCACCAATTTGTTTCTTTATTTGTTTGTTAGTTATTTAAAAATTTGTTTTATTATAATATCCTCTTATGTTTGTACCTATGTAAAGAAATATGAATAAAAATATTCTCAAATTGCCCACTCGACTTCCAGCATTATTCATAATGCCCGGGCAATGTAATATTTTCTATTAAATTTATCATTTAGTCACATCCCTTTGGGCAATTTTTAAACTGCCCGGGTATTATAAATAATGCCCAATTATTTACATTGACCGTAACATATATATTTAGCAAATGACAGTTACTTAATTATAACGCTATTTTTTCTAATAATTATTGTTTATTGTATATTTTAATTTTATATGTATCTTAATGGTGAACAACATAACAAGGGTTAAAATATGTACGCTTTTTTTGGTTTTACAAATGTGTAGGGGCAATTCCTGTGAACGCATTTTTTCATAACGGTATTATGCTTTTTAACATACACTCAGCATTCTGCTATACGGCGTCATCGGTATACAATGGCTAAAGAGGCACCCACCACGGCGCCGACTTTAATGTTGAATGGTGAATTTAAACGCGCAGAAATGTAGCAGTCACGGTGGTATTATGGTAGGGATGGAGGAAGGATGTTGGTTAGAACTGTTGGTAGTGTAGTGGATGGTCGTATAGCAGAGTGCTGAGTGTAAATTAAAATGTATCAAGAGTAAAAAATAAAAAACTTTAAAAAAAAAGTTGAACCGACTTCAAAAATAAAAGCACAAAAAAGTATGAAATAATTTTTTTAAATAAACTATTTGATTTAATAAAAGTCAGTAGTTACCATGTAAGGAATGTATGAATGTATCTATAAAATATTAAAATTTAGCTATCTATCCAAATTACGATCAATTATTTTGATGTCGGGGCGCAAATCTCAAAGCAATTACGGAAAAAAAATATCGAAAACAAGAAACATTCGTAATAAAACACAATGGACTAAAAATTAAAACGATCACAAAGCTTCTCGTATCTTCGATAATGCGAAGAAGCAAATAAGTGTCATTGTCATTCTTTAATTATAGATACGTTTGAAAAGAGATCTAATTAAATATTAAACAAATATTATGCACTAATTTACAAAGAAAGCAATGCTTACGTTATTTTATGTGAAAATTAGTGATATAACGAAAAAGCAATATTCGTCTATGAAAAGAACCAATTGATAAAATTAAACCTATTCCTAAGTAATACATATAAGCTAAAAATGAATATAGGTAGAAACCAATTAAAGTTGCGCCCCGGCATCAAAAAAATTGATCGTAATTTGGATAGATAGCTAAATTTTAATATTTTATAGATACATTCATACATTCCTTACATGGTAACTACTGATTTTTATTAAATCAAATAGTTTATTTAAAAAAATTATTTCATACTTTTTTGTGCTTTTATTTTTGAAGTCGGTTCAACTTTTTTTTTAAGTTTTTTATTATTCATCATGTTAATATATGCCACCTTAGCTAACAGTAAACTCACAACATTTTTGTCACCCACAGACACGGCTATTATGTAGCACAATAAATCCGTCTGTATCCCCCATGTTAATGTCTAGTCCCTTATCTAACAGTACACTCACAACATCTCTGAGACCTCTAGACGCAGCTGCATGTAACGCTGTAAATCCGTTTTTATCTGCCATATTAATGTTTGCACTTTGATTCAGTAGTACACTCGCAACGTCTTTTTGACCACCAAACACGGCTTCATGTAAAGCTGTAACTCCGTTTTTATCCTCCATGTTAATGTTTGCACCTTGATTACAATTATTTTGTGACCTCTAGACGCGGCAGTTTGTAACGCTGTACTAGCGTTACTTTTATTAATCATATTAATGTCTGCCCCCTGGTCTAGTAGTACAACGTTTATGTGACCACTAAACGCGGCTGCATGTAAAACTGTAACTCCGTTTACATCCGCCATGTTAATGTTTGCCCCCTGATTTAACAGAATACTCTTTATGATTACCAAACGCGGCTAAATATAACGCTGTAAATTCATTTTTTCCGCCAAGTTAATGTTTGCCCCCTGATCTAGTAGTACACTCATAACGTCTTTATGATCTCTAGACGCGGCTGCATATAAAGCTGTAACCCCGTCTATATCCGCCATGTTAATGTTTGCCCCCTGATTTAACAGGACACTTACAACTTCTTTGTGACCTCCAAACGCGGCAGCATGTAAAACTGTAACTCCATTTATATCCGCCATGTTAATGTTAGCCCCCTGATCTAGTAAAACACTCACAACTTCTTTGTGACCTTTAGACGCAGCTGCATGTAACGCTGTATTTCCATTTTTTTTCGCCATATTAATATCTGCCCCCTGATCTAGTAGAACACTCACAACGTCTTTATGATTACCAAACGCGGCTACATATAACGCTGTAATTCCATTTTCTCCCGCCATGTTAATGTTTGCCCCCTGATCTAGTAATACACTCACAACTTCTTTGTGACCTTCAAACGTGGCTGTATGTAAAGCTGTAACTCCGTTTATATTCGCCATGTTAATATTTGCCCCCTGATCTAGTAGTATACTCACAACATCTTTATGACCTCTAGACGCGGCTTCATGTAAAACTGTATATCCGTTTATATCCGCCATGTTAATATTTGCCCCCTGATTTAACAAGATACTCACAACGTCTTTATGATTACCAAACGCGGCTACATGTAACGCTGTAATTCCATTTTCTCCCGCCATGTTAATGTTTGCCCCCTGATCTAGTAATACACTCACAACTTCTTTGTGACCTCCAAACGCGGCTGCATGTAAAGCTGTAACTCTATTTATATTCGCCATGTTAATGTTTGCCCCCTGATCTAGTAGCACACTCACAACGTCATTATAACCTTTAGATGCGGCTGCATATAAAGCTGTAACTCCGTTTATATTCGCCATGTTAATGTTTGCCCCTTGATTAAACAGTACACTCACAACATCTTTGTGACCTTTAGACGCAGCTGCATGTAACGCTGTAATTCCATTTTTTTCCGCCAGATTAATGTTTGCCCCCTCATCTAGTAGTACACTCACAACGTCTTTATGACCTCTAGAGGCGGCTGCATATAAAGCTGTAACTCCGTCTATATCCGCCATGTTAATGTTTGCCCCCTGATTTAACAGGACATTTACAACTTCTTTGTGACCTCCAAACGCGGCAGCATGTACAACTGTAACTCCATTTATATCCGCCATGTTAATGTTAGCCCCCTGATCTAGTAAAACACTCACAACTTCTTTGTGACCTTTAGACGCAGCTGCATGTAACGCTGTAATTCCATTTTTTTCCGCCAGATTAATGTTTGCCCCCTCATCTAGTAGTACACTCACAACGTCTTTATGACCTCAAGAGGCGGCTGCATATAAAGCTGTAACTCCGTCTATATCCGCCATGTTAATGTTTGCCCCCTGATTTAACAGGACATTTACAACTTCTTTGTGACCTCCAAACGCGGCAGCATGTAAAACTGTAACTCCATTTATATCCGCCATGTTAATGTTAGCCCCCTGATCTAGTAAAACACTCACAACTTCTTTGTGACCTTTAGACGCAGCTGCATGTAACGCAGTATTTCCATTTTTTTCCGCCATATTAATATCTGCCCCCTGATCTAGTAGTACACTCATAACGTCTTTATGATCTCTAGACGCGGCTGCATATAAAGCTGTAACCCCGTCTATATCCGCCATGTTAATGTTTGCCCCCTGATTTAACAGGACACTTACAACTTCTTTGTGACCTCCAAACGCGGCAGCATGTAAAACTGTAACTCCATTTATATCCGCCATGTTAATGTTAGCCCCCTGATCTAGTAATACACTCACAACTTCTTTGTGACCTTCAAACGTGGCTGCATGTAAAGCTGAAAATCCATTTTTTCCCGTCATGTTAATGTTTACCCCCTGATCTAGTAGTACACTCACAACGTCTTTATGACCTCTAGACGCGGCTTCATGTAATACTGTATCTCCGTTTATATTCGCCATGTTAATGTTTGCCCCCTGATTTAGTAGTACACTTACAACTTCTTTGTGACCTCCAAACGCGGCTGCATGTAAAGCTGTAACTCCGTTTATATTCGTCATGTTAATGTTTGCCCCCTGATTTAACAGGACACTCACAACGTCTTTGTGACCTTTAGACGCAGCTGCATGTAACGCTGTAAATCCATTTTTTTCCGCCAGGTTAATGTTTGCCCCCTTATCTAGTAGTACACTAACAACGTCTTTATGACCTCTAGACGCGACTTCATGTAAAGCTGTAACTCCGTTTATATTCGCCATATTAATGTTCGCCCCCTGATCTAGTAGCACACTCACAACGTCTTTATGACCTTTAGATGCGGCTGCATATAAAGCTGTAACTCCGTTTATATTCGCCATGTTAATGATTGCCCCGTGATTTAACAGTACACTCACAACATCTTTGTGACCTTTAGACGCAGCTGCATGTAACGCTGTAATTCCATTTTTTTCCGCCAGATTAATGTTTGCCCCCTCATCTAGTAGTACACTCACAACGTCTTTATGACCTCTAGAGGCGGCTTCATATAAAGATGTTATTCCGTTTATATTCGCCATGTTAGTGTTTGCTCCCTGTTCTAGTAGTACACTCATAACGTCTTTATGACCTCTAGACGCGGCTTCATATAAAGCTGTATCTCCGTTTATATTCGCCATGTTAATGTTTGCTCCGTGATCTAGTAGTACACTCACAACTTCATTGTGACCTCCAAACGTGGCTGCATGTAAAGCTGTAATTCCGTTTATATCCGCCATGTTAATGTTTGCCCCCTGATCTAGTAGTACACTCACAACGTCTTTATGACCCCCAAAAGCGGCTTCATTTAACGCTGTTTTTCCGTTTTTATTCATCATGTTAATGTCTGCCCCCTGATCTAACAGAACACTTACGACATCTTTGTGACCTTTAAACGCGGCTGCATGTAAAGCTGTAACTCCGTCTATATCCGCCATGTTAATGTTTGCCCCCTGATTTAACAGAACACTCACAACGTCTTTATGATTACCAAACGCGGCTACATATAATGCTGTAAATCCATTTTTTCCCGTCATGTTAATGTTTACCCCCTGATCTAGTAGTACACTCACAACGTCTTTATGACCTCTAGACGCGGCTTCATGTAATACTGTATCTCCGTTTATATTCGCCATGTTAATGTTTGCCCCCTGATCTAGTAGTACACTCACAACATCTTTGTGACCTCTAAACACGGCTGCATCTAACGCTGTAAATCCATATTCTTCCGCCATGTTAATGTTTGCCCCCTGATCTAGTAGTACACTCACAACGTCTTTATGACCACCAAAAGCGGCTTCATGTAACGCTGTTATTCCGTTTTTATTCATCATGTTAATGTTTACCCCTTGATCTAGCAGTACGCTCACAACGTTTTTGTTACCTCTAGATGCGGCTACATGGAACGCTGTAAATCCGGTTTCATCCATCATATTAATGTTTGCTCCATTTTCTATTAATAGTCTCACAACGTCTTTGTTACCTCCAACAGCGGCAGCATGTAACTCTGTATATCCGCCATAATACACCTTGTTGATGTCTACTCTCTTATCTAAAAGTAAACTCACGATGTCTTTGTGACCTCCGAAGGCAGCAAGCAGTAACGCAGTCTCTCCGCCATTACCCGCACTGTAAATGTTTACCCCTTTATCTATCAGCAAACGCACTATATCTGTTTGACCCTTTAGAGCGGCTGTATGTAACGCTGTATTTCCTTTTGCGTTACCCTTGCCAAACATATACTGGAATGCTAGATTATTTTCATGTTTAATTTGGTCAATGCAAATGTTTATAAGTTGTTTTGCTATTTCTTTATTTCCTTTTCTAATTGCAGCTTGAAGAGGTATTAATTCAGTTTTATTTGATTTATAAGAAAGCATTTTTTCTAATGTTATTTGATGTTCTGAAAAATTCTCCAAAATGAATTCTAATATTGCCAAGTTGTCTTCACATGAAGCTGTGTATAAAATACTTAATAAAGGATCGTTTTCTTTAACGTTTGTGTAATTGTCCTTAACAAACTTCCTGTACTTTGTTTTTGTTTCTTCTTCTATAAATTGTTTTGGGATGTTATTGTTTATGAATTTTCTTAGTGCTGTCAAATCATTTTCTATTAATATATTTTCAAATAGTAATTTAATTACCTGATCTTCATTAAAGTGTGTGTTTACAAATGTCGATGAAAAATATTCGGCAAAAGTTCTATGGATAAATTCAGCTTTCTGATCTATGATTTGTGTAATGATGCCTACTTTCACTATTCTATTTATAGTGTTTTCATTTAATTCTTCATTATTTTCGATTTTTTCAAAGAGTAACTTCATTGCCAAATATTCGTGTTTTTTATGATAACTTATCTGTAGCTCTTCATCATCAGCTTTAACATATGTGTTAGTTTCATCCTGTTTCTTTTTTTCAAGAGACTGAATTGAAAATTTTTGCTCAACAAATTTTCTGAATAATGCAGAGAAATTAAAATTTTCTTCAATTTTGAAATCCTCTTCCTTTGAACTGTTTATAATTTCGGCAATAATTCTTAATAACAATGGAACTCCTAAGAGTTCCTTTAAGTTAGAATTTCTATTTATTTGTTCTAACAATGAGTTTGCAGTGTCTCTATCTGTTCTTTTTAATGCATTATTTAAATATGATAACATATCTTTCTTAGTAAACGGTTTTATTAATAGCGCAAATCGAGACGTTATTTCTTCTAAACTGTTTTTTTGTGCTGGTCTTGTTGTTACATACAATCTAACATGTTTAGATTTATTTAGTGATTTAATGAAATTAAAGATTGTTTTTCTATAGTCAGGACATAGTTCGTCTACTCCGTCCAGTAATAAAAATATTGTATGTTGATTTTTCATTAAAAAAGTCAAAATACTCTGTGATAGTGCAGAAGATTTTGTTAATAACTTATTTTTTAGAAAATCTAGAGAATTTTCCGGTTTATCAAAACTAGGTTTTTCATTAAATGCGGTCGTGTGGTCGTTAAGATTTAGCCTAATTATTATATTACTAGGATACTTCAACTGCAGACTTTTAAATAAATAACTCATTAGTAAAGTTTTTCCCATTCCAGGCTTATCTGCTATTATTACTATATTGTTATTTCCACTGCACAGCCTATCTTCGCTTATTACAAAGCTTGTGGATTTTTTCTCTCGCAGAGTTATTGGACCATCTATAACACTGTTTATGTTGAAGAATTCTCTTAAGCTTGTCAGATAGTCATACATTTTATCAGGTGATTCAATTGTTCGCCGAGTTTGCAAGTTGTTTTTGTTGATAAATTCTCTTAGGTAAGTTATATCACCATTACTTTGATCCCACACCAATTTATTTTTGTATTTTTTAAAATGATGAATTGTAAGATTGGGGGTTTCAGTGCGCTGAGCTTCGAAATTTTGTAAACTGTCGATTATATATTTTTCTTTGAATTCCTTCATTTTATTGTCTTCTATCACTGTTGTAAAACTCAACTTTCTTGGAATATATGAGTCACAGTCGAATGCATTTATGCCTGGACGGTTGACATTTACTTCTAAATCTTTGTTATCGTCAACGAGGAAATGTGTCAAAATATCACCTGTTATTACTTCACTTAGTTCCTTAATATGTTCTTCTGTTAAATAATTTGGATTCACATTAAGAATTTTTCCGAAACTTGACTTATGGCCATTAAAAGACACACATGTTTTCTCTAAAACATATTGTTTAGATACCTTGGATAACTTATTGAATGTGTTTTCGTTATCTTCATAGATTGGATGGCAATTAGTCAATTCGGGTAATTTCAGTTCTTTCGGAATTACAATAATGTATTTTTGTTGATCCATTTTTGGAATATATTTAAATATAATCAATTGGTCATTACTTTGAATAACTATTATTAGAAGGTTAAATGTAGTTGCAGTTACTATATCAGTCACTTGCTTAATGCTGTACACATGTTTCATAGTGTATTTTTTTATATCAGATTCCTCTTCTCTAAGTTTCTTTATTAGTTGACAAATTTTGTGAAGGGTGAATTCAGAATTTTCAAATTTGATAGGAAATATATTATAATCTGATTTAAGAAAATCATACAACGGTATACTGCTTTCAAAATCTAGCATACTTTCTTCGTATTTATTATTACAAACTGATTGAATATCTATTTCAGTAGTTTTAAATAAATCAGATATTTCGTTTGAACTTATTTCCTTTTTATTAAACAAAGAATCATCCAGTTTATCAAGCAATCCACAGCGTATTTTTTCGGTTGATTTAGGTAGAATTTCTTCTATTCTCCTTTCTACAAGACATTTACCCTCTTCAAGGTTCGGTTGACTAACAACAAATAACAGCTTATTCAGGAAGTTTCTCCACTCTTCTATTGGCACATCTGTGTGTTTAGAAAGTATATCAAGGTTTTCTTCTTCTGCAAATTGGTACTGGAATTCAGTATCAAAAACAGGAATGAAAAGTTTTTTAGAAGAAAGTAAACTCGTATCTGTTTTGTGACATTTCTGTAAGTAATCGTCATTTTGAATATCTAATGAGGCATTCGTGTATATGATGTATAAACAATTTTCAGTATTTGAAATATTTTCAGTAGATTTAAGAAACTTTTTTAAGCCGAAAGTTTCACTTTTTCCATCGAAGAGAAGATTGCTTGTCTTGATAGGGATTTCAGATTTCTTGTTTTTTATTTGTATGAGCAGACGTGTCCAAGGTTCGCTTTGTTTTTTTCTATATTCAAACACTAAATCGTCAAACATGCCGACCTCTTCATCCTCTTGATGCAATCGGTATTCGTAGTCGGGATTGGCTTGTTTTAGCTGATGTCCCTCCAGACACAAACGCATCGCCACGTAGTAGTGATAGTCGATGCCCCGTTTGCTACCTTCAATGCCTCTATACTTTGTAGTTTGCTTCTTCATGTCTGTACAACAAGTTATTATGGTTTTACTATCGCGCGAACTAGTATTTATAATTACTTGTGGTTTTGTGTATACAGGTTGGTGTAACATTACATACAAACTAGTGATTGTAAATTTACTTACGTTTTCAATTACCTGTAATTCGGTAAAATTGAAATGAAAACCGGTTTTTTGTTAAGAAAAGGTTATCATAAAAGTGTAAGATCTTTTTTATATTAAATTACTATATATAACCAATGTACCGTTAATCCAATCCCTAATACAAGTTATTCGTTTGCGGATTTCAACATTTTTGTAAAGGTTATCAATTATCAGGTAAAATTTACAGAAAAATGGTAAATATAGACTCCACACTTATTATACTGGTCAACGACCATTTTGCTGCAGGGTTCTCAATATTTTTTTAGGATAATTTTGTTCCGCTGATTCTTAAGTTGATCATACTTTTGGTCAATCAGATTTTGTTTTTGAAATATTTCAAAGAAACCATTTTCACAAATACGCAAAAATTAAAAAAATCGTATCTCCGATTTTTCATGATAAAAAGGTTTTAGAAGCTTTACATGCCTAACAAACAGAAAAAAATAGTAAATATATTTTATGAGGAACGTGATGAAAATCATGCCAAAAGCGAAAAAAATATGGGTTTTCAGTTAAAATTGCCTTTGTAAAATTAAAATTTCATTGGATTTCGATAAATACTGAGCCAGTTTAACCCTTAGCTGCTCCACCTCTCCAGAATAACATACCTGCCACACTGGGGTCACCTCGTACCCCAGACACTAAAATGCTAACTACTATGCTATTGAATATTTCAATTCAATAAAATTCCATCTTCGAACGATACGGAAAGCATTCCAATCGATAACTTAAAAATTACATATATATAATATTTAATAAATTGAAAACTTTGTAAAATTTAAACAGCTTACATTGAAGTTGACACAATGTGGGGCGCCTGGTACCTCGCGGTAGCAGCTAAGAATTAAAGCTATTAGTCTCAATTTCAACAGATTAAATTTCAATATGATCGAATAAAAATTGGTGCAAGGTTCTTGAAATCTTTTATGGTAATTTTATCCCGCTGAATCCAAAAATGATAAAGGTTTTGCTCAATAAATTGCAGAATCTTTTAGCCTGCTGAATCCAAAAATGATCAAAGTTTTGGTCAATAAATTGCAGAAATGTTTTTTTCGCGATATCTTGAGAACAAAAGCTTTTACAAATATTTTGATATCTCAGTGAGTTCACATCCTGGAGCAATAGACAATTTACAATTAGCATTACGTTACATTCTTGCTTTCGGTCTATTTGCATTGGGATATTAAAAGAGATATAAACCTGTTGAGGGTGATAATGGTAATTAATGCGCCCGAAATATGATACTACTGTATATGTATGTATTGATACATGATACAATGTATTGATAAAACAGTACATGCAAGTCGTAAGACGTCAGTCAGCCATAATGGTTTCTATGTTAACAACCATAGATATAGTAAAAATACACAGTTTTACGTACATACCAACGTAAAACATTTTTATCTAACAAAATTGCTTTTAGCAAACAAATATTTTATTTGACACATTGGTACGCTATTCTTCTATGTAGTTCTTCATTTAACTAATATAACAATCATTATTTGAAATAATGGCAAATAGCATGTGGTTTTTTAAAAACAATTTACTATTGACATTGTGGATATTTCTTCAGTGTGAGTGACGCTCAAAATAATATTTCTGTTTGCAAGTAACTAGTTGTCTATTACTCCAGTATGAAAGTCCACAATTAATTATTGCGATCAGTGTATAATATTCAAAATCATTTATGTCGAAAATTTATTGTACACATGTTTGAATTTTATATATGGATGTAAAGAGAATTGAATCGACTTACTAATGGTACTGGGATTACATTACTGACCGGGATTCCGAAATAACTCGAAATAATCGAATTTCAGATAACAAAAGTTATGTAATTCGACGTAAGCTATTTAATAGTTGGTATAGATTTTGAGTTCAAGGTCCTATTTGAACCATGTGAGGTTCAAGTACAGTTGGTCAAATATTATTCAACTTTTTACTGCAGAATCGTGGTAGGGAGAATTTTTCCGATCCAAATATATTAATTTAATTATCAGGGAGTGTGAAAATTGTAGAAATTCCAACATACAATTAGTTTAGTAAATGCGAGTTAAATCTTTTTTGGTCAGTTAATAATAACTAAAATCAGAGTTTTCTATAAAATTGTAAATTATTATATTAAATTACGCAAATAATAAAATAAGCTACAATTATGGGATGCTTGAGAACTGCTTGTCCGAAACCCCTATATATTAGTGTGAAACTTACCGGAGCTAGCTGCACTGGTTCTGCTTTTGTCGGCCATTTTGTTTATGTTTTTTTCTTCGAATAAAATAATCGTAATAAATCAGTTACTCGGGGTCACCTGCAAATAGAAAAAAAAAATAAAAAATGTATAAATTAAAGTATACAGTAAATATACCAAAAATAATTAGGAGTTATTGAGGACATTAAAATGATCGTTTTTTGTTATTACACCCATGTCCGCAAACGAGCAGTTTTAGCAGTAGAGCAATTAAAAGGACTCCGCATAAAAACAATGAATTTTGCCTTTTGGTTGAATGATAGTCAATAGTGTAGGTGAGTCAAGTTTTCTGAAGTGGGCACAAAAAAATCAACTTGTTTAGATTAAATTTTTTATTGTAGAACTTTGAAGGTTCATTGATCAAAATTAATGCTCTAAAATATTTTTTGAAAATTTGCATTATTTAAAAAGTTATAAACAAATGAATTTTCATGTACGCTTTTTTTTAAATTGCGATTCTCAGTAACTGTTGAGTAAAAATTCATAAAATTTTTATGGTAGGACTACAAATAATTCACAATTTAGATGAAATAAACTTTTCATAAAATTTAAAAAAAATATTTATAAATAATGCATTTTTTAATAAACAAATAAAAATTTAACCAACTTCTGCACTAGATAGAAGTAAATTTTTTATACAGTATTGTTCTGTAAAATCTACACAACTTTATCCCGAAAAAAAATTTAGTACATTTCATAAAAAAAAAAGTTACGAGTGTTTAAGTACCGTCAGATAGACGCGCGGCGCCCTGCCGCGCGAGGCACACGGTCGCGTTCACGCGCTTAGCTGCCTCAAACTGCTTGTTTAATCATTCCCATAAAAGTAGTAAACAAATTTACATATATGTTATGGTTGATTATTGTAGATTTGGGTTCAGAGAATTCGAAAAAAATAAACCGGACTGGCTAAAAGTGGTGCAACACCCTTAAAAATGGGGTTGAAGTGTGAAACCCCCATTTCCAAGTATATTTTCAATTTATCTCAAAATCTAAAGCGACAATGGGGTATTTTTATGAATGATATTTGTTAAAGGCACTGAGACGAATCGATTGAGACCACATATACTGAATTTGACCAAAAATTACCCCTTCCAAAAGGTTTAATATAGGTAAAAATGCTTCTTTTTGATGAAAATAGTTTAAAAATTAATAACTTTGATTATAATCATTCAAATCACTTGACATTGGTCTCAAATTGTTCCTGAAGTTCCAAAGAATAATGATCAACTATAACACAGGCCGACAAAAAAAAATTTTTTGTTTGCTGCAGGGCAAACAACAACTTTTTAAGGGTAATTTGGACACGCTGAATCCAAAAATGACCACCGTTTTGCTCAATCAGCTCTTGTTTTTGCGGTATAGCAAAAAACATGTTTTTTACTATTTGCAAACATTCAAATTCGTATATATATTTTTTAAATCAATGACTTCAACCAATTATCATTCAGATTGAAGCTATGGGTCCTAATTGAACTAAAAACCCTTAAATTATATACATTCATAAAGTTATTCCCTTCGAAAAACATGTTTTAAACCAAAAAAAAATCGATTTTTTAGCAAAAATTCAGCAATTTTCAAAATTCAAAACGCTGTAACACAAACAATTTTTGCCCAATTTTAATGTTATTCACTAAATTTGTAGCTTTATCTATCTTCTTTATTGTGTTAAAATTTCAATGCAATCGAATGAAAATTGGTGAAATGGTACTAAAATCAACTGCGCGTGTCAAAATTGGTAGTTCGGTAATTTTCACTCCTACATACGTATGGCTCGTAAAATAATTTCTGTGAACAAAGTAATGAATAAATTTTTACTTATTTCATATATTTTTTTCGAAAATAATAATTACTATGCCAAGATAATCGCTGAAAAGAAGTTTTTCTTACACATAATGATTTTCTTTTTAATTTATGGGCAATAACGTTTTGTATGATTTTTTTTAATTTTGTAAAACAGTGTCATTAATTTTCGTTTCGAAACTCAAATTAATACGTATTTTAATTAATAACTTTGTTCAAAGAATTTATTTAACGCCAGGAGTGGTTATGAGCGAACTACTAAATTCTGACACGGGCGGTTGATTTTAATACCTTTTTGCCAGTTTTCAGTGGATTACGTTAAAATTTTAACACAATAAAGAAGATAGATAAAGCAATAAATTTAGTAAATTATATTAAAATTGGACAAAAATTGTTTATGTAACAGCACATTGAAATTTGAAAATTGCCGAATGTTGGCTAAAAAATCGAATTTTCTTCATTTAAAACATGAATTTCGAAGGGAATAACTTTAAAAATGTGTATAGTTTGAGGCTTTATAGTTTAATTAGGACCCATAGTTGCATTCCGAATGATCTTTGGTTGAAGTAAATAATTTAAAAAATATATGACCGAACTACTAAATTTTGTCACGCGCAGTTGATTTTAGTACCATTTCGCCAATTTTCATTCGATTACGTTGAAATTTTAACACAATAAAGAAGATAGATTAAGCTACAAATTTAGTGAATAACATTAAAATTGAGCAAAAATTGTTTGTGTTACAGCGTTTTGAATTTTGAAAATTGCTGAATTTTTGCTAAAAAATCGATTTTTTTTCGTTTAAAACATGATTTTCGAAAGGTATAACTTTATGAATGTATATAATTTAAGGGTTTTTAGTTCAATTAGGACCCATAGCTTCAATCTGAATGATAATTGGTTGAAGTCATTGATTTAAAAAATATATATACAAATTTGAATGTTTGCAAATAGCAAAAAACATGTTTTTTGTTATACCGCAAAAACAAGAGCTGATTGAGCAAAACGGTGGTCATTTTTGGATTCAGCGTGTCCAAATTACTCTTAAAAAGTTATTGTATACCCTGCAGCAAAATGGCTGTCGGCCAGTGTAATTTAAAAAAATATTATTTGTTTAACCAATGAAAATTGTTCATTTTTAAGAGCAAGTGACGTAAATTTTTGGAAAACTGCCTTTATACTAAATTTTCAATAAAAACACAAGGGTTGAATATTTTTAAGTAAAACCAACGAGGATAACTTTGATTTGTACATATAAATAAAATTAGCCCCTCCCAAAAAATATTCAGTCACTAGAATGGATGCAATTGTACATTAAAATGCACAAAATTTTTGTTGCTTACAATTTTAAAAAAATTACATTTTTTCAAATAGAATTGTAAATTATGATTTTAACATATTTATATGCATTTTTAACGTAAATTTTAAGTTCATGCATCAATATAGGCTCGTATGAGTTCATATTAAAAGCATTAAAATGCGTTATTTAAATAATACGTATTCATTTTTATAAATTAAAAATTAGATGCAACAAAATTTCGGTGCATTTTAGAGTGTAATTGCATCCGTTCTAGTGACTGAATATTTTTTGAGAGGGGCTCATTTTGTTTATATGTACAAATTAAAGATATCCTCGTTAGTTTTACTTAAAAATATTCAACCCTTGTGTTTTTATTGAAAATTTAGTATAAAGGCAGTTTTCCAAAAATTTACGTCACTTGCTCTTAAAAATGAACAATTTTCATTGGTTAAACAAATAATATTTTTTTAAATTATAGTTGATCATTATTATTTGGAACTTCAGGAACAATTTGAGACCAATGTCAAGTGATTTGAATGATTATAATCAAAGTTATTAATTTTTAAACTATTTTCATCAAAAAGAAGCATTTTTACCTATATTAAACCTTTTGGAAGGGGTAATTTTTGGTCAAATTCAGTATATGTGGTCTCAATCGATTCGTCTCAGTGCACTGAAAGAAAAATCGTTCAATTTCTTACTGAAACGCGTTCATCCACATGAATTCATAGTATTAATGAAGAAATTCATTATTATAACGTAAAAAGTCATTCCTTTTTATTTATTTTTAATGCACTGTTCGTTGGTACAATGAATTGATGTTCATTAATTTTGATGTACTTACAAGTTCATAACATTTATGTTCTTGTTCATCATTACTACGGAACGGATTACACTTTTATGAATGTGTTCATCAATACTATGAATTGGTTGGTACTATTGAAGAAATCTATAATCTATCTTAGTTTTCATATTAACAACTGCTTGCATCAAATTGATGTACAGGTCAGAGAAACATTATGCACAAGTTCATAACATTTATGTTCTTGTTCATCATTACTACGAACAGATTACACTTTTATGAATGTGTTCATCAATACTATGAATTGGTTGGTAATATTGAAGAAATCTATTGGCTTGTGTTTAATTTCGATGTCGTTATGCTATTTCAGTGTAGTAGCTCAGTTTGTGTTACATAATATTGCAGTGTTGTACATTACCTTAAATGGTTTAAAAGTATTATTTCATATTTTCCTTCAAAAAAAATAGAATGCTACAGAATAGGAAAAAGATATATATAAATGATTGTAATTTAAAAAGATCTTCAAAAGCATTAGTTGTAAAGAATACCGAAGAAGAAATTGGAAAGGAAAATATATCACGACAAAATGAAGTAGGTATACCAAAATTAATATTACGTACATTACAAATTACAAATCATTTAATTTTACATATTTTTTTTTACATCCGGAAGCTGTTCTATACTGTATTTAAAAGTTTAAAATACGACAACTTATCTGTAGAAGAGTTTGAGAGCATGTGGCTAGCGTGCAGCTAATACAGACTTGATGAAATTCTGAATAAAAGTTCCTCTCTTAAACTGGATCTCGATTGGTATGTGAAATTTATTAATACTAATAATTATATTATTACTGTGATTTATATAATAATTTGACTGAATTTATAAATTTTTTTTCAAACATACAGTTCCTACACAAAAATACACCAAAAATGATAACGGCAAAAAATTACATTCAAATATACAATAAAGAACTTCCAAGAAGCTTTTAATTTTTGGTACCCTAATGATATATGTATGTATGTATATAATGTATATTTAATATAGTAAATAAAAAGTTTTATAAAAATTTATAAACATTTTTCTCTGCCTTACTTTGTTTTTGAAATATTAGTCAGTTAAATATGATGAAAATGTACATGTGTACTGCTATCTTCAATTTTGTAAATTTTATTCATCAATGTAATGAACTAAATAAGTATACCTATGTACATATGTATTATGTATGTATTCATCAATAATATGAAAGCATTTATATTATTGATGAATGCATTAATATTATTGATAAATACATTCATATTATTGATGAATACATTCATATTATTGATGAATACATTCATTTTATTGATGAATCCATTCATATTATTGATGAACATTAGTTCATAATAATGATGAACAAAATCATCGGCTCAAAAATGATGAACTTTTCATCAATATAATTAAATTTATTGTTGTATATATGTAATTTTTGGTTCAGTGTGCCTTTAACAAATATCATTCATAAAAATACCCCATTGTCGCTTTAGATTTTGAGATAAATTGAAAATATACTTGGAAATGGGGGTTTCACACTTCAACCCCATTTTTAAGGGTGTTGCACCACTTTTAGCCAGTCCGGTTTATTTTTTTCGAATTCTCTGAACCCAAATCTACAATAATCAACCATAACATATATGTAAATTTGTTTACTACTTTTATGGGAATGATTAAACAAGCAGTTTGAGGCAGCTAAGCGCGTGAACGCGACCGTGTGCCTCGCGCGGCAGGGCGCCGCGCGTCTATCTGACGGTACTTAAACACTCGTAACTTTTTTTTTTATGAAATGTACTAAAATTTTTTTTCGGGATAAAGTTGTGTAGATTTTACAGAACAATACTGTATAAAAAATTTGCTTCTATCTAGTGCAAAAGTTGGTTAAATTTCTATTTGTTTATTAAAAAAGGCATTATTTATAAATAATTTTTTAAAATTTTATGAAAAGTTTATTTCATCTAAATTGTGAATTATTTTTAGTCCTACCATAAAAATTTTATTAACTTTTACTCAACAGTTACTGAGAAATCGCAATTTAAAAAAAATCGTATATAAAAATTCATTTGTTTATAACTTTTTAAATAATGCAAATTTTCAAAAAATATTTTAGAGCATTAATTTTGATCAATGAACCTTCAAAGTTCTACAATAAAAAGTTTAATCTAAACAAGTTGATTTTTTTGTGCCCACTTCAGAAAACTTGACTCAAGTGCTAATCAAAAGTTGTAAAGGGTGCAACCTACGAAAATCCTTAATTTCTGCTCCAGGGAACATCGAAACATTTTATGTTTAATTCATAATTTTATGTTTATATTCATACTTATTTTTTTCTCCGAAAGGGTCAACTTTTAGAAAAAATTGCAAAGAATAAAAAATGTTTCGAATTAGTAAATGAATACAAAGCATTTTTTTAGAATATTTGGTGACATTTTTTAGTATTTTGATTGGCATTTTTTTAATAAAATTAATAACGTTATAAAAAGTTCTAAAAATTATTTCTTTATATTGTGCGACTAATTCTATAAACTTATTATTTGCAAAGTTTTGTAAAAGTTGATCGCTTAGGAGATAAACATAAAAATGACCATAAACATAGTAAGTTTTGGGTGCCCCTTGGAGCAGAAATTTTGGATTTTCTGAGTTTTAAATATATTGTTTACTTTCTGTCATTTAATCGGTAGTGATGTGAGCCTTTTTCAAATGGAAATATGTATTGCATCTTGGCTTCTGTGGTTATCGGCCGATAACACGACCAAATCAACGCGGCTTATATCCAGAAGCCAAGATTCATATCAAGATCACCACGGAAGCCTCAAGACTTGGAAATCTGTATTTACTATTACGGTATCTTAGTATACCATAAAATCAACTTTTATCTGAAACTATTTATTTTTCGATTTTTAAAATACAAAAGAAAAAAAACGGTATGGAGAACCATACATGACTTCCATGTTCTATTATAACTTTAACAATAATTTTTAATATAAAACTCACTTGTGTATTATAAATATTAGTTTCTGAATTCTAATGTACGTTGAATAATACACATTTTTGTAAAATAATAATTATCTGACATTTGAATTTAACTGCGCTTGTTTCCGCGGCAACATGAATTTATTAGTATTTAAAATTAAAATTTTGAGGGTGATTTTGACCCCTTCAGTGGCTATTTTGGCATGTTTATGAAATAAGTGCCCCTTAGATTGAATTGAACTGCAAGTGTACCAAGTCTTATCAAAATTGATGAGGTAATATTCACTTTTTAGACGATAATAGGTACAAAATTTAGAATATTTCCGAAACCCCTAATCCGATTAGCACCAAAATCAATATGTCTGGAGTACTCACTGAGGTAAACATTTTCCCCGAAAATAATTAAAATCGGTGCATATCTACAGTAGTTATCGTGAACGGAAGAAAATTCTACATCCAGACTCACACACAGACACACACACAGGCACACGCACAACCGCCATGCGGAAATCAACTTCTCTTTACGTTTTGATGTTAGTACAATCAGAATCTGCTCTTATCCCGGACACAATTTTTGACGGTATTACAATACTTCCATTTCATCGAACATGGAAGTAAAATAGATTTTTTGATAAAAAAAAATTACTCGGAAACCATCAACTTTCTGACAATGAGTTGATGTTTATTGACTAGTAAAATTATAAGTAATGTATGTACTTCAAAAGAGGCAAAAAATCTCCAAATACGTAGAATAAAAACAGTGACGCGTTACATAGTAGGCAAATTAAGCAATTGTCTATTACCCCGAGCCAATTGTCATATACATATATACACTTGCTTGTCACAATTAGTGAGTCATTTTTTCAATATAGCACAGTTTTGTTAAAAAATGCCATATTAATATGAAAATTCAGAGAAATCATTACAATTTTTTTGCCCAGCAGATTTTTTTTGTCGTTCGCCATTTTTTAAAGGGATGGGGTGAAAAAATCTCGCCCAGGGCAACAGAATCGCAAAGGCTGGCTCTGTGTGCAACCCTTAGAGTGATGAAAAATGGAAAACTGCATTTTCAAGTATTGAAAAAAAATTTAAAACTGATTATTCCAAAATAAAACTAAAATTCACAAGTATATTATTTTACAAAATGATAGAAAAAAATAGGGTAAATTTTTAGATGTGATGATTTAAAAAAACGTGTATATTTCTTTAATTAAGGGTAGCTTAATCTGTAGGGGTGAGTTTTGGTGCACAACATTTTCACAAAGATCGTTAAATAACCGCTGTCATTGATTTTTTTTTATAAAATAACACTTGAATTCAATCTTTCACTCTACTTTTGGAGGTGGTTTAGTATTTAAGGGTTGATGCCTACCCTTCTAACTTAATTGTGTTTTTTTAATACACGATACCATTGTACTATACAAAGTTTATTAACCATTTTGTAAATTTCACAATTGTATCTTTACCTAGGGTCAAATTTCTCATTTAGGACAGTTAAAAAATTGAAAAATTTGTCCTGGATGTCACCGATACATATAAAATACATTAAATAATCTGCCGTGTGCCACGGGACTTTCCTATACATAATAATGACAGTGAACAGTGTATGTGATTTTTATTTTATTGAAGGATATTTCTGACAAACTAATAAAAGATAGAAAAAAATTAATGGGACATTAACTATAGAAATATTATTATAAACATTATGTATAAAACGAATTTTGTTTAACGTAATTACTAAGACGGAAACGGATGTTTACTCTTGCCATTTATATAAATTTTTGATTTATTTTTGAAATAAGACAAAAATGTTTTTATAAAAAATGTCGAGTATGTTATTATCTATAATTTATTCCCCATACATTTTTTCCAACACTTATGATTTAGCCAGAAAGAATTTTTAAAATAATGATTTAGAATTCAAGTCTCTGTAATACGTATAAGAAAGTCCCATGACACTCATGGCAGATATTTCTTCTCTGTTAGGGACCATTTGAAATGTACTTAAAAACGAATACTTTGTAAAAAAAAAATTAAATTTATTTTTTCGAAAAAATGAATAGAACATAAATTATAGACAATGATGCTAGCTACAATTTTTTACTTGGACATTTTTCTATAATTTGCACTGTTTTAATGTAATTCGAAAAATTCAAAAATCGATGTAGCTAAACATCCGTTTCCGGTTGAAAGACCGTTTTCAAAAATAGGAGGTTTTCTTCCCAGGCAAAAATCAATCTTAAGTATAAAATTCCACCTTTCTACGATTTGTCGTATTTGAGTTACAGCGTCTACAGACAGACACACAGACATCATAGCGAAAATAGTCAGAATGGATTCAAGGAAGGTCAAAATTGATAATTCCATCAAAATCCGGATTTCGAAAAAAATCGCGTTTACTATACTTACTTATACTATGTATATGTATTAGCGATGTAACGAATATTCGCATTCGCGAATATTCGCACATTTTTAAACATTCGCATTCGCATTCGCATTCGCAAAAAAAGTGCGAATATTTTTGCAAATATTCCTTTTTTTTGTAATAATAATAAAAAAAATTTTATCTATTAAATATAATTATTTTTAAGAACTTAGGAACAGACAATATTTATTTTTACTTCCATGTTCTGAAATAAAAGGATGTTTGTCTTAGTGAGTACTCCAAACCTATTGATTTTGGGGCTAATCGAATTAAGGGTTTTGGAAATATTCACCCTCCCCCCACCTCTATGAAACATGGAAGTCATGTATGGTTCACTATATCGTTAATTTCTTCTAGAATAGTACTTTTTTATATTTAATAGACACTAGCTGGCAGTTTCTTAATGAATATAAATTTTAGTACCAATAAATAAATAATGTGGTATCTATAGTGTTTTGTAATTTGTTTTTATTTAATGATTGGAATTTTCAAAACTTAACATTAATTAACAATTCAATTTTTATTAAATTCGACATGGATCTTGGCTTCTGGGTGTAAGCCGCATTGGTTTGGTCGTGTTATCGGCCATAGTTTCGTCACATATTGCAGTGAACATTTTCAGAGCTCTTCTAAAAGTATTAAACTCGATCGACAGTTTTTATAATATTCTATTTTAAAAAGCCAAAAACAAAGATTCTGTCTTTCATAAACAAATTTTCAAAGAACTTAAACACACCAACAATTTAATATGTTATTTATTTCATTTTATTAATTAGGAATATTTTGAACTCAACAAACAATAATTAATAGTTTTTTAAATTATCCATTATAACAAAAAAAACAAAAATTAATGATTGGGAATTTTAAAACAAAAAATAGAAACACTAATCAACATTTATTAAATTACACATGACATAAAATTACAAAATAATAGTTTTTATATTGATAAATGTAAACATTTTTTAAATATCTATTTTATTATAAAAAAATAGACTATGTCTAGTGACTTCCATATACATTTTAAACAAATTTAATAAATTTAAATGTTTATAATTTAATTATCAATAATAATAAAAATTAAATTATGGGATAAAAATACGTGTATGTCGTATAGTAATAAAAATTATAAATTATATAATATTTAATTTGTTTAAATATCCCTAAAAAGATTTTTTTTCCATAAAAGTAATTATTCCAAGCTAGCTGAATATGCTGTGTGCGTGTATCTACTTATATAATACAAATTATTCTGGCTTACTGACGATAGATGTAAAAATGGTTATATTTAATTATAGTATATTCGCTTGAGGTTCGAAAAAAATCTGGGCGATTCGAGATTTCGCAAATATTTTAGGCATACCTTTAACTAATAAAAAACAAAGATATTTTAATGGCACTTTTAAATGAATTTTACATTATTAAAACAATTTTTTCTACAACCGTGTTAAAAAGTAGGCTTTTTCATTGTCATTTCAGTGTGTAAAGTAGTACTTTTGCGCTCGCTGTGCGACAAAGTTACTTTTACGCACGGCGAGCGTAAAAGTGTTTCTATAGTAACAGTAACACATACATTTTCATATATTAATTTGGATTTTGTCGGTAGTAGATTTGAAATTACCGATTTTGCAGCTTCTGATATTTCTGGCGGCGTGCAATTTTCATTATCACTTTCCATATTATCCATATTATTATAAAATTACAATCATAAAATCACAGAATAAAATACGTGAGTGAAAATAATCTGTATATAAATGTCAAACAATAACAAGATTCATTTTTTTTTCAAAATTTAAGTACTTGATTTAAATTTCAATATTAATAATTAATAAGACAGGTTATTATTATTTAATTAAAAAATCATATTACATTATTATTAATATTATAATAAGGTTTTAGAAAAAATGTTGTGTGCACCTCGGGTGTGAAGTGCGTTTTTCGCACTCGTGTGATTGTTAATCTCGGCTAGCGCCTCGATTAACAAACATTCCCACTCGTGCGAAAAACAGCTACTTCACACCCTAGAAACACAAATAACTATTTTATCAGCTTTAAAAAATTATAGAACATATAATCACTATACCAAAAAAAGAGTGTAAAATATTTAAAGAGGTAATAGTGTGGACCAAAATAAGCAGAAAACTTCTAATAAACATGTGTCCGGAAATTTTTCCTGAGGGAACTACAGCCCTCCAAAGATTTGTGTCAAAATGAGTTTTTAATTAATATCTAGAGAACCATTTCTGATAAAATTATGAAATTTTGAATTCGGTTTAGTAATAATAAGTGTTATCGATTTCTTGTATTAACCAATTATAATTTAGACCAGGGATGTATGGGGTCAGTGGGTCCATCGATTTTTATCTAGTATTTTTTTTTCTTTAATTTTTTCTTGAATAAGGGACTTATATAAGATTACTTGACACAATATACACAAAAATATATTTTGCTTATTTGTCATAGGATTAACCGTTTTCGAGAAATATCTATGATAAAGAAAGCATGCAGAATTTAACTTAACACGGATGCTTCAAATTACAAATAATAAAGTTATATTCTTGTTCTATGATTAAAGGTAAGAAAAAAAGTTCATATAAAGAAACATCCTAATATGAATCTCTTTGATCTATAGCCAGTTATATTACTGTTACACGTAGTTTCCTAATTTGACTAAAAAACTAAATTAAAAATGGTTATTTGTTGATAAGGATGCATTTTTGTGGTATACTTATGTAAACTTTTTTTCTTAATTTTTATCATAGAACAAGAATATAAATTTATTATTTGTAATTTGAAGCATCCGTAATAAGTTAATTTCTGCATGCTTTCTTTACCATCGATATTTTTAGAAAACGGTTAATCCTATGACAAATAAGCAAAATATATTTTTGTGTATACAGGGTGTCCCATTTTAATCTATCACCTCCCTAATTTTTTTAATCTATCAATTAAATCAAAAAATGCTTCAAATAAAATTTGTTTGGTTGTGAGGGGGACCCAAAATGGCGTTATTAGTCTTTTATTTTTTGGACGTCTTCATGATCAAATAGGCCCAACTTTTTTTTTTTCAAATGGAAACCTATATTTTTTATTACGGTATCTGATTGTTTGGAAAAAAACAATTAGCTTTTGTTTCAAAAAAAATTTATATGACTTCATTTTTTTTAGGGTTCCGAAGAAACCCTATTAATCTCACTTTGTCGTCCGTCCGTCCGTCCGTCCGTCCTAATCACTCTAAGCTCAATAGCTCGTAAACTATATAAGCTAGAACCTTGAAATTTTGACGGAATATGTAAAATAACACCCTCTAGTAAAATATGTACACATATTTTCGAAAAATATTTTTTAGGGGGGGGGGGGGTGCTAAGAAGCTAAAGACACCCAATAAAAATATTTTTTTTTATACCAAGGCAAGTGGCACATCAAAATGTGTAACCAAGCTAGTGTAATTTGATCCTTATTCTTATTTTTTTATAAATCAAAAATGGCGCCTACAGGGGGCTTTAAAGCAAATTCAAAAAAACAAAAAAAATGTATTCCAAGTCGTGTGGGATGTCAAAATGTAGATCTCAGTGAGTAGAATATGGCAGTATTTTTTATTTTTTTTATAAATCAAAAATGGCGCCTACAGGGGGCTCGAAGCAAAAAAAAATTTGTCCACCCCCCCTCTAACTCGGTAACTACTGACTCGAAAAATCTGAAAAAAATTAGGTAATGAGGCTTTGGTGAGACTACCAACGACAAATACTAAAGTCACCAATATCATTTCAAATTTTGGAGAAAAGGGGAGGGGTGTCATACATTTTTTTATTTTTATTTTTTTACCTGGGCATGTGGGGTGTCGAAATGTAGATCTCAGTGAGTAGAATATGACAGTATTTTTTATTTTTTTTTAAATTAAAAATGGCGCCTGCAGGGGGTTTCAAGAAAACAAAAATTTGTCCACCCCCTCTCTAGCTCGGTAACTACTGACTCAAAAAATCTGAAAAAAAATTGGTAATGGGGTTTTTATAATACTAGTAACGACAAATACTAAAATCAACAATATCATTTCAACTTTTGAAAAAATAGGAAGGGGCGTCATGGAATTTTTTTTATTTTCATATCTAGGCTTGTGGGGTGTCAAAATGTAGATCTGAATTAATAGAATATGATCCTATTTTTATATTTATTTTTAACTCAAATATAAAATACTCCAAGTAGTATATACTTCGGAACCCTTATGGCATACTCTGGTGTATGTCTTGACAAATTTTTTAATATTCAACAAAATAATTTTAGATTTTAGATTTTTACTAATTTTTTACTCGAAACCCATTAACTTTAGAGGAAAAATGTAAAAAGCAAAAAATGTTTATTTTAATATGATATAACTAGGAAAATTATTTCAGAACTTTTTATTTTATTTTTTATTTGCTTTAATATTTTGACGAGAAAAAGTTAACAAAAAATCCTGATATAATTTTCCTAGTAATATCAGATTAAAATAAACATTTTTTGTTTTTTACACTTTTCCTCTAAAGTAAATGGGTTTCGAGTAAAAAATTAGTAAAAATCTAAAATCTAAAATTATTTTGTTGAATATTAAAAAAAAATGAAGTCATATAAAAAATTTTTTTAAACAAAAGCTACTTGTTTTTTTCCGAACAATAAGATACCGTATTAAAAAATATAGGTTTCCATTTGAAAAAAAAAGTTGGGCCTATTTGACCATGAAGAGGTCCAAAAAATAAAAAACTAATAACGCCATTTTGGGTCCCCCTCAAAACCAAACAACTTTTATTTGAAGCATTTTTTGATTTAATTGATAGATAAAAAAATTAGGGGGGGTGATAGATTAAAATGGGACACCCTGTATTGTGTCATGTAATCTTATATAAGTCCCTTATTCAAGAAAAAATTAAAGAATAAAAAAATACTAGATAAAAATCGATGGACCCACTGACCCCATACATCCCTGGTCTAAATTATAATTGGTTAATACAAGAAATCGATAACACTTATTATTACTAAACCGAATTCAAAATTTCATAATTTTATCAGAAATGGTTCTCTAGATATTAATTAAAAACTCATTTTGACACAAATCTTTGGAGGGCTGTAGTTCCCTCAGGAAAAATTTCCGGACACATGTTTATTAGAAGTTTTCTGCTTATTTTGGTCCACACTATTACCTCTTTAAATATTTTACACTCTTTTTTTAACACCCGGTATACCACTTTTAACAAAGCTATAGCATGTTTTAATTATTATTAAATCCAAGTCACAACGTGTATACTCTCATTAAAAAATGCAGTTTTGTGCTTGCAATATCACTTTTAACTATGTAATAAAAACATAGACATTTTAATGATCCCGTGATTTCCTCCAAAGATCTCCATGTTTTATGAAAAATATGCGATTTTTTAGGTAACTTTCAAATGAATTTTACATTATTAAAATATTTTTTTATCAAATGAACAACTAAAGGGCGTTAAAGAAAAAACTTTCAGCTTTCTAAATCTGGCCTCATTTATTTACGATTATTTGTTCCTTAGTTATAAGCGCTGAAAGTTAAACATATGATTTTTGATTTAATTGCACACAACTTGGTCAAAAAAATCGTACGGCAATAAAAAAAAGTAAATTGAAGAAAAAAGTCTTATCTACAACAACCATTTATTTGATTTGACTATCTTTGTCAATTTTTTTTAGTTGAACTCGCGGTTTCCAAAGAAGTTGTTAATCAAAACAATACCTACGCTGAAAAAGTTATCTTACTTTTATGTACGAAGTAAAACAATGTATTGGACACGATAAAAAAATATAACGATAAAGTTCGTAAGAAAAGTGAAATTTTTATGTCCAAAAATAATCTTCTCAATAAGAACTAAAAAAACATCTGACACGACATACACGTATGTCAGTGGTCAGCAGTCTTTTAAGCCAGAAGAGCCAAATTGTTAAGGAAACATGATTGCAAAGGTATCAGAGAGCCATAGATATAAATGTTGCCAATTGCAATTACCTTTTTTTTAGACATTCAATTCTAATTACCTTTTTTTTTTAGTCATTCACTTGTAATTTCCTAATTGAATAAATAGTTAAAATCACTGAAGAGCCGCTAACGACTGTGCAAAGAGCCGCATGCGGCTCGCGAGCCGCAGTCTGCCGACCGCTGACGTATGTCATAAGAGCTCCGAAGCATGTACTATGTGAACTGTTTGAAGCCACATGCAGGTAAATTTTTGAGTTAGAAATATATAAATATATAAAAACAGGGTTATATTCTACTCATTGAGATCTACATTTCAACACCCCACATGCCTAGATAAGAAAATAAAAATAAATTTGTGTATGACACCCTTCCGTATTTCTCCAAAATTTTAAATGATATTGGTGACTTTAGTATTTGTCGTTGGTAGTCTCATCAAAGCCTCGTTATCCATTTTTTCAGATTTTTTGAGCCAGTAGTTACTGAGGGGGGGGGGGCAGAATAAATTACTTCTAAGAGCCCCTTGCTGGCGCCATTGTTCATATTCTATCAGTTGAGATCTAGATTTTGATACCCCACACTCCTTGGAATACATTTTTTGTGTGTTAAATTTGCCCCTGAAGGCACTAATTTTGATTAAGAAAAAAATAAGAAAGAGGGTCAAATTACACTAGTTATATACATTTTGATGTACCACATGCCTTGGTATAAAAAAAATATTTTTTTGCCTAACTTTAGCTTCTTAGCACCCCTTCCCTTAAGCAATTATTTTTTCAAAATATGTGTATACATATTTTACTAGAGGGACATTTTGCATGTTCAGTAAAAATTTCAAGGTTCTAGCTTATATAGTTTACGAGCTATTGCGCCGGACGGACGGACAACAAAGTGAGATTAATAGGGTAGGGTTTCTTCGGAACCCTAAAACAGAAATTGAAATCAGGAGCTGAGATAAAACCAATTTTAGAACACCAGTTGGGTGATATAATGGTGTTTTTTTATAAATATAATACCAAAAAAGTGACATAAAAAAGTGCATCGTTTTGGCTTTATTTACCACGTACCAATAAAATTATATGGCACCATATAGTATAACAATGGGGGTGGTCATAGGGGTTCCTCAATAGCTAACATAAGCATAATCGTGTATTTTTAAACTAATTTTTTTTAATACTTTGTTTCAAAAAATAAAATTGTTTTTTAATAATTTTTAAATAAGGCCTAAAATAATTCATGCCTAGGGCCCCAACGGTCATAACGTGACACTGATAAGAATGTTATCTAGATAATAAAGAACAATTAACAATACCGTTACCTTAATCTTAAATCGTGATATCCTTTACATTGTGTCATAGAACCATGCGATGTTTAAGCGAGAATCTGGATCTATTCTGGCAGTATTTCTTTCTTGATTGAGTATTATTAACAAAATAACTGTCAGTTCCTGCAAAATAACAAAACAACAAATTATTTATCTATAGATCTACAAATAACTATGAAATAAATATACACTGATTATAGAATTTTACATTCAAAGTTCAATAAAACTATTTAGAAACGTGTTTGAAAATCTTATTTATAAGATGTATATAGGGTGAGTCAATATTGCGCATTTCATTTAAGTAGTAAAATTCAAAAACATTTTAAAATTACATATATTGAAATACAGGGTGAGTCGTTTCAGGTGGAACAAACTTGAACAGTTCATCGAGAAAAATATTTCAATGTTCGTGAGGGTACTATACACTATACACCCCAAAAGTTTTTGCCTAAAATTAGTTTTTAATTAATATCTGGAGACCCTATTATAATACAATTATGAAATTTGATACCCGGTTTAATATTAATACGTGTTATCGATTTCCGGTATCAACCAATGATTATTTCGACCAGGACACAGTGTGTAAATCGACCAATCTAGCTGGTCAAATTTATAAATGTTACAAACCAACAAATTCGTGTTTATATTTCCGTAGAGTAGGTTTCAAGGGACTATGAGTCATATTTTTAAACTTACTAGGTTCACATTCCAATCTAATAATATATAGGTACCTTTATTTTTTATTTAATTTATTTTGCGAATTTGTGCGATCTAATTATTTTTTTTTATACAGGGTGTCCCAGGACTGTGTCAAAGCTCAATATTTCATATTATTATAAGAATTAGAAGAAAACTTTAAATGCAAAAGTTGTCAGGCTAGAAGAGCGGCATAATTTAAAAATAGTTACATTTATACAGAGTGTCCCATAACTGCGTTACAAACCAAAGTTATGTTTTTTTAAATACAAACTATATATTTTTATTTGATAATCTAAAAGCATTCATTTTTCTGAGTATTTTGATGTATCAAGTATGGGATTATACAGATATTTTATAAAAACAATACAACTTTATTATAATTGCAATAAAACAGCTCGCTTAAAAATAATTTAACAAACTAATAGAACGTACAAACTTTAACAACATAAAAATTTAATTATTTTATGGAATATAATAAAGTTGTATTGTTTTTAAAAAATCTTAAGATTTTAATATAAAATTAATACCTTATAAACGGCTGGATTTAGGTATAGAACATGGTTTGTAAAATGTGTTGAGAAAACAGGCAATTCGAAAATGTAAAAATATATAGGGTGTTCCATTTGAAAATTTTGAAAAAAACTAAGTTCCGTGTTTTGATACACCCTGTACAAAGAATACAATTTTTTAAATGTTTGACATAATATCGCAATAATAGAGAATATGCCAAAACTACTTCAAACAGAAAACAAATTTTTTTTGTTGTAATTAGAAAATTACAAGGTGTTGAAAATGTTCCTATTTTCTTACAAAATTGGTCATTATTTCTTAACCCCTCTGTATAATCCCATACTTGATACATCAAAATACTCAGAAAAATGAATGCCTTTAGATTATCAAATAAAAATATATAGTTTGTATTTAAAAAAACATAACTTTGGTTTGTAACGCAGTTATGGGACACTCTGTATAAATGTAGCTATTTTTAAATTATGCCGCTCCTCTAGCCTGACAACTTTTGCATTTAAAGTTTTCTCCCAATTCTTATGATAAATGAAATATTGAGCTTTGACACAGTCCTGGGACACCCTGTATGCGTCCAACCATCGTAAGAAAGGAATTATTTGATTTTTGGCGAAAAACGTCGAAAGACAATCGTATTAATAGACTAACTGATTTTGTGATGACTAAGTTTAGCGTAGATAATGACAATAAAGTGTTATTTCAACAATTAAAGACTTTTATAAAAAAAAAAAAAACATTAGTGAACAATTTCGCAAAAGATGGGTGGCGAGTTGTCGACGAATATACATTTTTAATCATCAATACGGAAGCTGGTTAGAGGAGAGTGTGAAGCTGCCGATTCATATACCTAATGAAACTCCAAAACTGTGAAAAGTCAGGGCGCTCACCCAAATACTTTTCTTGCGCTAGCGGAACAAACGAAGAAAAATGTAGTATCTTTTAAATACATACGATACTGAAGAATTGACTTTCGCAGAAGGCGTTACTGTTCGTAAATTCGGTTAAAGAGATACTGCAAATATTATCCAAGAGGTGGCGCAAGCATCTCCAAAAAGATCCACAAAATATAAGAGAGTGTTACGTATGAAATCAGCTCCTAAAATGAAAGAACCTTATTCTCCTGACGAAGCACTAGCGCTTTTTACATTTAGTGATTTAACTGTACACCAATATAAACCAATGCAAATGGAAGCTGTCGAAAGGGGGTATGATATATATATCAGTCCTATTATTATTTATCAAAAGCCAAAAAATGTTGTTACCCCTCGCTAGAGAAAGTAACGGCAAATGATACCTAAGTGGAGATAAAGTTATAACATCTTATTGATCACACTATAAAAAGATTGTGTTCTTATTTAGAAGAAGTCATAGACAACGTGTGTGATAACAAGTTAGTTCTTTATTCAAAATGGGACGGATTCTCAGGCCACAGCTTGTTTAAACAATGTTTTGAAAGTGAAGAAAACTCCGATGAAAATTTGATATCCATCAGTCTAGTACCACTGCGACTGTACTCCGATAAAAACCCTAATAAAATACTATGACACAATCAAAAGCCATCATCCACCAAATTCTGTCGACCTATAAAATTAATTTTTCATCGCGGAACAGAGCAATTGACTAAAACAGAGTGTAACAAAATTCAAAAACTAATTGACGAACTGGTTGCAAGAAAGGTTGAAATTAAAACCCAGACAATAGAAGTCAATTGTGTAATGTTGCTAACTATGGTGGATACTAAAGTATGACGGGCACAGTAAGTGCTCAACGATGTTACATATGGGGTTTACCACTAAAATATATGAAATGAAAATACACATTTTTTTGGTATTTCCAGTTTACATGCATGGATTCGGTCTTTTGAGGCTTTTCTTCACATAGCATACATAATAGAAAAGTGGCAACAAATAGGATGAGCAGAAGACAAAATTCAGTTAGAAAAAAAGATATACAACAAGCTTTTAAAAAGGAACTAGTATTGATAGTAGACAAACCTAAAATGTTACCGGTAATAGTAATGGCGGTTTTTTAATAATGCGGAATTAACAAATCAAATAACCGGAATAAATCAAGACATTTTGGAAAGATTCGATGTTTTACTACGCGCAATATCGAGTGGATTTGAGATAAATTTTAATAAATTTGATTCGTATGCCAAGGAGACAAAAAAGGTGTATTTGGAATATTACGGGTGGTATTCTATGCCAGTTACTGTACACAAAATTTTGTGTCATTCAAAAGACATAATTAATAATTGTTTCCTTCCTATAGGACAAATGTCTGAAGAAGCCCGCAGCAAAGGAATCAAGGTTCGCGAAGGTCATACTAGGAAGATATCCAGACAAACAACAAATAAGGATATTTTTTTTATTTACTAGTGGCATCAGACCCTAAAATATCCAGTATTAGAAATTTTCCAAAGAAAACAACACAACCTTTACCGCATAACGTTTTAGATAAAGACTTTTATTTTTACTTTAAATCACCTTATACAGTATAACCATTCCATAAAAGTACTAAATCGTACATAAAAAATGTTTATTTATGTACGATTAATTTAGTCCAGCTAGATTGGCTGATTTACACACTGTGCAGGGATGCATGGGGCTAGTGGGCTCAACGATTTTTACTTTATATTTTTATGTATAATACAATTTTTTTCCTTTTTTTGGCACTTTTATAAGGTCATATGTCACAAAATACACAAAAATATAATTTGTTAATTTGTCATAAATTAACCGTATACAAGAAATACGATAATGAAGATAGTATTGCAGAATTTTACTTATTACAGATACTTCACATAATAAATTTATATTCTTGCTCTAGGAATAAAAATAAGAAAATAAGTTAATGTGAATATACCTTCAAAAATGCATCTTTAACAGATAACAATTTTTAGTTTCGTTTTTTAGTCAAATTAGTAATGTACATATTACACTAATACAACTGGCTATAGGTCTATGAGGACTCATAAAGAAAAATATGTAGATAAACATTTTTTCTTATATCGACCCCCCCCCCCCCCCCCATCCGTCTAATATTACGTAACGCAGTATGATGTATATTACAATATGTTTTTTTAAGTAAATATTATAATAAATATCGGTTAATGATAAATATTTTGTTTTTATTTGATTTTATTTGTATGAATGAATGTAACGTTACATCTAAATATACAATATAGCTGTACCAACTTCCCTCCTAAAAACGTTACGCGGTTTATGGACGTTCCCGAATAAGTGTGCAGAGTTCTTTTAACCCTTAATTACTCGCGTGAAATACCGTAACACAGTTACTCGCGCGGTGTATTTTATACACCACATAAAAAAAGCTAGTTTTTGGGAATTTTAAAGGTACTATATTAATTTTTTTGCCCAAATCATATTATGTATTATTTATTTTTGAGGAACTAAGAAAAATTTTCTTAAAATTAACCAAACTAAAAATTAAGGATTAGAAAGAAAAACTAACAAAAATAAATCTAAAAAGTACACAAAACTGTTCAATATTCATCTTGCAATAAATTGGACACAAAAATGAAATTTTTGTTGGTAATTTTTTTAATTTTGATTTTTTGGCAAGATATCTTTCATCAGCAGCATCACTAATGTCTTCAAAAACGCGGTTCTTCGCTTAGGATGCTGCTATTTGTACGTTAATACCACTAACATTTAGTAAGTAAAAAAATATTACAAACTGCTACAATCCTCAAATTTTGAGTGCCGGATGCCTACCACACACTAGAATGACTAAACAAAGGTTAGATGGGGGTGTACAGTCCCACAAAAATTTATGCATTTAGTAGTCGCAGAAAATGCGTTACTGGTGTACAAAATACACCAGCGCGAGTAATTAAGGGTTAACATAATAAAATTATAAAAATCAGTCCCTCTTTAGTTGTTATTTCGTATTACAAAATATTATTATCAAAAATATCATTTCAATTGGCAATGATTTTTAACAATTTATTTTGTAAAAATTTATGAACTACCTATACAGGATGTCCAAGATAAGCGTGCAATGCATGGGGATATCCTAAACGGTAAGAGATACAGATGTGGTTAAATGAGATGAATTTTTTTAAAGAAAGGGGTGAGTATTACAACATCAAAAAATATTAATAATCTTATGTGGTTCAGGCGGTATACCCAAAAAACTGAAAATTCAGAATTTCTTTAAATGACTATAACTTTTTTGGCAAAGTAGATAGGTACTTTTTGTTTGCGGTTTCTTAAAGCACTTTTTTGAGTAGAATTGTTTGGTGTATTTAGAATTTTTATATCACTTTTAGTTTCCGAGTTACAAGCCCTAACTTTAGTTTTTCTTATGGGCCGCCAAGTTGGCTATATCATATTTGAACATGTTTTTTACTGGATATCCCCATGCATTGCACGCTTATCTTGGACAGCCTGTATATTCCGCTCGCGTATATTTTAATATCATAAAATATGTAATTTTCAATTCCCTACAACTTTTCGTATAATATGCCCTAAATCTAAAACCATCAAATATTATGTTATAATCAAATGTTAGCTTTAATTTTAGTAAAAAGTGTTTTATTTTTCGATAAAATAAATTAATAAATATTAATTATGTGCATTTTGTGTTATATTATGTTATCTGCGTTATCTTATTCTATGCGTACAAAATATCAAAGATTAATGGGGCTTCATTTGGGTTTTATCCAGTCCTTACATTTGTAGATAAAAATAAAGTATTAGAATGAATACAAGTACCTACCTTATTATAATTATGAATTTCATTTATTATTATTATATGTACTTGTAGATAAAAGATTTAGCAACAAAATATTTAATAAAAATATGATAATTATATTATTAGTTCAAGCTATTTTAGTTTTTTTAGAAAACAAAAACTATTAAAATATTATTATTAGTATTCATACTTTACGATTTTGAGAATTATTTTTTTGATTTACGAAATTTTAAGAAACTACCTAAATTTTTATAACGATAAAATTTATAATTTTTTTTTGAAAATTTTAAATTTATAAAAAATGGAATTATTTATAATTCAATTTATCACTATCTATCTCATTTTGCTTCCTCGCCATATCTAAGATACGAGAAGTATCGAGTGATCGTTTAAAACAAAAAGTTATCCGATTTTTTAATTTTAATTTGATTTTTCCGTTTCAAGGTAAGACAGACACTTTTCGTTCGATTCTGCCTGTCTGTGTGTGTGTGTTTGTCCCCTGCATCTTTAACATACATATGACTTATTAACCACTGAACCGATATTAATGAAACTTGGTTGGTTGGTTCTGGCTTCAGGACGATCCCATTTCAAAATTATCAAAATCGTGTATAAGGGGAATAGTTATTTTTTCAAGATATCTCAAGAACGACACATGTTACGTGAAAATTTTATAGAAACTTTTTGTAGAGCCTTTAATTTTCTATAATATGGGTCACCTACTTTGGTTATAAAATATTCCCATACAAAAATTTATCTCGATTTTCTTTAAAAAATCGATTTTTTTAATTACTATTTACTTTTACATATTTAATGTCATTTGACATATTAAATGTTATTTAGACGTTTGCATAGCAGAAAAATTTAGATTGAAATTATCAAAAGATTAAAAATAAACGAAGAAATAATCAGGTGCGTCTTAAGAAATATTTCGAACTAATATTTTTTAGTAAAATTGTATAAAAATCAAATGGTTATAACTTATCTTATAAGCAATGCCAGGCAATTTATGTATGGAATTACGCGTTTTTCGATGTAATAGTTGTTGTTTTGAGGATAATTCACCCAACTTTAAAATTTATAGTCAAATATTGAGATTTTTATTAAAATAAATCAAACAGCAAAAATTTACCAATTTCAATTTTAAAAATCGAAAAATGTTACTTTTTATATTATCATATTATATTTAACCCGGCGTCATGGGGGTTGGGTCTGTGAGACCCGTCACATTTTATATCGCTTCTAGTTCGGTTACTATGCGTGCGACGTTGCTGTTATTCTCAATAGCTGGAGCTGTTGAGTTGTTCTATGCATCGCAGGTCACACGTTATTCGTTGGTAATTTCGCGCCAATAGGTTTAGATGTTATTTTATTTAGATTATGATTAAAAGTGATTAATTGTTTTTTTCTTCTAAAGATAATTTAGTTTCCTACAAAAAAGTGTCATTGAAACATTAAGACTGATTGCTAATTAATAATAGAATTACATTTAAGTAGAAGAGAAAGATTTTGTTGATATTTGTCGTAATTTTTTCAAAGCTCTAATAAATATGATTAAAACATAATTTAATACGATGTTTGTGTTTCATTTATTTGCATAAATACCGTAAAAACTAAACACGAATAAAATATTAACTTTATTATTTATAAAGTATTGGGTAATTGTTATCTAATGAACGGGTCTGTGAGACCCACCCGGGCGTCCGTGTAACACTTTTCCACCCCCATGACGACGGGTTAATACGTAATAATTAATATTAATACTGTAAGTAACTAGTTTTTTCAATATACACTCATCAAAAAAATTAAAAATATTAAATAAGCAAATTTTTTACCAATTAAAAAACTAGAAAGTATCAGCTTCAAAAAAAGCCCTAGTTCATTAAAATTGAATCATTTTTAGTGGATTTACGGTAATTTTTAAATGTTCCCATTTCTTATTGTTTTTCAACGCTAGAGAAGATGGAAAAAATACCCTTTAATTAAATCATAAACATTTGACAGCTGTAAACATTTAGAAAAAAAAATCGCAGCAAATTGCTATTCTGGACAACTTTTTGGGACACTATTAGCTTAAAAAAACACGTTTGCTTTTAATGTTTCGTCATTTTTGACAAAATGGCGGCCAGATAACTAAAGAATGAGAAAATACTGTTTTTTTACATGTCATACAAATCATGGAAGGAATTTTTTTTTTTACAAAATCGTATATACCAATTTTAAAGAGAATACATTCAGCTTACTAATGATATCAAGCCGATTATTCTGCGATCATTATTTAAGGATATATGTACAGCAGTTTAAAAACAAAAGTGTCATTTTTACTTTGACAGTGAATAACGCGGTCAAAAAAATCGTACGATTATGATATAAAAAAAAACACATTTTCAAGAGAAAAGAACACGCTTTCGAACGCTTTTATTGAATTTCTTGTAAAATTTTTTTATAAATTTAAAAAAAGGGATAATTTTTTAACTATTTTAACCCTTGCCCCAGAGCGCTAAGGGATTATAAAAATATTTGGGCTCTTGATTCTATATAGTACAAACTTTCGAATGAGCTTTATACAAATACAATCATTTTTCACGGAAATTTAACTGTTTAAAAACTGGTAAAATATTTGCTTATTTAAAATTATCCTTTAATTTTGTTATGAGTGCATTTAAAAAAACTATAAAATGCGCCAAAAACTTTTTGTTCATGACGAGCTCAAATATAAAATGCACGTTTAGAAAAAATCATAGCACATCGAGATTTGGTTCTATAATTTTCATCAAACTTTTTTACGTAATGCAGCCGCTAATATTTATGGTCAAAAATAGTATTCGATCGATTTTTCATTGCTTTCTCCAAACTTTGAACATCGATTGCGAGAGCATACTAGATTGTACAGTGTTACCCGGGTTAATGTTCACAAAACCATTGTGACATACATTTAAAAAATAATGAAACCGTAAATGTAGATTATTTTATTACATGCTCACTTTTATGTAATGCTCACTGCAACATCATGGAAAGAAAACATGACTTGATCAAGATTTTTTTAGTTTTTTATGTTAAATCTTAGGTTTTCATAAAATATTAACAGCCACGAAACTGAAAAATTATTTAACTATTGGTGGAAACCTCATTCAAATTGGTTCAGTAATTCCCGAGTCTATAAGCCTCATACAAACGAGCTTTCATTTATTTATATAGAGATATATTATTTTTCTCCGAAGATGAAATGAAAAGGATAACAAAAATTAAAAAAACTGGAATCAAATCCGGGTAGTTTTTCGCGTTCCATCAATGATTAAGGTGAGACTTTTTCGGACCCTTATTTCTAAACCAACTAAGGGTTCATTAACAAGACTTTAAAAAAATCTTCTCAAAATCTAATTAGCTTGAGCTGTCTGTAACCGTTTTATAGATATTAATTATAATTTATATTTATATTACCAAATTTCGAAAAAAGTAAATTTTCAAACTTAATGAAAAATGGAAATAAATGTCTTTTCGGTCCAAAAAGAGGAATGTAAGAAAAGATATACAGTTTTGACTGAGAATACAACTAACATAATTAGGATGTCCGAAAGCATGATGAAATATTATTTTTGTAAAAAAACATTACCTGACCTACATGTAATCTAATAATAATAGTATACACCCTTATATCTAAAATATGCTGGAACTTTCTGAAAAATTGGTACTTCAAATTATTTTACATATATCTAATTTTTGTTTTAATTCAGCGGCGATTTTCTCGCTATTCCTTTTTTAGACCAAAAATGCCGTTTTCAACATTGTTTTTTGTGTTGCTTAAAAAAAGTTTATATCAATACAATAAAGATAAAGGTATGTTATCTCATATTATGGTTTAGTTATGGTTTCTAACTGTGATTACTGTCACATTACCTATACACAAGTACAAGTCACATTATACAAGTACTACATGGGCTGAAATGTCTTTGGTCAGACATACAGATGGCGATATAAAAAAAAATCCTTATGCTTCCCTTATGCCCGGTATTATAAAGAAATTGCATGCAAGCAAATTTGTTTCCATGCTTTGGGATTTGCAAACGCTATCTACTAGGAGTCAAATGTAAATGACAACCAATCACAGATTGTAGCTTTAAAATCAAGATAATTTGACTCCTAGTAGATAGCGTTTGCAAATCGCAAATTTGCATGGAAACAAATTGCTTGCATGCAATTTCTTTATAATACCGGGCATTAGAGTACCAACCTATACAACCAATACTATAAAAATTTTATGACATTTCATGTACGTTTGTCAAAAGTGTCGCTGGTTTTGTTATAATTTTAATAATGGAAAAAAGTGAATTTTGTGTTTTGATTAAACATTGTTTAATAACAACATTGTAAAGATAACACCATGGACATCTCAAAGGAACGTGTTTTCCAAAATTGAAAATGTTGTTCTCTGCCAAAAGCTTTTATGAAGAGGTCGAGTTGGAAACAAACGTCTTAAGACCGGTATCGAAATGTTAGAGGACCTTTGGAACAAGTGTATTACTGTAGAAATCTAGATGGAGATTATGTCGAAAAATAAAAGAGTTTTTTCATTGCTAGGCCAAAGGCATTTCAGCCCATGTAGTAGAGAGTAAACGTTAGTGAATTACGAATTGTGCAAACCATAGCAAGGTATCTAGATGCTGAGATAACCGTGGTTTGTTGTAGCAAGTAAATTAAATATTACAGGAATTTTTATTGACTTACCTAAAACGCACACAGTCACTAAACACTAACAATATTATTAATAAATGCACTGTATTTGTGAGATAACTAATTGTAGCTGTACTGACAGTAAGTAAAGATTACTTAGCAATGTGAGATATGACTCAGTCACGAAATACACCGCGCCAATCTTATCAATCGTAGATATCGCATTTTTTATTCAATAGGTACCATAATGTATTCATATATTTGTTTCACTTATAATAAATATATATTTTTATATATGCAAACCAATACCAATATGTTTTACAAGACGGAGCATCGTCATCTTAAGGGCCCGACTAGAAATTTCATGTGGATTTACCAGAGAATATATCAGGACCCGTTAAGGCGTTTGTAAGGCATGCCAAAGAAAGAAGGCCTTCTAAGGAACAAGTCAGGTCCAGAGTATGATAAACCTAATGCGGTTTTCCTACATAGGTTCGAGTATGGAGCAAAATAGGATATCCAGGTCTTACCAATCACTAAGTATTACCAGGCATTCCTGATTAGCATCATGTTAGGACCAAAGTAGTATATCCACACCATTAAAGCATCAGGCTTTCCTGATCAGCACCATGTTAGGTCCAAAGAAGTATATCCATACCACTAAAATAACAAAGTACTATCAGGTTTTCCTGAACAGCATCACGCTAAGACCAAAGTAGCATATCCATACCATTAAAATAACATAATATGAGGCTTTCCTGATCAGCACCTTGTTAGGAACAAAGTAGCATATCCATACCATTTAAGAACAAAGTAGCATCAGGCTTTCCTGATCAGCACCATGTTAGGACCAAAGAAGTAAATCCATACCATTAAAATAATAAAGTTCTATCAGGTTTTCCTGAACAGCATCACGCTAAGACCAAAGTAGCATATCCATACCATTAAAATAACATAATATGAGGCTTTCCTGATAAGCACCATGTTAGGACCAAAGTAGTATATACCCATACCATTAAAATAATAATGTACTATCAGGTTTTCCTGAACAGCACCACGCTAAGACCAAAGTAGCATATCTATACCATTAAAATAACATAATATGAGGCTTTCCTGATCAGCACCATGTTAGGACCAAAGTAGTATATATCCATATCATTAAAATAACAATGTACTATCAGGTTTTCCTGAACAGCACCACGCTAAGACCAAAGTAGCATATCCATACCATTAAAATAACATAATATGAGGCTTTCCTGATCAGCACCATGTTAGGACCAAAGTAGTATATCCATACCATTAAAATAACAATGTATTATCAGGTTTTCCTGAACAGCATCACGCTAAGACCAAAGTAGCATATCCATATCATTAAAGAACAAAGTAGCATCAGGCTTTTCTGATCAGCACCATGTTAGGACCAAAGTAGTATATCCATACCATTAAAGTATAAAGTAGCATCAGGCTTTCCTGATCAGCACCATGTTAGGACCAAAGTAGTATATCCATACCATTAAAATAACAAAGTACTATCAGGTTTTCCTGAACAGCATCACACTAGGTCTAAAGTAGTTTATCCATACCATTAAAGAACAAATTGCTATCAGGCTTTCCTGAACAGCATCACGCTAAGACTAAAGTAGTGTATCCCGTGCAGAAATTTGCTAGGGTAAACCAGATTACAGTCAGGGCCGGATCAGGCTCTAAGACGGAATGCATCAGGTTTGGATATGGAAATACCTATTAGAGCATTCCCAATCAGGTTCGGATAAGGCATTCTGTGAATTGTTGTAAGTTAACTTTTGCTAACAACGTGATTTCAGATTCATTATCATTAGTATATAAAGAATTTACAGTGCAACAGCTTATATAGAAAACACGTTGTCTGAATAACTGCTCAGTTGGCCCAAGGGCTTGCATGCTGGTTTTGGAAGCCAAGAGGTTTCAAGTTCGAATCTCGGTCAGGTCCAGAGGTATGTATTAATATATATAATAATCAAGAAGTTTATTTAAAAATATATCTATGGAACGCCTAATAAAATCATCATAATCAATATGGAAGAGGGGGGAGACCCCCTATAGAATAGAACTGCCGAATCAGGGCCAGATTTGGGTAGCCTGAGATGCGAACAGGTGGTTTACTTTTTGGATCCGGGCCGGATTAGGTTTGCCTGGCCTGGTCCTGATAAGTTCCTTACTAAGTATTCCTGATATCAGGTCCAGATGAGGTATTCCTGACCAAATAACCCTATCAGTTCCTTACTAGGTATTCCTGATTAGGTCCTTAGTATTGTTCTGCGTTACATTCCTTACGTTAATCTCCTCGGGCATGCCCGACCTGGTCCTGATAATGTTCAGCAAAAAATTTCTGCTCGGGGGGGTATCCTAGTCGAGAAATTTGAAAATGTCGTCTTTTTGGCATTTAATATGCTTTCAAAAATATTTGTCCAGAACTCTATACACCAATTTCCAAAATTGACGAAGTTTTAAAAGTTTACGCGTGACAGATGTATTTAGCATTGAACAACTAGATACAGATGTTATTTTAAGGAAATTTTAGAACTGCACAAAATGAGTGAAAACCGAAAAAGTTCTTTTTTCTAGATGCAATTAAATGACGTTCTTTTTTGCACTGCACAAAATTATTTTTACACTTGCACATTTCAATGACGGAGCTGCACAAACAAGCTACAACAGCACACTAAAATAACCCCTAGCCAGGTATTAGTCATAATATTGAACATAATGACAATTTGTTGTATAACTTCACTGCACATGCCTAAACCACAGAGAGCAGATTGAGTAAAAATATAATTTTTTTTTTAATACGGATACTAAAACAAAAAATCAAGCTATACATTAACCCAGGAAAATAAGGCGAATAAACGGTCGCTGTGTGAAAAAAATCCAAGTGAAGTTTTTTCACCGGAATTATCTTTAGTTAGGCATAAGGAATAATGTATGAAAAATCCATTACGAAATCGTGTGCGCAAAAAATGTTATTCAAGGTTAAAGGTCGCGAATATCCAATTTTCCAAATATCTCGTAAACTATTAGTTTTACGGCAATTTTAGTTTGTTTTTTTTAGCCAATTTTACACAAAAAAGTCCTTTACAAAATTTTTCGACAACATGGCTATACTTTTACAACATGTCTATTTGTCTATACACACTTTTCTGTAAATTCCTAAAAAATTTTAATCCTCGGCCATTAAAATTTAAAACGCATGTTCAGAAAATCCAAGAATTCCAGCCGGCCAAACGTCCAATTTGTCCTAAGTGCTAAGGGATCAAAGCAGACACCGCCTTTTGGATTTTCCTAAATTTTTCCCCTTCTCTTACTATCTCTAGCTATCCTATTCTAAACGCACCAGAACAGGATCCTCCATTTTTCAAAACAAGATACTTGATCACAACTCCTGACCACAGTAAGGATCTCGCCGCAGTACCGGCCTTCGCACTTATTACATTACAACATAAACACAAAATATTCAAAGTTGCACATATTTAAACTACAAAAGTGTTATAGTTATCAACGTTTGTCTCGTGCGCTCAATCACTAAATAATGTAAGAATAGCTTTTATTTGTTTTGTAATTTGCTACACTAGAAGAAGAAAAACTTTTTTATTATTATTATCAGCTGTACGGCCCTGAATAAAGATATTTTATTTATCCGTTATTGGAAATATAATTTTAAGCAAGGGCATCGATAACGCAGCTGTAATATTACTATTTTTAATATCTCAAAATGATAAATGTGGTAAAATAAAACAGTAAGAGCCTCAATGCTCCATGTTTTTAATTGGTAATAAATATTTATTAGTGTTTATTTAATTATTTAATGTTTAATTTATGTATTTATATTTAAATATTTAATAAAATTTTTACATTAGTTAAAAGATAATCTTTTATATTGGAAGTAGTAAATGTTCATATATCGAGTATATAAGGCAGTCCGATAAGATATATAATTCACGATAGCTGGATGAGTCTGGCTTGGATTACGCCGTAACAATACTATACATTGTATTAAGGATATTTACTGGAATGTATTTACTGAAGATATGTATTCATTTACATTTAATTAACATATTATAATAAATCTATTCTACAACATTGTTTTTTCTATGTATAATATACTCTGCATTTTTAAATAGCAGATTTAAATGAAAATAATGAAGAAAGACAACCACTAGGGAATGAAAAAGAAGATTTTGAAGAAGGATTTAATTAATTTGATAAACACAATTATTGGTCCAAATGGGGACAATACATTTTCAATTCTGCTTTAGAATTTGTAAAGAATGCGGGTATCAGAAAAATCATTATTATTTATATAGGGGAGAGTCCCCTAAGGTGGACATCCCCCCAAGGTGGACACCCTGGGAATTTTTTTTTGTATCAGGTGGTAGCACTGTGCGCTTCATGTCGGTCATACAGTTTGGGAAGACGCAGTTTTTGGTTATATCATGAAGTGGCATGTCGTGTCTGTTTGTCCGCTGCACTACACAGTACGAGAAAGTCACTCCGAAAGTTTTGAAGACGCTTCGAATAACTAGGATTAAATGATCGAAAACAGTGTTTCCGAAAAGGTAAATACCCTTTTGACTCTGCTTACGTACCAAACAAACATATTGTAAACAGATTTGCATGATATTGCGAGTAGATAATTTTTTTCGTTTTTGCCAAAAAAATTCGTTCTGACCCTAAGTTGGACACTTTTTTTACCCTAAAGTGGACACTTGCTTTTTGTAACGTAATAACTTATGGTACGTTGGAATAGTATGGGGTTTGCCAGCAAAAACTGTTAGCAGAAAAGGGGGAGAATCTGTAACAGTACAGATTAGTAAAAAATTTAAATAATCAGAAATTTTAAATTACGTAACCCCCGAACAATTTTATTCATCATTTTAACCAAAACTGATATAACCGGCTGTATATAAGCCAGCACAAAAACACAGATAAATCAGTAGCTGCTTGGGACTCCACTCGAAAGTTTGTTGAAAACCGTAAGTTTGTTATTGTTTAAATATATTGTTGTCTTGAACCAATGAAGTCGTCGTCATTGATCTAAGAAGTTAACGTCTTTCCGATTATTACCTTGGGTTTCCCCGGTTGGGAAACGAAGTTCGAGCGAAGCTTGGAACAATCGGAAAGACCAGGAGACTAAGTGGTGGTCCACTTTCTCTCCGATCTGGATTCGAACCGAGGATATCTTCACGGACAAGGGGATACGATTTCAAGCTACCAAGACTTGTCAGTTAGAAAAGCTATGAAAAAGGCAGCGGAAAATTCAAAGCAGCCATTGCCACCTGAACCAACGCGAAAATCTTCAAGAAAGTCAAAACCACCAGCTAAGCAAGAATCTTCAGAAGTTGTAGATTTTTGTATAATTTGTTTGAAAAATATGCCTTCAACACACGAAATTCAATTCGATTGCGTGCAACGTATGTAAAAGAGAGGTGCACTTGAAATGTCTGAAAATGCGCGGCTCTTGGTACACTTGTCCTCAGTGTAACTCCGATGATTCTATTTAAAACCTTTTTTTGTCTATTTAAAACTTAGTATTCGCTTATTTTGTAATAAATTCCTTTTTCATAAGCATTCGATGTAATTTCAAATAAAAAACATCAAAGATTGAATAAAATGATCAAAACATGAATTTTTGGATTATTTTTCCAATTTTTGGAGTGGATTTCTCAAAGGTGTCCACCTTGGGGGACCTTTTTTTAAAATCGAATTTTTTTACTATTTTTAAAATTAATTAAAACTTTGGTTATATTGATGATATCAATATTGTGTTTCATGAACAGTAAGCTTATGAGTTAAGGTTTCAGAAAATATATAATTGTACAAGATATGTAATGTTGTTTGGATTCTACGATTGTTTAAAAGATTAGTGTCCACCTTGGGGGACTCTCCCCTAATATTAATTTGCCAACAAAAAATTTTCATGATATGAAATTATTTCCACTATGGTCTAATGTATTTAGCAAAGATTTTCATCGTAGTCGCATTCCAGCAACTAGTGCCCCTGTTAACCCTTTCAGGTACACAAGCAAACTGAACAAAGTTTAATTGTTTTTTACGTATAAATAAACTAATTGATGATCAAATTACATAAATTTATTGATTTTTATCCAAAAAAAAATTTTTTTTGGAAGGAATATAAGACGGGACATATTTGTCCCAATGTTCTTCAAAGGTAAAAAACTTTTTAAAAAAATAGTAACAAATGTATATTTTCATAATATTCATCGAAATATCACCTATAACTATAAATTATTAACATGAAAAATTACGAAAAACTATGAGGGACACATATATCCCATTTACGTCAAAGGGTTAAAGGTAAAATTAATAAGTAAAAAAGTGGGATCTTACATAATGTAAAACATCCAAACAAAGTTGACGATTGTTTAGATAGATACTTCAAGTATTTAATTGAGGATTTAAAAATTGTAAATCAAGAAGTTATTGAACCAGACTCTAGTCAAAGAAAAAGAGGAGATTTAATAAATTACAAATTGGAGGGGTGAAGGAATTCGTAAAAAATACAGTATGCCGAGAGGTTTGATGTAAGTATAAATACTGTACGTCGTGTGCTGCATAGCAAAGGGCTGCATCATCGACGACCAGCCAAAAAATCACCCTTACATGCACGGTCGGCTGAATTTGTGGCGTCGTCAAGGTATTCGGTATGACGAAAACCACGTCATATCGAGTACCGAATTTGGACGCATCATAGTCAACATATGGGGTTGGATAAGTGCCGCTGGTCCTGGAGAACTCATTCTCATTCCAGGCCGTGCAACTGCCTCCGCGTATATTAAGGTGCTTGACGATACCGTGCTTCCCAGTGTGCGCAAAGTCATTAACTTCATCTATGACAACTGTCTGTAACACCTTGCGCATGCTTTGCAAGACATGTATCGTCAACATCCCGATATAAATCACCTTCCGTGGTCCACCAAATCTTCAGACCCATGATCCAATAATACAAGGTCTGCTTGACAGCTCATTTGCTTTATACTGTGACGTAATTATCACTAAATTTGTTTAATAATGAATTTGTGAAAAACGAAATATAAATAAAAAACGATAAATACAGTTTACATAATAATTTTTTTCTTTGGTTTTTTTCATTTTTTATAAGTTTATTCAAACTTCTAATTCTGAAAAACATCCTACATATAAAAAATAATGTTTTTACATCAAGTGGAATATCTTCTTTATGACTTGCATTATCGTGGAATTTTAAATAATCACATTGTGATTTAATTCCTGTAGTATTTCGCATTCACATTTTCTTTACCACAAGCTTTAATCCACTTTTTTTTATTTCGGGATTTTTTGGAAAGCGAAAAAATTTAATACTTGTATTTTCTGTCTGTTTCCAGTTGAAATATTTTTTTACAACACAGTACCGCATTTTTTTTAAACAATATAATGTCAACAGTGTCTATTTCATTTCAGACTTACATTTTCTTCAAATCTAAATTTAATAATTCAAACTTAATATGTACAATGTCAATTTTTAATTTGTAAATTTTTGGCCGATGTACTACGTCATCAACGCTATATGCAATAATGGCGGCTGTCAAGATAATCGTAGCAGACCTTAATTGTTTTATTGGATCATGCTCCAGACCATAACCCAATAAAAAAATGATTGGGTTAATGGTCCAAAGATAGGATCACAGCAACGAACGGAGAAATAATGAGTTGAAGGTGCACTGCAAATATATATAGGAAGGAATGAGAGGAACGGATCTTCCCAGGAAGCTGGGTGCGTGACTCGAGGCCGTAATAGATGCGAATGGCGGAATCACCAAATATTTTTTTTCATTTTTAAGAATTAATTTTTATTTTTTTTTATAAAAGGGGTGGGATCATAGGGGTCATACTCCATAAGAAACAATAGAAAATTATAGCAAATCAAATTAAAAAAAAAACATCTGCCAAATAAATGCACAGTGCTTCTTCATGTAAAATTCACCAAATTTTTATTAAGAGCCGAAAAAGTGTCCCGATAAATTACCTGGCATTGGTTGACCATTTAATTTTTATATAATTTTGCAAAAAAATATTAGTTCGTAATTTTTCTGCAGACTAGATAATTTTTTCGTATATTTTTAATTTTTTGAAAATTTCAGTCTAAATAAATTTTTTATTGTTATGCTAATGTCAAAATGACATTTAATGTCAAAATAGTTCAAAAAAAGAAAAGAAAATAGAACTAATAAAATATAGAATAAAATGAATGGGACATAAACTATAGAAATATTATTTTATACAAACTGTATCGAACGAATTACGTTTAACGTAATTGCTAACAATAAGATGGAAACAGATGTGTAGGTACTCTTGTCATTTTTTTTAAATTTTGGACATGTTTGTCCAAATAGATAACATTTCATCTGAGATGCACAGTTTAGAAGTGGGAATACCGCAAGGTAGTATACTTGGCCCCCTATTGTTTAATTTATATATAAATGACTTGACGGACTACATATATGACAAATTAATTATGTACGCGGACGACGTAACAATATTGATTACGGCAACATCAATGCACGAAGCAGAAAGTAAAGCAAACCATGCTATTAAAAACTTCTGAATATGGTGTAATCTCAACAAATTAATTATAAATTTTAACAAATCATCATGCATGCACTTTAAAATTATAGATAGAATAACCAGTCAAATAATTAATCTAAATAAAGGAATAAACATAGTTGATAATTTAAAATTTCTGGGGATAATAATTGATGCGAACTTCAAATGGATTCATCAATTAAACCTTGTTTGTAAAAAACTTTATTATATTTATTATAACATTAAACTTTTAAAAAATAACTTCTTTGAAGTAAAAATGTTGATGATGGTGTGTACTATGGCTATGTGTTCCCAACACTTAAATACGGAGTCATCTTTTGGGGTCGTTCTAGTGACATTCATAGAGTATTTGTAATTCAAAAGAGAATTATTCGCCTCATATTTGGTTTAAGCTATAGAGACTCAAAGTTTATTTAAAGGGAAAAAAATATTAACAATATATGGTATTTATATATATGAACTTCTATCTACAATGTTTATAAATGAGTATTTCAAAGTCAATATAAACAACGTAAAACACTATAATTACCAGAGGGGGGACACGGTTCTGAAACACAGAACAACATTTTTTGAAAAGGGACCAATATATACAGGGTACAAAATTTACCACCAGCTGCCTTCCGACTTAAAGGAAACTGCTAGTATTAATAAATTTAAAAAGTTATTGCATAAGTATTTAATAAATCTAGGACCTTACAGTTTAACAAATTTAAGTAATTAATTAGTGTAATTACCTAAAATAACTTAACTTAATGTATTTTTATACTGTAAAATATTTTATATAGGTATCATTGTTATTTTATTTAAGCTTGTTACTGTTTTAAGTGTATATTATATATATATATATATATATATATATATATATATATATATATATATATATATATATATATATATATATATATATATATATATATATATATATATTCAGCTATTTTATGTTTTAATAACTTACATGTTGACTTTTTGTATCCCATTTTTGGGCGATTCAAATATATTAATTATTATTATTTTTGAAATAAAACAAAAATGTTTTAAATAAAAAATGTCGAATATGTTATTAGTCCGGTCAAAATACTAATAAAGATAGTGGTCAAATAACATAAATTCCGACAGAGCTAAATTTTGGTGGAGACCTTGGATACACCATTAGAAATAAAGTGTCAAAAGCCCCCATCGATCCCATCTCTGCTAAAAATGTTATTCGGGGTCAAAGGTCAAAATTTGAGGTTTTTGGATTTTTTTCAAAAACGGTAACTTTTATCAAAAAAGTAGCGAAGACAAAAATTATAGATATTAAAATTATCTATAAAAATGGTTCTTATACTTTTTTTTTAAGAATTGCCATTCCTGAGATATTGCGATTCTAAAAGTTAAAGGAGTCACGTTCTACATGCACGGTACTCTGGAAGCCAACTTTAATAAAAAAATTTATTACTTCTGATTTTTTTTGTACAGTTCAATTTTTTAGTATTCAAGGAACATTTTAAGACCAAAAAGAAAAAAATCGCCTGGGTACTTTTTTAATAACTCATAAAACAAAAATACATAAATCGTGCACGGTGCTCTCAATGCCAACTTAAAAAAAATTTATTACCTCTGATTTTTTTGTACAATTCAATTCTTTAGTACTCAAAGAACATTTTAAGATCAAAATGAAAAAGTCCCCTCAGCGCTTTTTTTATAATTCATAAAATAAGAAAAGTAGTTTTTCAATTAATTGTTTTCACTAAATTTATTTACTATTTGTACAATCATTTTGTAGTTTTACCTGGAAAGTTTTCCGGGAGTTTTGAAAATTGGTAATTTTATAGATTTCGATGTGCTCTTTCCGAATTTCAACTTTGCTACCTCGTATCTTGGCCGCTCACGCCGCCATATTAGAAAAATGGCGCCTAATAGTAGATTATTATTAGGAGATATTGTCAAAAAACTACTTTTCTTATTTTATGAATTATAAAAAAAGCGCTGAGGGGATTTTTTTCATTTTGATTTTAAAATGTTCTTTGAGTACTAAAGAATTGAATTGTACAAAAAATCAGAGGTAATCAATTTTTTTTAAAGTTGGCATCGAGAGCACCGTGCACGATTTATGTATTTTTGTTTTATGAATTATTAAAAAAGTACCCAGGCGATTTTTTTCTTCTTGGCCTTAAAATGTTCCTTGAATACTAAAGAATTGAACTGTACAAAAAAAATCAAAAGTAATAAATTTTTTTATTAAAATTGGCTTCCAGAGCACCGTGCATGTAGAACGTGACTCCTTCAACTTTTAGAATCGCAATATCTCAGGAATGGCAATTCTTAGAAAAAAAAGTATGAGGACCATTTTTATAGATAATTTTAATATCTATAATTTTTGTCTTAGCTACTTTTTTGATAAAAGTTACCGTTTTTGAAAAAAATCCAAAAAACCTCAAATTTTGACCTTTGACCCCGAATAACTATTTTAGCAGACATGGGATCGATGGGGACTTTTGACACTTTATTTCTTATGGTGTATCCAAGGTCTCCACCAAAATTTAGCTCTGTCGGAATTTTTGTTATTTGAAATGTCTATTTTTACCGGACTATATTATCTATAATTTATTCCCCATACATTTTTTCTAACAGTTATAATTTAGCCAGAAATAATTTTTTAAAATAATCTATACTGGTTGCCGGGTGATTTGACCATACGAATCACGACTCATACGGTTAAGTGTCCCGGCAACCACTGCAAACTAAATGAAATACAGTGTTTATTCTCAGTATTACGTATAAGAATGATTCATGGTACCTATGGCAAACACGTACACTGTTCAATCTCTGTAATACGTATAAGAAAGTCCATGACACTCATGGCAGATATTTCTTCTCTGTTATGAACCATTATAAATGTACTTAAGAACAGATACTTGTTAAAAAATTTTTTTTTTAAAAAGTTGTTTTTTCGAAAAAATGAATAGAACATAAATTATAGACAATAATGTTAGCTACAATTTTTAAATTGGATATTTTTCTCTTATTCGCACTGTTTCAATGTAATTCGAAAAATTCAAAAATCGATGTAGGTAAACATCCGTTTCGGGTTGAAAGACCGTTTTCAAAAATAGGAGGTTTTCTTCCCAGGCAAAAATTAATCTTAAGTTTAAAATTTCACCTTTCAAAAATTATATTACATTTTTTAGCCTAAAGATGATTCTGTGAATCGAATGTTCGCTTTATATATTTGCTTATTAATTTTTTTGACGTTTAGACAATCTAGTTGTTTTTATTTATTATATTTTAACGTCACTACTAGTATATTATTATATTATTGTAGTTATTATATATTTTTTTATATAATCTTTGACACCCCGTTTTAACCCCATATCGGTTGAATTTCGAAAAATCCTTTCTTAGTGGGTGCTTACATCATAAAAGGAAGACACTAAATTGCACGTTTCTAGGTCCAAGGGTTTGGGCTGATTGACTCGACTATGTAGAAATATGAACTGTATGCAATAATATATACACATATGTATGTTATGCATACTGTTGTGTATCAGGGTGCATATGGTTAATAAATCACTTCATTGTTCCTAAATAATACGTTTATTCTTTTAATAATTTAACAGGAATGATTCATATTGCCAAACTATACAAGTTATTTACAAATTCTTATCTCTAAATACATTAATTTTTATTATTATCAAATATAATTATTCTAATACGAAAGGCTCGTATTATTAGTCTGTAATGCAATACATTACATATACTTGTCGCAACGATTTGTCAGCATTAGGGATGGTTAGGTAAGGTAATAAAACATTACACCAATTCATTCAGAAGGTATCGTGGTGTGTGTGAACAGTAGCGTCATTTGAAGGTTGAGAAATAAATAATTTGTTAACATACAATGTAATATAAAAATAAAACTATTATTAATACAGGAATATCATATGTAATATCGCACACTATTAAGTACTATTTATCGATATTTGAATACATCGACACGAGAAAGTTGATGTTTAAAATAAAAACATATATTTCAGTTTCTTTAGTACATTTGGCTTTAGTAAGTTTTTTTAGGTCCCGGCATTTTTTTGGTGTTTCATGAGGTTATCCTGAAGGATACTAAAATTTTAAATAAATATTTCAAAAACTAGAACGTTTTTTTTTTAATTCTTCTACGACCATTTTTGCGGGGTTCTAGCTATTTAAAAACACCTAAAAATATTTGAAAATTTTAGCGATCCGTTAATTTTGCATTTTAGTGTAGATATATAAAACATTAAAAAAACAAACATAGACAACTCCGACAACTCCATTATTTATGATTGTATAAAAAAAATTCTTAAGCCGAAAGTTGTAGTGTTTAATAAGATTAATATAATGGGTTGAAAAATTATTTTTTTCAATGTCATTTTCATTGGATGTTAAGTTCATCGTCATTTTTTTAAATAGGATGGTATATTTTTGTTTCAAATTTCTTATAGAGAATAAAATTAGAAATTCAACGAGATATTACAATGTAAAGTTAAGTCACGTATTCAAAATTTCAAATTTTTCAAATCAAATGTGCCAAGTTTTCCAATTTTCCGATTGATCTAAAAATTTAGGTAATTTTTTTTTCTCTGCCAATGACACAATTTTAGGGGATGTTCCAAAAATAATCCGTATCTTTTTTTTCACCAAGTGTATGTAAGGTCTACATTAAATTCTATGCTGTGGGGACAAAGAGTCATATGTACGAATATATGGAATTATGTTACTGGACAAATATTTAAATTTTACATAACTAAAGTTATAGAATTAATGTTATTTAATCAACATATTAAAAATTTTACAATATCAAATATATATGTTATTATTATCAGTGGCGTAGATAGGGGGGGGGGATTAAGGGGATCAGTCCCCCCCATGAGTCCAGTTTGTGTACATTGCACCAGATAAAAGATGATTTACATAATGAAAAATATAACTTTATGAGATTTAATACTGTCATATTCCCCTCCCATCGCAAGAAGTTATCTACACCTCTGAATATTATGCTTTCAACTTTAAATTTGCCTTACTGAAAAACTATAAATTCGTACATATGACTAAAATATTTAACCAAGGTCACTATCGCCAGCTATCTCAACAGGATGTGTTAACTAACTTATTCACTTTCGTCCCCACTGTATGTTGTGTCGCATTTTTAACGTATACTGAATACATAACATGAATACATACACCACACCAGTCTTTGAGAATTATATCGTCAGTTTATTTAACAGAATCAAGTTGTTTGCAGTAATTTATTCCATTGATAGACAAGAGTGTATTTATTTTGAGATTTGAAACATTGTTCAAATACAATTGACAATTATTGTGTTTTTTTAATCTCGAGCAGTTAAAATCATTTAAACAATTATGAAAGTAATCATAGAAGAACAAATAAGCGTAAATGAAGAGCAAAACGTATTTCAACATGTTAGTATTATTGTAAATATATGTGATAATGTGAACGTGGCTCCAGCTTCGAAATATGACGAAAACAATACAAAAAGAACAAAAATAAAAATATTGTGTGCTCGTGTCCATAACAAAATAGCTAAGGTTTAAATTTATATACAATGACAGTAACAGTGAAATTATTTGTGAGCTCTTAACAGAACTCTTTGATATTTACAAGAAACTAAATAACAAAAAAAACAATCGTTGAGTGCTTAATTACTAAAAACTTTAATATAAATGTAGATGCAGTGTTGTGTGGCATTGAAAATGAAATAACTAACATCGATAATATCATAGAAGATATTTGTATACACAACTCTCGGTAACCTTTGTGGTTAATTTTATATGTAAAATTGAAGAAATACAAGTAGAGATTATTGCAGCGAAATCTTCAGTGAGCAACGACAATGTTTGTGAAGAGCACTGTTGAACGCTGCTGAGGAGATGAAGAACGAGTTACCAAGGAGTTGCCATTGTGTTATGGCAGAGTTTTAAAATGTATGACAAAAACTGAAGAACAAGCTGATGGGTTTTCTAAGGTATCTCGTGTGAAAATATACTGTCGTGGAGTTAATACATATTTCATTACTTTCTGGGTGAACAATATCTCTACGGAACATTGACCTTGGTGTTTGTGTGGGTGCTGGTATACTTGTTGAATATATTGTAAATTGTAAGTACAATCAAAATAACACTTTTACATAGTTGAAAAACATATTTGCTTTAAATTGTTATCAATACAACATTCTATACTACGTCATCAGGGTCGGATTTAAAAATGTGCCGCCCATAGTCAGTTGCGAAAGTTTGCCGCCCCTTTCGATTGAAAAGTGATTTTTTTTCTGAATTTTATCAATCAAAATCTGAAAACCCTTTTTTTTAGCTTTTTTAGTAAAAAAGTGTTACTAATAATTATAAAGACCTTTTTTTTTTGCTCTCCCAGGTAGAATTTCTGTCTATTTTTTTTCCATACCAAAATTTGCCGCCCCTAAAAATTTGCCGCAATAGGCAGCTGCCTACATTGCCTGGATGGTAAATCCGGGCCTGTACGTCATATATTGTCAGTTAAAGCGGTGTTTAATGTAGTGATCTCCAAACATTTTTGATCGCGACCCCTAAGACGAAAATAATTATAATAGTATAATGTTATACAGGGTGGGGCAATAGTGCTCGGTTGTTCGATAGCTCGTAGACCGTAATAGATAAAAAAAATGTTTTAATGCAAATGTAAACTGTTGGTAAATGTGCATACAGAGAAATTATTTTCAAATATATAGGTTGTTCGATAAAAGTGTGGCACACTTCAAGTTCATTTTTTTAAATGGAATGCCCCAAATATTTTTGCATATTTAACACTTCTCTTGGGATATTTATTCATATCTAAAATATTAGCCCCATCTAATGTACGGTTTAGAAGTAATAATATATTTAAAAAAAAAACGGTGTTTATATTACTCCACATAACAATTCACCACTACCGCAGCCGCAGCTTTGAAGACGAAATTAAGTAAGGACCTTATTGCAGGAGGTTGTAGAGTGCTCTTATTTAAATATCGTAGACCCATCATGTACAGGGTGTCCAAAATTAATTTTCAAATTTTGATAACTTCAAAGTTATTTTTCTCAACTTTTTCAAATGGAACACCCTATATATTTTTTAACGGTGATATGTAGAATTAAATAATGAACATTTTTTGTACGGACATTCTCACGGCTTTTTTTAATCCCTCTTGATTTATTGAGAAAAATGTACAAAATTCGACAATATTTACTAGAAAAAAAATGTTTTTTCTTAAATAAAACAAAACACCATCCACAGGGTGTTAATGTTGCCCATAAAATCAGAATATTATGTTTGTATCTCGATCTCAAACAGCACATTCATGAATTTATTTGATTGTAAATAATTTGGGTTGTTTGTGTTCGATAAGATAATAAGGCATCTGATTGCAAGCTGAAAAATATTCATGATGTTTTTATGAGCAACATTAACACCCTGCGGATGGTGTTTTCTTTTATTTAAGAAAAAACATTATTTTTATAGTAAATATTGTCGAATTTTGTACATTTTTCTCAATAAATCAAGAGGGATTAAAAAAAGCCGTGAGAATGTCCGTACAAAAAATGTTCATTATTTAATTCTACATATCATCGTTAAAAAATATATAGGGTGTTCCATTTGAAAAAGTTGAGAAAAATAAGTTTGAAGTTATCAAAATTTGAAAATTAATTTTGGACATCCTGTACATGATGGCTCTACGATATTTAAATAAGAGCACTCTACAACCTCCTACAATAAGGTCCTTACTTAATTTCGTCTTCAAAGCTGCGGCCGCGGTAGTGGTGAATTGTTATGTGGAGTAATATAAACACCATTTTTTTTTTTAAATATATTATTACTTCTAAACCGTACATTAGATGGGGCTAATATTTTAGATATGAATAAATATCCCAAGAGAAGTGTTAAATATGCAAAAATATTTGGGGCATTCCATTTAAAAAAATGAACTTGAAGTGTGCCACACTTTTATCGAACACCCTATATATTTGAAAATAATTTCTCTGTATGCACATTTACTAACAGTTTACATTTGCATTAAAACATTTTTTTTATCTGTTACGGTCTACGAGCTATCGAACAACCGAGCACTATTGCCCCACCCTGTTAATAAATGTTATTTTAAAAAATAACATAAAAAATAACATAATTATTTAAAAAATAACATAAAATATAATACAGGGTAGTCCAAGTAAAACGAAACGAGCGCGCTTTTGGTCATTTAAAATAAGATTTTAAAAAAAGCTCGAACAAGTCGATTTTGCTTTCAAGGGGGACATCTTTTGCTATAAATTTTTTGTAAGAATCTTTTCAACCATCAGCGCTATGAGCACAACCCTTAAACTTTTAAATAGCATGATAGGGCAAGTGATACCTCATTTGAAAGGTTTTTTCATTATAAATACGGTGTTATTTGATTTTTTCAAATGCAATGATTTTCTGATCAAAAAACAAATATTTACAACTAAAAGTCAAAACAAAGTAGGCTTATTGTCTTATTAAATATTTCAAAAACATCCAATTTGGATTTTTATTGAATTAATTTAAAAAAAAAAAAAACATTAATTATCTTCAATAATTTGGGTGCAAAACATAGTGGACTGGAAGTCTGGCAACCTGTATAACTTAGCCAATTTTTGACGTAGAGAGATGCTTTTTAGGGTTTCATAGAAAACTAGGAACCCTTATAGTTTCGCTCTGTCCGTTTGTCTGTCTAAATAAATTATTAACCTATTAAGACGAAATTTGGTATACGGATGTAGCTTGATAACCCAACTAATGTTGATAATGAGATTTTTGAATTTCTAAATTTTTAAGAATACTAATTTTGCCAAACAGAAGTTAAATGTTATTATTATGCAACAATGTATTGTGTTAATTTTTCTAGGACCAACCGTTCTCGAAAAATATTGATAAAAAAATACTGCAGAATTTTACTAATTGTAAATACAGATGCTTCAAACTACCCAAAATAAATTTATATTTTTTTTCTATGATTAAAAATAAGAAAAAAAGCTGATATAAATAAAACGGGCAAGTGCATGTTTGGCACGCACATGATAGGGTTTCGTAGTCATTCTCACTACGATTTATAAAAAATATTTATTTCAAAATTTTCGTGACTGAAGGATTAAAATCAAAAAGTTATTTGACTTTTATTATTGCATTTTATGAGACCTATCAAATGACACCCCACTCAATGGGGCAAATGAAAAAAAATGTGAGTTCACTTTTCCGTCTATGAAAGGGGGGTCCAAAATATTTTTGACAATGTTCGTTATAATTTTCAGTGAAAGTACTAATTAAAACCTACATTCTGATTTTTTTTGAATCGATAGTTTAGAAAATAGAGGGGGGGGGGGCGCTTTTATAATGACTTTGGAGAGAAAATACATCGTGATTGAAGGGTTAAAATCAAAAGGTTCTGTTACATTTTTTGTTGTATTTTATGATGCCTTTCTAACTACACCCCACTCAATGGGGAAGGTGAATTCATTTTATGAAAGGGGGGTCTAAAAAAAATTTTTTTTTTCGAAAAACTTATCATTTCTGTTTTTGGGTTATCAATCTACGACCGTATACCAAATTTCATCTTATTATGTCAAAATTTTTCAAGACGGATGGACGGACATGGAGAAACTATAAGGGTTCCTAGTTTTCTACGGAACTTTAAAAAGGTTATATACAATTGTATTGTTAGGGGGCACAGATTATTCGCAGGTAATTCAGTTCAATGAAACATAATATTCCATATTACAAATATTATATTATCAGGATCTCAATAATTAAAATACACAATATTCAGATTTAAAACAGTACTATATTCTTTCAAGATGTATTGATATCTAATCTCGGACAAAGACTATCTCTCATCTAATACAAATATTCCATTCATCCCTATATGCTTTAACACATCTTTCTATCGTCTTATCTGCGCTGTTAAAATACACATTCACACAGTATTCAATGCTGGCTGCGTTGTATGTTCCCGAAGACAGGGGCGTCTCCAATGTCGCTAACAGTATATTAAATAGTACCTATTCACTTTGCACATCGAACAAATTAATTTTAATACTTTGACCGGATAAACGGCGCCGTTTACACTACAGCCGTGTATGCGTAAAATGGCTCTAAGCGTGACCTATTATTAATTTTAGCTGACATAGGTCAGCTAAAATTAACAATTAGAAACACCACTTGTTTTTAATTTTGGCTTAATTGGGTATACTAACAGTTTTGAATAACCTTGAATTTTTTTAGTCCCTATTGCTGACCAATTAATAAGACTAAGTGTCCAATTACTGACCTGTTGTATAGCTTTTTGTATAGCGGGTTCTGATATTTGTGACCCTACCCCTAGTGTCCGTATTTATGAGTCTATACATAGTTTTACAGACAATAATGTCTGTTTGTTCTGACTCTATACGAAAACAGTTCTGATGGGGCTTTCACTTTTAGTAAGCTTAAGATCCTAGAATTACAAACTTCTATTTGACGATTGAATTAAGGCAGGTTCGTATTCTGGAAAATATGCACTTGATATTAATTGTTGTGTATTTACAGAAACAATTTATTATATTTATTGTATTCAAGCACCGGCGCCGACTACGGGGGGGAAGGGGGCGATCGCCCCCCCAGATATTATACCAGGGGGGCTTCGCCCCCCCTTTGCAGCTGAACTCTAGTATCTTTTAAATTAAAGATACTTTTGTCAATAAGATTTTTAGTTTAAAAAAAGGTGTAAATATTCAAATACTTGTCACTTGAGTAAAAATGATCACAAAAAATTTCTTCAAAAATGAAATTAATACTAAAACATCTTTTATTTCCTTTACAAAGCTTAGTTAGATCAACAGCTTTAAAGAAAATTCTACGACTTTTCTACAATTTACTATATTTTCAGCTAAAATCGTCGTTTACGTTTCATGAGCCTCTGTAAATAAAATATAAATACCCACTTTTCAATTATTTCAAATAATTAAAGTTTGATCGATTTTTATCGAAACTACAATAAATTGATGAAAAAAAATTTTTTTTTTCACATTATTAGTTGCGTTTCTGAAATTTTTGTCGTTATTACAAAAGTTGGATATTGCACATTATTTATTTTTTGCCCCCCCCCCCTCCTATTATGAAAATCTCGCCCCCCCCCCAGGTTAAATGAAAAGTCGACGCCTATGTATTCAAGTACAAATTATGAATGAATATTTTTATATGACATGTATAAAACAAAAACTGTATTGATAACTTAATAAATCAGAACTACCACGATCTATATATTTAATATTATAAATATAATATATTACATTAATTATGATTAAAATGAAAATGGTTTCAAAAATATACTCGGGGAATTTCTGTTGTTCTCACAATAAATTATGCTAATGATAAAGACAATATATTATTATTTGGTTGCAGATTTGGTCGAAACAGCAACACATGGTTGTACCAACTTCGAAAAAAGAAATGGCTGCTCATTATCCTTACCTTTAATCCTACAGCGTCAGTTGTGGAAGCGTTCAGTAACTTAACTTTTTTTTTGAAAAACAAGTTGGATAAAGAAGATACTTGAGAAAAAATACATAATTTATTACAACTGCAGATGCATGATAGCTCCCTGGAGGCGTTCCCCAGTTAACGTTGCAACTGACAATGAGTATTTTATTAAATAAAGTTGAGCAGGAAACCCAGAATACGAATTTTTTGAGTAAGTATAGACACACACGCGTATTGTCCAAATGACTGTGTCATTGCATATATCATTATCTGTAACTGTATATGCTACATTGTTGCTCATTTAAGGGGGGATCCTGCTTTATGAGGCCAAAACAAAGCGTTTTTTGGGCAATTTTTTTATGACAGAATAAAATAAGCAAGTGTAACGAACTTTTCAGATTATTTTATTGCATATTTGAACGTTAAAATTTTTTTTTAAGACAAAAATATTCAAACGCAGCCAATTTATATGTAGATTTGTGCAACGCCTTGCAATCGCAGTCTCCAATCGGCGGGAAAGATGAAGCTCGTAATTTTTGTCTGAGACAAAAAAACCAAAGTAAATTTTAATTTTTATATATTTTTCTTCTATGTGAACTAAGAAAAACCCAAAAAATTGTAAAATAAAAAAAATCAGGTTTGAAAAAAAAGTGCTTTTTGCAAAAACAAAAATCATTTCTACTTGCTAAAAAAGTTGTTTAGAATTTTTTCTTCATGAATCTTTTTAGTTCAAATAGAAGAGAATTTAAAACTGAACAACAAGCCTTGGTTCATTTTGATTGGTCGTTTAGTTTTCTTGCAATCACGCCCGCAAATTTAGAAAAATGATAAAAATTAAAACTCGAGAAAACGTGCTTCAAAGTTTACGGTCTATACGGTATACCTGTACCACTGCGTTTAGTGCTATATCTTTGAAAATATTTCAAATTTGCCTATAAAACTTGACAGACACATTCTTAGATATATTAGGAAGAGATTTAAGCAATAAAAAAAATGATTTTTTGAGACTCATAAAGCAGGATACCCCCTTAAATATCAGTTTCAGTTAACGAGAACCAAGGTCCCGTATTGTGTAGAACAGTGTTTCACATCCTTTTTATACTATGCCCCACCTAAGCTTTTCTAAAATTCTTATTACCCCTCCCCCCAACATATACATAAATTTTAATATTCAAAAATTGAAATATTCACTCAAGAAACTTGAATGATAGGTTTTAGGAAGAAATCACTAGGAAATTATTGAGCATGCACAAAACATATAATGGAGAACTGAAATTCAAGTACAAAATTATTTTAATGAAAGATTTTTCTATATTATTTTAATTATTAGTAATTATTTATTATTTGAATTTAGTGATATCCTTGCGCTTGATACTTGCTGTAAAGAGATTTTATGTCAGGTTCCAATTTAGTTAACTTCAGTCTCAAGTCTCCCCGATTGGTAATACGGTTAACTTAAACTCTGGATGAGTCTATTTTTGAATTGCCCCCCTTAACAATCGAACGTGGGCCCCACGTTGGGAAACACTGGTGTAGAATGTAGGTCTGCAGAATATCACAAATAACATACATTGTTTACATTATAGACACGTGGCGATGGGCTTCGATGACTGTGTCAATGTTCACTGTGGCAAGAGTGACGTATTCCTTTGCAACAAGTACTCAGACATGGTTTATTACCACGCTGCTTCTTGTTGGTAAGTACTCATTAACGTGAATGGACACTGTTCTGTTTATAACCTGAGAGGAAGATTTGAACAGTGTTGATGTTGTTACAGTTTCACGGGTGTTTGTTATGTCAATGGGATTCGCAGTTTCACCAGCAGTGGTGGGGACGTACCGTACTCGGGTGTCGCAGCTGTGACCTTATATCGCAAGAACAGAGAAGAAGAACATCTAAATGTAACTGAAAGTATCCTAGTTAGTGTGTTCAACGCTACAATGCGTGTACTACATAGCATTTATAGAAGTTTTATTTTCGATACTGGAAAGGATGTTTTTCAAAATCAAAATATACTTTGTAACAAATGTAATATAATATCTGTAGGGGAGAGTCCCCCAAGGTGGACACTAATCTTTTAAACAATCGTAGAGTCCAAACAACATTACATATCTTGTACAATTATATATTTTCTGAAACCTTAACTCATAAGCTTACTGTTCATGAAACACAATTTTGATATCATCAATATAACCAAAATTTTAATTAATTTTAAAAATAGTAAAAAATTTCGACTTTAAAAAAAGGTCCCCCAAGGTGGACACCTTTGAGAAATCCACTCCAAAAATTGGAAAAATAATCTAATAATTCATGTTTCGATCATTTTATTCAATCTTTGATGTTTTTTATTTGAAATTACATCGAATGCTTATGAAAAAGGAATTTATTACAAAATAAGCGAATACCAAGCGTTAAATAGACAAAAAAAGGTATCAATTAGAATCATAGGAGTTACACTGAGGACAAGTGGACCAAGAGCCGCGCATTTTGACACATTTCAAGTGCACCTCTCTTTTACATACGTTGCAATCAAATTGAATTTCGTAAGTGTTGAAGGCATATTTTCCAAACAAATTATACACAAATCTACATCTTTTTCTGAAGATTCTTGCTTAGCTGGTGGTTTTGACACTCTCGAAGATTTTCGCGTTGGTTCGGGTGGCAATGGCTGCTTTGAATTTTCCGCTGCCTTTTTCATAGCTTTTCTAGCTGGCAACTTCGGATGATGTTCTTCGCATTTGCGTTTTTTATCTTTCAGAGCTGCAATATATTCTGGTGACGTATGGATGCAACTTTGCATTGGCTTTCGACCTCTATTGCTTTTTTTCGTTGCTGCTTTTTTCTGCAACGGACCAACTTCTGATAATATTTCAGATAAATTTGAAGCAGGCACAGAAGTAGAAGTTGAAGAGTCTGATGAGAAAATTTCTTCAGAAACGTTATAAAAAGCAGGCGTCCACCTTAGGGTAAAAAAAGTGTCCAGTTTAGGGTCAGAACGCAATTTTCTTGGTAAAAACAAAAAAAATTATCTACTCGCAATATCATGCAAATCTGTTTACAATATGTTTGTTTGGTACGTAAGCAGAGTCAAAAGGGTATTTACCTTTTCGGAAACACTGTTTTCGATCATTTAATCCCAGTTATTCGAAGCGTCTTCAAAACTTTCGGAGTGACTTTCTCGTACTGTGAAGTGCAGCGGACAAACAGCCACGACATGCCACTTCATAATATAACCAAAAACTGCGTCTTCCCAAACTATAATACCGACATGAAGCGCATAGTGCTACCACCTGATATAAAAAAAATTTCCCAGGGTGTCCACCTTGGGGGGATGTCCACCTTAGGGGACTCTCCCCTACACTATGAAACACATTACAAGAGTGTTTGCATGAAAATGCGCACATATATTTATAGACTAAGTATAATACATTCTTAAGATAAGATACAATATAATATTACTAATACATTTATGCAATTAGTGGTTTTATATCCGGTCTTCATATCTTAACTTAGAACAATGTTTCATTCATGTTACATAACGATGTGCAGTGTTGTCAAATATAATTTTTAAATTCCGTCAAAAATCCGTCACAATTCACATATTTAGACACTAATAAGTATATTTATTTATACGTTAATTCAAAGTTTTGGGATTTACCACGGAACTTGATAATTGGATGTCTTCTGATTCATCAGTGGTTGGATGTTTTTTTGAATTATTTTTAAATTTCTTAATATAGTGATAAGAAATTCGTATTATTACAATTATTATTAAAATATATGTATATGATTATTGTCCATATACAGGATTTTTCAATAAGAGTGATATGTTTTCATTTGTTATGTGTGGCCATATTTGAAATGTCAAATATTCTGTTCCTGTCAATTGTTTTCAATAAGGTTTGCAATTTAATCATTGAAAGATATACGCCTGAACAACGTTTACAAATTATCCAATTTTTTGTTCAAAATAATCGTTCTTTTGTTGCAACTTATCGTGCACTTCTTCCAATTTATGGTCGTCATAATCGGCCTAGTATGTTCGCTATTCGTCGAACTGTGGAAAGTTTTGAACAAAATCTTTCTTTATACAATGTTCCCGTACTAGTAAGACAAAGATCTGATCGAAGTGACTAAAATAAGGCTGCCGTTCGGGCAAGTGTTGGTGAAGCTCCAAATTTATCGATTCCAAGGCGTTTTCAACATTAGGGACTGTTTACCACAACTTATGGTTAGATGATTTGGGCTTACACCTTTACAAAGGTTACAAACAACTTATCACACAAGAATTGAAGCCTTTGAACCATCGCAAACGCCGTGAATTTGCGAATTTTACTCTGGAACAACTTTTCAAAGAAAATTATTTTCTCACATGAGACTCATTTTCATCTCTCTGGATCGGTGAATAAACAAAATTGCCGTTACTGGGCTGAAGCCAATCCACAATATATTCACGAGGAACCTTTATTTTCTAAAAAAAAAGTCACTAAATTCGTGAAATAAGGCCTAATATATTGCACAGAGTTTATATTATTATTATTTCACAATATGAGTTTAGTTTAAATAAGTATGTTCCTTTAATTGGTATATTGTCTCTGTTGTTATCGCATTTTTTCACGCTATTATTAATTTGGGTGATATTACTATCCACTTGTTATGTTCTATTTCTTTATTTTAACATTATGAATTTTCTGTTTTAATTTGGATACAATTTGTGATTTTTTTAGAGTATTTTAAAATTTCACATTGGGTTTCTTCTTCATTGATCGTTGTTGGGTTGTCTTTATGGCAGATGAATTGATCTGAGGTGACTTCTTGGCATTTTCTGTCGAATAACGAGTATTAATTCTCGTTTTTTATAAGATAATTTGAATGGGGAGGGATTGTTTTGAATTCATTATTTGGAGTAGGTAATGGATATAAATGGTAGTAATTATAATTTTCATTTTCTACAATTGGTATTTCAATTGTAAACACAATTTGGTTTATTTTACGATAGCTCTTTACTTTGTTATTTTTTCAAACAATAATAAATTGTCAAGTAAAGGATTAAATGGAAATTTATTTTGAGATGGTTGTTCTGTGATTAACTTGATTTCATTTAAAAGCTCAGTTGGTTCAATTATAGAATTATGAAATGTATTTAATTTAGTAAATGTAATAGCTACTTCGATTTTTTCCAATATATCACACATAATTTGATATGTCGTTATTATTGGTGATACTGTCATTTGTATATAGAAGTATTGATGTGCTTCGATATTTTTAAGTTGTATGATTTTTAAAGTGTTCAACTTGTAAAATGTGAGATTATAGCAATTGGTTGTGTGCTAGCATTTGAATTGTTTCTTTAAATCTTTGTATGGATGTTTGTAAAAGTGTAGTTTGTTCATTCACTACTTTATTTTGATTGTGAACTAGATCGGATATCAATTTATTATATTTTTCGACATCATTTTGATCTAGGTTGCCGGTTAATGATTTAATTACTGTTCCTAAACCATTAATAAGTCCACGTCTTTATCTTTATTGTATGAGAGATTTAGTTGATTTATTTGTATATGGATATTTGTTATGTGAAATTTTTGAATAAATGACCAGTGCGTTACCAATTTTTAAAGGGAATAATCCTGGGTTATTACTTATATTATAGAATCTAGAATCTAGGATATGCTAATCCGGTGATGTAGCAGGTGAAGAATTTATACTCAATGAAGGCTTTCTCAATTTTTTTTTATGGATTATTTTATTTTTATTTTGTTCATCAGTTATCTCTACTCGGTAATGCTCTAGTATTTCAGTTATTTTATATGGTCCTATGAATTTGTTTAATTTGTTATTTCTCGTTTTAGGATTTTGTTTGAAGACGATTTGATCTATATGGAATTATTTATTTACGTTTCCCAATGTATTAATTTTAGAAAATAACTTTTCTTTATCATTTTGTATTTTTTTATTAACTTGATTATATACGTGTTTTAGTTTTTTTATGATTTTCAGCATAATCAGTGTAGAAGGTTTCTGGCATAACCATTTCGTCTCGACGTCTTGAATTTGTATGCTCAAATGTTAATTCGAGTGGTGTAAAATTAGTCGTGCTATGTATAGAATTATTGTAATTTATTATAGTATAGTTCATTAGATTGTCCTCTTGGGGTTATTTTTCTTTTTATATTCGTAAGTGTGCTATGATCGTGTAATGAAATCGTTCTACGATACTATTGGATTCATGATGTTTAAGTGTTGTGAAATGAATTTTAATTTTGTGTAAAACTAGAATTTCTTTTACTATTTCGTTATTAAACTCTATTCCGTTATCAATTATTAATTTTTCGGGTATTCCGAACGAAGTGAAATATTTTATTAATGCGTCACTTATGTGAATAGCCGTTTTTCCTAAGATATAGATTGCTTGTGCAAATTTTGAAAAAGAGTCTACTAACGTTAGGTAGTTTTTATTATTATATGTAAAAATATCTATATTCACAATTTGGAACGGTTTTGATGCGGTTTCAGTTAGCATTAAAGGTGTACACGGAAGTTTTTTTTGAGTATTTTGCGCGTTGACAATTGTTGCAAGATTTTATGTAATTAGTAATTGCTAGTTTCATGTTTTTCCAGTTATAGTTTCTTTGTAAATATTCTAATGTCCCATTTATTCCTCGGTGGTTTGTTTTACCTTCGTGATGATTTATTATTAAAAGTAATTGTTCATCTTTATCAACAATGGTGTTTAATATTTTCAAACATATAATTGGTTTGAGTCCTTTCTCTGAAAAGTATTTTAGATAAGTTTTATTAAAACATTTGTATAAATTATCCGTACGAAAGTATGTCTTGTTTATCATTGTATATTCTTTCAAGAATTTTAATATCAGATTTTCATTATTCGTTTCTGATATTTCGATTTTAACAATTTTGTGATCTGCTTCAGTTTTTTTATTTATAATCATTTTATTATACAAACGGGGATATACAAGGATTTGGTTTATTTTATTATTAATAACCTCGTTTAGTATTTAAATACCTTTATTTGTTGTTTCATTATAAGTGGAGTGTTACGTTGACATTCCAGTGTCGTAGTTTTTTTTGAGTATTGGATAGTCGAATCTGTATGTCAGAAATAATTTCAATTTTGGCTTTTGATTTTAGAATTGGATTCTTATTAGATTTAACAGCGTTTTCTGAAAGGTTTTTTAAGTACCTACTCTAAAGTTTCTCTATTTATTTCACCGGTATTATTAATCAATGATTCATTTTCAAGTGCATTTATTTTTTTCTTGATAAAGCGTATGCATTTGTGTTTAGTTTTGCCTTTTTATAAACAATATTATAATCAAATTCAAACGCCAGCGAATTATTTTAGAATTAGGTTCATTTAATTAATATAGCCATACTAATGGTCGTGAGTCAGTGTAAATTGTAAATTTCCTTCCAAATAAATACTGTCTAAAATAATTACAAGCCCATATGATGGTGATTAATTCTTTCTCAATCGTACTATACCTTTGTTCGGATTCGTTAAAGGTTCTTGACGCAAATGCTATGGGTTTATCTGCTCCTATAGATACTTGGGAAAGGACTGAACCTAGCTAGAGCCACATTTAAGGTGTCTGTTGTTAAGATAAATTCATTTGTATAATCAGGATATTGTAAAATTGGTGCGTTCATTAACAGATTTTTACATGTATAAATGCGGTTATAAAGTTCTGATCATGAATTACTTTATGATTTTTCTTTCGACATTGCGTAAGCGGTTTTGTTATCTTTGCAAATTCTTTAATAAAATTTCGAAAATAGCCTACTAATCCTAAAAAACCTTTTATTTCCTTTGGTGTAATAGAAATTGGAAAATTTTTAATCGCATGAATTTTGTCTGGATTATGTTTACACCGTTAGGTGTTCTACATCTCCTAAATAATTAGTCTCTTTTCTTAAAAATTCTGATTTGTCTAATTGAATTTTGAAATTAGACTGTCTTAGCCTTTGAAATACTGACCTTAGTCTGTCAATGTATTCTTGGGGGGATATACTAAAGATCACTATATCGTCTAGACTCTAGACTCTGCATAAACTAAACAACTTTCGTTTTGTAGTTCGCGTAATACATTGTCTATGACCCTTTGGAAAGTGGAAGGACTGTTCAAACCGAAGGACATGTCTGTTTTCAGTTGAAAAAACTGTTTTCTGAATGTTGTAATGGGCGTGTGGATGATGTTTCGGATTTAGTTGATCAGGATGGATTTAGTCTGACACCAGCTCGATAAGAGCGAATTAAGAATACGAGTAACTTATTTTAATATGTTTATTTAAATGAAATAAAATAGAAAACACTTTAATATTATTTAACTACTTTTAATATATTCACTTATAGTTATTTATAAAGTTAGTTTTACAGTTAGTTCCAGAGGTATACTGGCAGAGTTTCGACTTGTAATAATAATGTGTATCTGAACGTATCTGAGAATATCTGAGAGAGCCCTTAATATATATCTTATTGAAGTATATATACTGGTTTAGTGATAAGGAGCCCGGTCACAGGCCAGCGCGTGAATCGTCGATAGTCAGTAGTTTGTTTTATTAGCAAATATACCTATGTACTTTTGTTGATGAGTAATGCACACTCACTATTGTATGCATCATATACAGGGGTGTACATTATTGTCTGTTAGAAGCGTCTAGTTTTTTGGGGACTATTCAAATGGAGTTTGACCATGAAGATGTCGAGTGTTGAACTTCGGCGATACTGTCCTTGGTTCAAACGATGTATACTTCTTCTGGTACCACTTTGTTTTAGGTTATTGTCTATTAACTGTTGAAACAGAACGATTTTTCGTGATTTTGTCGAATTACGTTAAACAATCCTACCGACTGCGCCAGTTTTGTTGTCGATACCAGAAATGATGTTTCTTAAAATCAAAATATACTTTGTGACAAATGTAATATAATATATGTACACTATATGAAATACATTACACGAAATACATTTACATTGCATGAAAATGCGTATATACACTACTGGAAAAAATTAAAGGAACAAGAAAATTTCCTAATTTTTTTAGTGATTTTTGAAAGGTTGTAACATTGTGAAAAATAGTCGTATGGAGATTTAAAAAAAATGATTTTGAAGCTTTAAGTTTCTAGTTTTGAGATCTTTTGACAAAATTTTATTGTGAGTTGCAGTTATTGCGCAATCATAAGAAATAGCGTGTGACAAAAATTAAAAAAAAAAAAATATTTTATTTTGAGTTCATTTTTTTAGGTAAAATTTTTCTCAGTTAAATCAATGTATTGATCAATTAGCTTGTTTATTTAGCTTTAATTTGCCTTTTTAAAATTTAGACTACGTCGAGTTGTCGCTAAGATATCCGACTTTAAATGAAAAAGAATCCTTTTGTCTTTGATCATCAATATTTCAGCAACTAATAATCGCACAGTAAAGCTAAGGACAGTTTTGAAAACTCGAATAAATTCTCTACAAGAACATACCATGACTTTTAAAGAAACAATTTTTTTTTGTCCTCTACATTAATTTGAAGAAAGCTGAAAAAAATGACTTTTTACGGTTTTTTAGAAAATCTACGGTGCATTTACTAATTTTGATGAAACGACTAATGTTGAGCATGGTTTTTACAGTTCAATGTATCCACAATAACCCTTTAAATATACAAGTTGATCCATCGAACCGTTTTTTTGTTCCAAATGATCAAAGTTTTGAAATGAATTAAAGGAACAGTTGCTGGACATTTCAGGAAACAATATCTAGTCGTTTCTGAAACGATTTGGCCTTTGTATTCCATAATTATATTAATCTGCACTTATTGCACATATTTGATACCCCGAACTGAATAGGTGTAGCTCTCTTCAAAAAGAGCAACTTCCGGCTCAGATAAATACCGCCTAACTATGACATAAAAAAATTGAAGTTTTGAAAAAAACTTAATAAATTTTAAGGTTACACCTATCGCAATGTCGTATTTCGCGCTTATGCGCGATTCCAAGGAACTTTTAATAAAAAAAATTGTCTATGAAAAAATTTAAAAAAATGTTTTTTAAAACGTAAGTTAACTTAACTAACTAAACGTTAGTAAAACTAAACGATTTGTAGTGTAAAATTAAGGGAACAGTCGAAAAAAATTTTCATTTCATTTTGATTATGATTACGGAGTTTTTAGGAGCAATAAACATGTTCCTTTAATTCATTTCAAAACTTTGATCATTTGGAACAGAAAAACGGTTCGATGGATCAACTTGTAAATTTAAAGGGTTATTGTGGATACATTGAACTGTAAAAACCATGCTCAACATTAGTCGTTTCATCAAAATTAGTAAATGCACCGTAGATTTTCTAAAAAACCGTAAAAAGTCATTTTTTCAGCTTTTTTCAAATTAATGTAGAGGACAAAAAAAAATTTTTTCTTTAAAAATCATGATATGTCCTTGTAGAAAATTTATTCAAGTTTTCAAAACTGTCCTTAAATTTACTGTGCGATTATTAGTTCCTGAAATATCGATGATCAAAGACAAAAGGATTCTTTTTCATTTAAAGTCGGATATCTTAGCGACAACTCGACGTAGTCTGAATTTTAAAAAAGCAAATTAAAGCTAAATGAACAAGCTAATTGATCAATATATTGATTTAACTGAGAAAAATTTTCCCCAAAAAAATTAACTCCAAATAAAATAAATTTTTTTTTTTAATTTTTGTCACACGCTATTTCTTAAGATTGCGCAATAACTGCAACTCACAATAAAATTTTGTCAAAAGATCTCAAAACTAGAAACTTAAAGCTTCAAAATCCTTTTTTTTAAATCTCCATACGACTGTTTTTCACAATGTTACAACCTTTCAAAAATCACTAAAAAAATTAGAAAATTTTCTTGTTCCTTTAATTTTTTCCAGTAGTGTATATTATTGACTAAGTATGATACATTCTTAAGATAAGATACAATACAATATTACTAATATATGTATTTATGCAATCAGTGGTGTGTTATCCGGTCTTCGTATTTTAACTTAGAACAAAATTACATAACGATGTGATTAGTTAAGTTTCGGTTCCAGGAAATGAAGTTTTTAAAAACAATTTAAAATTGACAATCACTATCTATACTGTTTAATATAAAAAGCAGGAGTATTCTTACAGTCATCATTACAATGCTTATTTACTAGTTTTTTAGCTTAGTTAATATTCTAAATATAACTTGTGGTACGTGTGTCTTGTCACGATGTCTGCATCTTGTTCTGATACGGAGAACAAAGGATTGTTTGTTTAAGGTTTCTCATGGTCAGATATCGATATCCTTTATAGATGACGTAACTCCTCCGCGCTTAAAGTAGAATTCAGGGGTTGTCCACAGAACTCGTAAATCTCAATTCCAGGGCTTTATGGGAATGGTCGGCTTCTTCTTGTAATTTCCTTCTATTTCTAAATTTCTTAATATAATAACGGTCAGCACATACATTTATGATTATTGCAAAACAATATAAAATAATTGTCCATAAAATAATACTATCAAAATGTATTTGATGCATCAGCAGGTATAGAATTTATTTGATTCTTTTGAATTTCCAACGCATTTTGCAGGTGTTATAATTCCTTTTAATTTACTGTATTTATTCTTATGGGGTTGTAACTTATATTTTGAGTATTATTTATAATATTTTCACATGGTAATTCAATATTTCAGAATTTAGTTTTATTGTCCTGATATATTTTTATTTTTATATTATTAATAATCATTTGACATTGCGAATCTAATTTGTCCCTTTAATAGGTATATTGTTCTTATCGTTTCCGCACTTTTGAATAGCTATATGTTTTTGGTGATTTTATTATCCATTTGTTATTTTAAATTTTTTTCACTTCCATGCTATTAATTTTTGTTTTAGTCTGTATATAATTGTTAATTTGTTTAAAATATTTTAATAGCTGCACGTCACAGAGCAATTCTTCTTCTTGAAGTTCCGTAGGGTTGTTTTCTTAACAGATGAATTCTTGTGGGGTTATCTCTTGATAATTTGAGTCGAGAAATGAGTATTTTTGTTCGTTCAATATCAGATAGGTGGAATGTGGAAAGATCGTTTTATAGTCAATTTTACTAGGGGTAAGTATTGGATATAGGTGATAATAATTATAATTTTCATTCTCTACTATAGGGATTTCTATTATTTATTATTTATTTCTATTATTTTTTCGAATAATAGTATATTTCTTATTTATATGGTTGTAATTGTTGGGATTTCGTTTAAAATATCGTTTGATTCAATTATGAAAGGTATTTAGTTTTGCAAAGGTAATTGCTACTTCAATTCTTTCTAATATGTCAAATATAATTTGGAATGCTGTTATTATTTGAGATGCTACCATTTGAATAGTTAAATATTGTTAGGTGTCGATATTTATGAGTTCTACACTTTTTAGTGTATACTGAATTCGCTTTATGTGGGATCTTAAAACAATTTGATTGTGTGATAAATTTTGTATCATGTCTTAAAATTTTTGTATAGAGTGTTGCAGAAGTGTAATATGTTCACTTACTGATTTTTTTAATTTTGTTTTGATTATATCGATAAGTTGGATATTAATTTATCATATATGTTAGCATCATTTTGATCTAGGTTACCAGTTATAGATTTAATCCTAGTTTCAAATCCATCAATGTCCACGTTTGTTGCTTTTATTATTATTCATAGGGTTTATTTGATTAATATGTGTTATTATTTTACCGTCAAGCATGTACATTAAATTACATGAATACAAAAAATTCTCTTTTGTAATTTGAGGTTCTTTTGTCCTTACTATTAAATGTTTGATTTTGTAGCGCAGCTGGGAGAAATTAAAGAACCGATTATGGATTTACAAATATATTTTATTTATCTACACACCAAGTACACTTCTTTTTTTAAGTCGACTGCAGCGACTCTGCTGTGTGTTGTTACAAATACAGACAGAAGGCGCCATCTCTTTATTACTTTTATCACACCCCCTCAATTAAATGTTATTGACAGAAATATATTAAATTGCTTACAAAATAATAATCATTATAAAAGAAACATTTTAAATTTAATTTTTCCTGAGGTAACATATCGACACAGTTTTTATTAGTATTTAATATATTCAATCTTCAATTCATCTTCCATGCATAAGTCCTTAATAAAGTGATAACTAGTATCAATATGCTAACTTCGCTTCGAGTTTTGAAACGTCTTGATAGATGTAATCGCACTCAAGTTGTCTATCTTTAAAATAGGATCACTCAACTCAAATCCGTTAAAATTCTTGAGCAGCTGATCCTACTGAAATATATTCAGCCTCCATTGACGTGAGTGCGACACTGCCTTATTTTCTTGAATGCCATGCCATAGGATTTCCATTATGAAAAGCAATAAATCCACTTGTGTTTTTTCTTGTTTGTTTATCAGTAGCCCAATCCGCATCGCACATACTTACTAGTCCAGTGTTATCTTTTGTATAGTTTAAAATTAAATTCTGAATATGTATGATAGGCATGTATTCTTTTTCCTACTTTCCAAGATTGGTTCGTTGGTTTATCTAAATATCTACTGATTGTGAGCTATGAAACACTAAACGATATATCTGGTCTTGACACTATTGATATATACATAAGACTACATATTAATCTTCTAAATGGAATATACTCAGCCTCAATTATTTTATCATCTATTAGATTAAAATTTTGTTTCATCGGTGTTTCAACATTTTTACAATCCAACATACTAAATTCTTTGGCTTAACATTGAATTATCTTACTTTGTTTGATTTTTATTCCATTTTCTCTATGCAAAATTTCCATACCCAAAAACGATGTCACATCCTTAGTGATTTTAATCTTAAATTCCATTTCAAGATGTTTAAGAAGTTATTTTACTTCCTTATACGGTCCAGTGATGAATCCATCATCTACGTATAGGACTAAACATATATTTCCTTTTTACATATTCACAATAATCGTACTGAGAGCGTTTGAAGTTAAACTTCATTATTATCTCATTAACTTAACATTCCAACACTTTGGTGCACTTTTTAGTCCATATAAAGCTCAGATCAACTTTAAATGTTTAAAATCAGTCTTTACTCCTTGTGTAGTTTTTATGTACACATAATTACACACGCTGTAGATACATCTATTTGTTTTGATTTCCATTCTTTCTGTACAGCTACCGAAATCAAAATTCTAATTGCAGTTAATCGACATACTGAAGCATAACTAAAATTATCTTCTACCTCATAAGGCACTCGAAAACCTATAGCAACTAGTCTGGCCTTTTTAGTTCCATATTTCTTCCATGCTACTCTTCAGAAGGAGTGATACCTTTATCGAGAGCAGATGTGGATATTCTATTCAATTTGTACAATGCACATTTTAAGGCTTCTCCCCACAGTTCTTTTGGAATTCCAGAGTCGCTGATCTTTGTTCGAATCATATTTATCAATGTTCGATTCATCCTTTCTGCTTTACCGGTCATTTGTGGACTGTACACCATTGTATATTCCAAATGAATTCCATTTTTCCTGGAAAAATTTTAAAAAGAATTTGAGATAAATTCTCCACCATTGTCTATTCGAATATTTTTCACATAAACATCATGCTGTGTTTTTAATTCTTGAGCATACTCAATCAAATTATTTTCAGTTTTACTTTTATTTTGTAAAATTTTTACCATCAGAAAATGTGAAAAATAATCAAGAATTACTTGTATATATCTTTGATCATCGTATATAGCTGGTATAATTGGACCACTTATGTCGCTATGTACTCGCTCACCAAAAGTAGTAGTTCCCCTCTCATTTGTTTTGAATTGCTTGTAAACCGAGCTACTTCAATGCTTCTTTTTGGCGTGCCCTAATCTTTTATGTCATAAATTATCATCGGCTGCAATATTACATTTTTATAATTTTTCTTCTCTTTCTAATATTAACATATATGTACAATAATGTACATATAAACCATTTTTATTTTTACAAACCAATTCAAAATTATTTCCATATATCACTGTCTTTTCATGATCAACTATCAGTTCCAATCCTTTTGAGGTTAACTCACGTGGTAACAAATTGTTTTATTCCAAGAACAATAAATGCTTCAATAGTCACTGATCGTCCTTGACATTTGCCTTTTATACTACCCATTTTATTGCTTGTTAAAATACCACTATCAGCTGTGTGAATGCGCCTTATTAATAAATCAGGATACTGGTGTATTAGCCAGTGGCGTAGTATCGGGGGGGGGGGGGGGGAAGGGGGTGATACCCCTCCCCCGAAGTGTTCTAAAAAAACATATGTTTTGATAAAACATCAGTTCAAAATACCTTCGAAAATTTAACACATTAATAACATTATTTTTATAGATCAGATCTTTCTCTTCAATTTGATTTTTTTTTACTGTACGACTATTTTTGATCGAGTAATTTGCGTTCAAACATTTGTTCTTTCATCATCTTACTGCATTGAAATAAAATGTCGATGTGTACAATGTTCTGTCAACACCAGGGGTGTATGAGGGAGTTTTCGAGCATATTTTGCACATTGGCAATTATGGCAAAAAATTTTATAGTTAGTTATCGTAGCTTTCATATTCTTCCAGTAATAATTTTTCTAGAGATACTCAAGTTTCTGTTATACCGCGATGATTGATTTTACCTTCATGGTGGTTTTGATTAGTTTAGATACATTTTCTTATAAGTGTTTTAGATATATTTCGGTGAAACTTCTGTACAGATTATCTGTGCGAAAATATATAAAGTATGTCTTATTAGCTATCGTAGATTCTTTTAAGATTTTTAATACAAGGTCTTCATTGTTCGCTTCAGATAACTCAACTGTAATGATATTATGGCCCTCTTCAAGTTTATGTTTTATGATTATCTTATTAAATAGTCGAGGATATACTAAGATTTGATTTATTCTGTTTTGTTTATAATTTCGTCCAATATTCTGATACCGTTATATTGTGGTTGGCAGTCAACTGTGTTGGCGATCTCCATCGTCAACGTTTGCACACCTTCTAAAAATAATTTGTTTTTATGGGTTCCATTTCCAGGCCCATCACAAACTTGTGCACTCAAATCAGCTATAGTTTCGAAATCCAGAACACTACGCTTTGAAATGTTCAGTCAAAACGTTCATAACTTGTATCTTCCGGTTGCGCCGGATGTGTTAAATTTATGAGAATAGATCACTACAATAAACAATGACGTAATAGATTTATTCTAATTTTAAACGCCAATGAACTAATTTTGAATTGAGTTCACGTAATTTGTATACCCATACTAAAGGTCACAAATTAGTATATATGACGCATCCAAATAGCAGAATCTGGGCAAATATACATAGATGAGCAAACTGTATAATTGGAAACATTAAATAATTCATAAGGATCAATTTCGTGATTTGCTTATTGTTTTCGTCATTTGAAGAAGGGTGTTAAGATGTTTGCGATCTCAAAAACACGCAGACAATGAAATTATGGTAGAAGAAATTCGTAAAAACTGTAAGAGAATGACACTTATAAGTAGCGTTAGTTAACAATGTGCTGAATGGGGTTAAACTTTCGAATGTGTTTTCTACCCTCAAAACGCCTTGTCAGCCAAAATAAAAAACACGTGTTTAATTTTTTTTATGTACTACGTGTGTGCAAAGATTCATGAAATTCGGCGAGTTGCACTTGAGTAGTATTACTTGTTAGTCTATTAAATACAGATGTTAATTTATCGACGTGTTCGTGTAACGATGTACTAAAAATGTACAAGGTAAGTTGCATTTTGAAGTCCTCATTAGACATTATCCATGACTCTTTAAAATGTGTAGCTTAAATTCGTAATGCCCGTTTTCAGTTGAGAAGGCTGTATTTTGTATGTCATCCAGGATTATTTAAATTTAAGGAAATCCATTTGCTAGATCCAGGTTAGTGAGATATTGGTTTTTACCAAGTTTATCTAAAATGTCAGTAATACACTGCTTGACTTAAAACTTTGTATCCACTCGAGTCTGATATGGGGGCAGAAAATTCTTCAACGGAAGGGACGTCAGAAGCGACTATGAAGTATTCGTCTTTGAACTTATGAGGATTTAATTGGAATATTCCAGTTGATGCAAAGCAACTAAAACCCCCTTCTCTACTGAAGCGGCTCTCATATAGGATTGTTAAAAATCCCAGCGACTTCATATGGCGTGATTTTTTGAAAATTATGGGATTTCATGTATAAATCGCATTCTCGGTTATAAGCCTTCTTTAAAGGTCCATAGAAAACCACATCAAGGGGCTTTAGCCTATATTTTGCAAAAAACGTATGAATCCAGGATAGCATGACTGTAATGGTTGTCTAATATTAACAAAACTGGGTTCTCTTCACTTGGTTTAGCAGTTTTCACGAAATGGTGTAACCATTTGATAAAAAGATATTCGTTAGTCCAACAGTTATTAGAATGTTCATATACTGCACCTAGTGGTCCATCTTTCTCTAGTTGTGGTGAGTGTCTCTTACGTGGATAGATAAACATGGGAGGAACGAAAGTTCCCGCAGCACTCATGCAACAAATGACGGTAATCGTTTTCCCTCGCTCCCATGAAGTTAAAGAACCTACTCTTTTTTTGACCTTTTGAAGATAACATTTTTTCAGTTTCCTGAAAAGTAGTTACGCCTGTCTCATCCATATTATAAATGCATTGTGGTGTGAAAGAATATTTCGTCATAACTTCTTATAAGTTACGAAAAAATTTATTAACCTCCACTTTGTTAAATTCAGTCATTCTCTGAATACTAATAGCTTCCGGTTTTCGAACGCTTATGCTCTTTTGAGGAAAGCGTCGATCCGTCCCTGCCGGCCATTTTAATATCTTTATTGAACGTATGCGGAAGCTTTAAATGTTCTGCATAATTGAATGCAGTTTTTCTTAGTTGATTTCTCATCAATCCATGAAACTTATTACTCAACAGCAAAATACGCTCTGCGAGTTCATTTTCTTGTTCTTTTGTAAATGTAGCATGTCTTCCTAATGTTGGAGGACTGAACTCCTTTTTCTTTATTCTCCTTTGAAGAGTGCTAAAAGGAATGCCAGAGAATGCTGTCTCCTGGTTCTGTGGTTCTCGATATGGATTGTAGAATGGTGTCTGTTGAACGTTTTGCTGATTTCTTTGTGTTTGATGGTTGCTTGTTTGTTCTGTCACTTTTATATTATGACTGGTTTTATTAAGATGATTTTTCGGTTTATTATTTTGTGGATTATTATTTGTTTTATTTAGGTTATTGTCATTCGTAAAGAGTAATTTTAGTTTATTATTGTTATTGGTGTTACTATTAATTTCTGGATACTCGATATTAGATTGAATGTTTGTGCGCGGTATCGTTTTTGTAATATTCGCGTAACTATTTTCTTTTTCTAATTTCAGCGCCTCGTGGTAAGTTAAGTCTAGGTAGGCCATATTTTCTTTCACTCGTTTTTGCGTTTGGTACACAGGACATTCTTTGGAGTTGCTCAAATGTTGGCCCTTACAATTGACACATTCTGGTGTATTAACGTTTTCGCAATCTTTTAGTTTATGTGATTCTCCACACCGTGTACATCGTTGTTTAGATCGGCATTGTTTGCCTGTGTACCCGAATTTATAACAATTGTAACATTGTAGTACCGTTTGAACGTATGGATTTACCTCACATCGAACTTTGTGTACGTATACATATATATTTTGGTATTTCTTGCCCTAAAAATGTAACTGTTATCACTTGCCTGGGAACCAAATTTTTTTTTGTTTTCTTCGATTTTTCGAAACATTCTTTTAACTTCGAGGATTGTTTTGTCCGCCACAATTTCGTTTAGTAAATATTCTTCGGGTAGTGTTGTATCCACGTGTTTTACCCCCTTTTTAAGTGTTAAATGTTTAGGTATAATGTAGATATTTAAGTCTGTTATTTTTTTTCGCTAATTTATTTGCAGCTTCTGCGGATTTTAATTCAACTTTAATTCGGTTTAAGCCTATTGCTGAAATGTTTATTATGTTGTTGTTTATGTTTGGTACCGCTTCGTATATTATTTTTCCCAAAGCCATAGGGTGTAATCTACCTAAATTTTTACTGTTTGTATTTTCAATATACACTAAGTACGGACCTTTATCTTCTGCGCAAAATATAACACACGAACTCGATTCTGGTTTTGACACGCTCGCACTGTGGTCGCCCGGTTGACTTGTTTCACACGGTATGTTAGGATTTTTATCATCTTTTGGATTTATCGTTTTATTTAGTTTTACATTAGCTTTTTCTTTTAATTTATTTAGTTTTTCTTTTGTTTGTAAAAACTGTTAGGTATAGTTAATTTTCTCTTCCGTCTGCTTTGGAATTTCTTATGTTCCAATAGAGTCAATATTAGTGCTACTCTTACCTTTTTTTAGTGTTTTAAGAATGTTGTATGGGCTCTTACGCTTTCCTGATGCCCCTGTTGAAATATATTGTGTATCCATAATCCATATTCTCATTTCCATTTTCCAGGCTGTTGTCGTCATAGGTGTTGTTCAATGCATAGAGAGCTGAAGAAATTATTCTCCCTGTTCCCCCAGGATCAGGGTCATCATTCTCCATCACTCACTCACTTTTCACACACTTTTATTTTGTAAAAATATCAAAATTACTTTATAAATAAATTCTTATCTTATACACGTCTAATCAAGTTAGAGGTTGAGACTCGAATGATTACTGAATTTAAATAAATTATGCGTTTCTGGTACGCGAAAAATATCAAATGGCTTCGTTATGTTGACTTATGCCATGTTCTGTTCGTATACTAAAATCTTCAGAAAAATATATTTTAATTAATATTTCCAGGCTAATCCGGGGTCTATTAAACTACGTTTCCTGCCTGTGTATATTAAAAAGTTTGTATTGAGTTGTGGTATCACACTATAATATAAACGTGTATGTTTATATGTATATATATATATATATATATCTATGTCCGCACGAAACTATAGCTTTATAGACTCTGGATCCACCGGGCCGATTTTGATAATTTTTTTTTCGTCATGTAGCTTGACTCTTTTTCCAGTCAATAGGCTAGATTTCATTTCTTAGTTATGAAAGATCTCTGAGTTGTGATTTTTTTCCGAAAAAGTACATCGAAATTTTACTGAAAATTAAATTTTAAGGTAAAAAACCATCGGCATTTATTTCTAATTCGAGTTTCTGATTGGTCGAAAATGACGTATGTTCTGTCAGATTCGACATACACGTGCTTCTTGACAGCTGACAGCTGACAGGGAATGTTCTAGAAGGTTTTGTATCCTTTTCTATTAGGAGTGAGAAATTTTTTGATGACGTTAGATTTGATAGTTATTGAAATTACGTGGTTTTTTACATGTGACATATTTTTTATGTTTGTAAAAAAATTATTTTGAGTGAAATTGTTGAATTTTTTTTAATTGTTGAAATTATTCATTTAAATCAGGGACGGCGTTTCAAATATTTTTAAATTTGTGTTTTTTTATTGTAATTTTATTAAAATATAATTTTTAATAGTTTTGTTGATGCAATTTTAGTCAAAATTTCACATTTAAAAATAATAATTAGGTCAGGGGCTGGTGTCTTTTTAAATATATGAAATTTTTGTTACATTTCGTAACGTTTGTAAAAACTTAAAAAAAAATTTAATTGTTCAAAAATTAGAAATTTCAGAAAAATATGAAAATTATAATATAGATCAGTAGCGCCTCGAAAAAAATTATTTATGAATTTTTATTTTTTTGAAAGTTCAGATTGATATATCAATATTTTTTTTAAATTATAATTAAGTCAGGGGCGTCGCATGAAAATAATTAAAATTGATATTTTTTAAAAGTGACGTAGACAAATTAATTTTGATTAAAATTGAACAAAAAGTAAAAACTTCAGGAATATATAAAAATTAAAAAGTTAACCATTTAATAAATAACAGTAGGTACATTTTAGGTTGGGTAATTTATACATGTAATATTATAAATAAAATTATTTATTATATTACAAAAAAAAATTATTTTGAGTGAAATTGTTGAATTTTTTTTAATTGTTGAAATTATTCATTTAAATCAGGGACGGCGTTTCAAATATTTTTTAATTTGTGTTTTTTTTATTGAAATTGTATAAAAATGTAATTTTTAAGAGTTTTGTTGATGCAGTTTACAAAATTTCACATTTAAAAATAATAATTAAGTCAGGGGCTGGTGTCGTTTTAAATATATGAAAGTGGGAAATGTCACATTTCGTAACGTTTGTAAAAACTTTGAAAAAAAAATTTTAATTGTTCAAAAATTAGAAATTTCAAAAAAATATGAAAATTTTAATATAGATCAGTAGCGCCTTAAAAAAATTATTTATGAATTATTATTTTTTTGAAAGTTTTGAGATTGATATATTAATAAATAAAAATTAAATAATAATTAAGTCAGGGGTGTCGCATAAAAATAATTAAAATTTCTATTTTTTAAAAGTGACGTAGACAAATTCATTTTGATTAAAAATTAAATATTAATAATAATAAATGTTTTCAATGATCATTTTTAGGGTTATAATATAATATACTAATGCATACGAGGGTCACAGTCGAAGGCTGAGACCCGAGTACATTTGAGGTTGGGTAATTTGTACATGTAATATTACTGAAAATTGTAATAATGTGATTATCACCGCCAATTTAAGAAAAAAATGAGTATCAGCAAAAAGAATGGAAAATTATTACAATATACACATGCGAGGGTCGCAGACCCGAGTAAATTTGTAATTAGGTAATTTATTCATGTAAGATTACTGAAAATTTTAATATTGATTATCTCCGCCAAATTCAAAAATTAACTATCAAAAAATAGTGGTAGGAGGATGATATATGCACATACGAGGGTCGCAGACCCGAGTAAATTTGTGTAAAAAATATGGTGTGAAAGGGGGTTGGGGCGCGAAGCGCCCAGGGGCACAGCCCCTAGTATACATATATGTACATAAGGCAGATTGATATTTATAAAATTAAAATTTATTATGGTGGGGCTTTTTATTGGTTTGTCTCTGAAAATTTACGGTTTGTTCATTTTCTGTAAATTCATCTCTTTGGAACTCGTCAACTTCATTATTTGAGTTTTCCGTTTCAAATTCATCATTATCGTAAGAATTTTCTTCGTTATAACAATCTACTATATTTATTTGTTCATCGTAATCTACGTTTCGTAAATATAATTATTAATTGGTTCTTTGCTATTATTTGATGTTGTGCCCATAGGTTTTGGGTTTGTGTGAATCTTTGAGGAGTATTTAAGTTTTTCGTTTGTCCTGATTGCGAATTATAAAAGATTCTAAATTGATATGATCTCTTGAATCTTTGTTCATTTCGTCTAATTTGGTTTTGATTCTGGTTAAAATAAGTAAAAATGAATAGAAGAATAGAAGTATTCATGGATAGATACTAGGACAGGATGGTATTCACTACATCATCCCCCTTGGGAAATGAATCGAGACTAAAAGATCACCTTAGGATTCGATTGTGTCAACAGTCAAATTCTCAAGAATTATATTGTCGTTATCCCGGAGGAACACGGACACGTTTATTTGTTGAGGATTTGAAGTAATCACAAGTTTATTATGTGTTAAATAGAATATTTATTGTTATCATTAAAATACATATGTATAGAAGAATATATAAAGAAAAATAAAGAATATTACATAAAATCACTTAGACTAACACTTGAATATTGACGTAATGAATTTTAGATATCGACTCCCGCGAGCCGCGGAGAGGTGAAGGTTTATATATTGGAATAAACAATAACTTTATTGTATCTTATTGCGTTGTTCCAAAATATTCTTAGACAAAGTATTTATTATTCTAATTCCTTATTAAAAGGGATTTCTTTTAGATTTTAATGTTTAGAAATAAAAATGAAATAACTATTAAATTTAATGAATTCTGGAAGTAATATTAATAAAATATCAAAATTAAGAAATAACGAAAGATCTATTTGGATAAAGAATATATTATAAGACTTATTAAAATAAATAGAATAATAGAGGAATTCATAATTAGATATATGGACAGGGTGGTATTCACTACAATATTATCTTGAGTGTTAACAGCGTCATCCTTTTTAACTCTATAAAAATAATCGCCCTTCTTCTTATCTTTATTAAAAGAATGGCCTTGCTTACTCTTATAAATTCTTATACACTTATTAGTAACAAATACAATTATTACAATAAAAATTACAATGTATAGTATAATAATACTCTACAAATTTAGCACTTTATAAAACAATTACATCTGTACTGAATGCATGGCAACAAAAAAATATTTGTATTACAGCATTTCTCGATCTTTCTAAGGCATTTGACTGTGTGCACATAGAATTACTCTGCAGTAAACTTGAGTGTTATGGAATAAGAGGAACGGCTCTTAATCTACTCAAATCATATTTATCTTATAGAACACAACGTGTTGAAATTGAAGAATGTGTTAAAAATATAATTTCCAAAGTATCATCCCATACGAGAGATGTTATCCAAGGAGTACCGCAAGGTTCTATACTTGGCCCTATTTTATTTTTACTATTTATAAATGATATAACAAATATAGGACAAGAAAATATAACATTATTTGCAGACGACACCGCTATTACATATATAGACAAATCAATTGATCAAATTTCATCCCAAATAACAAACTCATTTTTAAAATTGTCAAATTGGTTCAACGATAATAGTCTAAAATTAAACGTCGATAAAACAGAATTAATTAAATTCGGAAATTATGGTAACGGTAACATTAACATAACTTTTCAAAACTTCAATATTCCAATAGTAGATAAAACAAAATTTTTAGGTATCCAGGTAGACAAAACTCTAAACTGGAAACTTCATATTGAACATATAATTAACAAAATAAGCAAGACAATTTATTAACTAAAAAGCCTGAACAAAATAATTGAAACACAAACTCTAATAAATATATACCACGCGTACATCCAACCACAGCTCTCGTATGGGATCATACTGTGGGGGGGAAGTTCGGCCACAAAAAACTTATTTTTATATCAAAAAAAATGTCTACGGGCAATTTGCAATGTGGGTCAACGCACATCATGCAGACCAATATTTAAACAATTAAAAATTTTAACCTTGTTTGATTTATATATATTAGAATGCTCTATGTTTCTAAAAAAAAAACGCTTCACTGTATTCCATCAACTCAAACGATCACATTTATAATACTAGAAACAAAAATCAAATATCAGCACCACTTGGTAGCTTAACACTTATTAACAAAGGTCCAGAAATATCTACCATCAAAATCTATAACAACCTTCCACATCATATAAAAAATCTACCAATTAATAAATTCAAAAATGCATTAAAATCATACCTACTTACAAAAAATTACTACTCAGTTGTTGAATATCTCACTTAATTGGAACATATTATTATTTTGTTATTACTGTTATTTTACTTTTATCTTTCTTCCTTTTCTTTGTCACTATATATCTAACTGTATTGACTTGTTTTACACTGTTATATCAGTACAACAAAACAAATAAAACATTAATATTAGAAATAATTATTTCATATTCTTGACCTACATTTTTATTCAACTTTTATGTTTTAAATCTTATATCTTCTAATGAGAGACTATATTTAGACATTTAGTCTAAGTTTATATAAATGATATCTCTATTAATAGAAGTATTTATTAGATTAATAGCATCTATTTCCGCATCTTTAAAGTCATTAATAATATTTAATTCTGGAAGATAATCAATATATATTTTACAAAAATTACTATTTCTTTTAGTAGGTACTAAAGTTACCTCTGATGAATAAGCAATGCAATCAGAATGTAATGAAAATATACCAGAACCATTAAGAGAAACTCTTATTTCGTGATAGTTATTTATTTAATTTAAAATTAAATTATCTCTTTTTGCTGAAACATATAAACAAGAATTACTATTTTTCAATTTGTGTCAAATATTGGTATTTAAACTTATTATTTTTCTATCACAAGAATTTGGAACTTCCTGAATTTGTTCAAACACTTTCCTTTCACAATTCTCATATTAATATGAAAAAAAGATTGGTTGAGTTTGTTTACAAAGTTTGAGTTGAAGGCCCTGTTTACAATTATTGATGTCTTCAATTGAAGATTCAAAAAACTTTTGCTTATTGTTAGTGGCTTCTACTGCTATATAATCATATTTAGGTTGAATAAATAAATATTTATTACCTTACCATGAGCAAGTTAAGTGTCGTTTCCCGGAAAGGGTCTTTTTAAAAACAATTACTTTGACAATTATATTACTTTAGATACATTTAGTTCCAATAATAACATAAAAGTGATTACATTTTGTACTTACATATATGTATTATAGACTTTCGTATACAATGGAGTCTTTACTTATAATATAATATGAGTAATATATGATAACAATTTATCTATTAATGAATATACTGTTCTTAAAATAAAAGATTATAGATATAATATTGAATCAGCTAGTTGTCATCCGGTATCGATGTCTTAACTCTCCCCTGGTTAAAGTAGAGTTCTGGGGTTGATTACAGGACTCGATAATCTTATGTTTATTTCTTCCGGGTTTTCAGTATCCCTTTTTGGTTTGTTCCTATACTTTTTTATATAATGAGAGGAAACATACACAATTATACATACAATTATAATATACCTATATTAATATTGTCCATATGCTGATATTATTAAAATGTACTGGATTTTCAAAGATTAAATTTGTTTGCTTTTTCTGTATTTCCAATGCATTTTGTATATTGTTTAGTTCTTTGAGGTTCACTATTTTTAATAATTGGTGTATAGTTAACACTTTGTTTATTAAGATTTATATTTTCAAAATTTAATTTAGGAAGTTCAATATTTTGAAAATTATTTTTATTATTTTGGTAACTTTTAATTTTTGTATCTTTAATAATTATTTCATAGTGGGTGTCTAATTCGAGTAAGAATGTTCCATATTGTTTCTGTTGTTTCCACATTTTTGCACAGCTGTTATTAATTTAGGTGATATTACTATCCACTTATTGTTTTCAACTTTCTTTATTTTAACATTTTCAATTTTAGTTTCAATTTGGAAACAATGTTTAATTGATTTAGAATATTTTAACAATTGTATTTCACAAGGGGGTTCTTCTTCATTGATTGTTGTTGGGTTGTCTTCATTGCAGATAAATTCTTTTGGAGTTATTTCTTGACATTTCGAATCGAAGAACGCGTATTTTTGATCATTTAATATAAGATAGTTCGATTATAATTATTAATTGGATATAAATGGTAGTAATTATAATTTTCACTTTCAAAAATCGGTACTTCTATTATGAATACAATTTGATTTTCTTTACTGTAACTTTAAATTTCCATAATTTTTTCAAACAACAATATATTTGTTGGTACTGGGTCAAATGGTAATTTATTTTGACTCAATTGTTTTGTTATTAATTGAATTTCATTTAAAAGTTCAGTTGGTTCGATTATAGAATTATGAAATGTATTTAATTTGGAAAAAGTAATAGCTATCTCAATTTTTTTCTAATATATCACAAATTATTCGAAACGTAGTAATTATTTGAGATATTAACATTTGTATAGAAAAATATTGATGTGCTTAGTATCTCTAAGTTTTATTTTCATTAAAGTATGTTGCATTCGTAAAATGTGAGATTCTAAGGTTTTTTGATTATGTGCTAAGGTCTCTGTGGTATCATTAAATTTTTGGATAGACGTTTGGAGAAGTGTAATTTGTTCTTATGTTGTTTTTATTTTATTTTGGATACTTGATAAGATTGATATTAATTTGTCATATTTATTAGCGTCGTTCTGGTCTAAATTACCTGTTATAGATTTAACTATTGTACCTAGACCGTTTATTAGTCCGCGTTTACTTCTTTTGTTATATGAGGGGTTAAGTTGATAAATTTGAGTATTTATTTTATTTTCGAGTGTATTAATCAAATGATATGAATTATAAAATTCTCTTTTATAAAAGGGGTCTATTGTATTATTATTTAAAGCGTCTCTTATATTATTAGAGTGTTTTTGCATTATTTGGAATTCTTTAATTATGTATGTTATATCAAATATTTGTATAAATGACCATTGATCTATTTTATTTTGTACATTACCAAGTTTTAAAGGGAGTAATCCGGGGTTATTATTAATTTTATGGAAGGTTGGGAATGTTATTCCGACGTTTCAGCAGGTGACGAATCTGTAACAAGAGAGACGGTTTTTTTAATTTTTTTATATGAATTATTTCTTTTTTATCTTTATTGTGTACATTAGTTATTTCTACTCTATTGTGTTCTAGCATTTCGGTTATTTTAGACGGTCCTATAAATTTGTTAAATTTTTTGTTTCTTGTTTTTGGATTTTATTTAAAAACAATTTGACCTACATAATATTTTTTGTTTACGTCGCCTTATGTATTTACTTTGGAAATAACCTTTTATTTTTATTTTTTAATTTTTCGTTAACTTGTTTATAAACATGTCCTAATCTTTGTTTATGGTTTTTCGCGTTATCTGTATAAAATGTTTTGGGTATAAATATTTCGTTAGGGTTTCTACAATTTGTGTGTACGAATGTTAGTTCAAAGGGTGTATAATTAGTTACACTATGTATAGAGTTATTATATCCTATTATAGCATAATTCATAAGATTGTCTTCCTTTGGGTAATTTTCTTTTAAGGGGTTAGGTGTAGTCAGAATTTTCAAGAAATCGATTTTCTTTTTTTTTTTTGCATTTTTGGAAGCTGCTACAACGGCAGAAGAACTATTATATGGCCCATTGATAGATGACTCGGTGTAAGTAATTAAATAATACGTATTACTTTACGTAAATTGAGTGTATAACTTTAAATGCGTTTTTCTCAAAACTATGTTTTTTGAACTGGTGACCACTGTAGCTCGAAAACCGCTCGGTAGATTTTAATGAAATTTATACAGCTTTTTGAAAACATGAAAAACTAGTACCTCATCGAAGGATTTTTGTTTTGTTTTTAATTTCGATTTGTTATAAACAATTAACTGTTGGTTTTTTTCCCGAAAATCTGGAAAAAAATTTCCTGAGGCTGCCATTTTGTTAATTTAAGAAAGAAAAAAAAGCTTCGATCAGGCACTAGATTATCTATTAATAAAACTAATTTTTTTTGTCCGATTGAATTTGAATGAATCTCCAAGGATAAGTGATGGTCACCGCAAGGAGCTTTGGTTGGAACTGGATCAACACAAACAGCCATTACTTTTAAAATTATTAATTTTTTTTTCTAAAATTTCTGTCAAGTCAATTCGAAATCTTATTTAATGATGCTATGTTTTTACTTTTATAAAATAAAATAATTTACTGGCAAAAAAAAATTATTTAAAATTGTCATTTTTTCATGTCTCTGACTACACCTAACCCCTTAAGATTCTTAGATGTTCTATTATTGACGAATGAAAGCGTTCTACTATACTATTCGACTCGTGATGTTTAGGGGTTGTAAAATGTATTTTTATTTTATGTAAATTTAATATTTCTTTTACGGTTTCATTGTTAAATTCTGTTCCGTTGTCAACAATTAATTTTTCAGGGACTCCGAATGAGGTAAAGTATTTTATCAATGCATTACTTATGTGTATTTTTTCCTACAATGTGAATTGCTTGTGCTAATTTTGAAAAGGAATCTACTAATGTTAAATAATTTTTATTATTATATGTGAAAATGTCTACATGTACTATCTGAAATGGTTTTGATGCAGTTTCAGTTAACATTAAAGGTGTATATGGGAGTTTCCTAGCATATTTTGCTCGTTGGCATTTGTCGCATGAATTAATATAGTTAGTTATTGTTAGTTTCATATTTTTCCAATAATAATTTCTTTGAAGATATTCCAATGTTTCGTTTATTCCGCGATGATTAGTTTTACCTTCATGATGATTTTTTATCAACAGCAGTTGTTCTTCTTTATCAGTTACTGTATTAATTATTTTTAAGCATCTAATCAATTTTGATCCTTGTTGTGAAAAGTGTTGTAAGTAAACATTGTTAAATTTTTTGTATAAATTATCTGTACGAAAGTAAATGAAATAAGTCTTATTTATTATTGTATATTCCTTTAGGAATTTCAATATTAGGTCCTCATTGTTCGTCTCAGATAATTCTATAGTTATTATTTTATGATCTTCCTCTACTTTTTGTTTAACAATTAATTTGTTGTATAATCGAGGGTATACTAAAATTTGGTTTACTTTATTGTTTATTATTTCATCTAATATCCTTATTTCGTTATTTGTGGTTTCGTTAAATGTTGAGTGTTGTGTATCGTAATTTGTTTGAGCGTCAGGTGGTCTTATTTGTACGTCAGAGATTATTTCGATATTTGGTTTACGTTTTTGGGTTGTAAAACTTGTTGATGGAGTGAGCTATAGAAAAAGTTTTCTTCCTCTATTACTAGTGACATTGCTCTTTCGAGGCTATTTGGATTTCTCAATCTAAAATTATTTTGTATTTGTCCCGTGAGACCTTTTATAAATGTTCTTAAATCTAAGTTATCATAGTTCTTTAAAAAAATGTTTTTTTTTGGATGAAGGATACTTGAAGAGTTTAATTTAGATATTATAAGACTTCTTGCGTCTTGGCAACGCATAACGAAATTGTATGGTGTTTCGTTTTTATGTGGTCGCAAAGCGATTAGATCTTGTACAAGGCAATCAATATCTCGTTGATCTCCAAAACTTAATCTTAACGCGTCTTTTATTTCTGACCAATTACTTAATTCTAATCTAGAACCAATTAAACTTAAAGTACGTCCTGTAAGCTTTCCTATAATAGCTCGTACAATGAAATTATTTAATGTTGAGTCATCACTACTAAATTGTGTTATTCAAGTTTCGCAATTTTCTATAAAGATATTTAACGTATGTGGATTTCCTTCGTAATTAGGAATTGTATCGACATATAAACGTAAAAGCTGATAATTTACATGTGTTTGATTTGATACTGCCATATTAGTAGGTACCTTGTTTTGTTGTTATACTAGTATTAATTAACTGATTTATTAAATCTTCTATGTCTGTGTCAATATTTGACATTCAGTATACTCAAATATATGTTGTTTCTTTGTTACAGTAATATATATTTCTTATTTCTAATCATTTATTACTACTTTCTTTTAAAATGAAAATTATTATTTTTAGAATTTATAGATAGGATAATTCAATTTTTGGACTTACATTAAAATCTCGTTTATTTTCATTGTTTTTTTGTTGCTTTCTTCTTATATCTAACGCGTTCTGGTTTCCACTATTTTCTCTTCCGCCAGTTTCCTGAACTTCAGCGATTTTGTCCTTGGCTCTGGGGTGTGTAGAACTTCGACGATGCTGTCCTAGGTTCTGCAGGTGTCAAGCTTTGGCGATGTTGTCCTCGGCTCTGACGGTGTGTAATTGTTTTTACTCGGGAACCACTTGTAAACTCACCACTAAACTATTGTTTTTAGACTGGATTTGCGATTTTTGTCAAAACCGTGAGGTAATATTTACTTGTTCGATTGACTTGTCTATAAACTGTTAAAACAGACCGAAACTCGTGATTTTTGTCGATTTTCGTTAGACAATCCTTGCTTGGATTTTTGTCAGATCTTTTTGCTTTAGGATTTTGTCAAATGCTACCGACTGCGCCAGTTAAGTGTCGTTTTCCGGAAAGGGTCTTTTTAAAAACAATTACTTTGACAATTATATTACTTAAGATACATTTAGTTCCAATAATAACATAAAAGTGATTACATTTTGTTTTTACATATATTTATAGACTTTCCTATACAATGGAGTCTTTACTTATAATATGAATAATATAATATGAGTAATATGATTTTTTTTGTGTTGAATCAGCTAGTTGTCATCCGGTATCGATGTCTTAACTAGCAGGTATAGTAATAGTATGAAATAATTGACAATTGTCATGAGTACTTAAAGCAGCGATACTCAACCTTTTTTTCCTTCGGGCCGCATACCGATTTTTTCTATTTCAGGTGGGCGGAAATCTGACCTTTTTTTCTTTGTCACCTAAAATTTTCCACCCCCTAATGAGAAAGCTAATTTTGACATCTTAAAGGCCCAGGAGAAAAAACGTCATTAAATGATTTGTGTTTCGCGTTATAATGACGAAAAATGTTATATTTTTTTGATATAACATGATCACGACAAATCAAACAAGTTATCGAATCCTGTTTGTTTGGCACAACAAAATATGCTTCTTCCCACTTATCCTGAAACATTCTATTTTCTTCAGTTAATTTTCGTTTGCATTTTGAAAACTCTCCTGCCATCGTGGGTATAAATAATTTGTATAGTAATTTACATTAGAAACAGTTACAATATCGATATATCCACTTTCTGGCATTTGAAATTATATGTTACAATAAACAAAACTGTTTGAAAAACTAGAAAAACAATTGTTGACAACAATGAAGAATAAAAAAGTGGGTGGGGATACTTATGCACATGCGTTATACCTACTTCTTCTCGTGACATCTAGCGAGCAAATGGAAAACTAAAAACATGTTTTACTATAACACAAATCTGTATTATCTACACATCTACACGAATCAACGATATGGATACCTAACTTCAAAAAACAAAAAAAAAGTATCTGATGACTGATTACTTTGGGCCGCACATAAAAGCTGGCCGGGCCGCAGGTTGAGTATCGCTGACTTAAAGGTATACATAATATATATACTAATAACCATTTATGATAAATAAGATTAAATTAGTTAACATTAATAATTCATGAATATTTTTTGGTGTAAGCTTACAGGAAATTTGGCATTATTCATAACCAATTTATCTTGCATTTTATATAATTCTTTATATAGCAACATAGGTGAAATAATAGATGGATTTATTAAAGAATCAATTTCAGACACATATTGAGTCCACATTAAATTAAATATACATATGAGTAAGTAAAGACTGTTTCAATTGTTGTCTATGAGTTGTATAAGAAAGAATTTCTTTTATCTTTAATAAATTACGTTCCAAAACATATTCATTAAATAATAAATTATGAACAGTTTTATTTTGACTTGTTATGGCCGCTTGGAAAAAATAAGATTGTTCTTTAAATGTTTTTCCTGCTATGATAAAATAGTCAAAAGTAAAAATGTTCATTTGTAAAATTATTGTACGGCGTTTTGAAAACGAGTATATAAAATTTGTATATAATTTGTAAATGTAATGATGGTTGACAATAAAATTACTTAATTTCATTTCATTATGTGTTACAGATTGAATTTTTTTATTATAATATTTAGCATCATCAGAATCGAGAGTACCGAATATAAATTTACTAGGTTTTCCTACAATATTTATTGAAACTCTGTTGTTATTAATTTTGACTGTAAAATGACCAATTAATTCAAATAATTCAAAATTACGTTGATAAGATCATTAATTGAGTCATTGACATGATGTATATAGGATGATTCAGCACTGTCGTGCCAGGTGCCAAACTTAAACAGTAGATTGAGAAAAATATTTTAAGCCAAAAACTTCCAATAAACATGTGTCCGGAAATTTTTCGTTAGGGAACTACAGCCCTCCAAAGATTTTGCTCAAAATGAGTTTTTATTTAATATCTAGGGAACCCTTTGTGATAAAATTATGAAATTTGGTATTCTGTTTAGTAATAATAAGTGCTATCGATTTCTCGTATTAAACAATTATAATTTAGACCAGAGATGTATGGGGTCAGTGGGCCCATCGATTTTTATCTAGTATTTTTTGTTCTATAGTTTTTTTTATAAAGTTGGGCACTGATTTAAGGTTATATGACACAAAATACGCAAAAACATACTTTGCTTATTTGTCATAGGACAAACCGTTTTCAAGAAATATCGATGGAAAAGAAAGCATGCAGAATTTAACTTAATACGGATGTTTCAAATTACAAATAATAAATTTATATTCATGTTCTATGATATATAATAATAAATTTATATTCATGTTCTATGATAAAAATTAAGACAAAAAGCTAAAATAAGTTTACCTCAAAAAATGCATCCTTATCAACAAATAGCCATTTTTAGTTTCGTTTTTTAGTCAAGTTAGTAAAGTACGTGTAACAGTATTAGAACTGACTATAGATCTTAGAGGATTTATATTAAAAGGTTTCTTTATAAGAACTTTTTTTCTTACCTTTAATCATAGAACAAGAATATAAATTTTTATTTGTAATTTGAAGCATCCGTATTAAGTTAAATTCTGCATGCTTTCTTTTCCATCGATATTTCTCGAAAACGGTTTGTCCTATGACAAATAAGTAAAGTATGTTTTTACGTATTTTGTGTCATATAACCTTAAATAAGTGCCCAACTTTATAAAAAAACTAAAGAACAAAAAATACTAGATAAAAATCGATGGGCCCAATGGCTCCATACATCCCTGGTCTAAATTATAACTGTTTAATACGAGAAATCGATAACACTTATTATTACTAAACAGAATACCAAATTTCATAATTTTATCACAAAGGGTTCCCTAGATATTAAATAAAAAACTCATTTTGAGCAAAATCTTTGGAGGGCTGTAGTTCCCTAACGAAAAATTTCCGGACACATGTTTATTGGAAGTTTTTTGCTTAAAATATTTTTCCTAATCTACTGTTTAAGTTTGGTACGACAGTGCTGAATCATCCTGTATATTAATTTTGATCAACAGATTAATATTGTACTCACCTTCATGAGAAGAATCCATTTTGAAAAGTTGGAAAACGTTCACTTATAAACTTTTTATCTGCGTTTGAAAAAACTATTGTTCTTACATTAAAATCTCTTGGAGTATTACACGATTAAATTTATATCTATAAAAGAGTTTGTCCTTAACCACTCACTCACTCACTCATATATCAACGTACAGCCCAAACCCCTGGACCTAGAAACGTGAAATTTCGTAGCTGCTTTCCTTTTATGATGTAAGCACCCACTAAGAAAGGATTTTTCGAAATTCAACCCCTACGGGGTTAAAACGGGGTGTCAAAGTTTGTATAAAAAAATATTTTTTTTGTTCGCATTTAATTGAAACTTATCGAACATTCTCTACAATATAATGAAACAATTATTTCAGCATTTCCGAAAATTCAACCCCTAAGGTGTTGGAGGGGTGGAAAATTTTTTAAAATATTTTTTTTTGTATTCACCGAATGAAACATGGCGCAAGAAGGTACTCTACAAGACAAATATCAGTTGCAAAAATTCAACCCCTATTAAAATGGGGGGGGGGGGGGGGGGGGTAAAATTTTATATATATTAAAGTAAATTCGGAAAAAATTAATATCCAATTAAAAATGAAAATTCGATATTCAAGCCCTAATAGCATGGGACGGGGATGAGGATGGATTTATTATCTGCATACCTGCTTCAGTTATAAAGGTAAATTCGGGCAAAATAGTCATCTATTAAAATAAAAATTTCAACATTCAACCCATAATAACGGGGGTAGACAGGGGGTGCATTTTTGATATATTTATCGGCATAGCTGCTTAAGTTATAATGGTGGAGTCGGGCAAAATAATAAGCAATAAAAAAGTTCGATATTCTACTCCTAATGGTGAGGGTAGACAGGGGGTGGGTTTTTGCAATTTTTAACTAAGATCCGATGTATTGACGTTTTTTTATAGGTAATGAATAAAAATCAATATAAAAAAATGTAATACATATGTCTTTCCCTATCACGTATGGAGGGTTGTAATTAGTTTCGAAGTTTACGCGAGCGAAGCCGCGGGATTCCGCTAGTTATCAATAAACAGATGCAAAAAATTATTAAATATAAATGAAATATATCTTTAAAAAAATTTTATCTATGTTAAAAAAATATAATTATATTGAGGTTCATTATTAGAAGATACAGAACAAGGTATTATTGCCTTTTTGCCATATAATAAACATAAGGCAGCGTTTCTCAACCTTTTAGTATTTGCGACCCAATTTTCAATCACAATTCTCATCGCGCCCCCCTTTCCCCCACCGTCATACAAAAATTTTCACCGAAAAATAGATCTCAGCTAAGTATAAAAAAATTCTTCGAGTGTCAATTTCTAATATTAAACCTTCTTTCGAAAAACTTTGCTTTCCAAGACAGGCCTAAGGGAGTCACTAATAATAATCTTGTGATAAATTTAAAATTGATAAGTTAATTATTAAATACATTGTACAGTACTGATACATTCCTATTTATAAGTGTATTATATCAGTGTAAATGTAAACGTGTATTTTATTTTTTATTTTTTATTATGTCAGAATGTATTTTATTGCATTTCTTTCAGTAAATTAAATACATTTTTTAATAATATTTTTTTTCTCGATATGCTCGTGAATCAGTTTTATCACGCCCCCCTTGGGGGGCTCGCCCCACAGGTTGAGAATCGCTGGCATAAGGGATTAAATTATCCCAATTTTGCTGATCTTTATCAACATAATGTCTAAGATACTCGGCCAATGTGCGATGACTTCTTTCCAAAGCACCATTAGACTGAGGATGATAGGCAGTTGTATGCAATTTAGTTATTTTAAGTAATTTACAAGTTTTATAAAATATTTCACTTAGAAAATTTGTACCTTGATCAATTAATATAGAATCAGATATTCCATATTGGCAAATAATATGTGAAATTTTTTTCGCCATAGTATAAGCATCTTGTTTTTCAATAGGAATTGCTTATGAAAACTTAGTTAAATTATCCTGTAGATTTAACATATAAGTATTATTATGAAAAGTTCTAGGAAGTGGAACTACTATATCTAAAAATAATTTTTCAAAAGGTTTACTCGAGGTAGTAGTAATCACCATAGGTTGTTCTGTCTTCTTATTAGGAATTTTATTAAATTGACAAGACTTACAAGATTTTATATATGTATTATAATATAATTTCCTTTTTCAAGCTAGCCCAATTATATTGATTTTGGATACGTTTATAAGTTCACGAGACATCTTGATGTCCGCCTAAAAGATTATCATGAAATTCTCAAATTATTTTATATTTTTCCTCTAAGGTCAAATCATCCATAAAATTAAGTAAAGTAGGTAGGTAATTACAATTGAGGTAGGTTTCAATATATACTTAAATACATATATTAATTAGGAATAAAAATATTTTTTATATCATTGTTACGCAATAATTCAAATAAAACACCTTTATAATTTCATTAAAATAGTATTTTATTATTCAATATTTAAGACACAAGCAATCTTGTATACAGACAATCTGATAATGCCTCAGTCTCCTTGATGCATCTGCATCTCAGATCCACTTGAGTAACATAAACATTCTCACCAGGGTTTGGTGAATAGACTAAACAAACTACACCTTATCTTATTGAATATAGCCAAATACACATATGTGTATATGTACCTATGTATTAAAAATTCTTAACATTTAAAAACTTAACATCATATTCAATTAAAATATCTTTCAAATGTAAAATATAATTATATGTATTCTTTAATAACAATTCATTATTTACAATATCCTTAACACCTATATGGAAACATGTTTTTTATAACATTAAGTGAAACATACGGTCAATTTGACCGTTATGTGTTTTTTGATATTTTTTTTAAATTTTCGTTTGTATAAGTTGATGTATTGGTAGACAAATTATGTTAGAACATTTAAATAAATAAAAACTGTTTATTGATAACAATTTTATTAATTAATTAACATGTTTTCAGTAAATAAAAAAATACTTATGAAACCAAAACTTCGCTTTCACACACTTTTTGAATGTTCAGCTTTATACATTATACACATTCTTCAGCACAGTCAGTGCAGACTCTTCTCTGACACTGACCACAATTGCTTGTCATCAAAGTCAGGATCATTAGTTGTCAAACATTTACTACTACCAGGACGGTTCATTATGTATGAAAAATATATAAGCACACGGTAAAACCAATAAGAAACTATGTACAGTTTATATACAGTTCATATACTATCAGAATACACACAAAGCAGGATAAAACTATAATCAATCTATATACAAATACAGGTCACCATAACGCAAAGAGAAACATACGGTATATCTGACCGACCGTAAAATGACAAAAACAACTGCACCCGACAACGCGCTGGGCGAAACTAATAAATAGTGTGAGTAATGGATAATTTTCGGGGAGGGGGGAAGGTACTCTGAGCGTCAAATTCCAAAGTCAACCAAATAGCCAATATAAGAACGCAAAAATGCGAGTCGGTCAAATTGACCGATGTTTCCATATAGGTGTTAATTAAAAAATCATGTCTTGCGCGCTTTTGTATATAAAACATTAATTCCATATTAAACTTATTAGGAACATTAAAACTAGATCGATCTTTATTATCAAAATTACAAACATGTTTATCATTAAAATTACGAGTCAATCCAGATTCTGCACTAGTATTATCAGGATGAGTGTTATCATCAACAGTCGTTAAAGACCCTGTACTAGCGACATCAAAATTATTTTTCAACAAACTCTGTGCATGAGTAATAACTTTTACGTTATCAAAATTCTCAAAATGATCATTATTATTAAAAAACAAGAACAATTACATGCATTATGCAATAAACATTTCACAAATACAAAACAATCGTATAAATTTAAATTCTTATTCTTTAAATTCAATAAATTCAAATTCTCATTCACGTGAATATCAAAATACAAATTGTCGAACAATTTTTTATGTTATGAGTATGACCCTGTTTTTTACAGTAAGGTAACGGCACCAGTTATGGCCTCTATAACAGCAAATATTCGTTTTTTTGGGTTGATGGGTTACTTTTTTGTAATTTTAATGAACTCATGCTACTAACATAACAAGTAACTCTATTGAATCAATTTAATTGCCAAAGTCCGCTAATATAGTATATTATTTAAATTATAGCCTTTTATTTTGCTTATGTTTTTTCTCCAGTAATGGATAAAGTAAATCCAGTAATGGTAACCCAGTAATGGATAATTACAAAATGATAAGTACTACGACACAAAATGTATACAATAATGAATCGTAATCGATACTATGATAATATAATAATTAAAAATTAGTTTACACTATTAATTTGGACAGGGCCGTATTAAGTAAAATTTATTTTATTAATATTTAATAATAAATAATTAACTACTCAATTAATTATTAAGCAATGGAAGTTGTGACATCGATGTATTAAACCAATAATGTATGTTGAATATTTAAGCCAGGCACGTATTAGGACAAATTTATAATTAGGTAGAAAATATTTTCCCATAAAAATTGCATAAAAATGAAAATATTAAGCAATTACAGTTATGACATTAATGTAATTAAATCAAAAATGTGTATATGAATAATTTAGTCAGGTGTGTATTAAGAAGATTTTAAAATTTGTCTTTAAACATAAAATTTGTTTAAAAATGAAAATGTTAACCAATGAGAGTTTTTATATATATGTAATTAAATCAATAATATTTATTGGATATTTAAGTCAGGCACGTATTAAAAAGAATTTATAATTAATATTTTCAAATAAAAAAAGAAAATATTAAACAATTATAGTTATGACAATGATATAATTCAACCAAAAATATATATATGAATATTTTAGTCAGGCACGTACTAAGAAGAATTTATAATTGTTTAGTGCTTTCAGTTTGTATTTCAGTTATGATATTGGTGTAATTAAACCAAAAATATGTATATAAATATTTTACTCGTACGTATTAAGAAGAATTTATACTTAATATTTGCTCATAAAAATTATATAAAAAAGAACATGTTTACCACCCGTAGTTGTCGGTGACTTATTAAGAAAAATGTACAAATAATATTATCTAAAAAAAATTAAATCACAAATAATAAGCAAGTATTAAACAAACATTTAAATCAATTATCAAATTAATGCCAGTAGGTACCTTATTTCATCCCAATCTGTAATTAATATTATTTCTGCTATAAAAAAGTATAGAATGGGAGCCACTGGCGTAGTAAGAAAAATTTTCGGGGTGGGGGGGGGGGATATTTACATATGTGTTAAATTTTGGAAGGTATGATATTTTCTCAAAACATTTTTTAGAACATTGTGCATTTCTGGGGGGGAGTTCCCCAACCCCCCACCTTATTATGTCACTGACGGGATCGAAGTGGGTAGGCCCAACATCATATATCATCCATTTTTTTTACGATAAAATTATTTTTAAATTTTCGTTAATACAGACCTGCCCAAATTACACAATTCTATGTTTTAGTTTAGTTAGTTAAGGTTCGAATCCAGGATGTGAAGTTTTTAAAAACAACTACTTGACAATTACTATGTATATCGTTTAATATAAAAAGCAAGAGTGATTTTACAATGGTCATTACAGTGCTTATATACTAATTCCTTATCTTAGTTAGTATTCTAAGTATTCCTTATCTCCTGTCATGCAATCTGTGTCTGGTCCTGATAACGGGGACAAAGGATTCTTTGTCTGGTTTTCTCATGGTCAGACATCTGTTTCCTGTATCGATATCTTAACTCCTCCGCACTTAAAGGAGAGTTCTGGGGTTGTCCTCAGGACTCGTGAACCTTAATTCCAGGGTCTCATGGGGTTGATCTTCATCTTCCTTTAATTTTCTACTATTCTTAAATTTCTTAGTATATTTACGGTAAGTATATATAATTACAATCATTACAAATACATATAACATAATTGTTCATATGCTAATATTATTATAATGTACAGGTGTATCAGGTATTGAATCTATTTGAGTTTTTTGGATTTCTAACCCATTTTGTATATGTTCTAATTCTTTTAAATTTACAGTGTTTAACCTTATTGGTTTGTAACTAATATTTTGAGTATTATTACTTAAAATGTTTTCAAAGTTTAATTTGGGTAACTCAATATTTCTAAATTCAATTTTACTATCTTGATACGTTTTAATCTTTATATTATTAATAGTAATTTCACATTGTGAGTCTAATTCTAACAGGTATGTTCCTTTTATAGGTATATTGTTTTTGTCATTGCCACATTTTTGGATGGCTATAAGAGTATTTGGTGATATTATCAACCACTTATTGTTTTCAATCTTTTTAACTTTTACATTGTTTATTTTTGTTTTGATTTGGACACAATTGTTTATTTGTTTGGAGTATTTAAGTAGCTGCACTTCACAGGGCAATTCTTCTTCTTGAAGTTCCGTGGGGTTGTTTTCCTTGCAGATATATTCTTGAGGGCTGATTTCTTGACACGTTGAGTCGAGGAATGAGTATTTTTGCTCATTCAATATCAAGTAGGTGGAATGTGGAAGGATTGTTTTATAGTCTATTTTGCTTGGAGTAGGTAACGGGTATAGGTGGTAATAATTGTAATTTTCATTCTTCACTATAGGTATTTCTATTATAAATGTTATTTGATTTCCTTTATGGTAGGCTTTGATTTCTATGATTTTTTCAAGTAATAACATATTCTTTAATGTTGGATCTATAGGTAATTTATTAGGTTGTAGTTGCTCAGTAATTGACTGGATTTCATTTAAAAGATCATTAGGTTCAGTTATCGAACTATGGAAGGTATTTAATTTTGCAAATGTAATTGCTACTTCTATTCTTTCCAGGATATCATACATAATTTGGAAAGCTGTTATTATCTGGGATGCTACCATTTGAATAACTAAATATTGTTGTGTATCTATACTTGTTATTTCTACATTTTTTAATGTGTGCTGGATTCGCATTATATGAGATTTCAAAACTATTTGATTGTGTGATAGGTTTTGGGCTGTGTCTTTGAATTTCTGTATAGAATGTTGTAAGAGTGTAATGTGTTCACTTACTGAATTTTTTAATTTATTTTGATTATTTGATAGTTTATTTATCAAATTATCATATTTGTTAGCATCGTTTTGGTCTAAATTACCAGTTATCGATTTTATTATGGTTCCAAATCCATCAATAAGTCCTCGTTTATTTCTTTTATTGCTACTCATGGGGTTTATTTGATTTATCTGTGTTATAATTTTATTCTCAAGCATGTCCATTAAGTTATAAGAATTGAAAAATTCTCTTTTATATTTAAGGGTCCTTTCGTCGTTATTATTAAAAGCATTTTTTAATTTATTGGCGTGTTCTTGAATTATTTTGAATTCTTTTGTTAGATTAGTAATATCAAATATTTGTACAAATGACCAGTGGTCGATTTTGTTTTGAGCATTACCCAATTTTAAGGGTAAAAGTCCGGGATTGTCGTTTAGTTTATGAAAGGTGGGATATGTCAGTCCGATGTTACAGCAAGCGAAGAATCTGTAACAATAGATGGTTTTCTTAGTTCTTTTATGTGAACTATTTCCTTCTTTTTTGTTTTTTCGTTAATCATTTCAACTCTGTTGTGTTCTAACATATTTGTTATTTTATAAGGTCCTGAAAATTTATTAAATTTCTTATTTCTTTTCTGAGGATTTTGCTTAAATACGGTTTGTCCTATGTGAAATTCCTGACTTTCGTTTCCTTGTATGTTAGTTTTTGATATTATCTTTTCCTTTTTGTCCTGTAATTTTTTATTTATTCCTTGATACACGTGTTTTAATTTTTCTTTATGGTTTTCTACATAGTCGGTGTAGAATGTACTAGGTATGAATAGTTCATTTGGATTTCTCGAATTTGTGTGTCCGAATGTTAATTCGAAGGGGGTATAATTGGTTGAACTATGTATAGAATTATTGTATCCTAGAATTGCATAATTCATTAAATTTTCGTCTTTGGGGTAACTTTCCTTTAAAATTCTTAAATGTTCAATTATAGTTGAGTGAAATCTTTCAACAACGCCATTTGATTCGTGGTGTTTTGGGGTCGTAAAGTGTATTTTTAGAATTCAGTTCCATTGTCTATTATAAAGGTTTCAGGTATTCCGAATGATGTAAAATAGTTTATTAAAGCGTTGCTTATGTGGATAGCTGTTTTTCCTGTGATATATATTGCTTGTGCGAATTTAGTGAAAGAATCTATTATTGTTAAATAGTTTTTATTATCGTACATAAAAATATCGATGTGCACAATTTGAAAAGGCTTTGATGCAGTTTCTGTCAACATCAGGGGTGTGTAAGGTAATTTTCTAGCATACTTTGCACGTTGGCAATTATGGCAAGAATTAATGTAGTTGGTTATTGTTGTCTTCATATTCTTCCAATAATAATTCTTTTGGAGGTATTCTAAGGTTTCCGTTATTCCGCGATGATTAGTTTTTCCTTCGTGGTGATTTTTAAGTAGTAGTAGTTGTTCTTCTTTATCAATTATAGTGTTTATTTGTCTTAAGCATCTGATCAACTTGGGTCCATTTTCTGAGAAATGTTTTATGTATGTTTCATTAAAACTTCTATATAAGTTATCTGTTCGAAAATATATGAAATAGGTCTTGTTAGCAAATGTATATTCCTTTAGAAACTTTAGTATAAGGTCTTCATTATTTGTTTCGGGTAGCTCAACTGTAGTAATTTTATGGTCTTCTTAAGTTTTTTGATTGATAATTAGTTTATTATATAGTCTGGGGTATACTAAAATTTGGTTTATCTTGTTGTTTATGATCTCATCTAATATTCTGATACCATTGTTCGTTGTTTCATTATAAGTTGAATGTTGGGTGGTTATTCCAGTGTCGTCTCCTATTTGTTTAACTTGAATATCAGATATGATTTCTATGTCTGGTATTGTTCTTCTATTTATTGGGGTAGTGTCTAGAATTGGATTTTCTGCTAAGTTTCGTAAATACTCTAGTGCTTCTTGGTTTATGTCGCCAGGGTTGTTTATGATTAGTGAATACAATACCGGTATCCCGAAATACCGAAAACCGGGATACCGGTCAATTTTCTCCGGTATTACGATACCGGTATTTGTTCGAATTATACCGGAATTTCGGTATATGTTCGGTATTTAATAATTTACTAGAGAGTTAAATTTTACACTAAAAAATTGTTGCTAACTTCATTTTGATTTGTATAATATATTACTGTTCTTTCAAAAGTGTTCTATTGTTATATGATATACATATAAATATTAAATTAATAATATATTTAAGAACATATGTGTGATTTTGGTAAGTAAGTATTTAATTTTAATGTTAATACAAATATATAAACATACAAATAAAGAATTTTAAAACGAGTAATATATTATTAATATTATACATGCACCTAGATCATATTTCGGAAAAATATGTTATACATCATTGCAGTAATGATCTCGTTCAGAATTAAATGTAAAACTTTATAGATTTTAGAGCTAATTATTTGATATGCCTTCTAAATTTTGTTTGCAACAAACAATTAAGCGCGTATTTTAAAAATTATAGTTCATTTTAATTAATTTTAAATTATTTAAATCTTTGATAACTATTTATCCAGGTACATAAGTATGTTTGGGGTTAAAGCACTGATTTGGTATTACTGTATGTTTTTATTTATATATTTAACGAAAAAAATTGATAAATTTGAATTTTGAACGTCCGTTGACGCATGCGTGCAACCTGTTTCGGTTGTTAGGAAATATTCAATTTTAGCCATCATGTTTGACTTATAATCAGTCCAATCATGTCAATGGATTAAAGCTAAAATATACATAATTCATAATAAATATATGAAATATTTATTATAGTATGTGCAATGTAAACATTTTTGTTTTTAATTTTTGCCTTAAATAATTCACGATACGTGTAGTAACGGATTTAAGGGGCTTTAGCTCTCCACTCAAAAAATTATGTCGAAAGATTATCAGGTATATTTTATATTAATATTACAATATATTATAAAGTTGCAATTATGGTTCCCCCCAGATCTACTTACGATTCCTGGATTGATGCATGAATAGGTGTAATAACAAAACAAAATTGAATGTTCTATGTATACTTGTATGTATTATCGAAAAAAATAATATTCTTCAGTATTTTAAAATATAGGTACCAATGACAACAATGTCGGAATTATTTTTTTAATGAAGGTATAAGAAAAATATTAAAATTCAATATTAATTAAATTAGTTATTTTTTGATCAAAGTCGTTGTGAACTGTTTAAATTCAATATTGTATAGGTATATAAAGATTTTATAATATTATACATACAAGGAGTGGAACAGTTGGTGAAAAAAAAAAATTGTTTTTTGAAGATGAAGGTATAAGAGGTGTTACGACTAGTCCACGAATATCCACAATTCAACCAAATAGTGTAGAATCGGAGAGCGCATTCTCGGCAGCAAATAAAATATGCACAAAAATTAGATCTCAGCTAAACGATAGAAGTATCGACTGTTTATGTTTTTTAAGAGTATATTTTAAAAACACTGATAATATCTTTTAGTTGTAACTATAAAATAAACTAAAAAAAAAAATTTATTTATAAAACTTTATAATATTTACATTTATTTTTAACAGAATTAAACTTTATTATTATACTTATTTAATTGTTTTTATTTTTTTATTAATAAAAAATGCAAATGTAATTTTATATATTTATTTTTTACATTTATTATAATTGTATTATATTATCTTTAATTTTTTTTAAATACCGGTATTAATACCGGTATCCCGGTTTTGACATAAAAAAATACCGTAATACCGGTATTACAATTTTGGTCCGGTATTGTATTCACTATTTATGATAGATTCATTTTCTAATGCGTTAATCTTTATTCGGGAAAGAGCATCCGCGTTAGTGTTAAGTTTTCCTTTTTTGTAAACTATGTCGTAATGGAATTCTTCTAATTTTAATCTCCAACGAACCAGTTTTGAATTTGGTTCTCTTAATTTGTTAACCATACTAAGGGTCTAGAATCGGTGTATATTGTGAATTTTTTTCCAAATAAATAGGGTCTGAAATATTTACAAGCCCATACTATTGCGAGTAGTTCCTTTTCAATTGCACTGTATTTCTGTTCAGATTCGTTTAATGTTCTAGATGCAAAAGCTATAGGTTTGTCTGATCCTATCGTTCCTTGAGATAAAATTGCTCCTAAGGCTACATTGGATGCATCTGTAGTTAAAAGGAATTCTTTCGTAAAATCGGGGTATTGTTATTATTATATTATTTTCGTTCAAATATTTTTTTAATTCTATTAGCTCTTCATTCTCGTATAATATAGGAACTTGTGTGTATGGTGAAATTAATCGTTCGTTATTTAAGTCTATCGAAATATCTAGTTGTCTCAAAAAGTCTATGCCTATGAGTCCGTCATATTTATCACTAAATTTGAATAGGTGGAATTTATGCGTTTCGGGTACATTGAAAATATCGAATACGGGTATTACCATGACTTGATTATGTCTACTTGTACCGTGAGCTGTTCTTACACTAAAATTTTCGGAAAAAATATAATTTGAATAATATTTCCAAGCTATTATGGGATCTATTAAACTACGCGTGCTTCCGGTATCTATTAAAAAGTTTGCGTCGAGTTGTGGTATATATACATAGGGTAGATTATATTTTGGGAAATTGACATTTATTACGACATTTATTACATTTTCATTTTGTTCGTTTTCTAGAAACTGGAATCCATTAATTTCATTATTGAAATTTTCTCTTTCAAACTTAAATTCGTCATTGTCATAAGAGTTTATTTCATTAAAATGTTTTGAGGTATTTGGTTGTTCATTATATTCTACATTTTGTAAATACAACTTATTAACTGGATGTTTACTGTTTCCTGACGAAGTGTCCATTGGTACTGGGGTGTATGGATTTTGATTTTGCGTAAATCTTTGCGGGGTATTTACATTTTTGGTGTGTCCCGATTGTGAGTTGTAAAAAGTTCTGAATTGTTGTGGTTTCATATATCTCTGTTCATTGCGCCTAATTTGACTTTGGTTTTGATTAAAGTAAGGGTGTCTTTGTGTGGGAAAATTATTAGGTTTCCACTGATTCGCGTTATTATTTATATTAGGTACTTGATTGAAATTCTGGGGTCTCTGGAATTGATTATACTGACTAAAGAATGGTCTTGGTGGTTGAAAATTTGAGAACGGTCTACTGAATTGTGGTCTTTGATTTTGATAAGATGAGTTATACGCATGTGTATTTTTTGTTGCTGGTTGAATTCTGTTAATTGGTTTATAAGAGTTTTGGCTGTTTAAATAATTACTTCTGTTTTGACTATAAAGGAAATTTTCCTCCTCTATAACTAAAGACATTGCTTTTTCTAAACTTTCGGGGTTTCTTAAACGAATATTATTTTGGATTTGTCCATTTAAACCTCTTATAAATGTTTTTAAAGCAAGATTGTCGTAATTTTTTGTGCTAACTTCTCTTTCGGCTGTTGTTAATTCTAATGTGTTCAGTTTTGAAAGTATTAAGCTTCTTGAATCCTGGCATCGCATGCCAAAAGTGTATGGTGTTTCGTTTTTAGTGGGATGTAATGCTATTAGATCCTGTACTAGACAATCTACATTTCTCTGATCTCCGAAACTTAGTTTCAGCAGATCCTTTATTTGTTTCCATGTTCGTAGTTCCAAACGAGATGCAATCAGGCTCAGAGCTCGTCCAATTAATTTACCTGTTATGGCTCTAAGTAGAAATTTTTTTACGGTTTGATCTTCATGACTAAAAGTGCCAATCAGACTTTCGCAGTTATCTAAGAATATGTTTAGTGTATGAGGGTTACCGTCGTAGTGTGGGATTGTGTCCACATATAACTTTAGTAATTGGAAATTTACAGGTGTCTGACTTGTAGTCGCCATATCTTTTATTGTTATTATATTTAGTCTATCTACTAGTTCACTTAATACTGTGTCGGTATTTGACATTCAATGTTTTTACTCGTTATTAAATATATATATTCAATTCTTGTTTTGAATGAAAATTAATATTTTTAGGATTATGTACAAGGATAATAATTGATTTGAACATACATTAATAGCTCATTCAGTTTCATTTTTCTTTGTTTCTTAGTCTAATCTGGTTTCAGCAATGTTGGTCCTCTACCAGGTCCTTGAATTCGGCGATGTGTGTCCTCCTTGGATTTGCAGAACTTCGGCGATGTGTGTTCTCGACTCTGGTTATCGTGACTTCGGCGATGTGTGTCCTCGGTTTCGATCTTGTAATTGTTTTTTTTTACTTCTTCTGGTTCCACTTAATTTTATTTCAATTGACTATTAACTGTTAATACAGAACGAATTTCGCGATTTTTGTCGAATTTTCGTTAGCCAGTCCTACCGACTACGCCAGTTAAGGTTCGACTCCAGGATGTGAAGTTTTTAAAAACAACTACTTGACAATTACTATGTATATCGTTTAATATAAAAAGCAAGAGTGATTTTACAATGGTCATTACAGTGCTTATATACTAATTCCTTATCTTAGTTAGTATTCTAAGTATTCCTTATCTCTAATTAATATTCTAAATGTAACCGATTTTTATTGCATATGTGCATCCTGTCATGCAATCTGTGTCTGATCCTGATAACGGGGACAAAGGATTCTTTGTCTGGTTTTCTCATGGTCAGACATCTGTTTCCTGTATCGATATCTTAATTAGTTACTATATTAACAAACTGTCTAATTTTTCCATTATTGTTTTGTATTTTTTTAATATAAAATATTATTTATAAATTTTCATTAATACAGGCCTGTCTTAGTTTTGCTATATTATATTATGTTAAAATATAGTCAATATAACAACTATCTTCCATTTTTTACCTTAGTATATCTATAGTTTTAAATTACTTCCTTAATACGGATCTGCCTTAATTACTCAGTTTTATTCATTACCTGAAATTTTACTTTGTTTATATATTTTTTTGCATAAAATAATATAAATGCTAAATTGACTATAATACGGACCTGACCAATTTAAATATGTTAATACCAAATTTACCTTTATAAGTATAATTCATTATATACTAATAATTTCAACCCGCTTGCATAATATTTTTCACACTCAGTAATGAAAACAGCATTTATAAACATCGAATCCATTACTGGATATAAGTAATAAATTAATACCCAGTAATGGATATTGAACACAACCCCCCCCCCCCCCCCCCTAGAACAATAAAATTAATTTTGGTGGTGAACCTATCTTTTAACTATGTTCAAGAATGAACTATTTTAATTTCACTTCAAAAAAAAAATTAAGCAGCGTAAAAATCACAAATAATCTAACTCGCGTCACTAATCATTTGCATAAGAAAATACACACTTCGTGGATGCCGACTGATCCGCGATGTTTAAATTACTTTAAGTACCCACCATTTTGGCACCCATTGGCCGATTGTCATCAAATTACGCTGTAAGATAGTTAAATGTATATAGATTAATATTCAGTAATGAGAGTAATCAAATATCAACAAATATTTCTAATTCAATACATTTAATTAAACATTGGCCAACACTGGGGTCGTATCCAAGACTGGTGCCGTTACCTTACTTACATGTTATAAAATGAACATTTTGTTTTGATATTTACGTTACTTGTAGAGGGTATAGGGCGATAAGATTTTAATCGACAATTATTAGATGTATGACCCAATTTATTACAGGTAAAGCATTTAATTTTTTTTTGTTTTTCAGTATTTCTAAAGTAACCAAGTCTGTATCGGACATTAAAACGCGTTCTTCATTTAATGATTCTCGAATTATGTCCTCTAAATTGGACGGATTTCTAGCTTTTAACATTTTTATTGGTTGTCTTAACCCTTCAATAAAAACATTCAATGCTTGATTTTTTATAAGATTGCTTCTGTAACATTTTTATTTTTTGTACTTATATTTGAAAGTGATTGATAGATTTTTTTTAATCGTAAAGAATAGGTATTTAAATCCTCATGTTTTTGCCGTTTACATGAATTAAGTTGAATTTGTAAATGTGTAACTGTATATACGTTGCCCTCCGAATGTATTGTCTAAAATAGTTCTTAAACCATCCCATTCCGAAATATTTTTAAATCTAGTTACTGATAATGCTTTTCCCTTCAATTTTGTGATTATTGCTGTTAATAAATTTGTTTTTGCATTTGGTATAACATTGGTGAGACTAAATTCACAAGTATAAATAAAGCTTTACATATCTTCTGGTTCTGCGCCAGAGAATTCTGGAATTAGTTTTATCGCAGTTTCTAAACTGAGCGACATTTTTAAGATATTATTTTCAAAACCACTAAAATTTAACGAATGTTCGGGATTAAATGATCGATCCGAAGAAAAATACGAGTCGTCGTCAAAAATATTGTGATATGTTGGTGGAGAGTCAACCGACATAAATACAAAAATATAACAAAATATAATAAAAACTTACAGGAAAATTATAAGATTAAGGTGGAAAGCCACTGTGACGGAAAAAAATATAATTTTTTTTCTTAGATTTTTTTAAGTATACATATTCATAAATATGTGTACAAAACATTGAGTTTAAATTTTGAAAATTAACGGAGTTACAGTCAATTTAGTGAGACGATATAGCACGGCCGATTATGACAAAACAAAAACATTAAACACGTTTATCTCGGAATGACATTTTTCGACCTGATCGACACGATTTCTCAAAGACTAATGAACCGATTACATATTTTTTTAAATAATTTTCGTAACTGTAGTAGCTATCGTTGCACGTAGCCGATTTTTGAAATTTTGATAATTACTAGTATTAAAACCGCTCTAATAAAAAAATAGGTCTTAAAAATTAAAAAAAATATTCAAACGATCGCCATTTAGTGAAATTTTAGTAAAAATTTTATTTATTTTTTTCATATAACCCTTCTCGAAATTGCGAGTCAACCATAGAGAAAAATATTTTTTTGGTCGTCACATCGAGGCTCATAACTTTGTAAATATTTAATATTTTTCAATAAAAATTTATATTAAATAAGTTGAATATATACTTAATAAAACGTCCTTTACTTGATTCAAAAATAATTAGTTATATCTGTGAAAGAAATTCCCAAACTTTGACAATGTTTTGACCCGTCACAGTGGCTATCCCCCTTAAGTATTTTCTTCTAAGCTGCATTGTGAAGTGTGTAGGTGCGCTGGATTGATGATGAACAAGAGAAATAGCGGTACTGGTCAGGTACTGCTTGAAGATTCACAATCCGTTTAAAAAAATAACAAAAAAACAAAACACTTTCACTAACACAAGATTTTGGATGGACGTTGGATTCTCGGTGGGTGTAGAGTAGTGTAGACGTTGATGTCTTGAAGATCTTGGAGCTTGAGAAAATTATTTTTCGATGAAGATAAAGCAAGATTGCCTTTTTGTAGAATCGGAGACACTTGGAGAAAATCGTAGACCACTTGACGAAATTGGAGAATTGGAAACTATAACAATTTTTTATCGAGGTTTTTGTAACAAATAAAGTACTTAAAAGAATATTTCCCCATCAATAGTTGCGCATTCTTTAGTAAAACAAAAAAATGAAATCTTGATACTTCAAACATGGAAAACTTGATTTGAACTTGGAAAACGAGCAAATCCCTCGCCGCAACCATCAGAATTATGTCGTAAACCCGGAGGAATATGAATAAGGTGTTTGTGCAGGATTTGTAGTAATCACAAGTTTTAATACATATATATAGTCGTGTCATTATAGCTGTATAAATACCCCAAAAAAAGTAAATTAGAGTCCTTTATATTATGGAACCTTAATTCTTTGTTGAATGTTTTGCATTTTGCAAATTGTCCAATTGTCAATTCACTTCTCGTAAAAAGTATTTCCACACATAAAATTATTGGGCACTATTTAATTTCACATATTTTTTATTAACATATTTATCTATATTTGACCATAATAATTAACAACTAATAATTCACCATTCAAAAACTATACTATGAAGATACGTTGACAAGTGCTTATTACGACCATAGATATTTGATATTTCGATCAATGTAAAAAGAAATGTAATGAGATACTAAAAGTCACTAGTTCTATGTCGATAACACCCCAGACGTAAATGGTAAATATATTGAATATTGTATACCAATCCTTAAAATTTGTTAAAATGCATTTTTTTACACATTCTTGGAAAAAAATAATGCAGCCAGTAGACCCTTGTAAGTGTATAGTTTCTAAAAGGGTCGTCTTTATTGCAACCAGATGTGTTGGCGCTAAACTTAAAAATTTCACTTTCTATATGGGTTAACATTACAATATCTTCATAAAAATATCAAAATGCAAATGCAGATTTATTTATTAAAAAATCCCAGAATCCCGGTATTTATATGTCTCTAATCCCGGGATTTCGAGATCAAATTATTAGGCGGGATCCCGGGATTGCAATCCCTAGACGCGACTAATATTAAAATATGATATTTATTGAATATTAACAAATAAACTATGTAAAGATGTATAATATAGAAAAATAAAGAAAATAATGAATATAAGTATTAAAATCACTTAACTAACATTTGACTTAACGTGATGAAAACAGATATCGACTCCCGCGAGTTGGAGAGGTGCGGAAGTTTTTATATCGAAATAAACAATAATTGTATTGTTTTCTATTGCGTTGTTGGAGACGTGGATTAATTGATAAAATTCCTTATTGAAAGGGTTTCTTTAAATTTTGGTACTTAGTAATAAAAATGCAATAACTATTAAGTTTTATGAATTTTGGAAGTAATATTAATAAAGTGTTACAAAATTAAGAAACAACGAAAGATAAATTAAGTAAAAATGAATAGAAGAATAGAAGTATTCATAAATAGATACTAGGACAGGGTGGTATTCACTACAATCCATTCTGACTATTTTCACCATGATGCCTGTGTGTCAGTCTGTATATACAGTAGTGTGATTTGAAATCCGAACACGTATGAATTATCATTACTGGTACCAATATTTTATTTGTAAGTTATTTTAGGTAGGTGTTATGGGTGGTTAAATACATAATTTAACTTTTATCTACATATAATATATTCCACAAAAAATCTTTTATTTACTTTATATTTTGTTTTGTTTATCAATACGTATTTTTCTGCATGTGTGAAAAGGCAAAAATAAATCATTTATTCACAGTATATTATAAAATAAACTGCCTTGCCAGGCACGAGACTTTTTTATACATCATGTCACCGAAGTATTAATATGTGATTACTTTTATAATTTAATATTTGATTTAAAAAATGTTTACTTACAAAATGATTTTCAGTGAATTAAATTGATACATTCTATTTAATATAGACATTAAATATTAAATGAAATCAATTTATATTAGTGATAATTGTATTAACATGTATTTATTTTACTAGATTTCAATTTTGACAGTTCTAAAAATAAATTCCAAAATTTTCATAAATAACTAGATTTTTTGTATTATTCAAATCATTTTTAAATCTATATCTATAAAAGAGTTTGTCCTTAACCACTCACTCACTCACTCACTCACTCATATATCAACGTACAGCCCAAACCCCTGGACCTAGAAACGTGAAATTTCGTAGGTGTCTTCCTTTTATGATGTAAGCACCCACTAAGAAAGGATTTTTTGAAATTCAAGCCCTACGGGGTTAAAACAGGGTGTCAAATTTTATATAAAAAAATATTTTTTTTGTTCGCATTTAATTGAAACTTATCGAACATACTCTACAATCTAATTTCAGCATTCCCAAAATTTAACTCCCAAGGTGTTAGGGGGGTGGAAAAATTTGTAAAATATTTTTTTTTGTTTTCACCGAATGAAACATGGCACAAGTACCTAGGTACTCAACAAGACAAATATCAGTTAGGAAAATTCAACCCATATGGGGATGGGGGGGGGGGGTAAATTTGTGTTATATTTGTCTTTATAATTGTTCATGATATTAAAGTAAATTCGGATAAATAAATATTTAATTAAAAATTAAAGTTCGATATTCAAGCTCTAATAGCATGGAACGGGGACGAGGATGGATTTAGATACGTTTATCTGAATACCTGCTTTAATTATAAAGGTAAATTCAGACAATATAGTTATCTGTTAAAATAAAAATTTCGACATTCAACTACAAATTGTGAGGGTAGACACAAGGGGGGTTGGTTTTTTACAATGTTTAACTAAAATCCGAGATATTTACGTTTTTTATAGATAATAAATAAAAATCAATATAAAAAATGTAATATGTAATTCTCCATCACGTATGGTGTGTTCTAATTAGTTTCGAAGTTTTCGCGAGCGAAGCCGCGGGATTCCGCTAGTTAAAACTAAAATTATTATTTTTTTGGTTACTTCATAAAAGATACAAAAAATGAATAGAACATAAATTAAAGAAAATAACGTTCTCTACAACTTGTATCTCAAAAAAATTTTTCTTATACCTACCGCTTAAAAAATAAATCGAAAAAAATAATTTTTTTTGATAATCGATTATTTCCTAAAAACAAATTTTGAGGGGGGAAATGGATAGAATATAAATTATAGATAAAAGTACCTTCTACAACTTTGATTTAAAATATTTTTTTCTACTGTGCACCGTTTCAAAAATAATTCGAAAAATAAGTATACTTCCGTTTCCGGTTTAGTGATGGTTTTTCTAAAATGGGAGGTGCACATCTAGAGTATACAAGAACCTTAAGTTTAAAATTCCATGTTCGTAAGTCTTACAGTTTTGGCTGTAGAGCGTTCACAGACACACACATACACAGACAGACACACACACACAGACGTCATTGAGATAATGGTTTTATTTGATTCAGGTACCCTTAAAACATGTGATTCCGTTAAAATCTCGAGTTAGAATTTTTTCGTGATCACTATACTTTATACATTACATTTCATGTATGTATAAAAAAATTATTAATAAAATTATTACAAAATTTTGTTTATAAACCATCTATAAAAAGTATTTAGTGTTAAATAGACCCTCCTCCTGCCTTTATTATGGCGTTATTCTCCTTGGCATTGAGTGGGTCAAATTTTTCAAATAATAATTAAACTCCTCTTCCCAGACTTTTCTTACGGTATTTATTAAATTTTCTTTATTTTTTGGCTTATGTTGAGCTACTTTTTTTTAAACCATGTACCAACAGTTTTCAATCGGGTTCAAATCTGGGCTATTTCCAGGCCATACTAAGGTTTTTAATCGATTTTCTTCAATAAACTTTTTTACCTACAAGAATAAAAAAAAATTTTTTTTTTAGATTCATAAATAAAATACATTTATTAACTAAATAAGTATATTTCTTACCTTTTTTGCTCGATGGCATGGCGCAGAATCGTCTTGAAGTACACATCGATTTACAGTTTTAAATTTAATTTTTATAAACGGCACTAAATGTTTTTTTAAATATTTTTATGTATCCGTCTGCGTTTCAATTTCCATCAATAACATGTACACTGAAAGAAATATCGTTCAATTTTTTAATGAAACGCGTTCATCCACATGAATTCATAGTATTAATGAAGAAATTCATTATTATAACGTAAAAAGTCATTCTTTTTTATTTATTTTTAATGCACTGTTCGTTGGTACAATGAATTGATGTTCATTAATTTTGATGTACTTACAAGTTCATAACATTTATGTTCTTGTTCATCATTACTACGGAACGGATTACACTTTTATGAATGTGTTCATCAATACTATGAATTGGTTGGTAATATTGAAGAAATCTATAATCTATCTTAGTTTTCATATTAACAACTGCTTGCATCAAATTGATGTACAGGTCAGAGAAACATTATGCACAAGTTCATAACATTTATGTTCTTGTTCATCATTACTACGAACAGATTACACTTTTATGAATGTGTTCATCAATACTATGAATTGGTTGGTAATATTGAAGAAATCTATTGGCTTGTGTTTAATTTCGATGTCGTTATGCTATTTCAGTGTAGTAGCTCAGATTGTGTTACATAATATTGCAGTGTTATCATTACCTTAAATGGTTTAAAAGTATTATTTCATATTTTCCTTCAAAAAAATAGAATGCTACAGAATAGGAAAAAAATATATATATAAATGATTGTAATTTAAAAAGATCTTCAAAAGCATTAGTTGTAAAAAATACCGAAGAAGAATTGGTGCTAGCTTTTCGGGCTGTTGTCCACGTTGCAGTATTGTTTTACTTGACGTTTCGACTCTCATGTCGGAGTCTTCTTCAGAAGTGTTTCTGAAACTGGTGCTGTCAACTCGCGTCGGTCCTTATATACCTGTGTCTGTGTGAAGAAGAAATTGGAAAGGAAAATATATCACGACAAAATGAAGTAGGTATACCAAAATTAATATTACGTACATTACAAATTACAAATCATTTAATTTTACATATTTTTTTTACATCCGGAAGCTGATGTTCTATACTGTATTTAAAAGTTTAAAATACGACAACTTATCTGTAGAAGAGTTTGAGAGCATGTGGCTAGCGTGCAGCTAATACAGACTTGATGAAATTCTGAATAAAAGTTCCTCTCTTAAACTGGATCTCGATTGGTATGTGAAATTTATTAATACTAATAATTATATTATTACTGTGATTTATATAATAATTTGACTGAATTTATAAATTTTTTTTCAGTATATTTATTATAGTAAATAAAAAGTTTTATAAAAATGTATAAACATTTTTCTCTGCCTTACTTTGTTTTTGAAATATTAGTCAGTTAAATATGATGAAAATGTACATGTGTACTGCTATCTTCAATTTTGTAAATTTTATTCATCAATGTACTGAACTAAATATGTATACCTATGTACCTATGTACATATGTATTATGTATGTATTCATCAATAATATGAAAGCATTTATATTGTTGATGAATGCATTAATATTATTGATAAATACATTCATATTATTGATGAATACATTCATTTTATTGATGAATGTATTCATATTATTGATGAATGCATTAATATTATTGATGAATGCATTCATATTTATTGATGAATCCATTCATATTATTGATGAACATTAGTTCATAATAATGATGAACAAAATCATCGGCTCAAAAATGGTGAACTTTTCATCAATATAATTAAATTTATTGTTGTATATATGTAATTTTTGGTCCTTTATAAAGGACCAACACCCGTGCACGTTTTGCACCCCCATACCATTATACTTGTAGGGAACTTGACGGTACTGCAAATATATTGAATATCGTCTGTTCCGTGTAAATTGAACTTACACTCATCGGAGAAAATTACACTTTCCCATTGTTTTTCAGTTCAATTTTCATGTTCCCGAGCCCAGTGTAACTTGACGGTACTGCAAATATATTGAATATCGTCTGTTCCGTGTAAATTGAACTTACACTCATCGGAGAAAATTACACTTTCCCATTGTTTTTCAGTTCAATTTTCATGTTCCCGAGCCCAGTGTAACCGTGCAAGCTTCATTTTTTTAAGTAATGGCTTTTTCCTGGGCCTTCGCGCATTAAGCCAGCAGGAAATGAGTTTTTTACGCACTGTAGATGCACAAACCCGCACTCCAGTTGCTTTAGACCACTGTGAACTTAATTTTGTTGACGCGATTATATAAATACATTCTCTTTAAAAGTCTATCTTGACGATTTGTTATAACACATTTCTTACCGCTACCAGATTTTCTCTCTGTAGAGCCAGTTTCGCGGTATTTTTTTCAAAAGATCACTTACTGTTGATACACTACAGTTTACTCTTTGACTAATTTCCCTCATAGTCAACTTTTCTTCCCTTAAAGCTAAAATTATAGCTTTTTCTTCACTAGTTAGTTTTGTAAATTTTGACATCGTTTTATTATAACTTCACTCGACAAAGACAAAACTGACAATAAACATTGTTTGTCATAGAAGAAAACCTCTTATTTTTTAAAACGATCTTTCAAATGTCGATTTTAAAATGTTTATGATTATTTTTGAAACGATATGGCAGATATTTTACAATGTTAATATTTTTTTGTTTTTTTTTTTTTTTTTTGGAAGAAAATACAAATTTATTTTTTTATTTTCCCTAATCTTTTTCAGAAATTAAGGTTATCGTTACTAGAATAATATTTATTGGAACGTACGACATCGGACCATGGGTAAGTCAATTCATCCCGTTTCAAGGGCCATTTCCACATTTTCAGGGACTTTTGCATCGAGTTAATAATAACTTTTTTGTCGTCAAAATCTACATTTTCACCAGGGTATAGTTATATCGGGATGTGTTGCTTTCCAAAAAAATACAAATTGGTTTTCTTTTTCTTCTTCCTCGTCAAGTATTTCGAAATTGATGTCAGTTGAAGAGTTGTCATCAAAAATCATGTCATCCTCCTGCCTACAGATATAAGTACTGCAAATGGGGTCATTTATTGAGGTATCTTCAGTACCCATGAATACATCGGCACCAACACATTTTCCAGCGGCAATGTTCATCTTCTTTCTGCGAGTCTTTATAGTACTGGTTAGCTCTGACCCTTTCACCTCGAGAGTTTTAAGAAATTCTGACTGCACCATCTCTGAATTACAAATATTTATGGGTATACAACTTAAAACCTCTTCTGTATTCAGAGGAAACACACCGCATTTTCGGAAACCAACTTTTAAATTGTCTCTAGCGTGTGGTGTGATAATTTCCATCATCTTTAATAATAATCGCGGAAACTGTTATTTTTGAATATTCGTGTGTCGAATCCTTTGAGCAGTATCTTTCCAGTTCAATAACACCTTCCGCCATGCTATTTTCAGGGGCCGAAAGGACGCCACATTCAGAGGCTGGGTCAAGTGTGTACTATTAGGTGGAAGACAAATTAAGTGTATCTTGTTTTCGCGGCACAGTTGGAGAGCATGTACAGTGTACAGTGATATGTAAAGACAGGTTATCACATAACAACACTTTTTATCTTCTAGTTTTTTTTTGTCGAGGTATCATCAGACTCTCAAACCAGTTCGTGAATATATTTGCATCAAACCAACCTGAAGGACTAACATTGTAACGGCAATTTTTGGAACCATTTTCCTTCCACGTGTTCCACATGTTAGTAGCCCGGTAAACTACGTACGGAGGCAATAATTCTCGGGCAGCGTTCCAGCAAAACTGTTTTGGAAACATTTCTAATGAGTTCTGGATACTTGTTCCCTTTCTTAACAAGGGCTTTCTTTTTTTCCAGGATCTCCTGTGAGGTTGGTCTCATCGAAGTTCCATACATTTCTGGGAGGAACACCCTTTATTTCTTTTTTCAAATTTTCAAGAAAACTTATCATTTGCTCATCCACTGCTGCTCGTGTTTTTTGATGTTTTCTACAAAATATACTGACAGTTCAATATGCCTAACCATAAACCCTTTTATCCAATCTTGTCCAGGTAAATTGTCATTTAATTTGTTCACTTGTATTCCGCAACGATTTAAATTATCTTAACAATGTGTCGCAATTCCGTTGAGTTTATCAAGAACCCAAAGCAATGAAGCACTCAACAAAACTTTATTCTTCATCAGAAGTGAATATAGGCTGTTTTCCTTGTTTTCTCATGTGCCTTTCTTTCAATTTATTCAAAATTGTTCTTCTTGGTATTTTAAAGATTTGTTCTGCTCTCCTATGTGAAATATCTTTTGATTTAGTTTAAGCATTGTTGCAAGGTTTCAGGTGTATAATCACAATACTGTCTTGACCCTCAAATACAAAATATTTTTTTTTATAAAGAACCAATAATGCATTTAAATTAGGTATTATTATTCAAAAATTGTTTTCTCTCTTAATTTTAACATTTTTCGGGATTACTTTGCTCCGGAGTAAAGTAACCCTTGTCTATTCGGAGAGAAAATAATTGTAGGTTATTTAGTATCGTCAAGGAATGGTACTTCATCTACAACATTGTGATAAAAGGATATCTATATCTATACAAGAGTTTGTCTTTAACCACTCACTCACTCACACATATATCAACGTATAGCCTAAACCCTTGGACCTAGAAACGTGAAATTTCGTATGTGCCTTCCTTTTATGATGTAAGTACCCAGTAAGTAAGGATTTTTCGAAATTCAACTCCTACAAGGTTAAAACAGGGTGTCAAAGTTTATATAAAATTTTTTTTTGTTCGCATTTAATTGAAACTATTGAACATAATCTACAATATAAATACAGGTATTCTACAAGACAAATATTAGTTACGAAAATTCAACCCCTGTAGGAATGGGGGGAGGTAAAATTTTGATATATTTATCTTCATAATTGTTCATGATATTAAAGTAAATTCGGACAAATTAATATTTAATTAAAAATGAATGTTCGATATTCTAGCCCTAATAGCGTGGGACGAGGATGGATTTAGATATGTTTACCTGTATACCTTCTTTACTTATAAAGGTAAATTCGGGCAAAATAGTCATTTATTAAAATAAAAATTTCGACATTCAATTTTAATAGTGCATATACAGGGTGTTCAAGACCACCCGTCTACTACGTATTACGCCAAAACTATTGAAGATAGAGTTTTAGGATAAAAAATTCACTATATACAGGGTGTCCCATTTTAATCTATCACCCCCCTAATTTTTTTTATCCATCAATTAAATCAAAAAATGCTTCAAATAAAAGTTGTTTGGTTTTGAGGGGGACACAAAATGGCGTTATTAGTTTTTTATTTTTCGGACGTCTTCATGGTCAAATAGGCCCAACTTTTTTTTTCAAATGGAAACCTGTATTTTTTATTACAATATCTTATTGTTTGGAAAAAAACAAGTAGCTTTTGTTTCAAAAAAATTTTTGTATGACTTCATTTTTTTTTTAATATTCAACAAAATAATTTTAGATTTTAGATTTTTACTAATTTTTTACTCGAAACCCATTGACTTTAGAGGAAAAGTGTAAAAAACAAAAAATGTTTATTTTAATATGATATAACTAGGAAAATTATTTCAGATTTTTTTATTTTATTTTTTATTTGCTTTAATATTTTGAAGAGCAAAAGTTAATAAAAAATCCTGATATAATTTTCCTAGTTATATCAGATTAAAATAAACATTTTTTGTTTTTTACATTTTTCCTCTAAAGTTAATGGGTTTCGAGTAAAAAATTAGTAAAAATCTAAAATCTAAATTTATTTTGTTTAATATTAAAAAAAAAATGAAGTCATACAAAATTTTTTATGAAACAAAAGCTACTTCTTTTTTTCCAAACAATAAGATACCGTAATAAAAAATATAGGTTTCCATTTGAAAAAAAAAAGTTGGGCCTATTTGACCATGAAGACGTCCAAAAAATAAAAAACTAATAACGCCATTTTGTGTCCCCCTCAAAACCACACAACTTTTATTTGAAGCATTTTTTGATTTAATTGATAGATAAAAAAAATTAGGGGGGTGATAGATTAAAATGGGACACCCTGTATATCGATTCTAAAGATTTCAGGATAATATTTTCAACCCCCCTAAAACCGCTCCTTGGGGGGTAGTTTGGAGGGTACATTCCCATTTCTCAGTAAAATCAAATGGAATGGTATATCAAAAAGTACATATTTGTAAAGATCATAAAAAGTAAGAAACTTTTATAAAACAAAAATTTTCATACTTTAAATTGTTTAAAAAATATGGCGACATGTTCTCAAATTTACGGGTTTTACTAAAAGTGCTCTAATTTCGTTAAATATGAATGGAATTTTATATTTTTTTCAAATTTAGAAAGCAGAAATAATTACCTTAAAGATATGTGATTATTTGAGATTTTATTAGTTTAAAGTGTTCAAAATTTTCAAATACAATGGTATATCAATTAGTATTTTTTCTTAAAGAAGATAGGTAAATTAACGACTTTTGTTAAAAAATTTTAAAATTTTAAATTAAATTTTTAAAATTGAAAACTGAAAATTATAATTTTTAATTTTAAATTTTCTTAACAAAAGTTTACCTTCATTTGACCATGAAAATAAGTATCAAGGTTAAATTCAAGGTCACCAATATTTGACCCTTTCGATACCTTATAACTTTTGACTGAACCATTTTTTATTATTTTACTTAGTTCTCGACATATACAAAATTCCAGGATAAATGAATGTGTATATAGATTCACGTTTTCAGTAAAATAAAATAACCGCTAGAGTTTCCACCTTATTTTTTATTTATTTATTTTTATAAAACATTTTAACTTATTTTACAAAATATGCTTCTCTTGGTAAAAATATTACACTACGCCACTGCCATATATGCCCCTTCCTTCATCAGTCACTATCACCATCTGTTTTGTCATATTTCAGTCAAAGTCTACGTGAGGTATAATATACATTGTGCCTTGTGTTCAAGTTACTCAACGATTGTTAGTTATTAGAGTTATTCAACGATTGCTGTACACTAAGCATTAGAAATATAATTATTTGTAATAGGTAAGTGAGATCTGTACTGTGCTTCATTAATAATAGCTCGATTATTTATATTTATTATTAAATTGAATTACAAAATTTAGACAGTGAATGAATATGAAAATGATATTATAGGCTGGCAAATACTGTTTTTTTTATATATATTTTACATTTTCAAATCAGTGTCCGAGATATTACAATTGTTAATTGAAATTTTAATTTTTTTTTAAAGATTTTTAGTTATTTTTGTTATAGTAATGATAAAATAAACAATGATAATAAAACATGGCCTTGAATGGTGTGTGCAATGCCAGCAGTTATTTACAAATTCGGGGAACGTATCTGCATCTCGGGGTGAGGGGCAGACAACAGGGTAACATAGGCGCCGTCATTTAAAAACTATACAGGGAACATTGTGATTTATGTAACTACTTTTAATTACCTATGAAATTATAATGAAATCATATAAGATAATTATATTTAGTCTAGTTACTAGAGGTTTTAATACAACTAAAAACCAATCCAAGCAATTTTTGTCGAATTATGTAGGTTAATGTGCGTACATAAAATTACTGTAAAAAAGTTTACACTGAAAAGATGATTGATCCTATAAAAATAGTATATATACAGGATGGCTGATTTATCTTGAGACAAATAATATCTCGGTTGGACTCGATTATTTCGAAAAAAGTTTCTGACAAAAATTATAGGGCACCGACGGGGCCATTGAATGACCGGAATTCACTTTTTTTAAATGGAAATATCCATTTTTTACCACGGATTTATTTTACCTATATTTTGGTCATAAACAGCATCTCATATAACGTAGGATTCTAATTATTTCCCCTTTAAATTAAATAATTATTTTGTTTTTTGTAGAAAAAAAATTCGAATTGAAATTATATTTTTTTACAAAAATAATTTACATACCATTACTTTACAACTATTTCGTGTTTTATCAGGATTCAAAAAATTAAATATGTTTAGATTAAAAATCATCACTGCCCAAAAAAAGTGGTCTGTACTTTACATGTGACATATGTTACCCAAAGTGTTTTGGCCTCTTGAACATGAATCCGGGGTTAGAATCGCTCTTACATCCTTCAGCAAATCATAGAAATCTTCAGAAATTTGATGAAATTTCATTTAATTTTATGGGTTAAATCGAAAAAATGATAAGAACAAAAAGTATTTTTTGTTTGTGTTTTAATCGAAATCCGTGGTAAAAAATGGATGTTTCCATTTAAAAAAGTGAATTCCGGTCAAAAAACTCCACTTCCGGTCTAGACCGAAAGTCGTAATATATACCATTCAATGGCCCCTTCGGTGCCCTACAATTTTTGTCTGAAACTTTTTTTTAAATAATCGAGTCCAACCGAGATATTATTTTGTCTCAAGATAAATGGGCCAACCTGTATATCAGTACTATAATATTATTAGTATCTACAGTAAAAATATACTTTTTGAATACAATAATTCCGTCGTCAACGAAAATTACCACATATTAAGTTTTATACCTAAACTTTAAGAAACTGTTAAACGTAGTCAAGGGGTGCAGGAGGGTAAAAGTGTTTTTTCGTAAATAACATCAACATGACCAAATTTAGTAAATGTTAATAAAATATTGTAGCTATTTATACCTTTAATATTTTTTAAAAATTTTCAATACAATAAAAATTGACCAAGATATGACCGTCACGTGAAGCGTGATAACTCACTTTTAGTCTCGGGCACGTTTAATTCACGATACTAATGCACTGATTAATCAATTTTAAGGTGTTTTATATTTTCCGCATCAAAATTAACTGATAGTATCAGTAAAATTAAATATCTTGAAAATTGCAAAAGTAATTTTTTTGTTTACTGAGATGGACTATAAAATAGTTTATAGTTTTCTAATAAAAACTAATTTTGGGCAAAATCTTCGGGAGGCTGTGACTCAAAATAATTCCCTCAATGTAAAATTGAAGTTTGGTACGCCAGTTTTGAATTATCCTAAATTATTAAATTTTAGGCTTTTTTAACTTTTCTGAAGACTCTCAAGGAGTAGTAGGAAGCAATAAAAAATTCGAATAAAAAATTCAAAACTAGAACGTGTCAGCTTTAAAATGCTTTTTAGAACATTCAATTTTAACAAAGACACAGCTGTTTAATGAATAATTTAAAAAATCAAATGCATTTTACGTGTTAATATTCGATCGCTCGGAGGCACGTGTTAAAATATCCAATCACTTAAAAATTGTATACACATTATTTTTTACTTACCTTTAAGAAATTTGGGGGGGGGGGTGACATTCAAAAATTCAAAAATAAAATAGTTAATGACCACCCTAGTGCGTACCCACAACCAACTAAACAGTTTAATCTGAAACAAATCTATTTGCATTAACCTAACCTAAAGACAAAAACATTTGCAGCTCAAACCCATAACCCAATCAAACTATCGGCGGACTAAAAATCTATTAATTTAATAATATCACTGTTAAAACTATGATTAAATAAAATTGAATATAGAACACTCACTATAGATTCGCCAGAATCGAGTGATCATTGCTAACTTTGTGAATATTGAAGCTAGAAGACGGATTAAATGGGCAAAGTATCAGTATTTTTCCCGCGATGAAAAATGGCGGTCTCAAAAAAAAAACAATTGAATGTCAAATTTCAGAGATATATTGAAATATCACTTTTTTTTAAATGTAATATCCTGTATATTATTATTGGATTTTATAATTGAGAATGTTCACTTAAATATAATTTAATATACGTGGTGTTTTTTAAGGAATTTCCAGCGGAATATTTCAAAAATAACGAACTTTCTACGAAAATGTTCCAGACAAAAGTTTCATGGATTTCATGGATTATTTTTTAAGAAAATGTACATTTTTTACGATATGGAGCAAAACAAAAACAAATTTCTGGATATACTTTGTCCATTTAAAGTCCAGTGGTTCCCAAAATCTTTTGGCCCACGGACCCCTTTTCATAGTCAAAACTTGCCCACGGACCCCCTTTCATAGTCAAAACTTTCCCACGGACCCTAGGTGAAAAACTACTAAATTTTGACACGCGCAGTTGATTTTAGTACCACTTCGCCAATTTTTATTCGATTACGTTGAAATTTTAACACAATGAAGAAGATAGATAAAGCTACTAATTTAGTGAATAACATTAAAATTGGACAAAAATTGTTTATGTTAATGCGCTTTGAATTTTGAAAATTGCCGAATTTTTGCTAAAAAATAGATTTTTTTTCGTTTAAAAAATGAATATTAGTCTTGGGCACGTTTAATTCACGATACTAATGCACTGATTAATCAATTTTAAGGTGTTTTATATTTTCCGCATCAAAATTAACTGATAGTATCAGTAAAATTAAATATCTTGAAAATTGCAAAAAGTAATTTTTTTGTGTACTGAGATGGACTATAAAATAGTTTATAGTTTTCTAATAAAAACTAATTTTGGGCAAAATCTTCAGGGGGCTGTGACTCTTACGAAAAATTTTCGGACACATGTTCATATAAAACTTTTTACTCAAAATAATTCCCTCATTAAAATTGAAGTTTGGTACGCCAGTTTTGAATTATCTTAAATTATTAAATTTTAGGCTTTTTTAACTTTTCTGAAGACTCTCAAGGAGTAGTAGGAAGCAATAAAAAATTCGAATCAAAAATTCAAAACTAGAACGTGTCAGCTTTAAAATGCGTTTTAGAACATTCAATTTTAACAAAGACACAGCTGTTTAATGAATAATTTAAAAAATCAAATGCATTTTATGTGTTAATATTCGATCGCTCGGGGACACGTGTTAATACTATCCAATCACTTTAAAATTTTATACACATGATTTTTTACCTACCTTTAAGGGGGAAACTCCCTGTGACGGAAAAAATATTTTTTTCTTAGATTTTTTTAAAGTATTAGTATTCATAAATATGTGTACAAAAAATTGAGTTTAAATTTTGAAAATTGACGGAGTTACAGTCAATTTAGTGAGACAATGTAGCACGGCCGGTTATGACAAAATAAAAACATTAAACACGTTTATCTCGGAATGACATTTTTCGACCTGGTCGACACGATTCCTCAAAGACTAATGAACCGATTTGTTACTTTTTATATAATTTTCGTAATTGTAGCTATCGTTGCATGTAGCCGATTTTTGAAATTTTGATAATTACTATTTTTAAAACCGCTCTAATAAAAAAAATAAGACATTTTTGACAATTTTTTGACCCGTCACAGTGGCTATCCCCCTTAAGAAATTGGAGGGGGAGACCTTACAGAAATTCGAAAATAAAATAGTTAATTATCACCCTAACCTAACTTAACCTAACCTAAAGACAAAAACATTTGCAGCTCAAACCCATAACCCAATCAAACTATCGACGCGGACTAAAAATCTGTTAATTTAATAATATCACTGTTAAAACTATGATTAAATAAAATTGAATATAGAACACTCACTATAGATTCGCCAGAATCGAGTGATCATTGCTAACTTTGTGAATATTGAAGCTAGAAGATGGATTAAATGGGCAAAGTATCAGTATTTTTCCCGCGATGAAAATGGCGGTCTCAAAAAAAACAATTGAACGTCAAATTTCAGAGATATATTGAAATATCATATTTTTGTTTAAATGTAATATACTGTATAATATTATTATTGGATTTTATATAATTGAGAATGTTCTCTTAAATAGTATAATTTAATATACCGGGTGTTTTTTAAGGAATTTCCAGCGGAATATTTCAAAAATAACGAACTCTCTAAGAAAATGTTCCAGACAAAAGTTTCATGGATTTGAAGGGGCTAAATATGTGGATTATTTTTTAAGAAAATGTACATTTTTTATGATATGGAGCAAAACAAAAACAAATTTCTGGATATACTTTGTCCATTTAAACGATCTTCTAGTTCCAATAATAACAAAGTTAGCAATGATCACTCGATTCTGATGAATATCCTGCATGTTATAAAACGCAATGTATGTCTGTCTGTCTGTCCGTTAGGGTGCCTATCACATGAGAACGATTTTTCCGATTTGCGTGTTTTTTTAAATTCATGGCTGTTCTCTGGCCAGGTTTTAGTATATAATTTGTTACGTTAGATAACATATGGAATAAGTAGTGACGATAATAGTAATTCAAGTTGGAAAAATTGTAAACTCGGCATTGTTTTTCCTTTAAACCCCCACCCCCGTGGAGTCTAATGAAACTAATAACAATCCTCCATACTGACAGGGAGTGAAATATTAAAACCCCTACAAAGCCGGGGTGAATCCGCTAGTTTGTGACAAAATTGTAATATTTTTTTTCTTTTAGCTTTATTTTGGATATCGATATTAACTGAAGGAACCTTCCATTTTCAAAAATAACCAAAAAAGAAGACAGTTGGATACCAACGAATAATAATAATACGCCTATGAATTTGGAAATTAGCATTCCTAATTAAAAATATCGAAGAATGGATTCCAGAACATCATCACGAGGTAATTTTAATTTTCTATTCTTTTAGTACATAGTTAACTAATTATACCGGGTGTTTTTTTAAGGACTTTCTAGCAGATTATTGCCAAAATAAAAAATTTTAAAGAAAAAATTCATAGTTTTGAGGGGCCTTAATAATGACGCATTGGGTTGATCTTGAAAAGGTCATCATGTTGGGTTTTCAGGTTCAATTTTGCTTTTTCAAATCTATATCTAAATTAATAAGCAATTTTTACTTAAATAATTTTTTCAGAAAATATCCACCTTTTTTATAATATGGAGCAAAACAAAATAAATTTCTGAATATTCAATATTTTTTTACTCAAAAACTATCAACGCACTTTTTTCCTCTTGCGATTATTTTTAAAGATTAATAATTTTATAGTAGAAAATTATTGAAAATCCAGATATAACTGTTTGTTTTGCCCCAAATCATAAAAAAGTAACAGTTCAGGAAAATGTTTCAGACAAAAGTTTTTTTTTTCTCCGTTAAGGGGGATAGCCACTGTGACGGAAAAAAAGGAAAAAAAAATTTTTTTGTACATTTTTTTAAAGTATACATATTCATAAATATGTATACAAAAAATTTAGTTTAAATTCGGAAAATTGACGGAATTATAGTCAATTTAGTGAGACGAGGTAGCGCGGCCGGTTATGACATAATAAAAACAGGGGGATGACAACTGTGACGGAAAAAAAATATAATTTTTTTTTCTTAGATTTTTTTTAAGTTTACATATTCATAAATATGTATACAAAAAATTGAGTTTAAATTTTGAAAATTGACGGAGTTACAGTTAATTTAGTGAGACGATGTAGCACAGCCAGTTATGACAACAAAAACATTAAACACGTTTATCTCGGAATGACATTTTTCGACCTGGTCGACACGATTCCTCAAAGACTAATAAACCGATTTCAATTTTTTTTTTATAATTTTCGTAATTGTAGTAGCTATCGTTGCACGTAACCGATTTTTGAAATTTTGATAATTACTATTTTTAAAACCGCTCGAATTAAAAAAATAGGTCTTAAAAATGAAAAAAAATTTCAAACGATCGCCATTTTGTGAAAAAATAAAATAAAAAAAAACGGCTACGTGCAACGATAGCTACATTCATATAGATATTGATAAAATTTTTATGAATTTTTTCATACAACCTTTCTCGAAATTTCGAGTCGACCATAGACAAAAATATTTTTTTTGGTCGTCGCATCGAGGCTCATAACTTTGTAAATATTTAATATTTTTCAATAAAAATTTATATTAAATAAGTTGAATATATACTTAATAAAATGTCCTTTACCTGATTCAAAAATAATTAGTTATATCTGTGAAAAAATTTTCCAAACATTGACAAGTTTTTTACCCGTCACAGTGGCTATCCCCCTTAATAACGAATCTGCAACAAAAAATACAGATTTAGATTTGAAAAAAGATAAGTTGAACCTGAAAATCCATCATGGCGACCTTTTCAAGCTCAACCCTTAATGTCAATATTTGGCCCCCTCAAAATCATGAAACATTTGTCTGAAAAATGTTCCCTTAAAATTCGTTATTTTGGAAATATTCCACTGGAAAGTATTTAAAAAAAACACCCGGTTTATTTCTAATACATTTAAGGTAGTTGGTCCGTAAACATGTTTTCGTCAGATTTTGTTTAAATTGCACAGGAATATTCCCTAGATTAATATCTGAAAAATACCCTATTTTTATTAAAATTGACCATCTCAAAGTCATGAAAAATGATCCCAAAGTTTATATTTTTAACACAGCTTATATGGACTAATCGTACACCAACGTAACGTTTTATTAGATAAAATATAAACGTAGCGTCAGATTTTCATAAAAAACTGACATGTTGTATATTTATATGAAAGAAAACAGTATACAAAAAATTGGAATTATTGACCATCCCGTTATTAAGATTTAACCAGATTTAACTACCAAACCATCACATAAATTACAGTATTGTTGACAATGTGGCAACAACGTATTCATTTGATTATAGTAAAAAATACACGAAATAATGAAATAATTTTTTACAAAATATGATAAGTGGATTGAAGGGAATTATAATCGATTTCATTAATTATTAATATATTCTGTGGTAGTTTAGATGATAAAATATAATCATTTGACAAGTAGTTAATAGTAGATAATGAACAGCGTTGCCATGATCATTTCTCTAAATTAAAAATATGTACTCATGGCCTAATGTGATCACATTATGATGGACCAACTACCTTAAGGAAAAAAATTAACGTTTTTTTAACTTAATACAGTTGCTTCAAATTAATAAAATATGCATATGTTATGTTCTATGATTAACCCTTAGTTACTCGCGTGATATACCGTAACGCAGTTACTCGCGCGGTCTATTTTATACACCACATAAAAAAGCTAATTTTTGGAAATTTTGAAGATATTATATTAATTTTTTTTTGCCCAATTCATATTATGTACTATTTATTTTTAAGGAACAAAGAAAATTTTCTTAAAATTATAATATAAGAATTAAGGATAAGAATGAAAAACTAACCAAAATAATTCTAAAAACGTACACAAAATGTGTAATTTTGTAAATTTGATTTTTGTTGGTAAATTTTCTAATTTTGTTCTTTTGACAAGATGTCTTTCCATTTGCAGCATCGCTATTATTTTCAAAAACGCGTTTTTTTCGCTTAGAAGGCTGCTATTTGTTCATTAACACCACCTACATTTAGTAAGTGAAAAATAAAAACAAATAACTAAATACTGCTACAATCCTCAAATTTTGACTGACAGATTCTTATAACATTCTAGACTGATTAAAAAGTGTACAGTCCCAAAAAATTTATACATTTAGTTATCGCAGAAAATGCATTGCTGGTGTGCAAAATAGGTACACCAGAGCGAGTAATTAAGGGTTAAAAAAAAATAAGAAAAAAGGTATTATACCGAGTCATTTCACGTCAAGCGGGACACTTTTTGACCTCATGTTTTCTGATTTGGCTATAATTACTTTTTTTACAGCTTCTATGGACCCAATTTATATGTCAAACAATTTTTATTTTATTTTTATCACCCCTAGTTTAGAAGTTACAAGGTGTTGTTTCGGAAAAACGGTCAAAAATCGAAAACATGCTCTCCTTTAACTGCTTATATCTCCGGTTCTATTCATCCTACAGACTTCTACAAAAAACATTTTGAAGCTCTTGAATTACTTTAATAACGTATTTATTTTATTGTTATAAACAATTTAATTTATTTGTTATAAACAATTATATTATTTAAACATGGTCTTCAAGACGAGAATACGCTTTGAAAATTTTGAAAAAAATATCAGCGTATTCCTTGATCAATTCTTTATAAAACTGCTGAGTTATAGAATGGAACTTCGATGGAAACTTTGTCAAAAAAATGATTTCTACGAAAAACCGCGCGCGCGCGCTTATCCACACGGCTTGTGTCGCGGTATTGCTCAGTAAAGGAAGAATTTTGATAAGGTCATGGTTGATTATTATAGGTCTTGGTGCAGAGAATTCGAAAAAATAACTTGGACTGGCTAAAAGTGGCGCAACAAAAAGTGTCCTAAATAAATATCAACCATAAAAATACAACCATTGTCGCTTTTGATTTTGAGATAAATTGCAAATCACTTGGAAACGGGAATTTCCCCCATTAACCTAATTTTTAAGGGTGTTGCACAACTTGTCGCCAGTCCAAGTTATTTTTTTCGAATTCTCTGCACCAAAATCTATAATAATCAACCATGACTAGGGTGGTCCTTATTTATAGGTGAAGGAATTTTTTTTGGATATTTTAAACTCCGTACCCCTCAAATTTGTTCGTTACCATAAGACATGAATTCCTGTTAAATTTGGTCATGATCAACCAACCCCTTCCCGTGCCGACTTGGGGTAGAAAAAAGACCAAATAGGGTTGTTTTATTGTTTTTTGCGTTTAATTAAAAAAATAAAGCAATTAGCATAAATATGTATATAACATTTATGTATGCTTATGTTTTTCATTAAATTTTAGTAAAATGACAATAATCCAAAAATTTACGTCGCTTACCCATATACATTAACAATTTTCATTATTTAAACTATTATTATTTTTTAAATTATAGTTGTTCATTATTCTTTGGAATTTCAGGAACAATTTGATGCCAATATCGAGTTATTTGAATGAATTTAACAGAAGTTATTAATTTTTAAATTATTTTCACCAAAAATAAGCATTTTTACCTATAGTAAACATTTTAGAAGGGGTAATTTTGGGTCAAATTCAGTACATGTGGTCTCAATCGATTCATCTTATTGTTAGTGTCCCCAACAAATGTCAACCATAAAAATATACTATTGTTGCTTTAGATTTTGAAATAAATTGAAAATACACGTGGAAATGGGATTTCACCCTTCAACCCCATTTTTAAGAGTGTTGCACTACTTTTTTCTAGTCCGTGTTATTTTTTTCGAATTCTCCGCACCAGAATCTATAATAATCAACAATAACACTGCTTGTCCCTTATAATTTCTTGTCAAAATACTTCTTTAACTGGACTACCATTCATATCATATATTTACGTTACCGTCAACAAATATTTTTTTTCAAATAAAATTTATTATTTTTCATGGAAAATAACAGATATTCGTGATATACTATGAGAACATTTTTTATAGGCAATTTTACGCTCTACAATAAATGTTATATACATATTTATGCTAATTGCTTTATTTTTTTAATTATACGCAAAAAACAATAAAACTACCCTATTTGGACTTTTTTCAACCCAAAGTCGGCACGGGAAGGAGTTGGTTGATCTTGACCAAATTTAACAGGAATTCAAGTCTCATGATAACGAACAAATTTGGGGGGTACGGAGTTCAAAATTCAAAAGTTCAAAAATAAGGACCACCCTAACCATGACCTTGTCAAATTTCTTCCTTTACTGAGCAATACCGCGACACAAACCGCGTGGTTAAGCGCGCGCGCGCGGTTTTTCGTAGAAATCATTTTTTTGACGAAGTTTCCATCGAAGTTCCATTCTATAACTCAGCAGTTTTATAAAGAATTGATCAAGGAATACGCTGATATTTTTTTCAAAATTTTCAAAGCGTATTCTCGTCTTGAAGACCATGTTTAAATAATATAATTGTTTATAACAAATAAATTAAATTGTTTATAACAATAAAATACATACGTTATTTAAGTGACATTCAAGAGCTTCAAAATGTATTTTGTTGAAGTCTGTAGGTTGAATAGAACCGGAGATATAAGCAGTTAAAGGAGAGCATGTTTTTGATTTTTTACCGTTTTTCCGAAATTTCAACTCCTTGTAACTTCTAAACTAGGGGTGATAAAAATAAAATTGTTTGACACATAAATTGGGTCCAAAGAAGTTGTAAAAAAATATAGCCAAATCAGAACACTTGAGGTCAAAAAGTGTCTCGCTTGACGTAGAATGACTCAACAATAAATAGCCATTTTTATTTTAGTTTTTTAGTCAAGTTTGTAAATTAGTACTTGTAACAGTTATACAACTGTTTGTAAGTCTAAGAAGACACGTATTATTTTAATTAAAAAAACCAACGGTTGAGCAAAAAAATTTATTTGATTGAGAAATTGCACATTGAAATTTTTTATTAGTTATGAACTTTATCTTACTTTTCTAACAATTTTTCTTTGAGCTTTTCTTCTCGAAAAATAATTACAAAAGGCAAAAAGTTTTATACCTAGTCAGATAATATTTTCTTATATTTTTTCAGATGTTTTTTATCAGTATTATGTGATCAAGTTTATACTTGATTGTGTACTTTTTTCATCTAAGCTAGAAACACCAAAAATAAGTAAAAAAATGGCGGTTTATGAAAATTTCGTAAAAAAATAGTTTTGGACAAATCTAATATATCCTCGAACAAAACTTTCAAAATTTCCAAAACATTTTGTTTAAATTTTCCAAGATATTTAAAATAGTTTTTTTATCCAATTTTCTTCTGTAGGCTATCGTAAACTATTGTCCATAATAACTAACTTTTCGGGCTGTTGTTCACGTCGTTGTATATTATAACTTAACAAACATTATTATATCTATCCGATTATTTTTATCAACATTAATACTGCCGTGCTAAGCACAAAAGCGGTATCTCAAAAAAAATCGTAAAGTTGATTTTTATGACATCGAATAGCTTAAAAAAATACGAATCCAATAAACCAAGCCAAATAGCGGTATTGTATTTAAAACATATGAAAAACCCCTTAAAAAAGTTTTCCCTATCTCAGGTTTACCTTAAATCACTAAGAGAATTAGAGGTATATCAATAATATGTAGGTAAATAACTGTATATTTTGATACCGCCAAAATTCCCAATATAATGAATAAATTCCATTTAATAAATCAAAAAAACAATCTGTAAAGTAAAAATAAAACTATTTTAACAAAACTTTGATTTTCTCGAAACTCGCCTTTACTGAGATACCACTTTTGTGCTTAGCACGGCAGAATAGTTAGTTTTGTTTTTCAATTATTTTCTAAACCATAAACCTTCCTACACAGATGCAAAGAAAGAAGTCGAAAAGGATAGCGGGATTGCCGGCAACAAGCGTGGTATAGATTACCATTACTACGTGGCGATGTGTCTATGTCTGGAGGGGCACAGACACAAACAAGACAATCCCAAATACGAGTACAGATTACACCAAGAGGACAAAGAAGCCGGCATGTTTGACGATTTAGTGTACGAGTATAGAAACAACCAATGTGAACCATGGACACGTTTGCTCATACAAATAAAAAATAAAAAATCTAACAACAAAATCAAGACAAGTAATCTTCTGTTCAATGATAAAAAAGAGACATACAGTTTATTAAAATTTTATAAGTCATTTAAGGAAATTAAAAACACTAAGAACTGTATATTTATTATATACACGAATGCTAGTTTTGAGCTTGATGAAAATGGGCATCTGAGAAAGTGGTATAAAAAAGAGTCGGGAAAAGAAACAAATTTACTCCCATCTAAAGCATTTTATATTCCTATATTAGACAAGGGATCTCAGTATAAATTTAATGAAGAAATAAATGTCGATATATTTTTCGAACACACTAACATTGTAAAAGAAGAATGGAAACAATTTTTTACCAAACTAATATTTGCTGTCGATCAACCGGACCTGGAAGAAATAAAAAGTGTTGTAAACAATAAAATAGAAGAAATTCTACCGAAATCAACTGAAAAAATCCGGTGTGGATTGATGGACAAACTAGATGACTCTTTGTTTAATAAAAAGGAAATAAGTTCAAGAGAAATATCTGATTTAATTGAAAATGCACAAAAAGATATTGAAATATTTCATGCTAATAAATATGAAGACGGTGTATTGGATTTTGAATTCAACATTCCACTATATGAATTTTTCATTTCAAACAAAACATTACTAGCCATTAAATCCAATAATTCCGAAATTTGTCTTCATAAAGTCTGTAAGATGATCAAAAAGTTAAGACAAAAGAAATCCGACGTGAATAAATACACAATGAAACATGTTTACAGCATCAAACAAATGATTGACATAGAAACTGATATTAAATTTAATCTTCTAATAATTTGTGTTAAAAGCAGTGACCAATTAAAAAAGATTATTCCGAAAAATGACGACCAAAAATATATCATTGTTGTTCCAAACAATATGAAATTACTAGAAATTCATAACTATTATCAAGTCTGTGAAGACAATGAAAAAACTTTCAAAGTTTTAACTGCTAGTTCCAAGCAATATATCTTAGAGGAGAAATGCGTATTGTTTAATGAAAAGAAATCAAGTTTCAGTGATATTCTAAATGTAAATTCTAGTGTTTTAACAGAAAACCAAGTCGAGGAACTTACCAACGTAATAACAGATGGTGTTATACAGTGTTTCCTCAATCAAGACTATGCAGGTTTAAAAATAAGTTTCAACAATAAATATATAAATACTTTAGGTGTATATATTAAAAGAAAGTTATATTCTTCAGCAGTGATAGAAGAAAGTAAAATAAACGAATTTAAAGAATTATGTATAGTCGACAATTTACATAATTTTAAAACTAATTGTGAGAAAAATCCTGGTCAGTCTATTCATCACTTTAAAAAACAAAATAAACATTTAACGTGGACTCAGAGTAATGGCGACCTAACAAAATTAAGATATTTCATCAAAGAAAATAGAGTTCAAACATTATTAGAAGAAGAGTTAACCGACTTTGTTATAGACGAAGATGAACTTTGCCATCTAAATAATAATGCGATACTAATTTCCGACAAACCCGGAAAGGGCAAATCTACTCTTTCTAGTAGTGTATTTAATAAATTACAATCGAAATATCCAACCAACATAATTCTTCGTTTAAATCTAAATGACCATACTAAAGCGTTTGAAGAAAACACAATTTTGAATAGTCCACAAACTGCTATCGATTTTCTAAAAAATAAATTGCTAGCAGAAGCTAAACCTTCAGTAATTTCCAATAATCTCTTAAATTTTACTATACAAAATAAAAATAAAGTATTTGTACTACTGGACGGAGTTGATGAGGTATACCCTGAGTACAAAAACACCGTATTTAAATTCATTCAGTCATTAAGAGAATTAAAATTTATTAGTTTGTTTTTGACAACCAGGCCGACTGAAACTGACAGTTTAGAAAAACTACTGAAAACATTTGCGCTGTCTATTTTGCCGTTTACTAAACAAGACCAAATTTCATACTTGAATCTCGTACTGAAATCAAAAAATGTAGACACCGAGTCAGTGTTGGAAAAAATTAATAAGGAACCAGAATTACAAGAAATATGCGGAGTTCCTCTGCTGTTGAGAATTGTTGCTGAAATAATAATAGACAATACAGATGAAGATTTTAATATAGAAGAAATATTAAATCTGTCTAAAATATTTAATACATTTGTTAACCAAAAGTTCAAAATTTATTCAAACGAAAAAAAGAAACAAGACACAACAAACGCGTCTGTTAAAGGCGATGATGAAGAGTTACAAATTAGTTATAAGAAAAAACACGAATATTTGGCAATGCATTTTCTTTTTAATGAATATGAAAACAAAAAAACACTTGATGAAAAAACAATAGACAGAATAATAAAAGTAGGCCTAGTTACACAAATTAAAGATAAAAAAGCAGATTTTATCCACAGAACTTTTGCAGAGTTCTTCGCTTCAACATTTATAGAAACACATTTTAATGAAGAACGAGTAATTCGTATATTATTTACAAAAGTGTTCATTGAGAATGATTTAACTGTGTTACGAAAATTCATAAACAATTACATTAAAGATAAACCAAGCGATTATGATACAAAAGAAAAATACAAACTCTTTATAAATAATAATTATTCAAATATATTTGATCGAATTCCTATATTACGAGAAATATTCAAATCTGTTGACAATAATGATCCTTTATTAAGTATTTTATTCACAGCCACAATTGAGAACAACTCAGAGACAGCAATTTTTATATCACAGTGTTTTGAAAATAAACCAAATATACTAAATAAAATGTATTTATATGAATCAGATAATTATAAATTAGTCAAACGTCTAAAAACTGCAATTTCAAGAGGAAATACTGCAAATGTAAAACAGCTTATGAATTACTGTTTTAAAAACAATATTAACAAAAAAACTGCAATATTTCAGTATGTTTTTGGTAAAGGTGATAATAATGGGGTTACAGCATTGCACAGTGCTGCTATTACAGGTCACACAGATATATTAAATACACTGTTAGATAAAGGTGTACATATTAATATAGCTAATAATGACGGTTTTACAGCATTACACAGTGCTGCGCTAGAAGGTCACACAGATACAGTGAATGCACTGTTAGGTAGAGGTACAGGTGTGAACATAGCTACTAAGGACGGCTTTATAGCATTACACTGTGCTGCTTATAAAGGTCACGCAGTGACTGTGAATGCACTGTTAAGAACAGGTGCAGATGTGAACAAAGCTAATAATGATGGGTCTACAGCATTACACTTTGCTGCTCAACAAGGTTACACAGACACTGTGAATAAACTTTTAAATGCAGGTGCAGATGTAAACACATGTGAGAATGACGGGTTAACAGCATTGTACGCTGCTGCTCAAACAGGTCACACTGACACAGTGCGTGTACTATTAGGTGTAGGTGCAGATGTGAACATAACTAATAATAACGGGTTTACCGCATTATACATAGCTGCTCAACAAGGTCACACAGACATAGCGAAGGAAATATTAAATAAAGATGCAGATGTGAACATAATTAATAACGGGTTCACAGCATTATACATTGCTGCTCAACAAGGTCACACAGACACAGTGAATGCTCTCTTAAATAGAGACGCAGATATGAACATAGCTACATATGTTGGGTATGTAGCATTACAAGTTGCTGCTCAACAAGGTCACACAGGCACAGTGGTTGCACTATTACGTAAAGGTGCAGATGTGAACATGAGTGATAGAGACGGTGATACACCTCTACATCTCGTTGCTTTGAAAGGTCATACAGATACAGTAAAGGCACTGATAAATAGAGGTGCAGATGTGAACATAGTTAATAATAACGGACATATCGCATTACAAATTGCTGCTCAACAAGGCCATACAGACACAGTGCTTGCACTATTAGGTAAAAGTGCAAGTGTGAACATAGCTACTAATTTTGTACATACAGCATTACATACAGCTGCTCAAGCAGGTCACACTGACATAGTGCGTGTACTATTAGGTGTAGGTGCAGATGTGAACATAACTAATAATAACGGGTTTACAGCATTATACATAGCTGCTCAACAAGGCCACACAGACACAGTGATTGCACTCTTAGATAGAGGTGCAGATGTGAACATAGCTTCTAATGTTGGGCATACTGCATTACACATAGCTGCTCAAGCAGGCCATACAGACATAGTACTTGCACTTTTAGATAGAGGTGCAGATGTGAACAGTGGTGATAGAGATGGTGACACACCTCTACATCTTGTTGTTGTTGAACGTCACACAGACACAATGCATGTTTTGTTAGATAGAGGTGCAGACATAAACAAGGCTAGTATTCATGGATTCACTGCAATGCACTGGGCGACTCTGTATAGTTGTGCAGTATCAATAAGAATGTTATTAAATCGTGGTGCAGATATTAACATTAGCAATGCTTACGGCGAGCGAGCTTTACAACTAGCGTACAGAACCAATAACTACAAACTCGTGCAGATTTTATTGAGACACGGCAATAGTCTGTATGATCACAATGACAGTGACAGTGACAGTGGAAGTGGATGTAACGAAGACAGTGATTTTATTACAAACTTATACAACGCATTGAAGTTGTTAATGAAACACAGAAATGATCTGTGTGACCACAGTGGCAGTGGTAGTGATTTAATTACAAAACTTCACATCGCTGTGTGGAGGCGCAATGTGTATGATGTCAAGTCCTGGTTAAATAAATGTGATATAAACGCAAGTGATAGTCACGATAGAACACCCTTGTATTGGGCCGCCTTGTTCGGTGAATGTGACATAATGAAAGCATTGTTGAGTGGAGGTGCCGATGTAAACATTAGAGACATTAACAACTCCACAGTTCTACAAGCAGCGTTCAGGTCCGGTAACTACAGAGCAGTGCAACTGTTACTCAGACACAATAATAATGAACTTTATAACTACTACAACAGTGATAATGAGTAAAGATGTAAAGGTGAAAAGTTTTAATTGAAAAACATCATAACTTTTCAATTTCACTGAAAGTTTTCTTTAAAAAATTGTTCATACGTTTTATTATTATATTTATTTATTATTTAGTGGTTCTACTAACTTTAGCTAAAGTAATTCAAAACAATACGCTTATTTTAAAAAGTAACAGTATGTTTTTAATTAGTTTTGGAAATGATTGATTCTTATATTGTCATTAAGAATAAGTATACACATAATATTAAGATAATCAGTTCTCAGGAAGTGGGTGAAAACTTGGTTACAAGTTTTCATCGAAACAGACAGGTTAATAAAATTATATAAAAAATATGTACTACATTATAATTTAACTCAGTATTACAATCTGAACTTTTCACAGACTTCAAACTTTTCATGAATGTTTTAAAAAATATAATTTTATTTCGCTAATAACATAGCGAGTAAATTGTTGTAATTATTGATAATTAGAAATCTCACATTTCATTATTAATTAATTTCTTACATTTGGATAAAATGATTAAAATATTGTTTTTGTACACAACAAAAGAAGGGGATGATTATCCCCCCGAAAGTACATATATTTGCAAAAATATATTGCAAACATTAAAAATATATATACAAAGATTTGTTAAATAACTGACAGAGGTACTGAAAATTAATAACAAATATTGATGCCGGCCAACGATGGCACGCATGCAATCTGTTCGAAAAATATTTTATTGTGAATATTTGATATTTTTAATTCTCAACAGATACATGTTTAGAATATTTGTTAATAATTATTATAAATGTTCTTATTATTGAAATCCACACCAAGCCGCTAGTGGTAGATTATGATTCAGTAATGACAGTAGTAATTAAATATCAACAAATATTTCTAATTTAGTACATTTAATTAAACATAAGTCCAAGACATAGCTAATAATAATAATTTTGTCATTATAAAAAAATATTATTTCCTGAGTTACAATAATTTTGTCATTATAAAAAAATATTATTTCCTGAGTTACAAGACCTGAAGCAGAGCTTTTTGAGGTAATGAACGATAGAGCATCGTCCATTACCTCAAAAAATGTGTTTTTTTATTAATATTTTTCTTTGCGAGCTTTTAACCGAATCAATTGAAATTTGGACTGGTAATAGATTTTATAAATATGAATGACCACATATTTTTAAAATTATTTTTGGTGCGAAATTTGAATTTTTATAGGAACAATAAAATTTAAAAGGGCCATATCTCGGCTCCTAGGGCCCATGTAACCGACATACTGCAATTAAATATGTATCTTATCAAAAACTAACATCTTGTTTTTTTTTTCAGAATTTTTGATTTGGTGCGGCATCCTCAAAAAAAACGTATTTTTATGATTTTTTTATTTTTAATTAATATGATGAAATTATAAATATCAAAAATCTCAAAAAAAGGTTTTCATCAATTAAAAAAGCATTTAAATAAATATGAGTTGATCGTCCAGCAAAAGTTCTGTTTTTATTTGTATGTATTAGGGTGGGCCAATTTTTTGAGAAAAAAACGCCCATGGAACTATACCTCTGCATTCAACTTTAGTTCGCCGCATTTTTGATTGAAAATTTTATGTTTGAATCCCTTGAATTAAATATATATAAATGTTAATATACATGAAAAGTTACAATTTTTCACTGATTTTTTTTAATCAAAACACCAACTCAAGGTTTGGTTTCTGTCGTATATACATTTGTTTTTTCTGGCACAGCATTCACTTTAACACTAGCTAGTACAGATTTTCCACTACATACTTTTACATTCTCCATTAATGTTATTTTTGGGTATTCTGTAAAATCGTCAAGAGTTATTCCACGTAAATAATTACACAAATCCTCTACAACCGTAGTTTCACCACTTTTAACTACCACCGACAGTTCTTTGGTATTTAAAACAGTCTGGTCAATAATTACAGTGGTGGCCCTGTAATTAAGAACGACTACTAAAAATTATGAATAATTTTTTGGAGTCTGTATTTTTTATAAAATATTGTATGTTACTACCAAAAATGTATGCTTAATTTTTAGTGTATAGGGTTAACAAATGAAATTAACAAAATTTTCAGTTTTATGATGTTTATTTTTTATGAAATATTACCTAAAACACTACCTAGTTACATTTTGACGTTGATTCGGCTGATACACTAATTAAGAACATACAATGAAAACCTTAAAAACTACAAAAATACATTACACTAGGGGTTCAAATTGACAGATAATCTTTTTATATAAATTAATATTTTGTGGGAAACCCTTTGTTCTTGAGAACAGCTACACACCTCCTGGGCATGGATTCCACAAGGCGCTGGCACCGCTTCGCTGGTATGGATTGCTAGGCCTCGAGTGCAGCTTCATACAGTTGGTTCAGGTTAGAAATATTTTTGTCCACCAGCTTTTTCTTGACATCCTGCCAAAGATTTTCAATGGGGTTCAGGTCTGGGCTGCAGGAAGGCCACTCCAGTACTGGAACTGAGTTGGCGGTAAACCACTCCTTCACTGACTTGGCAGTATGTTTCGGGTCATTGTCCTGCTGATACTTCCACAACACTGACATGTGTTCGTCAGCATAAGGCAACATTGTATTTTCAAGAATATTTTTGTACTTCTGCTGATCCATTATTCCATCGATTTTTATCAATGGACCAACACCGCGCCACGAGAAGCATCCCCAGAGCATAATACTGCCACCGCCATGTTTCACGGTTAATACCGTGTATTTAGGGTTAAATTCGGTGCTGGGTGGTCGTCTCACATACTGATGACCATCGGAACCAATCCTATTAATTTTTGTCTCATCAGACCACAATATGTGTTTCCATTGGGCAACAGTCCAGTCTAAATGTCTTCATGCAAAATTGATCCTTGCCTTCCTGTTTCGTTTGGACACTAGTGACTTCTTCCTAGCCAGTCTTCCGAACAAATTCGCTTCGTTCAATCTTTTTCTTATTGTCCTTGCTGCAAGTCCTGTAGGATCCGACCCAAAAAGTTCACGTCGGATGCCGGAAGACGACAGTTTTGGGTTGGCTTTAGCCAGCCGCACGATCTTAGAGTCGGTTCGGGGCGTAGATTTTCGAGGTCTCTTCTTTCTGTCGACGTCTGATCCATGTCTGATGAGCCTTGAAATACTTTACAGCATTAAATACCATTGTTTTCGAGCATTTGAGGTGGTCAGCCACTTTTTTATAGCTCCACTTCTGCTCAAAAACTAACGTCACTATAATCCGACGCGTGGATTCATCGCAACTATGATTTCTTCCCATTTTGAAACTTAAATCACACAAAAAATTGTCTTTCTAATAAATTTGAATAAAGCAGCTTGCACTCGGCACGAGAAACAGTCGATGACTGAGGAGCAAACATGTCGTTCTTAATTAGCAGGCCAGGATGAAAAAATCCCGAAATCGGTTACCACAAACAATTACTTGGAATTTTACAAGCTACGATAGTGTTTATGATATGCACGTGGTTAATCCTTCTACCTGGAATAACAGGCCACGTGCTGAACAAAATTTTAATCCTTTCATTGATAAGTAAACAACTACAAACATTTATTTCCTGCAAAAATAAGAACCGTTCTTAATTATCGGGCCACCACTGTATATCCATTCCACCATCCAGCACTTTATTGGTTATCATTGTCGTGGAGTCTAGTAACACGTCATCTATTAATAAAGAAAACGTTGCCTCAAAGTCACAAAAAATATACTGACCACCAAATCCCTTCAATACGTTTTCATTTTTCCGTCTATTCAATTCCAGCTGTTTTACTATACATATTTAAATAACATTTACCTTACTTCCTGTGTCTAAATATCCAACATAATAGCTGTTAATTTTGCATGCTTTCCTGTAGACAAATGTCCTTTCATGTTATATGTAAAACAACACGGAATCCGTTGCTGGCAAACACGTGTGATATGGCCATTTCTACCACAATTATAACACCGTTTAGCATTATTTGAAAACTAGTTCCTTTGTTTCTTCGTGTATGATGGAGATGCATAAGCTTCGTATCGTGGACGTTTGAGAAAATTTGAGTCAGATGGTGGTTGGTAATTATAACGCTTGGAAAGACTCGAAGATGGTGTTTGATAGTTGTCCATCGGTACAATAAAACCTGCGTAGAGCTCATTAGGTGTCATGCATTGAAAGGCCCACGCGTTTGTTTGCAATTCGAAGGGCAATCCTTTTATAACTAAATGGTAGCATCATTGTCCAATCTACATTGTTGTTTTAGTGATAGTTTTGAGTGATAGTAATGCGTCATTGTTTCTTCAGGACGTTTATATTGAGCTACTAGTTCCTCCAGAACAGTAGCATAGTCGTTGTAGCGAGGAAATGCGAGTGTAATGAGCTCTCTATTCTTGCTATGATTTATTATAACCCTTCAACCGATTGAACCAACTTCTTGCAGCTCCCTTTAATTTATTTTGAATAAACATTTTTTTTTCGTAGTCTGTCAACTTATGAATGTCCCCAAATTGCTCAATATAATCCTTAAAAATCGATGTATCTTTTCCACTATCGGATGAGCCACCACACAATCTTCGCGTTATAGCAGCATTAATTATTTTTTCAATTTGTTGCTCCAGCAATTGTTGATATAATTCCTCCGCATTTACAATTTGATCATTTTCTTGATCTCCCATAGTTTGACAGAAATTATAACCTTTTCAAATATATTTTCATACAGAAAATTTCAAACTTTTATTATATTTTTTTCAGTAGTTTATACTTTTACACAGTCTTCACTGATAGGCACATAGGTACACTATCCCACTTCTGTTGTGTAACGCAATAGTTAAAAATAAAATACCTTTATAATTTTAGTAAAATAATATTTTATTATTCAATGTTTGAAACACAAGCAATCTTGCATATAGATAATCTGATAATGCCTCAGTCTCCTTGATGCATCTGCATCTCAGATCCACTTCACTAACATAAACATTGTCAGCAGGGTTGGGTGAATAGTCTAAAGTTTAGACTACTGAATTTAGTTTACTGAAGTATTCTAATTTTATGTTAAATAATTATTAATATGACATCTACATTGATATGGTCATGGGCTAACTACTCATAACATTGTTGTAGGCTTATTGTTATTGTTTTTGTGATAAGTTGGATAAAGAAACACAGAATTGTAATGAGTAAATACATGTATAATATGCAGAAAATTTAACTTCAGTATATAATAACTAACAAATTATTGAAATGAATCCAACTAACATTTTATACATTTTAAATAAAAACATAACTTATAACAAGCATAATGACATATGAAATACTAATGAGATTTATGTAATTGAGATTTTCCACTGACAATAGTTTGTAGTTGTGGACTAATTTTACTTGTACCAATTATTAAAAGAGATTTAAGATGCTCATCAGTTAATTTAGATCTGTAAACATTTTTTGTGTACTTCATTTTGGAGAAGGTCTTCTCACACAAATAAGTAGTACCAAAAACAGAAAACAGTCCACGAGCAAATTTATGCAAATTATCAAATTGTGTCAGTGGAAGACTCTTATAAAATTCCAACAAAGATGAGTTTTGATATTTGTTCTTAATTATATCACTGCACTGTAGATTAATCATTTCCATTTGAAGTTCCGGGGCTAGGGTTTCAATGTCAGTATCAAAAGGATTCTGAAAAATCTTAATTTGATTCGCAATGGCATCAAAGTCCGAGAAACGAGTATCAAAATTTATTTTCAAAGCACTCAAAGTTTCGATTGCAAAATCGATAGGAAACTCAGTCTCAGTGGTGTGGCTGAATATTTCACATGTTTTAAAATGTGAAAAACATTTACTTCGTAGTTGTGATTGAAACAATATCAATTTCTTCCGGAATGATTTGATATTAGTGTATAAATCAGGAAGATGCTGGTTTTCTCCTTGCAATCTCAAATTCAGTTCGTTCACATGTTTTGTCAAATCAACATAGAATGCTAACTTCCACAGCCATGCGTTGTTTTGTAATTCAGTAAGAGGGCGATGCTTTTCATTCAAAAAAATTTCGATCACTGCTCGAAGTTCAAAAAAGCGCTGAAGGACTTTCCCACAACTAAGCCAACGTACGGCAGTATGATAAGGTAAGTCATTTTCTCCAATCTCTTCAATAAATTGTCGGAATTGTCGGTGATTCAGCCCAAAAGATCTGATAAAATTAACAGTTGATATGACTGGTTTCAGAACTTCAGACATATCCAAACATTTTCCGCACAAAGACTGTTGATGAATGATACAATGTAAGACTAATGGTTTTGAACCACCGTCATTTTCTACAGCCTTTGACACAAGAGCGACCACTCCTTTATTTTTCCCACTCATGTTTTTGCCTCCACCAGTTGTAATACATTTCAAGTTTTTCCATCGAAGGTTCTTTTGATTAATGGCCATTTCAACTCCTTTAAAAATATCTGTACCAGTAGTTGTGCCATGAATACTATACATATCAAGAAGTTCTTCATGCACTTCATAGCTTTTATCTACTCCTCGAATATAAATCAACACCTGAGCAGTATCTGACACATCCGTTGACTCATCCAAGGCCAAAGAAAACCACTCAACATGTCCATTTTTGTCGAACAGTTGAGAGGATATATTTTCAGCGATGTTTTCTACCCTTCGAGCCACAGTGTTTGCTGACATACTGACAGTTTATAATAAATTTACCTTTTCAGGGCACATTTCTTTGGCTACTGCAATTATGCATTCTTTGATCATTTCTCCATCGGTGAATGGTTTTTCACGTTTTGCAATTTCAAGAGCCACACGAAGCTGGCACGAGTTGCAGCCTCTTGTTCAGTTTTGAGTTTTTTAAATGAAGATTGCTGCGATTTCAATCCACGCTTCATAGCTTCGAATTTTTCTGTCCGCAAACTTCCTGTATATTTTGAGTAATTTTGAAAATGTTTTGTTTCATAATGACGTTTAATGTTATATTCCTTGAGAACGGCTATGCTTTCATTGCAAATCAAACATAGCGCCTTGTTACTGGACTCAATTACGAAATACTGAATGTTCCACTGATCTTTGAATTTTCTGCATTCACTATCAATTTTTCGCTTCTTTTCCATACTGCTAAATCACACACAAAAGCAACAATTCAAATCAAAATACTGTTACAAAGATGTCTTAAACTTAAACACGCACAAACACGTTTTAAGGAGTTACGCACTATTTTATTTCACAACAGTGTCATAGGAACTGACTTGTGGTTGCGCCACTAGCCTTCTTATATATTCCAATTACTGCCATCTAGAAGTGAGTGGAAGACACCAGAACTTTCTCGAACCAACGAGATTATTCTGTACGTGCTATTAGCGCCATCTGTAAGCGATAGAAGGTACTACCTATTTCCGCTTGTGTCTACCAGAAGTCGTGTCACGTTACTCCTCATGGCTCGTACTCTACGACTAATCTAGAAATTACAGATAATGACAGGAAAATTAATAATATGCAGTGTTGCCGTTTTGCGGACTTTAATCCGATTTGCAGCCTTTTTTAAACGCTGCGTACTTTTTCGGACTTTTTTTTTCATCAGTGGACTATTTCACTTTTTACCACCGGCAACAATGATAATATGGTTTTGGCCCTCGGAACTTACTGGAGTAATCAGTATGGCCCTAAGGCTGGAAAGTTTGGAGACCCCTGGTCTAAACAAACTACGTCTTTTCTTATACATATGTGTATATGTATTTATGTATTAAAAATTCTTAACATTTAAAAACTTCTTAACAAATGAATATTTCTATATGTTGGGTATGTAGCATTACAAGTTATTGCTCGACAATTGCTTATTCTATTCATGATATATGAACCTAGTGTTTATATTCTTCACATAGGTACATATATAATTTTAAAATAGATATGAATGTTTTGTGTCACGTCAGAATTCTAAATAAAATAAAAATAACTAAGGTCTACCCTATAGGCCCTCCTAGGAATTAAATCCTTGAATAGCAATTTTCTTGAATAAATAATGTTTAATAACGGACATATCGCATTACAAATTGCTGCTCAACAAAGTCATACATACACAGTGCTCGCACTATTAGGTAAATGTGCAGATGTGAACATAGCTACTAATTTTTGACATACAGCATTACTGCATTACATATAGCTGCTTAAGCAGGTCACACTGACAGTGCTTGTACTATTAGGTGTAGGTGCAGATGTGAACATAACTAATAATAACGGGTTTACAGCATTATAACCAGAGTCTAACAACAGTCGGTCATTATGTCTCTTACCATTTTGACACAAAAAAACAATAAGGGGTGTTTCTAATAATAACCACCACAAAAATAGAACTCTAAAGTTAATAAAGAAACTACATACAAAAAATAAATTGAAAACCGTTTGAGAACTTTTGGTTTATTGTGCATTAAAAACCACCGTTTGACTGTCACTGGCGTATACTACGTGACTACAAGACGCGTCAAAATGGCACCCATGCATGCTAAACAATAGTAAACAAAGAAAAAACCAACAATTATATTCAAACAAATTAAAAAAATTATAATTTTTTTTAAATTTTACCCAAAAACACCCAATTTCGATAACTTTTAATAGACTGTATTAATGAGATATAAATATATAATTGTTGGTAAATATGAATAGATTAAAAGAGGGTAATGGGAGTCACTTAAGCGGGAATTCAAATAAAAGCTTATTTAAAAATGAAATATTTATTGCAACTACCTAATAACAAAAATAAATATGCAAACCTTCAAAAAGTAGTAAGTATGTACCTACAATTAGTATTTATTTATTATAGCTATATTTGATGTTAAATTAAGAAATTGAGATCAGTTTTAGTGACTTTGGTTATCAACTATGGAAATTATCACAGTTAAAAAAACAACAGATTTGACCCCTATTGCATCGAGGTGGGGGGCAATGGTAGTCACCTTGTGGGTAATCAGAGCCAACAAATTTTTAACACATATCACAGACATAACCTTTGGCTGAGTTCCACCCAGTGTATTCTGCGTGAGCCCACAGTCCACATGAACTACATCTGTACCACATATCGTTTTTTTTTCCGAATTCGCTGCATATTAGACATCTGTTTTCTGTCTTTTGTGTCATCATCCTGGCATAATTTATCAGTATTTACGTCTGATAAAGATGTATCGTTTGATTCCTGGAGAATTTGCCTCTTTGCTCTTAAATTAATGCTATTTTTATCAGTAGATTGAATATCCTCCTGATATTCAGCAGTCATAAATGCGATACTATTGTACGACATTGGCGGTTGATTAATTTGAAGTGTTTGAATCGTTCAATTCAGTTAGATTTTTGTTGTTGATATTTTTAGGCTCTTTTTTAATGGAAGCAATCTTTCTTAAAATTACCCCTGATACCATATTGATGACACTTTAATCTATTCGAATATCCATTATATTTATTTTAAAATTTTCCGCCGTTTTTATTATGACCAATTTAAATAGTTTTGTATAATAGTTTTTAAATTTTCTGCCAGTATACCTCATACTGGCAGAGTTTCGTCTTAGCAATGAATAATAATCTGTACCTGAGCCTTGTTTAATATCTTTGAAGGTATATATACTATTTTTGTGATAACTCGTCGATGGTCAGTTTGTTTTGTTAGCAAATATACCTCTGTACTTTGTTGGTGAGTAATGCACACTCACTGTTGTATACATCATGTGCAGGGATGTACATTACACCTCACCTCTAAGTGGACAATCAAAAGAATAAATAATGAAAGGTAATCATTTTCATTTCTACTAGGATTTAATTGGTTTGGTAGGATTTAGCAATTTATTCTTTTAATTTTCGATTTTACGAATATTGATTGTTACTAATAGCGAATCTACACATATCGTGAAATTGATTATTGATATATTTAATTGAATAAAATAACTAGGATTGTGTATGTATGTAGATTCCTTAAGTACAATAAATTTATAAAAATGTATATCTATGTATAATTTTACTTTTCTTATTTATTTAATTATTTTTGAGAAAATAATATTAAATATTAAAATAATTTCCCTTTAACCAATAGATAATAATAATTTGTTTATACAGGGTCATCGAAAAGTATCGGACCCCCCTGATACCCTGTGGAAACGGTCTCATAAATTCTCATAAAAAATTGGTTATGAGAAAGCGATCTGCATTTGTCCATGAAAAACCTCGAAAATTCTTATACAATTATTTTCTCTTAGCAATAGAGGGTTTAACAATTTTTTAGGCAAAACTCTGATAAGTTTAATTTGAATTTATGAGAGTTGAGTGATAAAATTGTTTAGCTATGAGTATTTATAAGTTCGGGAAACTGAATTATTAACTTCCCAATAGGGAGTTATTGTAATTGGTCCGAAAATCGAAATCAAAAATTTTAACATATTTTCATGTTTCAAGGGCATTAGAGTATATTGACACTATTTTTAGAAAAATGTCTGTGTGTGTGTGTGTGTGTGTGTATGTACGTACGTACGTACGTACGTACGTACGTGTCATTTTTTTCCGGGCCGAAATCTCGCGAACAAAAAATGCTATTGACTTCGTTGGGGTGCTAATCGAAGCGTCTTGACGTGAATATGATCTGAAAGAAAGGATTTTTCGAAATTCAACCCCTACGGGGGTAAAAAGGGTGTTTTTTTTCATTTTTATTTTTTTTCTTGGTCGAATTTAGTCGGAACTTAGAATAAATACTATACAATACAAATAACGAAACGTGTATTTCAGTATTTATTTTTTATATGGGTCCAAACAGCCATTAAAGGGATGAAAACCACCATCAAAATTTGAATTTCATACTTATAAATACATCTAATAATTCATGTTGCCTTGGAAACAACACAATTCAAAATTCAAACTGTCAGATTAGTTTTTCTAAAAATGTGCATTATATTATTGACATTATTAGGATATTAGAAAACTAATATTCATAATACAAAGGGTGAGTTTTATTTCTGATAAATTCCATTAAAATTTTTCATATACATATTAAAAAAAAAAAAATTTACAAACTGTAACATAGTAATATTAATTATGGAAACAATAAGTAATCAGTATTCAAGTATTGTAAGTCATACCATGTTGGGAAGTTGATTGTGTGGACCTAAAGGATCGCACCCCACAGCATTATACGTTATATAGTTTAATTTTATATCCCCGGGTAAAATTGGATCCGACAGCTAGTTTTAGGATTGTAATAATTACGAGAACAAATGAGATTTAAGGAGAACTTTGTCGGAGTGGTGGTATGAGATTGTATACTGATATACAACATTCAAGGTAAATTAAATGCGAACCTAACCGAACTTTTATAATATTTAGTCAGTAAATTCATGTTATATTTCCATTATTTTAATGAGATTAATGCTTAGAAGTATTTTTTGAGAAACTTCAGAGAACTTGAATGCTATAATGGCAAATAATTTTATAAGATTTTATGAGTTCATTCACATAACATCTGGATCAGTTATAATAAGATTTATTTCTATAAGTAGTTTGGGAGGATTTTCAAAGAAATTGAATGCCTCCATAGTAAATAATTTTATGAGATTTAATCAATTAATCCACATAACGTTTGCATCAGTTTTTAAAAGATTTATTTCTATGAGTAGTTTAGGAGGATTTTCAAAGAAATTGAATGTCTTCATAGTAAATAATTTTATGAGATTTAATTAATTACTCCACATAACGTTTGCATCAGTTTTTTAAAGATTTATTTCTATGAGTAGTTTTTAAGGAATTTCGAATAAATGGAATATTCTTCTGGCAAATAATTTTATGAGATTTAATGAGTTTATTCACATAACATTTGCATTAGTTTTAATAAGATTAATTTCTATGAATAGCTTTGGAAGAATTTCAAACAATATTGTGGAAAATATCTGATATATTCTTATAAAAATATAAGCTATCAGAAAATGTTCTGCATTCGTCCACTAAAAATCTCATAACAACTTTCAAGATCATTTTATTATATGAAAAGTGTGTCAAAGAAATGCTGTTTCTAAAATTCTCATAAAAGTTATCAGAATTTTAAGAGGTTGATGATGAGATTCGGAGATTTATAAGCATTTGTAAGAAATAAAAATATGACAGTTCTTTCAGAAATTGAGATTCGATGAGAAAATTCTAGAAAGCATTTCATTAGTTTTTAGATATAAATTGAGTAAAAATATGAAATTTAAACGTAATTAGAACGATAATTATTGAATAAATTTATGTATTTGAGTCATCAAATTTTATAAGGAAATATTTTTTATTTTTTTATACCAAGATCTTGAAAATCATGCCTATAACGCAAAAATTTGAAAATTTTGGGTGATTGATTCTGCATTATCAAAATTTTCATATTTGTATGAGTATGCACTGCGAAAGCACTCCATACATTTATGACAAAGTCTCAAAAAAATTTATAAGAACTAATAAGTAATTTCAATAAGTATTGCCACCAGTTATTGTAAGGAAATTATTTTTTCGATTTTATATATGGAATCTAGAGAGTAATTGAGAAACGATTTTTATAATAACATTCTTTTTATAAGATTAAATTAAATTTTTCATCAGGATTTTCATTTTTTTTATCAGTATGTATACGGAAAATTCTGATAATAATGACGTAGCCTAAAGAAAACTTTCACGAGAGTTAGTGAATGAATTCATTCAGTACAGTTACCAATTTTTATAAGGATTTTTTTTTCTCAAAATACAGAATCTCGAGAGAGATTCAGTGACGATTTCGAAATTTACATCAATATTCAAAAATTATTCAAGTAATCAATGTAAAAGATCAAACCGATCATATTCAGGTTAATTATATTTATTGTGTTTCAATTTTTATGACTCACTTTCGATCATTCCTAAATTATTTATGCTGAATCTACAGACATTTATCCATAACATAAACTAAAAGAAAAAATTCATAATTTGATCAATTAAGTATATAATCATGATTATTATATTTTTTATTTTTTCCATGAAACTTATATCAAATATCAAATTTATAACATCTGTAAGCCTTAGAAGTAGAAATGCGTTTAAAATAGTAGTAAGCCAATAAATTTAATATTAGAAATACAGAAAATATTAGAATAGGTTTATAATTAGTTAATTTAACTTATAACTATAGTAATGAAAAATCATGTTGGTTTATATCTTTAAAATTAGCAGATATTTGAGTATAAATGAATATATCCGTAACTTTATAATTTTATCAATCTTAATCAGTTACTTTTTCCTCACTATTATTAGGGTTGGAACTGTTGTTGGGTTCACTCTCTTCTTTTCTCTCTTCAATCGATTTTTCCTCAATTGTATTTACAATTGCGACTGTAGGCTCAGCTTCATGATCAACATCAGTTTTTTCAACTTCTTCCTTTCTTTCTTGAATCATGGCATTATCGGACTCTTGATCGGACACTTCATCGGTAGACTCTCCGCTATCTTCCTCTCCATTTGAGGCTATGGTATCTTCCTCAATGTCTGAAATATCTTCAGTGTCACTGCTTTCCACCGGCTTTACCTAAAAAAAATGTATACAACACCCATACTATTGTTCTTAAGCTGAAGAATAAACAAATTACCAATTAAAATTTACTTCAAAATAGGTTGAACTTTTTTTGAGTTTAAATATTTATAAATTTTTTATTTTTGATCACGCTTTTAAATTTTAATTACCTTTGGTAGTTTCTTTTCGGCTCGGGTATCGGTTATTTTACTCGATACATAAAACTGTTTCATCTGTGCATCGTGTTTATCTTTATCAAACTGGACTGATTCTTTCAGATAATATGAAAAAATATCTGCAATTGAAATGTTTAAGATAATAAATTCCAATTCGATGAAAAAGATATATCTTGAGTTAGAATGCATTTTGGAGAAAATGTCCAATAACAAAGTTGTATGGTTTCAAGCGGAGAGTAAGATGATGATCTTGATTTAGACCTTGACAATGTCCCTCAAGGTCATTTTATGGTCAACCTTATTTTTTTAAATGGAACCCTATACATTTTATTGCATTTTCTTATAGCTTATCTTGAGGGCTTTCCAAAACACTATAATAAAATATTTTTTTATTAAGTACTTTTTGAGTAATAAAGGTTTGAAGTTAACAATTTTTTGATACAAATATAAAATATTTTGTCAAATATTATTAATTTTTCAGTAATCAAACCTTAAATATGGATGAAATTTATTTCCAACGGGATGGAGCTCCACCTCATTAAATTTCATCCATATTTACTGTCATTTTTGACAAGATATTTTATATTTGTATCAAAAAATTGTTAACTTCAAACCTTTATAACTCAAAAAGTACTTAATAAAAAAATATTTTATTATAGTGTTTTGAAAAGCTCTCAAGATAAGCTATAAGAATATGCAATAAAATGTATAGGGTTCCATTTAAAAAAATAAGGTTGACCATGAAATGACCTTGAGGGACATTGTCAAGGTCAAAGTCAAGGTCATAATCTTACTCCCCGCTTGAAACCATAAAACTTTGTTATTGGACATTTTCTCCAAAATGCATTCTAACTCAAGATATCAGGGGGGTCCGATACTTTTCGATGACCCTGTATAATACTAATATGAAATATCAAAATAATTTTTTATTTTTTTATTTTGACATATGAATAATAATTTGTGTATACCTTGAATATATTATTAGAATATAATGTTGGAAAAATAATTAGTTTTCTTCTTTTATTTTAGTGATCCTGGGACTTCTCCTTAAGGGAGTAGTAACCACAGGTTCTTCAATATGAGAATCATCTGTTATGTTTGATACACTTGATTCATTAAGTTCTATTGCGACATCATTTTTTCATTCGTTTATTTTAAATGTTAGACAATTTGTTATTCTTTGACAACCATGCCCTCTTGAATAATAATTATTTGAACATTTACGCTTAAGATATTTGAAAAATCTATAAAGTATATATAATCCAAAAAATTTGATTATAGTACATATAATATATGAAAAATAGTTGTTTGAAGCTAATTTTTCTATGTATGGTTGTTCTGTATATAAAAATGGGCATTTCCATTAAAAAAAGCTAATTTCGGCCAAAAAACACGACTTCCGGTCTAGACTGGTAGTCGTAATGTAGACCCTTCCATGGACCCTTCGGTGCCCTACAATTTTTGTCTGAAACATTTTTCGAAATGATCGAGTCCAACCGAGATATTATTTTGTCTTAAGATAAATGCCCATCCTGTATATATGTGGGTTAAACTGATATGTATGTTATATTTTGCAAAAGAAAGCAAAAATAATTCGTCAGCAATTTCAATTATATTATCTAATTTATGACTTGCGTAATAACGAGTAAAATAAAAAATGTCAGTGATGTTATATATCCACAAGTGCAATTTATTTTCTGATAAAGCTATATAGCTTTTACATTTGGTGAAACGAATACATGTTGGTGGTTTTCTATTTTTATCAGTAACGGTATTAAATTAAATAATTTATAACTGGCTTGGCTTATTATTGGTGTGCTTACAACACATACTAAACTATGGTTCATATAAAAAGTTTTTAGGTTACTAATGATAACAATTCGTGTGCATTTCGCATTTCAATAGGAAAAGGATAGATCGTTGATGTTAGCAAGTAAGGAATAGTTTTAGTAATTTCGAGGATATATTGTTGAGGTGAGAGTATTGAAGGATGCAATGCATTTGATTTAGCACATAAAATCGCATTAATTAAATTTGTATATTCGTTATTAACGCCACGTCGTGTGCGGCTGGCTACTGGTGGTCCAGGTGACGTCCGGTTGCGGTGCACGGTGGGTGCGGGGTTGGTTGATGCTGGTATCGATGCTCCATTCCGTCGAGCAGGCGGTGATGACGGACGTCGACTAGCAGGTGGAAGTGTGACAGGAAGTCGGCACCGATGATCGCCGTGTTGACGTCGGCGACGACAAACTTCCACGTGAAATTCCGCCGTAGGCCGAGGCTGAGACGTAGCGTGATCCACCTGTGCGTGCGGATGCTCGTTCCGTTAGCCACGCAGAGTTCGTAGTCTGTACGTGGTCGTTAAGTTCGCAGGCGGGTGCGTGAATACACGCATACGTCGGAAACGGTGTCCACCAGAAAGCGTATCTTCGTGGTGCTGTCTGTGACGAAGAGGCAGCCGGAGGATTGGACGTAGTCGGTTGCCACCGCTAACGACTGTCCTGGATGAGGGACATCGACGACTGCGTCCCTTGACCCCGTCAAGCCCATCCACGTGTTAAAGGAGGATGCATCACCAGGGTTACTTGATACTCCGCCCAAAAATAATCGTGATCCTGGCGTTGTTTTGTATACTCCAACGAAGCCTTGACATAGTCAGCAACATTCTTGATATTAGGGTCATGTAAGTGAACATCTCTTTGATGTTGGTTGTCAAATTCGCTCATTCTTTGAATGGCACTTCTAAAATCACTATTTTTGACTCATTGGTCGCTTAAGGGTTACGATGTCACTAATGACATGTTGGAGACCAATTGAATTCAAGAGGGTTAAGTTTTTCAGGTTTTCTATATACTCAGATATCTGACTACTTTGTATTCTCAAATCATCTAAATCTAAGACTGATGCCACACCAACTATTTTTTGTTGGGTCCAGCCCAGGAATGGCAAAGCTCTATGATCGGGCCACTGAATTTGTCTCTTTGTGCGTTTTTTGAAAGTTGAATTGACATTTACGGAATATAATGGAGGAGGTTTGATATGATAGGTAATGAGGTAGCTGATGTCATGGATGAAAATATTACTCAAGGGCTAAAAATATACTCCGGACGATCCCAGAATCTTGGATGATCCTGTGTTTCATACATTTTTTATCGTAAAAATATTTATTTGTTAATTTGGATGTGACTAGATGTTGTTTCGCAAACTGACCAGATTTCTATAATTTAAGTTTAAGTTCGTCGAGATCATTATCATATATGTATCTGAATTCAAGTGGATTTGTTAGCGACGTCGGTAGCTCAGCTTTGTGACCAAAGATTAGTTCATACGGTGTAAATTTAGTAGTTGTATGTATTGTGTTATAAGAAAACATGGCAAAGTCTGTCAATTGGCCCCAGTCAGTTTGTTCGGAATTTATATAGTGCTTTAGGTAGTCTTTCAAAGTCGCATGACTTCGCTCTAGAGCGTCATTCGACTCTGGGTGATCAGCAGTACAATTGATGTGTTTCAATTTAAATAATTTAGCTACATCTTTGAATAAATTGGAAGTAAAATCTTTGCTTTGGTCAGTTAAAATAGAAGTCGATATATCAAATTGACATACGAAGTTTTGAACAAAAATTTTCGCTATGGTTGTCAATTCATGATTTGGAATAGGGTAAGCTTCGAAAATTTTGTCAGGTCGTCTTGTAGGGTCAAAATATATTTGTTCCCTGATTCTAACATAGGAAGTGGACCTACGATATCTAATGCTACTCTCTCGAAAAGTTTAGATGACGTTGTAGTGATTTCCATAGGTTTGATAATTTTCCTCCTAATCAATTTATTCTTTAAAATGTGGTGGTGGAATAATAATAAAAATGCGCGTTGGCGTGGGCGGGGGTTGCTGGGCCGGTGGATTGTGGACAACGCAGCCACCTGGTGCGCCAATTCTTCGAGGCGGGCGGCGAGTGCTGCAAGATCTTACAGAAAGGCTCAAATATAGTTATGAGTAGATTTTAAATTAACATCTCTTAACCCTTTCCCGCCTGGTAATCCACTATGTTTATAGTTAGTCGGATCTTTATTATACCCGCACCATTCGCCGCAGTTACTGTGATTATCGAATGCGTGTGAAACTATATTTCTCAACGATGCTTCCACTTGCTTTGCGTCACCTTTACCTTTCTTAATTGCACATGCAAAACAGTATTTTAAATAATCAATAACTTTGGCATTTATCTTAGCAGCCCACAAAGCTTTACTAAGATTTTTCGTTGCATGGTTAAGATTGACCATTTTACAATATCAGGGTTAATTCGACGAATTGCAGATGTTGTAGAACAGTCACCATCGCCAATTAAGGTTCCAACAACTACGTTTTCTTGTTCAAACTGTTTATTTTTCGTCAATAACTCAACAGTGATGTCTGATACCATTGCCTTAACGCTTCCTTCCCAATTTTGATGACAATTATGGTCATTTTTTAGATGACCTTTTTGGCAAAATCGGCAAATAATATTACGTGTACCACGTGCTAGACATTTACGAGATTCTTGACCAAACACGGATACTAAACCTGTAAAATAATAGGATAGTTTTTACAACGGCACATTTGAGTTTTAGAACGGCAAAACAAGCAATAACTACACACTAAAATAACCCCTTATGAATTCTATACTCATCATGATTCATTTTCTGTCAGTATATATGCATATAATTGTTACATGCTTATTGTACAGATTTAATCATCAGGTATGTCTTATAAATTCTGTAGAGTGTAATGACATTTTTTACATAAATATTACCTATACTTTATAATATTATATGTAATCTTATATAGTAACATCTTATGAAATACCTGAAAGACTGTTATAATTCCGACCATTTCCACGTTTTGGCCAAGCACCATCGGTACTAACAGTAATTTCAACTTTTTCTTTTGATGACTTTCTACTAGAATCAATTGATTAGTAAGCAATATTTATTACACTAATGATTAATAATGTTAAGTACTTATTCATACACTGTTAAATTACTTACTTCAATGTATTATTTTTTAATGTTAAATCCTTTTCTTCCTTAATTGCTTTCTCACAACTCTTATTAGCTAAATGTTGTAAAGCCTTTTCTACTACACGTTCATGACGTCGAAGTATACTAGATGAAACTGATGGAACATTTAACTCGGAAAGTATGGTGTTCATTTGTGATGGACCGATTCTTGAATCAATAATAGCTGTAAAATAATATAATTTATTTAATTTTTCATTATATTTTTATGTTTATTAAATTTCACGTAATATCAATGATTGATAATATAGAAAAATAAAGCAAATGCTTTTATAGTACTTACCTGCTGCGGTTTTTACATTAATAGAAAACTGTCGATTTCGGAAGTCATGAGAATTTTCACTGTTTGTTAATTGATTGGAACTTGAAATGTAATAAATATTTAGACACTGATGACATCGTATTTTAAATGAGCTAGCTAATCCGTTCAATTTTTCTTCTTCAACATATCTGATTGAAAGAGCTGTATCACAATGTGTACACCACATTTTTTCAGCTAAAACAGCTGGACTCATCATCCTTATACCTTCACGGTACAAGTAGGTGTTTCATCACTAAACTTTTTTCTTTTAGCGGCAATAATAAGATTTTTACGCCACTCAGTTTTTCTTTTTTTTTTTCAAATTTTCCTTTATGACGATGCTGTTCAGCCATTATTAAATATTATTTAGATAAATATAAATAAATAAATAAATGTAATCGAATAATCGTGGTTATGACAGCTGTCATAAAACAACAAATATGGAAACGCCACGCATAATCAGTTACTAACTACGAAAAAATAAATTTGTTGGTGTCCGACGTTGCCAATTTTACCACTACTTTATGTATGATTAAACATACATATTTAAAGACAATATTTACTAAATAATAGTTTTGTAATATTTATTTTTATGCTTACTAAGGGTGCTGTCTGTGACGAAGAGGCAGCCGGAGGATTGGACGTAGTCGGTTGCCACCGCTAACGACTGTCCTGGATGAGGGACATCGACGACTGCGTCCCTTGACCCCGTCAAGCCCATCCACGTGTTAAAGGAGGATGCATCACCAGGGTTACTTGATACTCCGCCCAAAAATAATCGTGATCCTGGCGTTGTTTTGTATACTCCAACGAAGCCTTGACATAGTCAGCAACATTCTTGATATTAGGGTCATGTAAGTGAACATCTCTTTGATGTTGGTTGTCAAATTCGCTCATTCTTTGAATGGCACTTCTAAAATCACTATTTTTGACTCATTGGTCGCTTAAGGGTTACGATGTCACTAATGACATGTTGGAGACCAATTGAATTCAAGAGGGTTAATAAGATTTTTACGCCACTCAGTTTTTCTTTTTTTTTCAAATTTTCCTTTATGACGATGCTGTTCAGCCATTATTAAATATTATTTAGATAAATATAAATAAATAAATAAATGTAATCGAATAATCGTGGTTATGACAGCTGTCATAAAACAACAAATATGGAAACGCCACGCATAATCAGTTACTAACTACGAAAAAATAAATTTGTTGGTGTCCGACGTTGCCAATTTTACCACTACTTTATGTATGATTAAACATACATATTTAAAGACAATATTTACTAAATAATAGTTTTGTAATATTTATTTTTATGCTTACTAAGGGTTTACGTAGCATATTTATTGGATTTTATCAGAAATTGACACATTAAAAAAAAATTGTTCAATATTATTTTATTATTTGAAGAGTGGTACTTGAGTCAAATTATCAACTGTCAATTTGTTTGATTACTTTAAAAAAATAATAATTGATTATTAATTAAATAATAGTCATGAAATTGTATTATCGTATTGTGTAATCATTATTCATTATTCTACTCATTAAAGAAATTTTGAATAAATGTTCATTCTACTAGCAATTACTGCCTGAGCCTCCTTAATAATATAAATAAAATTTGTTTGAAAAAAACACGTTTTTTGGAGGAACCTGGCCTTAAAGAAGTTTTAATTTGAACAATTAAAAATCCTAAACATTTGCATTTTTTGCAAATACGGGGTGAAAAGTCGTGGAGAAAGACTTTTATTCTGAAAGATTAACGTTTTAACTACATATATATTTTCAAAATCTCATTGACCATCGAATTTTTTCGCACCTAAATGTGTATATTTACTGTACTATGGGGTCCCGACAACTCTGCCGATCAAGTCTGCAAACCATTATGTGATTCTGTCTCATGCCTCCACCATGACGAAGTTCCTCTCGTTGTGTAATTATATAAAATCTTGGCCAGTATGTGTGCTTTACTATATCTAACATTGACAATTATTTTACAAAATTAACCCTAATTTTTATCATACACATTATAAATTTCTATACTAATTCGACATACTAATTGACACATTTACATATACAAAAATCAAACAACATTTTGTTAAATCTTTATCGTTATCTCATAAAAAAATTTAAATTAATTCTTTTAACTTATATAGTTTATTATGAATTTTGAAATTGTTTATGTCGAAAATAAGATAGAAAAATGGTTATTGTCGATATACGTACCTTTTCATTCAACTTTTTTTTATGACTGGTTTATCTCCATGTTGGATACAATTTTTCTAGAGCTACCTCGGTGGATGATGGTGGGGCTGTAACTAGTACTTGTACGGCCTCTGTCTGTTGTTCTTCGTTGCTGTCGATTGGAATGATTACTGATTTTTCTGGCGCTGGTGGGGCTGATCGTCTGTTATAGTTTCTTTAAATGGTCCATACGGCTAGAGTGTTCTATAAGCTCGCTAAGAGAACTATGTTACAAAGTGCAAATATAATCATCCGACAGATCATATAGAATCCCAGAAATCCTGACATAACCATCCCGACATCAGTAAATATTCTCCACATGTGACTCATTGCAGATCTAGTGAGGCTATTTATTTCTGTAAGGTTGAATAAGTTTAACGCGTTAAATCCCTGTCCATCAACTGGTAATCCAACAACCCTTCTCGCAAGGATATTAGTTACGGCTGTCCTCTCAATTCAAAATATTAGGGTGTTCTGTACACTGCGAATTTCTTCTTTTGTATATAAAGTTAAATCCTGTCCACTGATTATTAATATGGAATAGTGGTGGTGCAATAGGGCTACATTCGACTTGCTCTGCATGCTCTTGTAACACGTGAGTGAGAGGGGCCATATAAAATAAGTAATTGTTAGCTTCAACTGGTAACTCGTGGTAACATTCTTCCACTCGTCTTAACTCCACTACTCGAGGTGTACATTGCATTATATATAACACCTCTCCTAAAACCCTTCCTACGTATCCTAGTTTGTTCTTGATCAAAATACTTACTGTATCCGGGATTAATGGTGCCATAAGCACTCTATTTTTTAATATTTCGCGATGTAGAAGACATCGACGATGTACCCAATTGGAGTACATATCGCTCAGGGCACGTTTGTATGCCTGTTCGATATATAAGAACTTAGAATTAATATATGCTATTAAATCTATATATGTTCTGTGGGTCCATATCGTATTCATATTGAAAATTTTGTCTTTGATCAAATTTTAAAATCTCGATCATCATTAATCTTGGATGTTCTGTAACCCATGCTTCTACACCACATACCCAGGATTTCTCTAAGAGGCTTGCGGTAAAGATATGCTCTTTTTGCTCTATTACAGCATACTTTTTATCTTAATTTTCCCCCTTTACAGACACAATTGTGGAAACTCCTTTGTATAATAAGTAATGGTCTTTATCGTTGTGGCACTTATCGCTCATTTCTAAATCCCAAATAGTTTCTCCCTCTATTGTATCCATACAATAACCTCCAACGTATGGGCACGTTAACCCCCCTGATAGGTGTATCTCGTTAGTATCCGATTTAATGGTGGCCATATAATCCCTTAAATGAATTTTTACTGTAGCTGTTACTACTATGTACATCATTCCAAGTAATCCCATTTTCTATAAAGGTCGTCCCTCGACATGTCCCATCTACATATGTAGGGGAGGCGGCTGGGTTGTGAGCCAGGTTTTGTTTTTTGCATGTAACTTTTTATAGAATGAAGATATCAGACAATGTGAGTTACCATTGGAAAGGTGAGTTCAAGGTGCAAATTTTTCACTAGCATATGATAGATTTTGATGAAAAAATAATAAACCACGGCCAGTTTTCTGAAACCTTCATTTTTGGCACTTCCAAAAAAGTGGCTGGGTTGTGAGCCACCCGGTAAATCCTGATAAAAGTCTGAAAATAGGTAGTAAAACACACATTATTTCATAGAAGTTAATAATTCCATTTATTTATAAGGCGTTTAGGTGCAAAAAAAGTAAGTTACATCTTAGTAGTAGGTAGGTACCTATATTGTAATTAAACAATAAAGTGATGCAGGCAAATAATCACGCCACTTAGGCTTAACAACCGGTGTGTGTGTGTGTGTGTGTGTGTGTGTGTGTGTGTGTGTGTGTGTGTGTGTGTGTGTGTGTGTGTGTGTGCGTGTGTGTGTGCGTGTGTGTGCGCGCGCGTGTGTGCTTGTGTGTGTGCGTGTTCACGTGCGTTTGTTTGTTTGTGCGTGTTGCAATCTTCAATTAATCAGAAAAGTGTTTACTCATCATCAAGATCACTATCGCAATGTTTGCAAGTGTAGTACGAACGCCTTCCTATATTGGCGCATTTCAAATGAACTGGCCGACTGCATGTATTACATGCGATGGAGTTGTTCGGAGTCAGTTCTTTGGGCAAAAATCTCAAACAGATAGTGCAAAAATCAATGTCTTCGTCACATTGTTTCACTGATCTTGCTTTTTTTTGTTGCTTTGGACGCTTCGCTGGTGGAGCCTTCTTCTTTGATGCTGCCTTTTTTGGTGGCTGAGAGTTAGCTGGTGCTTGTTTTTGTTTCAAATCATGGATTTTGTCCGGAGAAGTCAGCTCGCAGCTTTCCATTGACTTTCGGCCTCGCTTCGATTTTTGTTTGGGCGTGACTCCTTGTAATGGCCCAATTTCGTCCAGGAGCGACGAAACACTACTGTTTTGGGACGAGACTGATAAGCGAGAAGTAGATGGCATGCTTTCAGCAACTTCTTCACGCCCGACATTCAATGGCTCGACAGTGATTCGTCGTTGCTCGTCTTCTCCAAGATCAGCATCGACTTCAACTAGACGAGCATTGATCTCAACAGCCTGGACGAAATCAGCGTCGGTAAAAATGTCAGGATTAAATGGTTGAATACCAAAAATCTATTATGAAAACGGGTGGATCATAACCCAGCCATCTAGGTGGCTCATAACCCAGCCAAACCCCAATTTTGGAAACTTGAAAAACTACAACACTTACAATCTGAATTCGACTCAACCCAAAATTGGATCTTCAAATAGAGTTAAAACACTAAACAGACATGTATTACACTCACCTTTTTGTGATGAATTTAGTCACTTGAAGAGCACATGAAAAAACCTCCAAAAAACTTTCAGCGTTCGACTGTCAACTGTACATCCACGGCTGACACAAGGGATACACATGTACAATCTACTGTTAGCACAAAAACTGACTTGTGTCGAGATACAAACTTACGCCAACAGATGGCGGCATATGTCATGCAGGGGTAAAGATAAAGTGGGTGGCTCACAACCCAGCCGCCTCCCCTACTTCCCGCTAAAGTTAGTGCCATAGTGGTAGTAGCATTAGCTTTTAACTGACTTATGACCTGACCATTAAATCCATTATATGTGTGGGATCGGTGGATATTTCGACATTCAGCCGTCCCTACTTCACGGACATACGTCAATAGCCCCTGATGGACTATTGAGGAATGACTATGCATACCACAATGGTGAATGATCCGGGTTACCTCTACCAGACAAGTTCTGACTTGAATTCTATAAAACTCGTTACGTTGAATAACGTGCAGCTTGATCCATGTCTCCTCGTAGTCTCTTTCTGGATCAGGGCATGGTGCTACCTGCTTCAAAGATATGGCCGTTATATTCGTTGATGGTCCTCTGCAGCCATACGCTATTATAGCCGTTGTCATTCTGGTAATGGCAACCACACATAAAATTCCTAGAATTGTTGCACTCATACTTATTCTGTTTAACAAAAAAAAATACATATATATATATTTTGATTCTTATTCTTAATAAAAATTACTTATAACCAAGCTCTTATAATTAATGTGTATGAAAAAAATTACCTCTACCTGTCCTTAGTTGCCTCATACGACACATGTTACCTTCTACAGGACTATTTTTTCCGGGCCTGTACGGAATGGGGCTCACCTCGTCATCACTAGGTTCCAAGTGATGATTTCGGAGGGAGTCCATTTCAGCTTCAAAATACTCCAACGGTATTTGGGTTCGGTCTATATATTCATATGACCTTACCTCGGTGACGTCAGACTCGCTATCACTTCCTACAACTCTGATGGCTGTCTCTCTCCGAAAGGGTCTCTATTTACTATCCACTCTGGAACATGATCGTGTACTACTTCTTCCTCAACAGCTACTCCCTCTGAATTTTTTTCTCTTTCTTCACCTAAATATTTTTTAATACGGTTCGTGTGCACAATCTTTTCATTCTTCCCATTCACTTCTTTGATCTTAACCGTTAACGGCCCGAGTTTCTCTAACACTCGGTATGGTCCGATTTATCGTTTACTAAGTTTATGACTTAGTCCCGGTGTAGCAGCTGTATTATGAAGGTACATCAGGTCACATACCTTTATTTTTGGTTCCTCGGTGCCTTTGTTGTACCCGCGCTCATAAGTATCCACAGCTTTCTTGACCCTTTCTTTAACTTCAGTAAATGCTTTTGCTAGTCGAGCCATTAATTCTGAGCTATAATTAATGCCCATACCATATTTGTATTGGGGTCTTAAAATTTTATCTTTTATGTAGTAACAAGTAAGGTGTCTCACCAGTTGAGCTATGCAGACTGTTTCGATAGGCCATTAATACCAGTGGTAACATTTCATCCTAATCTTCTTGACTGTCCTTTATAAAATGACTTAATATATCTTTAAATACTCGATGACTACGTTTTATCATACCATTTGACTGAGAGTGATAAGCCGTAGTTTGTAACTTGGTCATTCCTAAGCTTTCACATACGTTGCGGAAAACTTTTGATGTAAAGTTGGTTCCTTGATCGGTTAACAGCTGTCTAGGAACTCCGTGTCGGGCAATAATATTGTTTACGAGCGCTCTTGCAACGGTTTCTGCTTTTTGGTCGTGTAATGGAATAGCTTCAGGATACTTAGTGAAGTAATCTTGGAATATATACTTATTTCCATTAGATGTTGTTACTAAAGGTCCTACAATATCCATAGCTACCCTTTCAAATGGATAACTAACTTCAGGTAGACCGTTGCATTGGTGCAGGTTTTTGTTTAGTAGTATTCTTGCGTTCATTGCAGGAATGACATTTTTCACAATATTCTTTTACATCTATGGACATCCTAACCCAGAAGAATCGTGTTTTCAACAAATCATACGTTTTTTGGAAATCTAAATGACCTGCGTATGGTAAATTGTGGTATTTATATAAGATTGATTCTTTCAAACCTTCAGGTACCACTAACTTATCGTGGCAATCATCATTAACTTTTTCTTTATAAATTATTCCATCCACATCCTCATAATATTCAGTTGTTTTCCCCAAATCAATATTCTTCTTGATCGATTGTATAATTTTATCTAGCCAATCGTGAACTTGGATCCTTCAAAGTAAGGAACCATCGTAGTGGTCGCTGATCTGTTATAACTGTGAATTTTCTACCATACAAGTAACATCTGAAATGTTTTACTGCCCATACGACAGCAAGCCATTCCTTTTCCGTTGTACTATAATTTCTCTCTGCGTTTAACATATGTTTACTCGCATATGCTGTAGGTATCTCGTGGCCTCCTCTTTTTGACTTAGAATAGCTCCTACTGCGTCATGTGATGCGTCTGTTGATAGATAAATGGTTGTGAAATGTCAGGGTGTATTAATACTGGTTTGCTAATCAAACTATTTCGTAGTAACACAAATGCCTCGTTAGCAGCTTCGTTCCATGTAAATTCAACATTTTTCTGTGTAAGGCGTGTTAGCAGAGAAGCTATTTGTGAGAAATCTGGAATAAATCTTCGATAAAAACCTACTCATCCTAAGAATGCTCTAATACCCTTTACATTTCTTGGTGTCGCATAATTCTTTATAATTTCTGTCTTCTCTGGTTCTGGTTGGACTTCTGCTGCATTAACTATATGTCCTAGGTACTTTGTCTCGGGCATTAAAAATTTGCACTTACTTGGTTTTAACTTTAAATTTGTTGTCGAATGCAATCAAAAATTTATTTTAATTTTTTTAAGTGATCGTTAATTCCATTTCCATTGAATATAATTACATCGTCTAAATAAACATAACAATTTTCACCAGTGAATCCAGATAGAAGCATTCATAAGGCGTTGGAAAGTAGACGGCGCATTGAACAAACCGAAGAGCATTCTTGTACATTCATAATGTCCTTCTGGTGTAGGGAATCCTGTATTTTCCTTATCCTTTTCGTCCATCTCCACTTGCCAGCATCCGGATGCTAGATCGAGAGTAGTAAATAAATTTGCATTACCTAGTGAGTCCAGTGTCTCATGTAAATTAGAGAGGGGGTAGAAGTCTCTTTTCGTAACAGCATTCAATCCTCGATAGTCAATACAAACTCTTATTTTATTTTCTCCTACCTCTGATTTCTTTTTCACTAACACGACAGGTGCCGACCATGGAGATTTTGATGGCACAATTATACCTTCGTCCAACATCTCGTTTATTTCTTTTCTTAAAGTTTCCCTTTGAGCATGTGGAATACGATATGGTGCCTTTGCAATAGGGAGAACATTTTCTGTAAAAATCTTATGTTTTACTACTCTTGTGCAGCCCAAGCGGTCTCCATATAATTTAAAAATGTCTATATTCGCCCAAAAATGATAATAGCTTATTTCGTACTTCTACCTTCAAATGATCCAGGTTAAAATGGTTTTCAAGTTTTCGCTTACTCTTCTGGTTCACTATGTAAATATATTTTTAGTTTTAGGTCGAAAGATTTCTGATGCTGCCCCTACTTGTGTTCTTGCAGAAACTAAAATTGTCTCATCGCTATGGTTTATGATCTACATAATATGTGTATATGTATCTATTAAAATTCTTTAACATTTAAAACTTCTTAAAACTATTATTACTTTTACGTTTGGAAATATTCCCAATATATTTAATTTTTGAAGAATAAACATAAATAATAAAAATAAATATTCAATAGCTTACTATAAACTACTACACATTAATAGAAATAAAACAATTTTGATAAATAATTATTTGGATTATAACAAACTATAATACAAATTAAATTTATAACTATGTATTATTATAATTAACAAATATTATGAAATCAATTTACCTTATTTTTCCATTACTTGACTAGTAATATATATATATATATATATATATATATATATATATATATATATATATATATATATATATATTAGTATAGTTTATACATTTTTTCATTTTTAACATTTTTAACAATTGGAATTGCTTGATATACAATTTATCTATGAACCGTTCTATTCAAAAGATATAGCAAGTTTGAAATAGTGAAACAGTTTCAAGGTCTGTTCTAAAGTGAACTGCATTTTTGTATTTTTTAATTTCTACCATTTCATAAATTAATTTTTTTTTAAGTATTATTTTCAAATTTTAATATTTCAGGATCATTGTAATTAATTGTATGATCTTCATTTTTTTTAAAATATGTTTTAAAGGCAATGTGTTCTTGTGTATCGTTACGGTGATCATTTATTCTATTTTTTAGTGTTTGTTTAGTTTTTTACACGTGTATGTTTTCACAGTCATTACATTTTAGTTTGTAGATGAGATGTAATCTTTTAGTATCATAGTTAATCAAATGTAAAAATGATGAAAATAGCCTTTGTATTTCAAAATATTATATTAATACATGAAAAATAAATCAATGTTATATTAATAAATGAAAATTAATAATAGTTAAGTTAATAAAGATTAGATGTTTAATCATCCATTTAATTTTGCAACAAATTATTCAAATATTTCCAAGGGCTTTAATAAATCCGTATTTCTGGCATCTGACGACTTGTTCTTTCAGTTTTTTTATTATATTCTTTATATCTTCATTATTTTTAAATTTAGGTTACGTAGTTTCAATTTAATTTTTTTATGTACTAATTTAAAATGTTTGGTTTATAAAACTATTGGTTTGAAAAGATCAATGTTGCAAAATTATTTTCAACAATACAGGTTGTCCCATTTTATGCTTTCTGATGTCATTTTTTAACCTCTACAATCTACATTAATGTATATTCATTTTTGATTTAGTGACAGTGTTGCCAAATTATAATTTTATATCCAATACCTTTCTATGCCGTCGTTGAAAAATTCAGCGCCACTCTGATCTAGCGTCTCGAAAATAGTTTTGAAAAAAGGACCTATTGCGTTGAATATACCGTGAATATTTGTGTTCTAATAACCCCTTTAATGTTGCATATTGTGTTTGTAACTGTGATATTACTTGCGACAGGATTGGTAACAAACTTTTACATGATGATATTGTATTCATAATTTGATTTGAGCAGAGTAGTGTCGTTTTTGAAAAAGTTTCGTCGATTAATTTTAGTTTAGTGCTAAATGATGATATACTGAGAGAAATTCCAATAGGTTTCTCTAAATTTTATTTCAGAAATGAAGTTGAAATATATGCTCGGAGTTGATTTCAAGTCAGTGTGATTAAATGTCGGACTACCATTTATTGAACCGGCGATTAGTCTGTAACGAAAGCTGGTTTTAGTCTATTTGCATGGACTTTAACTCTTTTATTTTTATTATTAAAGTCTAATTTACAGGCGAAATTACTTCAGTTATATGTAGTGTATGGTCCGGTGTAGTTTTTTTGATGTACCTAACTTGCTCTTTTCTTTGGTTATTAAACCTTGTCCCCAACTTTGAAATTTATGTCTACATTTTTTATCATAATATTTATGTGTCAATTTAGACGATACTAAATGTTGTTTCGCTAATTGGTAATTTAAGTTTAAGTTATCGAGATAGTTATGTGTATTTGAACTCAGGTGAATTTGTTAGTGAAGTCAGTAGCTCGGCTTTGTGACCAAAGATTAGTTCGTATGGTGTAAATTTAGTAGATGTATGTGTTGTCGTATTATATGAAAATATGGTAAAGTCTGTCTATTGGTCCCAGTCAGTTTATTCGGAGTTAACGTAGTGTTTTAAATAATCTTTCAAAGTCACATGACTTCGTTCAAGAGCGCTGTTCGATTTTGGGTGGTAAGCTGTACAATTAATGCGTTTCATTTTGAATAATTTGGCTACGTCTTTAAAAAAAATTAGAAGTGAAATCTTTGTCCTGATCAGTTAAGATAGAAATTGGTATGGCCAATTTACATACAAAGTTTTGATATAAATTTTTGCTATGGTCATCGATTCATGGTTTGGAATGCGGTAAGCTAAACACATACTCGTTTCCTGATTCTGACATAGGAAGTGGTCCTACTATATCTAGAGCTCTTCTTTCAAAGGTTTTAGATGAATTTGTAGTTATTTCCATCGCTTTAATATTCTTGTTCCTAAACAATTTATTTTTTGACATGATTCAAAAATTTCCTTTTTCATTTTAGTTGTACTTAGTTTGTACTTTTTGTTTTATCTTACTATATGTGCGATGAAACCCGGAATGACCGAAATTCGGACATGTATGATTTTCCTTTAATATTTGAGGTATTTCCTCAAGTTTCGGTGTAATTAATACGTCGTGAAATACATTAATTTCGATGTGAGTGTTCCTAAATATGAAGCGTAATATTCCACAGATTTTTTTACAATTTAAATTTTCTATACCCGATCCTTACCTAGGTAGGTATATTGATAATCATTTCGTTGTTTTCGACAAGTAATTTTCTAAGTTTTAATAAGATATTGAACATCGTTTCGTAATTTTTTCTATCCTTATAATTATATTTTGTTGTCAAATAATAAAATGTGAAATTGTTTTCTTTAATAATAATTACATCCTGTTTAGTATCTGATTTGAAAATTGCCTTTTGTGGTTCCTATCTATGTTATTATTTCTATTGTTACTTTGTTCGCTAGAAAAATGCCTTACATGATTTTTGTTCGTATTGAAAGCTTGTTGAGATTTATAACGACAATTAAATGTAGTTTGTACCGGCTTTTGACATATATTACAAAATTTTGCTGAAGAATTATTTACTGATTGGTATTTTGCGATTTCGGTTTTAGATTTGGCTTCCTGTTCTTCGATAAGTGCAAAAGAAATGGCGTCTTCAAGACTTTCGGGTCTTTGTGATTTCACAAATAATGCAATTTCTTTGTGCAATCCCATTAAAAATACATTTAATGCTTCATTTTTTAATAAATTGACACATGCCTGACGAACTTCTTTGTTTAAATTTCTATCTAGACTATTTATGAATTTAACATAACAGGACTCGATTTTATTTGAAAATGAAAGAACGGATTCCCCAAAATTTTGTTTGCAGGAATTTTGTTCTAATTGCCATTGGCGTATAGTCCGTTTTTCTGAATAAGAGTCCAATAAATAATTTTGTAGTGTTTCCCATGATTCAAAAGTTCTATTTCTAATAAGAGTGTGTGCATTGTCTGTGATTTTAGTTTCTTTAATAGTGAATGAAACACTAGAAAACTTAGGTATAACTGCGCCATTGTTTTGTCACTATTGTCGATAAATTCGTACAATTTTCCCTTCGTATCGTCCAATTTTATTAGCATTTTTTCAGCTAATTCAACGCTTATTCCAGACATTGTAAATTTATTTTCTTCTTCGATTTTAAATAAAAAGAAATTTGATAGATCTAGATAAGTGCTTATTAAAATTTTACATACAAGTGTTTAAATGATAGACAATAAAATAACTTACAGTAGTTGCAATAAAAATAACATAACGTAGATGTTCTGGATGTGAAGTTCTGGATGCTCAGAGATGTTCTGGATGCTCTGGGTATTCTTCTCAGGATGTTCTGTCCTCTGGAACTCGGATACTTTGGAGGTTTTAGGTACTGATACTCTGATTTTCTATAATCTAATACGACCAAAATTTGCACTTAATTCTTGACCGATCCTATAACTAGCATATTGCACGATGACTGTCAACTATTTCCGGATACCCAAAATGAACGCAATAACTAAAATGTAAAAACATTATAAATTAACTAAAAATGTCAAGCAAACTAATTAAATATATTTGCGTATGTCCCTGGCTGCATAACATTCAATCGTACATAGTTGCAGCGTTAACAGTTTTGTCAACGTTTCAGCGACTTACCCAACCATTACACGAAGTTTCGCGGAGACAACCATTTAAAACAACTAAAATGTAATACCTACAATTTTACCCAAACTAAATTCTATAAGAAACTATATTGAAACAAATATTAAACAATTACCTCCTTTGATCATAACCGTATCTTGAAAATAAATCTAGCATTAAGACAATTACAATCACCCTAGAAATATATAATATCGCCCCTCATGTTCCGCGCGCGCGAACGGAAGAATGATTATTGCAATATCATATTTCTCAAAGTACATGCACTTTATGTCACGCCTTGCATTTTAAAATAACAATAATTTTTATGATTCAGGTGTATTTATAAAAATCAAATAAATTCAAATAAGACGAAAAAAATACGTTACTGAAGGCCCTCATTTAAATTCTGATGACCTTTTTTTGGCATCACTAAAATTCTGTTTTTTTTAGTCATCACCACCACATTTTAGTGACCTTTTCTTTTTAATTTTTTCTCCTATTAACTACATTAGTACGCTGGATACTATTGGATCCCAGATGCGGGTCACTATCGACAAAATTTTTCGTTTTGTGCATACCGTGTTTTCTGACTTTACAGAAAATATCAAGTTATCCGGACTTGGCTGCCACTGCAATCCAAGTACCTTAAGAAAATCATTATTGAAGTCCACAGCTTGCGTAAGTCGCATCTCTACGGGAATTCCCTCGAGTGATTCAGGACAATTTGTTGCCCACTTCATCAGCTCGAAACCCCCGGCCTTGAAGAGACCTACCGATTCTTCATAGATTTTCTTAGCCGATTGAACATCCTCGACAGAACAGATCAGATCGTCCATGTAAATTAATTGTTGTGTTCCCAGATGTGTCTTTTTAAAAAGGTTTTTTTATTTATTTAGAAGTTTACAATATTGTCTCTCACTACAGAATGATTCAATAATTGATAATTACAATATATAACATATTTTCTACAGGAAATTACACATCATTTTACAATTGTACATTATGTGGTAAACTGCTGAGTTAGTGATTCCCATCCGTTGACATTGTGACTGATGTAAACTAGAGTGCTGAGTCGATGTTTCCCATCAATAGGTATTTGTATTATTGTGGATATAACTCCTCCCCCCTTAGATCACGGTTTCCTCCGGAAGTCGAACGAATCTGAGATTCTTGATTTTTTCCTTGATACGAAGACGTTCCAAAAAATATGATGGTTTCTTCTTTGATGAAAACGCCTAGATATTGATTTATTTCAGGAACGATTTCCATATGATTTTTAGTAATGTTTAATCTTATAAACTCGCATTGACTTTAATCTTCATCCATGAGAACTTCTTATTCACTCTTCGTGTTATAATTGACTTGGAGATGATTTCGACATTGAAATATTTTACCTTTAGTACACATATCACTTAGAGGCATAATTATATTATCTTTCGATTTTAACAAATATTTAACATTTGGTATCATCATTATGTACTCTGATTTAAATTTCGTGGGTATAGGGAGTAACTGGATTAATTCAAATTGTTTTTCAAAGTTAATGTAATCGAATTTTCTATGTCTTGAGATATGCTAAGTATTGCGTTCTATAAAATAATAAATTGATTATAGATATCTTTGATACTAAAAATATTTTGTTTCCCAATACTAAAATTAACTATTTTATTTATTTCTAATATTCTAGACCGTAATGCTAATTTATTGTGCTTAATATCTCTTCATCAGAATACTGCATTTTTAACTGATTTTGAATAATGAATTGATTTTGTTTTAAATGATCTAAGATTTTGTCTATTTTTTCAGCATCGTATGCATCTAGGTTGCCTGATATAAATTTAATAGCAGATCCTAACCCATTGAAAAGTCCTCTTTTGTTTTTCGTTTTAGATGTGTGTATTTTAATGTTGTTTATTTTATCTTCGATTGATGTTTTAACAAATTTTATTATTTTACTATAATTTGTCGATTTTTTTAGTATAGTTTACGTTTTAATCTGTAGTATTAAATCTATAACTTTCGTCAATTGAATAAGGATATGTAATGTAATCATCATCATCTTGTTTATAGTTATTATTGTTTAAAAGATTTATTTCAATAGTTTTAAATTGATCATTTAGATTATTGTATTCATCAAATAATGGTATCAAATTATAATAACAGTTGCATAACTATTGAATTATTCACATATATTACATATTTATATACCAGTAGTACTTTTCAGTTTATTTTCTCTATAATTTTTTTTCTTCTATATTTCACTATTTCTTTCTTTTTTTGTATCTTATTTTTATTATTTATTATTATTATTATCTATTTTTGACAGAGCAATACCAGTTAAAATGAAATCAGTCAAATTCGGAATGTTTAATTTTTTCAAAGCATTAACTGAACAATCTACTACCACTACTTTCAATCTGAATTGGTTTGAAATCTAAAATTTGTTTCAAATACATATAACCTCTTGTATGCGATTAGGAAGCCCATCCATGATGTCCTGGATATCAGATTGTGGGATGTTTTCCCATTCTTCCAAAATTGCATGTTTTAGCTCACGAAAGTTAGTGGGTGTGGGTGTACGACCTCGAACATGTATCTTTAAGTTTCCCTATACATCTTCAATTGGGTTGAGATCTGGACTACAGGCTGATCATCGTAATCTTCGGATGCCAACTGCATACAGATAATCCGTAACGAATCTGGCGACGTGAGGGCGGGCGTTGTCTTGCATCAAAATAAAATCGTCTCCAATAAATGGTACAAATGGGACAATATCTTTCAGGTATCTTTGTGCATTTATTTCACCCCTTTCGAAAATAACTAAGTCCGTACGGGCTCCATAAGGAATCCCGCCCTATAGCATAATCGAGCCGCATCCGAATTTCACTGTTTCCACTATCCTACAGGGAGCAAACCGTTCATTAGTGCATCTGTACACACGCTGGTGACCATTTGGACCTCTTAACGAGATTCTTGTCTCATCTGTGAAGATAACACTATTCCATTGTTCGATTGTCCATTCTGCGTGTTCTCGAGCGAAACGAAGACGGCTTTTTCTGTGCCGTGGGAGAAGTTATGGGGCGCGAGCTGGTCTAAAAGCCCTTAAATTTCTTTATGCCAACCTTTTTCTCACTGTCCTTTCACACACATCCACATTTCTCACCTCAAATAGTCTATTACGTGCCTTAAGAGCTGTTGTGAAACGATTTCTAAGTACATTACTGATGATAAATCGATCATCGCGATCCATATTGCTCCTTCTTCGACCTTGTCCTGGTCTCCACGTATAAGAACCAGACTCCCGAAACTGCCTTACAGCATCTCTTACAGTTATTTGCGGCGCACCGAGCACACGATCCACAAGCGTTGGCTGAACCCTGTTTCGCTAAGAACCACAGCTCTAGTTACTCCAGCTGCGTCTAATGGCATTTTGATACTTAAAATGTATGTGTATGAGCTAAGATACAGGAAATCTTTTGCGAAACTAATTCTTGATGGAAACTAAATTGATACCTATATCACCTCATTTATTTATCGTATTAATATACACGACTGCGCCGTATGAATTCATACACGCATCACAAAACCCAATGAGTACGACTCGCGAATCGGGTGTAACTCCCAAATGTCGTGTAATTTTAAAGTTTGTTAAAAGAATGAATTCTTTTTGTAGTTCTCCCCACTCCTGGGCGATATCAGGAGGGGAGGGTTCATCCCAACCTATGCGCAGAGTCCATAACTTTCGTATAACTAATTTAATTCGAATAACCGCGCGACTGTGGACAAAACATTACGCTTTGTACATTGTTAAAATTTTCAACCAATCAGTGTTGAAACTAACTACTTGCGGAGAGCGGTCCTTTCCTGGAATATCATTTAATATAGCCTCCGAATTAACGGCCCACTTTGTCAAAGAGAAATGATCGCATTCAAATAATTCAATTAACTGAATATATGCGTCGCGTGCGGTCTCGATATCAGGTAAACTGCAAACTAAATCGTCTATATAAAAATCGTGTCGCACTATTTCTGCGGCTCCAGGGTAATTTTCAGTTTCATCAACGGCTAGCTGTTGTAGTGTGCGGAGAGCTAAGAACGGCGAAGACCTAATATCGAACGTAACCGTATTTAAACGATACATTCGTACCGGTTCCGACTCCGAAAAACGCCACAACAGCTGTTGAAAGCGCCGATGGTGTTCCTGTACGCCGATGCGAAAATACATTTGCCGAATGTCGGCCATAAAGGCTACTGGAAATATCCTGAAATTTACAAAAATACAACATTTGTTTGCAATTTAGGCCCTGTATATAACAAATCGTTTAACGAAACAGGAGTGGTTGTTTTACAAGACGCGTTAAATACATAACGTAGCGAAGTTGATGTACTGTCTTATTTTACTACACCGTGGTGAGGTATAAAATAATGATAATCATCTAATTTATTTTTGGTAGACGCGGCGTCGAAAGTTGCGGAGATTGATTTGGTAAGTTATTTTCTATAGACCTAATTTCAGGCGGCGGGGACACGAGGGTCAAAAGCTACTGTAGCAAATCAAATCATTGAAAGATTCAATGGCTTGATAATTAGGTTCAAATTCCTCATTTAATTGCATTTCTAACGAATTAATGCCTTGCATAACATCCAAGAATTCGTTTTCAGTTTTATCTAGCCTAGTCAATTGACTTTTAAAAAATGCTAATGATTTTTTACTATCCAAATGCTCTAAATCTAATCCAACAATGCAACGTAGAAAGTCCAAATTGGTATGCTTCTTCATTACATTATACTTTATTATTTTCTTCACTATCATGGGCAGGGCCGGATTTAAAAATTTGCCGAAAATGTGAGGACCTTGTTTTTTTAGCTCTTTTAGTCAAACAAAAACCGTATCAAACAAAATCTGAAGACTTTTTTTAAGCTCTTCCAGGTAAAATTTTATGTTTATTTTTTTCTTGCCAACATTTGCCGTCCCTATAATTTTGCCGCTATTGGCACGTGCCTCCACTGCCTGCATGGTAAATCCGGGCCTGATCATGGGGTAATTTATGATAATGAATTTTTAATTCAGTATTCGGCGTACGTAATATATTGTTGTTTAAATCGATTGTTGCGTTTAATAGTTTTAAATTATCTAAACCAAGCAAACAATGGAATTTATAATGGAAATTGAAAATATGGAATTTTAACTTATGATTATTTTTTAATTCAAACATTTCTGGACATGGCATTAGTGTGCTATACTTTTCTAATGTTGTTCCATGTGCAGTTGATATTAAGAAAGGATCGTCAGTAATAGAATTTTTGAAATATCTATTTGCAATTTCGATAGTTACAAAAGATATTGGGCTGCCAGTGTCGATGAGAAATTTTAAATTATTTTTTGGATTAATAATAAACGGCAGAGAACGAGCATTTTGATTCGTTAAGTTTATTAATCGAAATGTTTCCCGAGGCAGTTTGTTCTAAAAAAATCATTTTCTTCAGTATCTTGACAAGGTGTTTCTTGTTCAATATTAAATAGTTCTTCAGCTATATAATTCTGTCTCTTCGGTCTAAAGTTAGAATTTTGAAACTGAGGTCTATATGTATTTCTTGTTGAAGTAGACATAGGTACTGGTCTTTGGAAATTATGATTTGTATTTTGCCTGACTACATTTGTATTTTGTCTAGGAACATTTGTGCTAGTGTTGGGACTTGTTTGTCTGGCATAAAAATTCGTATTATTATTACTGATCGCATTATTTTGATTTGGTACGAACCGCGCATTATATGAATTAAAATTCGTTGAATTATAATTTCTATTTATTTTATTTGGTACATTTTTTTTTATATTATGTGTTATTTTACTTTTATCATCTTTACGTGGATTTATATCCAACTGAAAATCGTTCGTTAGCATACTTAGTGCGGAATTTAAATCATACGGATTTTTAGTTCTCATTAGAGATCCTAAAGGTTCTTTTAACCCTCGCAATAAAATGCGTAACGCGTAATTTCTAAAATAACCTACTAATATTGTTGCATGCGTCGATTCTATATGAGTAGATAGATATGATATTTGTAAGTTTAATAAATGTAATACCCTGTCATAGAATTCAAAAGGAGTTCCATTACCTTGTTTGAGTTCAGTTAACTCTATATTTAAAGTATAACTATCTCTTTTGTCCGCGTATGTGTTTATTAATGATCTTTTTAGATCATCCCAATTATTAATATTATTAATAATTGCTGCATCAACTTTTATTTTCGCGATTATGCTAGACATTAAATACTCGTTTTGAGAATCGTTTGGATTCGTAGTATTATAAAATCTCGTAACTATTTTTTCACTAATCTCAATAAACCTAGGTAAAAGTTCTCTTTCACCTTTAAATTCAGGGATCATGTTGAGATACTCAGGTTTAAGGATTGGTGTTGTTAGCGTGGGAGTAGTCATATTGACGGATTAAGTAGAAAATTTGAATTGTTATATTCTTGTGATGGTGGATTTTGAATTTGGGTAGGGGATTCAAAATCTGAATCAGAATTAGGAAAATCACTATTATTACTAATACAACCTCTAAAAGACATTCAAGTACTCACAGTCCATTCGTTGATATGCTTCAATAATGGCTGCGTTGACTGATGTCCTCTCAGACTTCGCGATGGATAATCTTTTTGTACTAAGGTTTGGTTTTCACTCAAACTTTATTTATTTTCGTTCAGACAATTTATCATTAAAATGAACCGAATTAATTATATTCACTAATTATTCGTTTGTCTGTCCTACCGACTGCGCCACTTAGATTTTAGGTTCGTAAAAATATGTTTTTAAAAAGAAAAATTATTTAATGTTTTTATAAACATTAATTAATAAATTATATTTATTTTAATGTTAACAATAACAGTGTTGACTACAGACTAAAATAGTCTAGAGATGCCACGAATAGTGATTTGGCCGAATACCGAATATTCGGCTAGGCTCTCGGCCGAAGCGCCGAATATTCGGCGGCCGAATATTCGGTGACACTTATGTAGTGCATTTCGTGGGCATATTTGTTTCATTTGCGAGTAGGTCGTGTCACAACACGCATTATTTATTTGTTGGTTGTTACAACAAAAGTGTGTAGGTACATATATTGATTGTTTGTTTAAGATATAATTAAGGTGACTAGAATTATAAAAATAAAAAAGAGGATAAAATAAGAGTACCCTCCCTACCATTCAGAAAACTCCTCGGAAAAAGGTCATATTATTTTTGGACCTTGAACATTTTATAAAAATTTAAAATTTAAATGATAGGACTTTTTGCAAATTTGTACTCGTATATATTGTACAATATACAAAAACAGAATTATATATTTTTTTTCAGTTTATAATTAAATGAAATTATAAACTTTAATTCGGGTTTATTTTTTCAATTCCAGACAGTTAAAAATATTAATATATAATTAATAATCATTATTGACGAAAATTTTGAGTCAATAATGATTAATTTCAATAATTATTATTATTTTTGAGAATAATGAAATATTTATTTTTTTGTAATTTTATGGATAACATCTTTACCAAATAAAAAAAGAGGACAAAAGTTTCGAAAATAAAAAAAGAGGACAGATGGTCACCTTAATATAATACACTGTTTATCTTAAAAAAATATTACTGTTTGTTCGTGAAAAGCTTTACGGAATGGAACCATTTAATAAAAAATCACCTATTTGGGAATATAATGAAATTTTTAGTGAAGACAATAAACTGGCAATTTGTTTGTTGTGTAACAGCAAGATCTGTGTAACAACAAATGCTAAAAAAAAATTTCATTAATCATAACTGACCACTGATACATTTTAAGTATTAAATATGCTGAGTTTTTGTAAAAAAATTATACCAAATCGTGAAAAAAAGCACATAATAAATATTATGTGTTTTTTTCACGATTTGGTATTCGGTATTCGGCCGAATATTGAGAACTATTCGGCCGAATATTGAGAACTATTCGGCCGAATACCGAATAGTAAAAAAAAAGTAGCCGAATAGGCCTAATACCGAATAGTAGCCGAATATTCGTGGCATCTATATAAAATACAAAGCTAGAAAAGATTAAGCGGTTAACAAAAATGATTACATGACAGTAATATGTGCAACTCTGCTGATAAGGTGATTTCCAGTAACTGCATCAGATGTACGTTATACCAGGTGTTAAAAAAAGAATAAAATATTTAAAGAGGTAATAGTATGGACCAAAATAAGTAAAAAACTTCTAATAAACATGTGTCCGGAAATTTTTCGTGAGGGAAGTACAGCCCTCCAAATATTTGGCTCAAAATGAGTTTTTATTTAATATCTAGAGTCTAGAGAACCCTTTCTGATAAAATTAAGAAATTTTTATTTTGGTTTAGTAATAATAATTTTTTCTTGAATAAGGGAGTTATATAAGATTACATGACATAATAAACACAAAAATATATTTTGCATATTTGTCATAGGATTAACCGTTTTCGAGAAATATCGATGGTAAAGAAAGCATGCAGAATGTAACTTAATACGGATGCTTCAAATTATAAATAATAAATTTATATTCTTGTTCTTACCAATGGAGGTAAAATTTTTGACTTTGAGTAGAGGTTTTAAGGTCATTTTGGGGTCAACTTCATTTTTTTAAATGGAAACCTATTTTTTTTTTACATATTCGTATTTTGCAGAAAAAACAACTTTTGTCTAAGAAGTTTTTTCAAAATCCTCAAATTCAGGGACATTTTTTAAATCTATTTTTTTATTTTTCAAATTTGTCTTTATTAAAAAAATTCGAAATTATTATTTATAATTATTAACTATGCATGTAACAATTTAATTTAAAAAATGATTTTTTTTTAGTTTTAGGATTTTTTAAAAGAGTTTTTTTATATTTTGAATATTTTTACTAAAAAATGACCCAGAAACTTTTGTACCAAACATTTTCCCTGAAAAAAAATAATTTTCGATATATTTGCTTGTCTCAATTTAAATAGACCACCCGGTATATTACATACACTTTTTATTTATTTATGACATTTATATTTTATTAATATACTATGGTATTTTTAATCCTATTTCTCAAAACAAATTTATTTTTTTATCAGTGCTCGAGGGGGGGTCATAAAACAAAAATTTAACTGTACAACTATCATGTGATACTCTTCGAATAGTCGCATACATTTTTACTTTCTTATACGGCCATATTATGTAGATATGAAATTTTAAAATGTTAGTATTGTTAAGCCGATTTTTGTAGTTCTGGATTTTGATGGCAATATCCATTTTGACTTTCCCTAAACCTATTCTGACTATTTTCGCCTTGATATCTGTGTGCCGATCTACCTGTCTATTAATAGTTGTTAAAAACGGCAAAACACAGAATGATGAAATTTTATAATAAATATTGATTTTCATCTCAGAAGAAAACCTTATATTAAAAAAAATTAAAACTGGAAACAAATATTTTTCGAATTATTTTTGAAACGGTGCGAATGAGAAAATAATGTAATTGATAAAAATTGTAGAGAATATTATTATCTATAGCTTATGTCTTATTAATTTCTTTTATATTTTGTCATTTAGCCAAAAATATGTTTTTTATATAAATAAAAATTCGTACACTGTGCACTACTCACTCAGTACAGCGTATAAGAATGCCAGTGGAATCTATTGCAGATTTTTAAATGTTATTAAAAATTTTTAATTACATTTAATGTGTACATTTTAACATTAATTAACATATAATGTATAAAATGTATACCTACATGAGTGGGTTAAAATGAACGCATATGTTTTTGCAAAGGTAATAATTTTAGTGCTCATATTTACACTGCAAGAAACGCAAATTATTATTGCAAAAAATATAAATTTCAATGCCATTATTTATTTGATGCGTAAAACGTAAAATATATAATAGAAAAAAATAACATAATAATATTTAAATGTATAAAATAATGTAAACAAACATCCAATATAAATTGTAGATACATATTTGATATGAAATATATGTATATAATAAAAGTAAATATCCATAAGTTTAGGAATAAATTAAATAACAAAAGCAAATTTTTTTGGTGGACACCGGAGCTGATTTGTGCATGTTTCCTCGTGCATGCCTACGAGGGCCGCAAGAAAGGTCTTCATATGAACTTGCTGCGGCCAATGGAACGCCCATAGCAACATATGGATTTTAATATAATAATTAATTCTTAAATTAATATAATTAATAAAAAAATCATTTAATTTGTTACGATACTGTTGTAAGTTAAATAAAGAGGTGTTTATCCACATTATCAAGATAAACAAAAATTAATATTATAATAAGACTAACAAGGAAACCTTTTCAAGTCGAAAATTCGTATCGAGTTTAAACTTTGTATATAGTAGAGGAGGTCAAGATAAGTAACAAAAAAATTATCTTAGCTACGGTAAAACGGTTTAAGGGTGTGAAACACCGATATGAAAATGTGCAAAATAATCATATTTTTCAAATAAATCTGAAACTAATGAAAATTTAAAAAAATCTATAATACAAAATTTTCATAATTTTTTACTGTAGATTTTTTTAATTTTCGACTTGAAAAGGTTCCCTTGCAAGTATTTTTTAAGTATAAAAATTATATTATTTTAAATTTAAGATGCAAAAAATAATGTATTTTTTAATTTTATTTTAATATGTAAATACAGTAGAAACCGGTTATAACGACATCGGTTAATACGACGTATCGGTTATAACGACTCAGAATAAAAGTCCCGGCTGAATCCCATATGATTGCCTTTCATAACATACCGTTTATAACGACATCGCTTACAACGAAAAAGCGCTTTTAACGACTCTATTTACAATATTTTCGGGGAATTTTATCGGTTTAACGACAAAACGACTTTTGTTTCCATTTTTTAAAATGTATTTAAAAATTTAGTAGCATTTTTTATATAGGCAATACTCTTTGCACGTATATTTTTTAACATTAATTAAAACAATTTTGTGTTTTTATGTCATTTATCTTAACGTAAGAATATTAACTTTATTCTTTAATAATCCGTGATGTTTTATTGTTTGAAATAATATGCAATACATACATCATGTTTTGTAGGTTAGGTTTAATTCTAATAAACAGAAAACAGATGTGGATTTCAAATATTCGTAGGCAGAATCGCTTCATAATGTCAAACTATTTTTCCAGTAAAATAACGTTAAATGTCGCTTCTGTATATCGTATATTTATTTTTCTGTGCTTAAAATTTTGATTTTATTTTGACGATATCTTCGCTCACAAACGATGAGTTTCACAAAATTTCAGCATACTCATGAAATTTTTAGTTTTTTCGATAAATACCTTAAAAAATCGAATTATCGTTATTACGACAATCGGTTATAACGACCTAAAATTCCGGTCCCTTCGATGTCGTTATTACCGGTTTCTACTGTAGTATTATGTTGTATTTTCAAATAGTGTGTAACATTATTTTGAATAAGATAAACACAAATATCATTATTATAAGACTGAGCATTTTATATACATTAAACAAATATAATTTTATTTTTAAGATGTCAATATTATTATATTGTTGTATGTAATAGTAGTGTATAAGTATAATAATGTTTATACATAATAATGTAGCAACTTATAACTAGCGATATTATTGCTATATACATTGAATCGGACATAATCACTATTATAATAATAAGGCAATAACATCTAACAAGGGGCCGCTTTCGATTTTCTTTATATGGAAATATGTTGTGAAGGGGGGTCCCCTGATAACACCCATACCCAGTTTTGGGGGCCGTCGGACAACTCACACAAGCATTTGTTAGCTTAGCGATTATGATAATAGATCGGTAACCAATACACCCGTGGTTCGAGTCCGAGCGTGGGTTCCGAAATTTTTTTTTTTTAATTGCAAACAGTGAAATTATCTAAGTATATTATTCTCCTGTAAAATATCTTATGAATTTTGTTTTCAATGTTTATTTTTCAAAATATGCAGTTTAATATATATTTTTTAAATTTTGTTGATAAACAATTATATTATAAATAAATAAGTTACTTGAGCATAAATAATATATTTTTTATTTACAGTCCCAGTTTTGAATTGTTTGAAACTATTGCCCGTCGGCGCCCAAAACTGGGTATAGGTGTTATCAGATCGAAAGCGGCCCTCTCAAAGGTTCCCTTGTAAGTTATTTTAATATGTAAATATTATTATATTTTTGTATGTTATTGTATTGTTGTTGTATTACATTGTATTGAATTCTTATCATTTCACAATAAAAAATATATTTTAAAAAATGCTTTTTTTTTCGATGATATTTGAACAAGTGTTTTTTTTCATAATTGAAATGCCTTGGTTGTTGACTTCAACGACAAAAGAAGTGAAATCTAAATGGGTGCCAAGTTCAATGGTCAGTCCTGAAATTTATTTATAACAATATAAAATATTTTATAACAACTTAAAATATCATTTCTTCTTATAACTTAGGATAATATATTGAAGCCTAAGGTCTGACTTGGCTAGTTCTTATATACGAATTATATTATAGCTTTCGCAAGTTCTAAAGCTGTAAGTTCTTATTTTATTCTTCCGAAAATTTGGCTTGCCGGTAGAAACTAGCCATCGAACATAGGGCTCTTCCATGACTGTTTTAGTAGGTACTTAATAATAATTCGTATATAAGAACTAGCCAAGTCAGACCTTAGGCTTCAATATATTATCCTAAGTTATAAGAAGATATGATATTTTAAGTTGTTATAAAATATTTTATATTGTTATAAATAAATTTCAGGACTGACCATTGAACTTGGCACCCATTTAGATTTCACTTCTTTTGTCGTTGAAGTCAACAACCAAGGCATATACATATATTAATATTGAACTTGGCTCTCTTTTCACATTTATGTTTTTGATAGGATATCATTACTTTTGTACAGAAATTATTAGTAAGTACTTATTCATAATAAATAAATAAATAAATAAACATTAATTAATTAACTGTTATCTATTCAATTTGACACTATTTGACAGTGCTACCATAGTTACGATTGTGAAACTTGATAAGAGTTTTGATCTATAGGTACGTGATAAAAATGACGTTAATATCTAAATAACCGTTTGAGGTACGTTTATGAAATTTGGAGCACATATGTATCTCGCAAGTCTCAATATATCAGCCAAATTTGACATGTTTATGTGAAATAGTTTTCGAGTTATGAGGGGGTCAAAAGTAACTCCAAATGGTTCGTGTAAATATACACATGGTGCGTTGTCTTGAACTTGGCTTGACACGCTACCGCGTGTCTGATTTAAGAAATTGACCAAAAAAATATTTTTATTATCATTGACAAACGTTATTTTTCAATAATTTAATTAATTTGCTTGATAAATTATCGTTAATATATTGACGCAAAAATGTATAAATTAATAAACATATTTACAGTAACGGTCATAGAAATATTGCCAGGTATATAAACGGATTAATTTAAGCAAAACATTCCCAGTACTGCTTCCCCACTACATTAAGGATTAATTTTATACACAAGTGATATGTTTACTACCATTTGCCACATTATTGTGATCCTTTGAGTTAGTGACTGACAACAGTGAACTTTTATTTAAAATATGGCGAAGGTGCAAAAATTAACAATAATAAAAAAAACACGAAATATTGACTTTAATGCGGCAAAAACTAAGTTCTCGAGCAATTGCTGCTCAGGTGGGGTGTAGTTATACAAGTGTTAATAACTTTATTAAAAAATATAAAGCAACTGGGACTATTAAAAGAAAAAAAGGATCAGGTCCTTCACGGAAAAAACAAAAGCAGATGATAGACTTTTAAAATGTTTCTGTTTGAGGAATCAAAACTGCTGTGGACATTATAACAGAGTTTATTGAAGCCGGTGGAAGTGAAGTTAGTGTAGAGACAGTTCGTCGTAGGCTTCGTAAAAGTGGTTTTTGATAAGACTTGGTACACTTGTAGTTCAATCCAATTTAAGGGGCACTTATTTCATAAACGTGCCGAAATAGCCACTGAAGGGGTGAAAATCACCCAGAAAACTTTAATTGCTTCCTCGCAATATCGAAGATACGAGAAGTTTCGTTATCGTTTTAAAACGAGAAAAAAAAATGTTCTCCGATTTTAAAAATTTTACCGGATCTATCCATTTCAGGTCAAGACAAACACTTTTTGTTCCGTGTCTGTCTGTCTGTGTGTGTGTCTGTCCCCCAATCCTTGTCACACGCTTAACTCATGTACCACTGAACCGATATTGATGAAACTTGGTTGATTGGTTGGGTCTGGTTTGAGGACGTTCCCATTTCAAAAGTAATAAAATCGTGTGTAAGGGGGAGGGGTGACATCCCAAAATATTTATTTTTTGAAAGACACATGTTACGTGAAAATTTTATAGAACCTTTTTTGTAGAGCATTCAATTCTCTATAATATAGATCACCTACTTTTGTTGTAAAATAATCCCTTACAAAGATCTATCTCAATTTGACTTAAGAAAATCGTCATTTGTTTTTTTAAAACTGCTATTTACTTTGACATATTAAATGTCACTTTGACGTTTTAAATGTCATTTTGACATTCGTATAGCAGAAAAATAATGATTTTGATTGAAATTGTCAAAAAATTCAAAATATACGACATAATAACCAGGCGCGTATTACGAAAAATGTCAAATTAAATTTTTTTATTAAAATCGTATGAAAATTAAATGGTTAACCAATGACAGGCAGTTCATCTGAATACTTTATCGGTTTTTATTTAAATTGTTCAATAATTAACTACCTTTGATGAATTAACACGAGGAAGCACCGTGCATTTACAAGGCAGAGTATTTTAAATACTTATAAATACATGTTGCCATGCAAACACGCGCAGTTAAATTCAAATATCAGATTAGTTATTCTATAAAATGAATTAGGATATTAGAAAACTAATAGTTATAATACAAAGGTACGAGTTTTATATTAAATATTATTGTAAAAGATATCATAGAATATGGAAGTCATGTAGGTTCTCCATACCGTTTTTTACGTACCTGCTTCAGTTTTTCCGTTATTTTAGAAGTAAGATAATTTTTTCGAAAATTGATTCAAAACCAAATTCAACTTTTTTTTTCAAACTAGACATTCTAAACCGTTGTAACTTCTGGAACACATTTGTAGTAACTGAATAAAAAAAAGTTGTCAATAGATATTTAATTACAATTTTATTACTATTAGTTTTAATGTTATTTCCGGCGAAAAAACGAGAATACTATTTTATTTTCATCATAACTCCGTCGGTTTTTAATGCTAGCGACCTATATAAAAGCTCATTGTAAATGTCATTTTAAATACTTTTAAAAAGATTACGGAATTCGTTGCTTTTCCGTTATTTAACGTTAAAAAGTTCGAATTCATTTGTCGGCGAAGAAACAGATACCTTTAAGAAGCCATAACTCGGCTTGCATTAGTTACAAAATAAAAAGACCAATCGATTTGTTATTTAATAAGCTTTATTTTGCTTCTTATGATGTTTTTGATAAAACGAGCCATTCGTCAAAAATCGTCCTAAAACATGCATTTAAAAAAAAATCAACATTTTTTGCTTAGAATTCACCCCTCTACCAATTTCTGTGGTTATTTTAAGTATACCAATTTTCACCCCCGATAAGGGGTGGCATCTACCCTCAAAGTAAAAGCACACATCGGACAGTCCAACTTTTGTTCTTTTAGACATTCCATACTTACTGTCCAAACATGTCAATTGGTCTTATCCGAAAGAATGCTGAGGTAAAAATTGTTAAACTGGATTGTCACCCGACTTATATAGGGTAGGGTGGTGCAGGAGTGCGCACTTTCGCTGTTTCGATTTATAAAATTAAATAGAAAGATTTCAGAGAGGATGTTATAGTTTATTTATAATCTTGTAATCTAACTACCAAAATAAAATATATTCATTAATTTATAAGTAACGCTTTAGGAACTATTTAAAATATTCCAGGCCTCCTGAATGCGCACTCTTGCAGTACCAATGGGGACAAGAGTGCGCATCACTTACGAACGTCACATTTGTAGTAACTTTCGACTTAAGTACGCTGTGCATTTCTTGTATCAACAGTCTATGCAAGAAATACATTATATTCAATCTTCTATGATTCGTTCCTTGAAGATTTCTGAGCAGCCAGGACGTGCCTACATTTTTTTCTGCAGTTTGTGGGATTCTTGGGTTTAGCTTTATTTTTTTGTAGAGGTTTTGGCTTCTTCTGTTACACTTGGATTCACATTTTTTCCTCTGTGTTACTTCTTTGTATTATTGACAACAAAATGTTGGACAAGAGTGAGTGCACACTCTTGCACGTTTTGATACTGCGCACTTTTGCACCACCCTACCCTACGTAGTATATAAAATTTCAAAGCTCTAGCTAGAACTAATCGAAATTTTGATTGCATTATTTGATCTTAACATATTAACTAAATGAAAAGTTAAGTTAAATAAAAGCTTGTAAGAATAGTTTTGGGAAAATGAATTTTTTTACTTGAAATATTATTCTCAATAAACTTTAAATTTGTTCCACCTGACATTAATTAAAAAAAATTAAAATTAAATCAAATCCACAACCAACTGTCTATGATTCAGATAAGGTTAAAATAATCAAGTTCGCGACAAATGAAGTTAAGATATACACAGACCGGATATTATTGCAAATACTGCAATAATTGTATTCATTTATTAAGATAAGAAATGTAGTTATAAGAAACCATGTTATAATTAAACTTAGAATATTGCAAACAACCATGTTATAAGTAGTGTTCTAGCCTTTTTTTATTTACTTAAACAGTTTTATCAAAGCTTCTTTGTAGTATTCAAACCGAAAAGTTTATATATTTATTTCAATTGTAATATAGAAACATTTGTCAATATTGTATGTTTTAATGCAAATTAATAAATACTAATGAAAATTTGTGAGTGATTTTGCTTAATAAGAGATAAATAAAGTTGATAGATTCCATTGACGGGTGTTTCACAAACCTAACATTGTGTATAGAATTATTTCATCTACAACAGTCGTTTGTAGTATGTTAAATATCTTAAACGTCTACTATAATTATATAATTAGTTTAAAGTAAGTGTACATTTTATAAGGGGACGCCCGCGCCGCGCCGCGCCGTAGTTAATGGATAGTGGATTTCACTTAGCTTTTGGGGAGTGAAACTAGATAAAAATAAAAAGACACGTGTTCGAGTATTTATTTGAATGCACATATTTAATAATGATATTTAATTATTAAAATGTGTCCTATTTTAATCTATCAATTAAATTTAAAAATTTTCAAATAAAAGTTGTTTGGTTTTGAGAGGAAATTAAAATGGCGTTATTAATTTTGGATTTTTTTGACGTCTTCAAGGTCAAACAGGGACAACATTTTTTTTTCAAATGGTAACCTGTATTTTTTTATTATGGAATTTTATTGTTTGTATAACTTCATTTTTCATTAATATTTAACAAAATAATTTAAGATTTTAGATTTTCATTATTTTTTTACTCGAAAACCATTAACTTAAAAGGAAATTTGTAACAAACAAAAAATGTTTATTTTGATCTGATATAACTAGGAAAATTATATCAGGATTTTTTGTAACTTTTGCTTTACAAAATATTAAAGCAACAAATTTTTTTTTTTATTTAAAAAAATCTTAAATCATTTTCCTACTTCTACCAGATCAATGTCTTTTTATTTTTATAATCTAGTTTCACCTCCCAAAAGCTAACTGAAATTCACCATCCATTAACTGCGGCGTCCCCTTAGTTAGTTTATTTATTATAACAATAACTATACAAAGTTGATAATAATATACATATCTAAATAACAATGGAAAGTGTAGTTGTAAAACGTAATACAATTAAAAACCAAGAACAAATAACAGAAAATAGAGGGTCAAATACATACAGCAGTGAAAATACGTTATTGCATACTGAGGATGTGTTAGTAGAGTCACACTTTAATGAGAATGATGTACAAAAGGGCCAACAGAACACAGTGGAAGTACTCGTATCTGTGCCCAATACAGTTAACGAGGTTGATGATATAGAGGCAGACTCACGCGAGGGAAGTGAAATAAAAACCGCCAAGTTCAAAAGATATTTTGATTTGTTATTAATGAAAAAAAGTTTTCTTATAGCTGGAGTGTTTGGCTTAGCCGATGTTGTTACTGATTTATGGTTAGTATATCAGTACGCGTCAGAAGATCACTACTGGTACTGTGGTTCAACAGCATTATTTATCTGGCTGCCGTCACTTATGACGACCATCACATTGTACACAATGTAAGTAACACCAGTGGCGTCGATAGAAGGAAGGAGGATGGCGGACTACCCCGGGTGTCAGAATGGGACATTTCAGCGCCAGAACCAGTAAAGTAAAAGAATGTAAATATATTTGTCGGTGGTTACTTTCATGTAATTAATGTCTTCAAAAGATGTAAATAAATATTTAAGATCATCAAAAAATATAATTAAAATAAAGAAATAATTTTATGTAAAAAATTAAAAAAAATCACACTCTGTGTTATGCCATGCCAAAACAAATTTAAAAGACAATGCAACAAACAACCCTTCAAAAAAGTTTACAGCATCCAGATGTCTTCTGTATAGATGCAATAAATAGTTGACCAGAAAGTATTTCTATTTAGTCCAGAACTGGTATTTTATAATATAAATAAGCTAGTTAACCATTTATTTTAATTCTTTTAAATACTAAAGGCAATTCACATTCAAATATTTTTTTAGTGACAGTCAATAATTAAAATTTTTGATGTTATTTTTGCAGTGAACAATAATTTTACTTTTAAATATCATATTTACCATTATAGATTTATGTTTTAAATAAGAATTGAAACATACCACTGCACAGATTAAATCTAAGTTTGTTTATTTTATTCTTTAAAACAGTATTTGATTTGTTAAAAAAAATTACAAAATAGATTTGCATTATTTACGTGATTGTTTTTAGCTTTAAAACACTTTAAGGCAGTGGTTACCAAACTTAATGTTACTACGCCTCCCTTTAAAAAATTTAATCTCCCCTTTATTTCATAAAATTATACAGACATATTTTAAAAAGGTATAAAATGTATTTTTTGCGTATAAAATTAATTTTTAATGCGATGAATATGCTTGTTTATTAACACAAACTTTATTAAATCTAGCTGTTATTAAGGGGAGTGATTTCACTCTGAACATTTTTATGATCATTCTAGTGATGTAACGAATATTCGCATTCGCGAATATTCGCACATTTTTAAACATTCGTATTCGCATTCGCAGGTAAAGTTGCGAATATTTTTGCGAATATATTATGATGTATTAATATACACTAAAATGCAAAATTAACGTTGGCATCACTATATTTTTCAAATATTTTTAGCTGTTTTTAAATAGCTGGATCTCTGCGAAAAATGGTCGTAGAAGAGTTTTAAATAAACATTTCTAAAGCTTGAACGTTCTAGTTTTTGAATCATTTATTGAAAATTTTATTATCTTTCAGGATAACCTCCTTTTTAAGTTGAAACGCCAAAAAATTTTTTTTTCAAAAAATTATATTAATTTTGAGAAGCTCTACAGGACATGCAAATTTTTTTTGGTCAAACCAAATAAATGACTGCTGTAGGTCGGACATTTTTCTTCAATTTACTTTTTTTAATTGCTGTACGATTTTTTTTGACCAAGTTATGTGCAATCGAAGCAAAAATCATATGTTTAACATTAAGCGCTTATAACTAAGGAACAAATAATCATAAAAAAAATTGAAAGGCAGATTTGGAAAGCTGAAAATATTTTCTTTAATGCCCTTTAGTTGTTTATTTGATAATAAATTATTTTAATATTGTAAAATTCGTTTGAAAGTGACCTAAAAAATCGCATATTTTTCAAAATATAATTTTTTGAAAATTTTTTTTGGCGTTTCAACTTAAAAAAAGAAGGTTATCCTGAAGGATAATAAAATTTTCGATAAATGATTCAAAGACTAGAATGTTCAAGCTTTAGAAATGTTTTTTTAAAACTCTTCTACGACCATTTTTTGCAGAGATCCAGCTATTTGAAAACACCTAAAAATATTTGAAAAATTGATTGATCCGTTAATTTTGCATTTTAGTGTATAAAAATATCGTTTTTTAGTCTATCTTATTCAGAAGATCTTTTTTTCTTTTTTTTAGCTTTTTTTACAAAAAGTCAATATTCGCATTCGCATTCGCGAATATTGACAGTTAATATTCGCATTCGCATTCGTATTCGCGAATGTTTAAAATCACACATTCGTTACATCACTAGATCATTCTATTAGTTTTGTTTTTCAATAATAGTTATCAGTCAAAAACTACACAGTAACGTCCCTTTCAGAAACAGATAGTATGTATATGTATACAAAAATAATGTTGTTATAAAAGTTTATTTATAATTATATATTTTTTAATTATACACCTTAATGTGATGTTATGAAAATTAAATTTCTTTCGCGCCTCCCTTTGCACTAGTCCGCGCCTCCCAGTTTGGAAATCACTGCTTTAAGGGGTTACATACAGTTAGAATAAAAAAAAATCATTTTTGTAATGTACATATATTTAAAAGTTACACGCATATTTGTAAAGACTTCTCAGAGGCGTTTGAATGTAGGAAGCGCGTTTTTCTCAAATCTGTGTTTTTAAAGTCGGTGACCACTATTCCTCGGAAACGGTTGAACCGATCAATCTCAAATTTTAACACAAGTTTCTTAAGAATATTTTTTAGTAATTAATCGAAGGTTTTATCTCACCAATAAATATTTATTTTTTTATAAACAATTTAAGGTCAAATTTTTGTCGAAAATCGATTTTTTTTTTGAGAAGCCACCATTTTGTCAAAAAATTTTATTTTGCTTATTCCTTCGATTAAGTACAAGATTATACACTACTTTAAAGAAATCCGTTTGGGTTTTTTATTTTAAAAGATGCAGTCCAGAGATATCGTGGTCACCGCAAGGCGCCTTTTTTGAGAGGACCTCCTGGAGAACAGCTGCAGCAGCTTTCGAAATTATTTTTTTTACAAATAAAAAATGTTAAAATACAATTAAAAGTTACCATATTACATATGTGTACAAATTTTTACATTGATAAATTATAAAAGTCTTCTCTAAAAAAATTCTTGAAAAAACATTTTTTTTTTTGGCCTTCTGACTGTATGTAACCCCTTAAAACAAACAAACAAATATACAGTAACCACCGACGAACATCTTTAAATTCATTCAATTTACTGGTTCTGGCGCTGAAACGGCTGCCGCTGAATTGTCCTGGTGCTGAATCGGCGGTGATGAAATGGCAGCACTGAAACGGCGGCGCTGAAATGTCCTAGACCCCCGGGTGTCACTTTAAAAAAAGGTGTCATCCGTATCATATGTTGAAAAATAGAGCCTATTAACCCCTTTTTGGTTATTTTGAGCATACAGGGGTCAAATGTGTATAAAAATTTTGCCAATTTACTTCATGTGGTGATGAGAACCGAATTTATTTAAAAAAATGCATATTTTTTTCTATCGTGGAAAAAATAAAACCTTCTTTTTGGGAGGAAGGAAAGGTGATACTCGATTCCCGTCCCGAGTGTCACCCCTCCTAGCGACGCCACTGAGTAACACAATTATTTAAATCAAAATGAGGTGAAACCTTAATAAATATACACTAAACTCCAAAATTTAGGTATAATTAATTTTTTAAATATTTTTAGGTGTTTTTGAATTACTACATCTCCGCGAATAATGGTCGTAGAACAGTTAATAAAAACAGATTTAAAGTTTGGGCTTTCAAGTTTTCGAATCATTTGTTGAAAGTTTTAATATACCTCAGGATAACATCTTATTTTGAAGATGAAGCACCGAACATGAGAACATTTTTTTATCAAATATAATAAATGATTTTTGTAAATCATATTTTTTTCTTTCATTTGCTTTTTTCTGTTGCTGCACGACCATTTTTGACCCAAGTTATTTGCACTGAAAGCAAAAATCACATATTTTATATATATATTTTTTTGTTTAAACTGTTCTACAGACATTTTTTGCGGAGATGCAGCCATTAATATTGAAAATTGTTAGTGATCCCTTAATTTTGAATTTTATATCAAAAAATGGTTATTTTTTGTCTTGTTTTCGCTACGAACTGAGGTAGTTTATGATCCAAAATAAATCCCTCCACAAATAATACCCTGTATTTGAATTTTAAGAGGTGCCACAAAGGGAGGGGGTCTTGTTTCCCATTTAAATAACAAGGAAAAATTATTCTTTAGTACTTATGTTGGTATTACTGATCCATGATAACTGATGAAATTTTTTTAACTACGTCATTTTGTAGAGAATAAAATCATGTTATAATAATGCTAGTTATTTGCCTGGTCATTTTATTTCTGACAGCTCATAATTGGGTAATATATTGCTATTAAATTGATGTTAATAGAAAATTGACGTTGAAATGTTAATTTTTGTAAAACAAATATTTAAAACGCTTATACGTTTTATCTCATTGCATTTTTACACCTATAATAGCCCTCTGAACTATTTTTACAGAGAATTAAATTTCCTACAAAATACCATATTTTTATAGAAACAATAGTTTAGAAGTGAGCCTATTACTTTTGATACGTTAAATTGAGAAAAATCACTTTGTAGAGAATTTTTATCTTCTACAAAATAGTGTCCTTAAAAATTTGTTATCATCAATCAGTAATATCAATTTTAGTATTAAAGAATCATTTCCCCATGTTATTTAAATGGGAAACGTGACCCTACTCCCTTGCGGCACCTCTTATAATTGAACTACAGGGTAATCTTTCGGCAGAGGATTATGGACATTCCCTAATAGTCGGGGAGGTGAGTGCAAAAATTTGCAATTACTTTCTAAAAGCTGATTTTTTTATATTACGTCACATTTGTGGTGTAGATATACAGTAGGGTGGGCCGAAAAATTTCTTTTTGGAATTTCAAGTGGGGGTAGTGGGGAAAAGTTGTCACATGTGAACAGTGTATTCCACAAAAAATATATTTTTTTTTTGAAATTTTTTTATTTATTCTTTTAAATTTTTTTGAGGACAAAAAACAGTACTACTATTACATATGTACAAAAATTATTACTGATATATTTTAACTTTTTACCGCGCACCTGATCACTTAAACATACTTTAGCAAGCAAAGAGCTACACAATAACTACACATTGTAAATTATTAGATATGTAGTAAAACAACATATTTGTTATCTATTTGGGTGCTAAGGGCTCTTGTTAAATGTTGAAATATATTAACACATTTTTTACATGTATATTAAACACAGTGGTAGTATTTTGTGCGACATCATATGAAAAAAAAATGATTTTTTTTTATTATTTGGACTCTTATGGGCCCGGCTAGATATTTTTTTTAATTCAATTTTTTTTATATAATACACTGTTTACATAAGACAACTTTTCCCCACTACCCTCATTTGAAATTCTAAAAAAAAAATTTTTTGTCGTTTTCGGCCCACCCTAATATACAGCCTGGTAGATATACAGTCAGCTAGTTTCGTTAGCGTATGGCGCGGGGGTGGTGTATCAGCTGCTGACTGCATTTGTCAAGGTAAAATTCGGACTGACTATTTTTTTAATAATAATAATAATAATATTCCTAACTTTTATACAGAATTTCATATTCTAGAAAGTACTTTCACGATGTATATAGATACGAGTTAAACGCGCTGCTAACGCGCCCGGTTGCAAGATTTTGATGACTGACTATGATAAAAGGGGTTCTTACTTAGTATACTGCTTAAAAATAAATTTTCTGATGTAAGAAAGTAGTTGCAACGTGGATAGTTTTTTTTTAAGTTAAAACCACTACGAAACTAGTTGAGTGACGACAGGCTGTATATCCACACCACAAATGTGATGTAATATCAAAAAATCAGCTTTTAGAAAGTAGTTTCAATTTTTGGCGCTCACCTCTTGGGCTATAATACTGCATGGGTACATGTAATATTTTATATTATATATTATAACTTTTCAGATGTAAACAGGAAGACAAAGGTAATCGATTCAACAAATGTTTCATGAAATGGCCAGTGTTGGTGTTTGTATTTATATTTCAATCATCATCCATTGTCGTTGCATTCAAACATGCTCTCAATTCAAAACACCTGAGTAAAGAGGAATATGAAGATAAAGAAAAGCAATTATTACGACTCCAGTTGATAGATGCATTTAACGAGGCGGCATCTCAGGCAACGCTGCAGACGTGCATCTTATTACGGATGCGCAAAACTGATAATGAGTCAGAAATAAACAGTTATGTCGGGTATTATAAAGAATTTGCTATAGGGCAAATGTTAAACCAGTGGCGTCACTAGGGGGGAGCACCGGGTGACACCATCACAAGGGGTGACACCCAAATGCAAAACATCACTTTAGAACTAGGATTCTATTATAATTTTTGGTAATGACTAAAAAAAAAGGTCATCAGATTTGAACTGTGTGCTCAGGGGGTGACACCATGATTTACCGCACTGGGTGCCACCAACCCTAGTGACGCCACTGGTTAAACTAACGCTAACGAGCTGACAAATCGTTGTTAGTTTACTCAGGATTTTAGAACAGTGCTAATAAATGTATAATAATGTAAATGCTATATGAATGCTTTATATATATTTGTCACCACATTTTATTTCTAGTTAAGAGGTTATATCACTCAGCATTTTTTTTTCGATTTTTATTGACATTATGTATAAAACTATAAACTATCCAAAAATTATATTCCATCACATTTTTACAACTCATTTTTCGAGCTGAAATGTTTATAAATGCTGCTCCGCGCGGCATTTTGGGGTGTATAAGTCAAGTCGATAATTTTATTTTATATCGGTACAAGTAAGTTATACATTCTCAAAATAAATAGAGACAGCGTTAGAAAACTTTCAATTGATTCTGAGAAGCCATATGACGCCGTTATCAGCAAGCCGATCTTTTTTTAATTTTTCATGTAATAAACATATTTTTAAACTTTATAACGCGGAATGGAAATGGAATATTGAAAATTATAATTTTTAATTTAAAATTTTCTTAACAAAAGTTATTTATTTATGTATCTTTTTTAAGATAAAGTATTAATTGATATACCATTGTATTGAATTTTTCTGAATTATCCCTAATCGAAATTTTGCATTTTTGATATGTCACGTATGACACTTTAAGCTATCAAAATCTTAAATATTCATAAATCTTTACAAAGGTCATTATTTCGACTTTCTAAATTTAAAAAAAATAATAAAATTCCATAATATTTAACGAAATCAGAGCACTTAGTAAAACACTAAAATTTTAGATCAAGTCGTCATATTTTCTAAACAATTAAAAGTATAAAAATGTTTGTTTTACAAAAGTTTCTTACTTTTTTTGGTCTTTACAATTATGTACTTTTTTATATACCCTTATATTTGATTTTATTGAGAAACGGGCATGTACCCCTTCAAACTACTCCCTAAGGGGCGATTTTAGGGGGTTGAAAATATTTTCCTGAAATTATTTAGGGTCGATATACATGGTAAAATTTTTTTCATAAAACTCTTTCTGCAATAGTTTGGCAGTAAAACATAGTGGACGGGTGGTCTGGAACACCCTGTATAGTTAGAGGAGTTCAAGATAAGTAAGAAAAAAAATATCTTAGCTGCGGTAAAACGGTTTAAGGGGTGAAACACTCCTATGAAAATGTGCAAAATAATCATATTTTTTCTAATAACTCTAAAATTAATGATTTTTATGCTCTTTCGAATGGTGACAGTCAAAAGAGCATAAAAAGTAATGAAAATTTTGTATTGTAGATTTTTTTTTATTTTCATTAGTTTCAGAGTTATTTGAAAAAATATGATTATTTTGCACATTTTCATAGGGGTGTTTCACCCCCTTAAACCGTTTTACCGCAGCTAAGATAATTTTTTCTTACTTATCTTGACCTGCTCTAACTACATATATACAAAGTTTAAACTCGACACGAATTTTCGACTTGAAAAGGTTCCCTTGTTAGATACATAATCTATCGAAGTACCAAATAATAAACAATAACATTTTTTAAACAATTTAAGATCGATTTGTTCATAAAAATGTTTAATGTATGTTAAATTTGTAAAAATCAATGTTTTAATAATCTCAGATACTTCCAAAGAAAAACTCATATAAGAAAACGAAAAAAAATTATTGTTGTAGATACTGTCTGGACATTGCTAACCTTCTCGAAAAAAATATGTTTTCGATTGGCCCATTTCCAGAACGCGATTTTGTATTGTATATCAAAATAAAAATAAAATATATACCTTAAAAAATGCATAATAAACCTTCAAAAGTCTACTTTGAGTGCTTTATTAGTAGGCATAGGAGAAGAAAATTATTAAAAAAAAGGCTTATTTTTTAGCACGCCTGAGTGATACATTGCTTGTCATAATTAGTGACACTTTTTCAAGTAACACAGCTTTGTTAAAAATTATCATATTAGTATGAAAATTCAGAAAAATCATGAATGCGGCTTTAAACCAGACTCCATAGAGTTACAGCTTTATCTGTTCATCAATAGCGGGTGTGCAACCCTTAGAATGTTGAAAAATAGAAAATGGCATTTCTAAGTATTGAAAAAAAAGTTTAAAAACTGATTATTCCAAAATAAAAGTAAAATTCACAATAATGTTATTTGTATAACTTATTTGCACCCTTAAGGTATTACTTATTAATTTTAATAACATTTCATTGTATTTATTTTTTTGGTATCATCTCCTAAGTTTAGTATCAGCAAAAATAAAGAAATATTTCACACAAATTTGAAAAAACTTCATAGTTTTTTAGAAACTATCACAGTTAAATAAATTTTCAATTTTAATAAAATCCAGTAATTTTCAATAACTTTTCTATCTTTAAAAACTCCAACCCTATTATATTACAATTAATTCGAAATATATAAAGATACAGATAAAATGGGGAAATTTACAAAATGGATAATAAACACTGTATACAATAATGGCACAGTATGTTAAAAAAACAAATAAATTATAAGGGTAGGCATCAACCTTTAAATACTAAACCACCCCCATTAATAGGGTAGAAGATTTAATTCAAGTGTGATTTTATAAAAAATTAATTAAAGCGGTTATTTCGAATTAATTGTAATATAATATCTTCAAACATACTCCCCCGCCTCCTTTTACCTCGGGGCCATAGGCAGCTGCCAAAAGTGCCTAGTATGTAAAGCACTTGTATAGCTTTATCTGACAGGCACACACACGAATACATTTATGATATTGTTGTTAATATTGCAGAATGGTGGCAGCTGATTTCAATATGGTTTTCTTGGGTTACAATCGCACGAGTGGCAACGGCTCATTCTCGTTACTATAGAATATATAATGGATATAACAAATTTTTACAACTCATGGAATCTTCTTTGTTCAAATTCTTTATCAATACAGCGATAATAAGTAAGTATTTTTTGTGTAATCTTATAACAATAAGTGTTTCATCTAAATCACTACAAAAATATTTTATTATTATTAAAATTGTTTTATAGAAAAGTTTTGTTCATACCTCATTTATAATTAACAAAAGAATACACCTGTAAGTTCTCGGTATACATTTGAACCAGAGCCGTAATTACCACCTAGACAGTACCCTGGGGCTTACGAACAAACGAATGTGGGAAGATAAAGAGCCCCTTGATTTAGTTAGGGGTTGGCGGAACCTGGGTGAAAATAGCATTACCAAGATTAAAAAGTAAGTATTGGGCTGGTAATGAAAAAAGGTCACCAAAATTAGTAGAAGGCACAATATTTTGGACTTTGAGGGGGCAACGGAAAAAAGTTCTTCAATTACAAAAGGGGATGCTATTTTCAATAGACGCCAGCCCCAAGCTAAAGCGATGTTTTCACGGGACAATTTTTGTTGAACAAAAAGACTCAAGTTCAACTAAATTGAATCTATGGAAAAGTTAACACGACGCAACATAGTTGAAGCGATAGTTAACATAGATAACTAGTGCACATAGTTTGTTGTGCAGTTCGGAAGGAATTATTAAAAGTATAAAAAAATATTATTTTATAATACAATATTTTGGGAAAACAATAGTAATTTTTTAAACATTTATAATTTGCAGTGTTTTAAAAATGTATTTTTATAAATGACATTTTTCGTCAGTAATACTTTTTTACTAAACAAATCAAATTGTGCATCTATTAAAAAATCAATACCGAGTTGGAGGTTAGTTCACAGTTGAATACCAAGTTGAAAGATATAGTTTACACATTCAACTTTTATTGAACAACTAACAATAAGTTGAACATTAGTTGTTCAGCAAAAGTTGCCTCGTGAAAACGCATAAGGCACTACTTCGATTGCTTGCTGTCCCGGGGCCTCTACTTTCGGCTGTGATTTCAACTTATGTTTTATTTTATAGTGACGAGGATCTTCTTTATATCCTTGGCGTTTGACGCTTCGCCAATATATGTAGCGTGTTGTATAGTGATACACATTGTTTTGTGTTTAATTGGACTCGGTTATTTGCAGTGGAAGTCACCCGACAAACTGAATCTCGCAGATTGGTTCACGTTTCCGGCTGCGTCTCTATTCAATGTGTTTGCTATTGATATAAGTATATTTAGTAACCGCGTTGTCTCTAAACTGTGTGTCTATACGTTATGTTATGCACTATATTGCCTGGAATACTTAATATTCACTATTATTTATGACTACAATTTCACTGAATTAATGGACTTAATAACTTTTATTTTGTTTTGTTTTATTACTTTGTTGTTTATTTTATACATAAGTTATATTTATATTAACAAAAAATGTGTCACAAGTGCTGAAGATACAAATACTCAGACAGAATGAGCGACAAGCCCGAGACCTCACATAATTTAAGGTACTTGACCACCTTGTATATTTCAAAAAATCGATTTTTTGTTTTTTGCATTTTCTCAATTCCTATACTTTCAAAAATCACCCCCATTTTTTTAAATTCGAATTCTAACTTAGTGAAATTAATGAAAGTGTTCGCGCGCTTCCATTACTCCGTAGGGGAGAGTGGTACAAAAAGCTTGCAAATTTGCTAAGTCGTTTATAATACCGGACATTAGAGTAAGGCATTTGGAGTAAAATGATCCCTGGTGTGTGGGGTAAAACGATCCCAGGGATAATTTTACCCCACACTGTTATGTTTAATGTTTGTGGTTTCATATGCATCATTTTTTTAATTCGTTTTGTATTGAGTTGATTAAGAATACTTTAGGCAATATATATTTGTGAAGATCATGGATGTTTAAATGAAATTAGATCGGTAATTTATTTAATTATCTTTTTATTTCAGAAACAATGCCGCGGAATTATATACGGAAAACTACGCGTCAAAAATGGAGCGCAATCGCCATAATTAACGCTTTAGAAGCAGTAAATCGTGGCATGCGTACACTACTGATCAAAAAAAAGTGGACAGTGGAAAAATTAACGTAAAATGGAAATAAAAGGGAATTTATAAATAAATTAAATAAATGTGTGTAGTTATTATAAAATATATAGTGTTACTTAATTATTAAACATATAATAACAAACAATTTTAATAATTTGTAGTCCCCCCACTGATTTTTCTGACCGCTTCTAATATTCGTGGCATTGGCGATGTAAGTTTATTTATTGTTTCGACGCTGAATTCACTCCAAATTTTATTTATATTTGTCCATAATTGTTCCAATTTTTTTTATCACATTAATGTAACTCCCTGTCAATAGAGTACCATACATTTTGAATTTGATTTCAGTCTGGGCCCTGTGGAGGTCAATCATCCTTAAAATTTATTTTGTGGTCATTAATTCAATCAATAACACGTTTTGTGGTATGACAGAGGGTATTATCTTGCATAAAAATTAAAATTCTACATTTATTAAATGCGCTAATACTTGGAAGAAACCCTTCTTGTAATTTTTTTTTGTATTTAGCAGCGTTAATTTTTACATCTTTTTCCATTCAGTACAATTTTCCCTCATTCTGTGCACTAAAACGACCTTATATCATTATCCCATCTGATTTTTTAACTGTTTTAGTTGTGTACTCTGGTAAAAACTGTTCTCCAGATCTTTAAAGACAGCTTTCAGGACAATCTGATACCAAACAAAATCGCGATTCATCGGGCCATATAATTTTATTCCAATCTGCATTTTTTATATTTCTGCACCCATGCCTTCCTCTTATTTATATTTTATGTAAAAAGCAGAGAAACTCTTCTACACCCATAACATTGTATTCCTTTGTTTTTTAAACATCTTCTGTTTATCTATATTCTATAGAATTCCTAAGAATTCTATAGAATACTTAACGATTTTAGGCAAAGTGTGAAATATTTGATAAATAGAAATTTGTTATATACTTTACCTAGGCATTATATAGAATATTTATTTATCTATGCGAGAGAAACGCCGAGAAGGTGGAAGAATTTATTACGGCCACAACTATTTACAAAGACATCGAGCAAATTTCAGATGTCGACGCCATAAGGAGATTACCACTGCTCTTAACAGACCACGCATCCACATGGTGGCAAGGAGTGAAGAATGAAGTAACAACATGGGTAGATGCATGTAAATTGATAAGAAATGCATTTTCGCCTACAAAACCTCCATACGCCATATATATGGAAATATCAAGATCAAACATCATCTACGCCAATAGATGCCTTAATTTGTGAGAAGCGTGCTCTGTTAGCACAACTCCCTCAAGGCCGACATAACGAAACGGTACAGCTAGATATGGTGTATGGATTACTTCACCTCAAAATCCGCTAAAACATATCACGCAGTGATATTCGTACTTTCGCCGAACTATTAAAACCTGCAAGAGATGTCGAAGCGCTACACGAGGAAAGCCATCCGAAAAAGGAAAAGCGATGCAGTTTTTGTGGAAACATGGGACATCTAGTTACCGAGTGTCGGAAAAAATCAAGGGCACAGTCTTCGTCCGGAGAAGATCCAACAAGACGCCAACCAATCACGATGACCCCGCGTCTTCCCCAGCCTGGACCAGCGATTACATCTTATGGCTGTGGCACGCCCGGAGTAACTGCACTAATTGCAAGAAAATTAAGACGGAGCCAACACATGAAGAAACACAATTTTACACCATAAATACCTTGATGGCAAGCAGCGCGGCGATACCGACAATCGCTGTAAGAATATTTGGTCAACCCGGATACGCACACATTGATGCGGCAGTACGAACTAGCATCGCAGGTGCACGACTATACACAATCTTGAAGAAGTTTAATGAGAAATTCGAAAAGAAGAAGGTTAACATCGTGCTTACTAATGGAATTCGAAGCCATCAAAAAGTCCAAACGACGACAGTCAAACTAGGTGGCAGATCGAAGCCAGTGAAGTTCACCATATTTTCAGATGCCGAGGACAATCGAACGCTACTTGGAATCGACTTTTTGGAAACCACGGCAATCTGCTTGAATTTACCGCAAAGGTGCTGGTATTTTGCGGACAATCCAACAGAGCAGTTAGAGTTCATACAGCCAACACCACCAGCGTGCACAAACGCCTTGGCCCAGACGCTTAACCAGATGGAGGTTACACAAAGCCAGAAGCCAGGAAAACAGACTACAAAGCAGCAGAAAAGAAAACTACCCAAAGGCTTGGATAGTTGTTAACAAATGAAATTAAAAAAAATCAAGTATTTTTTTATTATATAAGCTTCAAATAAAAGTTTAAAAAATCATTGTAATATCTTATACAGGGCTTGAAAAAAAATTGATACGATTCCGACGGGGATGAAAGGCTGTTAGGAGAGAGAAAGATATATATTTGCTGTACTAAGCGTTTTATTATATTTTTTTCATTTCTGTCCCTACACCACTATAATAATAAAAGAGTTCATAAAGAAAATAAACATTAAAGTCAAACACAAAATTAAAACACAGTTATAGTCAAAAAAATTTGCAAAAAAATTAATATATGTCACTTCCTTGCACTAAGGTCTTTAAACGCGTACTTCACCCCGATGTGAGTCTAATATAGTCCGTCACATCAAGCGAAGAGTTCCCGCATTAAGTCCAACCGCCTGAGTAACTTTCGCCGGTAGTTCAGCGGACGCGGCGGACACGTTATCGGGGTCAATCTCTTTGGCCACGAACTAGTATGTTTTTATCATCAAGTATAATATACTTGATGATAAAAAGTATATTATACTTTTCTTCTAGTAAACATAGATGCAGTTTATCACATTAGGTATACAAATTCTAATTATACCCGGTATTACAAAGAATGATAACTTTTACTCTAGGAATAAATTTTACTCCACTAATAGTTTACACATTCTATGGGGTTCCAAATAATGTGACAGATGTCAACAGAAATATCATGTTGATTTCGAATTTTTAACACAAAATAATATTCAGTTAAAATAGAATGTAAAAAGTAATTATATAATATACTAGCTGCCCCGGCAAACGTTGTTTCGCCAAAAGATAATTTGCATGCTCTTTCTTTATCATTGTTATGGTGTTAAATTTGTTAGAGTTATTTTGTGTATTTTGACTATTTTGAGTATTTCGACCGATGTTTAAACGTCGTCGTGTATGCATTTTTGTATAATTTCACTATACAGGGTGTCCAAGATAAGCGTGCAATGCATGGGGATATCCTAAACGGTAAGAGATACAGATGTGGTTAAATGAGATGAATTATTTGTAAGAAAGGGGTGAGTATTACAACATAAAAAAATATTAATAATTTTATGTAGTTCAGGCAGTATACCCAAAAAACTGAAAATTCAGAATTTCTTTAAATGACTATAACTTTTTTGGCAAAGTAGATAGGTACTTTTTGTTTGCAGTTTCTTAAAGCACCTTTTTGAGTAGAATTGTTTGGTGTATTTAGAATTTTTATATCACTTTTAGTTTCCGATCTACAAGCCCTAACTTTAGTTTTTCTTATGGGCCGCCAAGTTGGCTATATCATATTCGAACGTGTTTTTTACTCTACTTTACAACGATATATCACATGACATACTTATTATAGAAAATAAGTCGAAGTACTAAATATTGGTGATATTTATAAAGTATTTTATTACAAACATTTAAGTAAGCCATGAAAAACAAAAATTGTTAAACAAAAATCGCAATAACAACAATGAAAATAACAAATGCATATTTAAAAACAATAAACTATTACAAATAAAAGGTTTTTACTTTTTTTTAATAATAAGTATGACATGTGACATATCATTGTAAAGTAGAGTAAAAAACACGTTCGAATATGATATAGCCAACTTGGCGGCCCATAAGAAAAACTAAAGTTAGGGCTTGTAACTCGGAAACTAAAAGTGATATAAAAATTCTAAATACACCAAACAATTCTACTCAAAAAGTGCTTTAAGAAACCGCAAACAAAAAGTACCTATCTATTTTGCCAAAAAAGTTATAGTCATTTAAAGAAATTCGGAATTTTCAGTTTTTTGGGTATACCGCCTGAACCACATAAAATTATTAATATTTTTTGATGTTGTAATACTCACCCCTTTCTTACAAATAATTCATCTCATTTAACCACATCTGTATCTCTTACCGTTTAGGATATCCCCATGCATTGCACGCTTATCTTGGACACCCTGTATTTTAAGAATATAAATAAACTGTATCGTATAGGTTATGTTAAAAACATTTGTCCCACGTACCGAATAGATAAAATAAAATAAAATAATAAAATTACGTAGTAAACCTGTTTAAATTAAACACAATTGAATTTAAGAAATACAACAAAACACCGATTTCAATTCGGTTATCACCCAATAGATATATAATTTTACTTCCATGTTTGAAGAAATGGAAGTATTATAATACCGTCAAAAAATCGTGTCCGAGATAAGAGCAGATTCTGATTGTACTAACTTCAAAACGTAAAGAAAAGTTAATATCTGCATGGCGGCTGTGCGTGTGTTGTCTGTGTGTCTGGATGTAGAATTTTCTTCCGTTGACGATAAATATGCACCGATTTGAATTATTTTTGGGGAAAATGTTTGCCTTAGTGAGTACTCCAGACCTATTAATTTGGTGCTAATCGGATTAGGGGTTTCGGAAATATTAAAAATTTTGTACCTATTATCGTTTAAAAAGTGAGTATTATCTCACCAAATTTGATAAGATTTGGTACACTTGTAGTTTAATCCAATCTAAGGGGCAATTATTTCATAAACATACCGAAAATGCCACTGAAGGGGTGAAAACCACCCTCAAAATTTTAATTTAATTCATGTTGCCATGGAAACAAACGCAGTTAAATTCAAATGTCACATATAATTATTATTTTACAAAAATGTGTAGTATACAACTGACATTAGAATATTAGAAAACTAATATTTATAATACAAAGGTGAGTTTTATATTAAAAATTATTGTAAAATACATTACAGAACATGGAAGCCATGTATGGTTCTCCTTAAACGTCAAATTACTAAAAAATATTTTATTTTAAAGGCGTGTTTTGTTTTCATGATGTCACTGTTATTTATATAAAAACATAGTAGTCTTTGAAATGTTTTTCTCATTTTCGTAAATATCTCGACCCCCCAGTCACCTACCGGGTTTAAGAAAATCTATAAACCTTCCCGAAGCCTAAACAAATATATGGTGTGAATTTGGCTTCGATACGTCCAGTGGTTTAGGCCTGATGATCATAGGTACATACATTTGCACCTAGAGTTTTATATATTAAGATGTAATAACTCGAAAAATATCTATTTAATTCTATATTATAGAGATTGATTATATTTTATACATTATGTCCGAAATTATCGGATTTAACCTCAATATAATGACATTTTAATTTTTAAAACATTCAAAATTTATATGAATTCTGAATTTTTGTATATTATGTGCACGGAATAAAGGTCAAATTTTATAGATATACATAATAAAAATATATCGACGTATCACAGGAAACAGACAGTATATATTTTTTAAACACTATGAAATGCTTTTATTGGACGTAAGCTGTCATGTATGGTAACATGAGCTATGATATAAACGTATATGATTTTTTATTTTTTAGATGTGATTGTACAAGGTGTGTTGTTTGCGGCAATGGCATCCATTGATGACGCTTTGGCAATAGTTGGCTTAATATTTGCTAAAAAAAAAAACTGAAAAGAAAAAGAAACCGAACTGTATGGTGTAAAGACTGGTTAATAAAAATAGAGCGTTATTCGCACATCAATTTATTAAATGAATTGAAATTTGCACCCAAAGACTGGCATAACTATCCAGTCTCGAACTCCACTTCTTTCACTCGTTATTTTAGCGGAAACCGACTGTAGGACGTACGTACAAGCTGGCGACTACAATACAACTGAAACTTCAAATGCCACACACGTTCATGTAAACTTGTGCAAACGTAAAATTGCACAAGTTTCGAATCGAAAATTTAAACCTTTTAAAACTTGTACAAGTCTAGAAATTTACGCAAAAAACTTCCAACACACGTAACGATATACTTGCGCAAGTATATCGTTACGTGTGTGGCTGCCATTACTTCGATCCAAAGAATCAATGGTATCTTACAATCGGAGGTATCATTTGTTATGATTAGAATCAAAGTTAAAACAAACAAGTATTCATTAGGGGGAGTGTGGGCAGATTGATACAGTTTATTTTAGAAACTAAAAAAGGTCATAAAATTACAATTAAAGTTATTGGTGGTGGCTAGTTGTATTTATTGTTTATCTGAGTAATTTTAAATAAATGTTACAACTATTTATTTTTAAAATGGAATTTGTATCAATGTACCCCATACACGGGGCACTTTGGTACATGGGTGGTAACACACCTTGTTTTTACAAATTATAAGAAGTCAGATTAATAATTAATAAAAAAAAGGGATGTCATTATGTTGGTGCCTTTCTTGATGATTGGTTCTGACAACTTCAACACAATATGTGAACAGAAGCCTCATATTTTATGTCCGGATAGGCATTGACTCCAGAAGGTTTACGCCTCAAATAAAAAACGTGAAATTCACATTTCTGATATTTTTCCCTGGAGACAAAATAAAACTGTTAAGCAACAGTCTTATTTTGTTCTAATTTTACAATTACAATACAATATTAATACGTATCAAAGTGCCTCCATGTTAATGTATCGATGTGCCCCATGTTATCATTTATAAATAAATAAGAAGTAAAAAGAAAACGGCAACATATTACTTTAAAACACTACTTTTACTCGACTTATAAGTGAATTTACTTATCTTGTAATATAATTCATCATAGATTAAATGAAATTTGGTACAACACATCCCATTGTATTTTAAATGATAAAATTTAGTTAACAGGGTTTCTTATTAACAGCGAAACCCTTACTGTACGCAATTATGTTGTGTGATTGACTAGTTTAAGAGGTACTTATTTATGCGTGTAAGAACACGGTCGTGCTTTTATAAACTACCGTAAAATGGGGTTACGTGGACACGTTTTTCACATTTTTCTAGATACAAAGTGAAAAAATAAAGTTATAACGTTTATTTTTCTTCTTGTAATTTTTTTTTGTCTTTTAGGTTTTCATTATTATAATAAAATTATATTCGCACATATTATATATTTCGACCATTCTTCTGCCACATAAAATACGATAATAAATCATTATCGATATCACGCGAAGGCAAGATCCAAACTTGTACACGCCCGGTAATGCGTTAACACGACGACGGCTGGAATATAAAATTTGAAAGAGTCTGGTAGCAATATTAACAGAACAGTAGTTTAGAAGGACAGACGGCGGAAAATTTAAGAGGCCGGATTTGGATCTCCGACCGGCTTTTACCCTCGAGGGGATTAATTCCGACGGTGTGTCGACGGAGGTCACTGGCGCAGGAATGGAGGTCCAACTTGGCCGACCTGGAAGCAGGGAGAAGTACCCCGTTAAAGTTAAGTGGAAATTGTTCGCGATTTTTTTTCTTAAGATCTATATAGTGCGTAACTTTCTCGCGTGTGCCGGGTCAGATTATTATACATGTATATTGTTCAAGGTTGCAACCAAAGGCCATAGGGGAATAAGCATATGAAAATTGCCCCCGAAGATATTGAAACAAAATTTTCAGGATATGTTGGTACTATAGAAATACTAAGATCCTGAATGTTTCAGATCCTAACCTCAACTGGTTTTTGAAAAAAAAAAATGAAACGTGAAAATCAAAAAAAAAATAAAATTTCTTCCGTTTGGATTAACCGATTTTGATAAAAATTTTATGTTTTAGAAGTCTATAGAGGTTCTCAAAAAAAAAATACAGCAATTTTTATTGGTACTAACCTTGAAAAAAAAAGTTTTTTTTATTTTTATTTTTTTTTTACCATGATGCTTTTCGAACAAAATTATGACATATTTTTTTCAAAGCTCATTTATTTCTAGACAACATATAATTTATTCAGATTTTTTGAAGGGTTAGATCAAAGTTAAAAAAAATGAAAACCATAAAAAAATGAAAAACCATTTTTGTTGTTGAAAGATCCAATATTTAATTACATTTCTATTTGTAATCTGTTTATAATAATTTTTTTCTGTATATTTATCACTATTAATCAAATCAATCATCGGAGATTATTGAAACAAAAATTTTTTTTTATTTTCGATTTTCAATGTAAAAATAATAGGTAATAATAATTTTTATGAAGTACATAATTACTTTTTCATATCACATGTAATGAAACAATTAGTTTTGAACCCTGTTTTGCCAGTCGAAACAAGACAATTTCAGACCAATGCGACTGTGCCGGGCAGAAACAAAGAAACAACGTTGTTTCTGCCCTAGGGGAGAAACAATTTGTAATAAACAAAAGCGAATCTTATTTCCGAATAATTCTATTATTAAAATAGTATAAGATATTACTGCGCTATTTGTCTGAAATAGTCTTACTTCGACTGGCTACAGAAATTAAAACTCGTTGTTTCATTACATGTGATATGAAAAATACAGTGTGTGGCACGGAATGAAACAGACGATTTCAGACCAGGGCGATGACAGCCCTCGCTTCGCTCGGGCAGTCAACTCTCGCCCTCGTCAGAAATCGTCTTGTTTCACCCCTTGCTACACAATATACTATTTTTATTCGTACCTAATTACATTTAAAACCTAATAATTATTATTACGATAGTTATTGATAATTTTATTGGCAGATGCTATTGCTCAGTCCATTCTATAAGTCTATGATGTTTACCGGCTTATTGTTAGATCATTCCATAGTGTTCATTCGATGCAAGCGTGTCGCTGCATTTGCTTCCACTCTTCTGTCTCTTTTTTTCTCATGCGTTAAAAGAGTGCCGTAGTTGTTTGTGGAATATTCTTTATGTAATGTCTCTACATATATATGGAAATAAATGTCTGGTTAGTTATAGGTGCTACTTGTAGTAGTTAGTAGCGTCTGCCGCTAGATTTCGGTCGCCTTAGTCTCAGCTCAAGCTTTATAAATCTGACCGACTAGGCGTTCTCAGCAATCTCTTCCCCAGTTGCAACTTTAGGGTCATACTCTAAAACTTTGAATGTTTGTCATTGCTTAGAATTGATTGAAGTGTAACTAACAATAAGTGAAATTTTTATGTCATATGTAGTTTTGTATTTGTAGTAAATTCAATCAATAATAGTGTTATAAATAAATAATTTTCATTAAATAATAATTTTTATCATATGTCACAATGTCGTCTTTACCGAAAAAAATTAATTCAAAGTGTGCTATCTGTGATACATACACAAGAAAATCTTCTGGTACACCCAAATATATATCAACAGCAGAGGATGTAGATCTGTTTTCACCATTATTTGATCAAAAAATTACTATCGGTGATACTTTATGTGGATTATGCCGCCTAGAAAAATACAAAAAAAGATTACCTGATAATGAAACACCTACAACCTCGAAGAAATTGAAGGAAGGGCCGAGTGATATCAACGAAGTTTGAGAGAAATCTGAGTCAGGTTTGTCTCAGCTAAGTTTGTCTCAATCAAGTTTATCACAGTTAAGTTCTGATGATCCTTCTTATAGTGCTAACATAGTGCAAACAGAAGACATTGAAATTGAATACATTGAAATTCAACTTAAAAGAACCGTATCCACACACAAACACTGTTGTCTTTGCAATACTGTAAATAGTGATTTAATTTTAATTCCTCAAAGCGCTCGAATGCAAGCATTTGTGAAAAAACATATTTTTATTCCTGATGGGAACCGATGTTCCATAAACCACCTTATTAAAAAGCGTTTTTATGAAGATGATTTGCAACTTTTGAGAGTTTACTCAAACTTTAGCTCAATAAAAGCAACAGAATTAAGCAAAATATTAGAATATTTTGCTGTAGAAACCGATACTCCACTTCTTGATCAAATTGCTGATTTTCGTCTTCCTGATGAGCAACTTCGTGTTTTTACGGGTTTAACTTGGACCAATTTAATTGAATTACGAGAGCTATTAACATCAATGCGATCCACAGATACTAGAAATGTTACTCAAGCAATCGTAGTATTTTTATTTAAACTTCGAACTGGCAACTCAAATAAACTAATTTCATCTGTTTTGGAAATAGAGCAAGAACAGCTAGTCTCACATTACTCTGCACAAGTTGTTGATGCTTTTGAAAAAGACGTACTACCTAGTCAGTTTGGTTTCCTTGCAATGTCCCGAGAGAATCTTATTAAGAATCATTCTGGCCAGAAAAAATTGTCATTGTGTAAGCCTTTCACGATCTGTACTACATATGGTTATGTGGTTAACATGATGGGTCCATATTATGCAAATGAAAATGATGCTAGTATCATGCGAAAAGTCATCGATGATCCAAATGGTTTACATAATTTAATGAAACCTGGAGACATTTTGGTAGTAGATTGTGGATTTCGAGACGTTAAAGAGCACTTGGAAAAACTACAGTATCATGTATTAATGCCAGCAATGAAAGGGAAGAAGAATCAACTCACAACAGTTGAATCGAATGAATATCGATTTGTCACGAAATTTCGTTGGCCAGTCGAAGCAACTCATGGCATGATCAAAGAAAAATACCGTTTACTTGATCAAAAATTCGATAGTAAAATGATCCCAAAAATTGGTAGTTTTTATCGAATCGCTTCATTCTTACATAATAAAATACATCAAACGACTTGATTCGGATTTAAAATGTGTAGATGCAATAACAGCAAGGATGATATCAGCCAATGATACCGAAAATTCGTTAGCTGATGAAGTAGAAAAAAATGGTTGGCGTCGCAAAACACTTCCCTTTGAACCAATATCATCGAGTGATTTATCAGATTTTCCCGAAATGACTGTGACTGAGATGAAGATTTTATTTATTGGTTCATACCAACTTAAACAAGCAATATCATATTTATCAGAAATGATGGATGAATCAGATAATATAAACATCTCATGTGTAAAAGATCAAAGCAATATTTTGAAAGTTCAGGTTCAATCTCGTCATGTTATGCGGAAACTTTATAGATCATTTATTGAATATAAACGTAACACAGACGGTTGTAAAGGAATTATAAGATATTGCTGTGAATGTGCTAATGGATGTCGAACTGTTGGCTGCTGTTCGCACATAGCTGCAATTAGCTATTACATGGCTCACGGTAGATACTTATCTAAAATTCCACGACCTGCCGAAGTGTTGAGTCGGTTATTCGATAACGACAACGTCAATGTCGTTATCAATGAGGACAGTGATGAAGACTAGTGTTGGTATACGAGTATATAATTAAAAAGGTAATTTTTTCTATTCAATTGATTTTTAATTTTCTGTTAATAAAATTATCAATAACTATCATAATAATAATAATTAGGTATTAAATGTACTTTACTTAGGTACGAATCAAAAAAAGTATTTATGTACTTCATAAACATTATTATTACCTATTATTTTTAAATTGAAAATCGAAAATAATTTTTTTTTTCAATATTCTCCGATGATTGAATTGATTAATAGTGATAAATATACAGAAAACAATTATAAAAATATGTAATATGTAAAAAAAAAAAATTAAAAAAAAAATTTTTTTTTCAAGGTTAGTACCAATAAAAATTGCTGTAATTTTTTTTTGTCAAGCCTCTATAGACTTCCAAAACATATCAAAATCGGTTAATCCAAACGGAAGAAAAAATATTTTTTTTGATTTTCACGTTTCATTTTTTTTTTCAAAAACCAGTTGAGGTTAGGATCTGAAACATTCAGGATCTTAGTATTTCTATAGTACCAACATATCCTGAAAATTTCGATTCAATATCTTCGGGGGCAATTTTCATATGCTTATTCCCCTATGGCCTTTAAATAACTATTTTTCTTTATATATGCATATAGTATAAAATTAATATATAACTGATAAGTATTGTAAAAACTCACATTTTATTTTATTTCTATTATACATGTTAATACCACACATTTAATTTGTAACCGGGTGTAATCATATAGATATTTTTGTTCTTTTTTACTGTATCATCTGTATTTAATACAGTATTTGCTTTACATAACTAGATTATTACACATTATTTCAACCTATTTTATTTTTTTTATTTTGTTGAATACCATACAACAATTAATCGACTGGTTTTGTGGTTCACCGTGAAAGTAGAAGTGAGAAGAAAAACCACGTGGCGCCCTATAAAATTTGTATTTATTGTCGAAATATATATTTCCAAATTAACATTTCAGATAAATTTATTTATTCCCGACTTACTAACCACCCCATCTCCACTGTAGCCAGCCAGGCAACGCCTTTCTGTACGCAGGGCGAAAATTTTGCGTTACAAAGATAGGGAAATAAACACATGTTCATCATACCGACCTAACCGTTCGAATTACATAACTATCATAAAACATTGAAAATATGTAATACACACACACACAAAAATACAATAAAGTAGTGTTCAAGTAGCCCCGTTGTTGGGGCTTCTTGAACATTATACATTTTTAGTGGCAAACTTTCTTATTTTGCATGTTAGTTGGTTAAGTTTCTCCGTAAAATGTAACAAAAGGATTGAGGGATGCATTATTATGTAAAGAATGTAAACAATATTTGTTTTACTGAATTAAACATGAATAATATAAAGTAAACTTTATCAAAACTGTATTTCTTTATAGAATTCTTGAGGCTTGTATTTCTTTATTCTTACTTACAAATGTTAAGTAAACAAACAGGTGAACCTTATAATTACTTTAACCAATCTAAGAAAACAAAAATTAAACATCAAAAATTAAACAAAAATCAAAAAAACATTATTTTTGGCACATTGAAGAGATCAAATTTTAATTGAATCACAATAGCCAGGATTCGAGAAATCAGCTGCTCCTCAGACTTACTTAAAACGGTCGGGTGTCAAAAAAGTTTTATATTTCTTCCAAGCATTTTCCGTACTAATGTTGGCCGAGGTACTTTGATGTCCGGTATTATAAACGACCTAGCAAATGTTGCAAGCTATCAAGCGCACTCAATTGAGATATCAAACTTATATGACAGTGTTTTGATGACTTTGACAGATTTCGCGCAAGCGTTGTATGTAAAAACCAACGGTATTAAAACAGTTGTGCTATTATGAAAATTACCACGTACGGCCAGAGTCACCAACTGTGTATATTTCGCCGATGGATACTTTATCTATGGGGATAACACAGAACATATGTTTAAAATTTATTATTACAGACTTTATTGCCTTTATTTTATTGTCTTTGTAAAATTTTGTTTGCGAAGTTTCTGTTTAGTTAGAATTGCTCGAAGTTTATATTTTATATAAAAATGAGAGGAAGAATGTATACAGAGGTCGATAGGCAGATACTATTGGATTTGGTGAAAAAAGACTATAATATAATCGAAAATAAAATTACGGATGGAGTTACGAACTACGAAAAAAATAAGGCATGGGAAAAAATCACAAACGAATTTAACAATTCCACTTCGACAGGCCAGAGAAACAGCAGCCAACTGAAAACATTATATGAAGGCATAAAAAGAAAAGTCAAGAAAGATATAACAGAAGAAAAGGTAAATATAATAAAATAAGTTTTGCAGTCAATTATAAGTACCTATTTAATTAATTTTGTGTATAATTATACTAATTGATTTTACAGGTAGATATGACAGGAGGAGGTTTAAAAAAAATAGACGCAACTAGCGAAAAGTTCTCGGAATTGATTCCAAATCAAACGGAACAATTAACAAATATTTTTGATAGTTCAGCATCTTTTGGTTTGTTTATTTTTATTTTATACAGTGTATTCCAAGCCATAGGAAATTTGACATGGGGAGAATTAGAAGTGTTATAGTAGCCTTTGGTTAAATTTAAATGTGTCATTGGTTCATTTTGAAATGCCGCCACAAAATTTAATACAATAGTCATTAGTATTTTGTTTTCAAAATTTTGTGGTGGTATTTCAGAATGCACCAATGGCATATCAATAAATTTGACCAAAGGCTACTACAATACTTCTAATTCGCCCTATGTTAATTTTCCTATGGCTTAATCAACTTGGAACACAGTGTATGTATAAAATACATATAAATCTATGTTTTATGTTTTAAATAAAAAAAAAAAAATAAATTTCATTTACACACACCACACAATTCTTCATCTTTTAGTGCTTCTATAAATTCATGTACCATTACCTTTACATTCCATTTCACAACCAATATATACTATTTCTAGATCACCTCCTGCTTCTACGTCACACCTCTACTCCATTTCTGAAACTACTTCTTTTTCCTATGTTTCCCAATCACCTTCCGTTATTTAAAAAGCACCTTCTGTTATTTTTAAAACACCTTCTGTTATTTCTAAAGCACCTTCTGTTATTTTTAAATCTCCTTCCAATACTTTTTCTAATCTACCTTCATCTACTTCTCAAATACCTTATATGCCTTCTCCAACACCCTCTTATACCATTTCTTCTCCGCAACCCTCTATTTCCCAGCATCCAAGTATTATAAGCACATATGATCCTATTTCTCCACCATCTCCTATACTACCTGTAAAAACAGGATATTTTAAGAAAAATAAAAACATTAGAACAGTTAACCAACCAGAAATACATAAAATAAAATTAGAAATATTAGAAACTAGAAAAAAAACAGAAAACAAACTTTCTGAAATAAGAATAAAAAAAGTGAGCTTGAATTACAAACACAAGCAAAACTGGCTGAACTGAGAATTAAAAGGGAAGAAGCAAAATTAAAGTGTACAGAATTGAGAATTAAAAAAAGGAAAATGGATTTAAATAAATAAAAATATTTTTTTAATATTTTCTTGTTTTGATTTAAAATACTAACCTTCCAAAAACATTATTGATCACAATATCCCTTACAGCAAAGTTGTGCTCGTCTGGTGGTATCTGCACAATATCTGGCACCACTATAACTTCATTGATATCTTGTGTATCATTTAAATTTATTGCCATATTATGTAGTGTAGAACACAGGTAGCTACGATTATCGGAATGACTTTTTCTGTTGCTATCTTCATTCCTACTGACAGGTATGCAAAGCGCCTTTTTAAAACACCGAAAGTTCTCTCAATAACATTACGGGTTCTTATTTGTGCTTCATTATAAAATCTTTCAGCCGCTGTTGTAGGGTTTAACAGCAGTGTTAATAGATAGCGCCTACACGGGTAACTACTGTCTCCTAACATATATTTGTTGTCAAATTCATTATTTTCAAAACTAGCTCGTACAAATGAAGTATCAAATATATGGCTACCGTGTGTAGACCCAGGCCAACGTGCTACTACATCCAATATTCGCATTTTTGCATCGAATATTGCCTGCACATTCAGTGAAAAAAAAAACTTTTCTATTTCTGTATGTCTTCGCATTTTCTCCTCCTGGAGATTGAATTTTAATATGCGTGCAATCCACTGCACCACAAACATTTGGGAAATATTAAAAAAACTCGGTGCAGACTTTATTCAAATCTTCTGCCGTATTTAGCATCTGTATATACTCATCTCTCAATAATGCTAGATGATAGGTTACTTTATGAATAATTCTACCTGCAGATTTGCTTACATTAAAATGGTCTCCTAAAACAACTTGGAAAGATCCACATGCATAGAATAGAATAGAATAGAATAGAATATTTTATTTATTTCATTATGAAATACGTCAAATTACAAAAAAGAGGTACATACTCACATAAACATCCATGTAAATATTAGAAAAAAACAAACAGAATTCTAGTTAGACAATACAATTAATAAAGAAACAATTATGCTTTACGGTAAATAACACATTATAATTAACAAAAATGAGAAAAAGAAAAATATATTTACCTATATGAATTATTCCAACTTATAATTGTATATGCATTTCTTACATAAAAAATCTTTTAAACTATTTTTGAATGATTTTATATCGTTTATATTTTTTAAGTAGTCTGGTAGTAAATTGTAATAATTACTACCCTTGCATATAGGGCTATTGCTATACCTGGTTGTCCTATAAAAATCGATATAAATGTTGTCGTTCTGTCTTGTATTGTACTTGTGAATATCTGAGTGAAATTTTAAGTTGTTTAAGTTTTGTTTAATGTATATTATTAGTTCATATATATAGATACTATAGTATGTTAGAATATTATTGTCTATAAAAATTTGCTTGCAACTTTGTCTAAATTCAATATTAAATATAAGTCGTAAAATTCTTTTTTGAGCTCTGAAAATTCTGATCGCTTCAGAGGAATGTCCCCATAAGACAACACAGTATTTAATAGTACTATATGCAAAGGCATAATATACCGAGAGTAAAGAATTTGTTTCAAATGTTTTTTTCAATTGCTTAATATAATAATACACTTTATTGAGTTTATTACACACACTATCAATTTGTACTTGCCATTTCATTTTAGAGTCTATTGCAATTCCAAGAAAATTTGTCTTTAAAACACTGTTGATCTCTTGATTCTTATATACAATATTTATGTTTCTTGTTAAATTGGGTTTATCGAATACCAATCTTAATGTCAATAACAACTGGTTCATTGCATAATTTGGCTGATTCCTGTGAGTAAATGGCTCAATATTATGCCTTATTAATTCTAATATATGATTTGCACTCGTTTTCGAAAATCTGAATCGTCTTGGATGCGTCGTTATTTAAGCAAACGTGACAGTATTAACCCTCCGAAGATAAGGTGGGGTCTTTGAGAACCCTAACAGACTTATTGTTTGCAGCGCATGCGCATTATAAAAGCCTAGGAGCTACGACCTTGAGTACCTTGCCCCTCTGTCGTCCTCCAGAGACCGAAGGCGTAGGATCGCTGCTAGAGGTGAGTAGAGCTACCTTTCCCCCTCTCTTTTGGAAAATGTCAGTACAACACCTTATGTTGTATGTTTCTAATTTTCCCACTGGTCAGTTCTCGTAAACTAAGTTTTTTTATAATTTCTTTATACTAATTCATTGGTTTTCTCCTTAGATGGCACGTTTTTTGACGGATGAAGAAATTTGGAAGAGTTGCAAAGACAGGAATTGGAGGATGATAAGGGCAATGAAGATCCAGACGAGATTTGCAGTGAAGTCGAGGATAACGCTGAACAGAATGATGATGTTGAAGCCGACAACTTTGTTATTCTTCCCGAGGATGATGTACTAGTAGAAGAACAAGCATTTTATGGAACTCAGGAAGAAACCTCAGGTGATGATCAAGATTTTGTTCTCGGTAAAAATGGTGAAACTATCTGGACTAACAAATCATTGGTGTCAAATCATAGATCCAGAGTACCTGCAAGAAACATAGTGACTCATCTACCAGGATCTAAAGGGGATGAATGTAATGCCAGTAGTGTTGCGGGTCCTTTTTCCTTGTTCCTAACTGATCTGATGATTGAGTAGATAGTAAATCATACCAATGAGGAAATTTTACGCATGGAGGAGAAAGTACGCGAAGCACCCAACTACAGTAAACAATGGTATACTGGGCCTACCAGTGAAATAGAGCTCAAAGCTCTATTTGGCTTTCTTTACTTTTCAGGAGTGTTGAGGAACTCGAACCTCAATCTTCATGATTTGTAATCCACGAGGTTTGGCCCTCCATTACTTCGATGTGTAATGCCAGAAATGCGACTCAAATTTTTGCTTCTTGTGTTGAGGTTCGATTCGAAAACAACTCGCGAAGAAAGACGAAAAACAGACAAATTCGCACTATTTCGAGAATTATGGAATAATTTTTGTGAAAATTGTAAGAAAAATTACACACCCTTTGAGTACCTCACCGTAGATGAGACGCTATTGAGTTTTAGAGGACGATGTCCCTTTAAAATGTTTATTACTGCTAAGCCTGATAAGTGTGGGTTAAAAATTATTTCCCTTTGCGATGCAAAATTGTTTTACTTCATAGATGGAATTCCATACATGTATTGGTAAGGGAACCAACGCTCCTCGGAAAAAGGTGATCTTCTGGTGCCAACACAGTACGTATTCCAGCTCACTGAAAGTGTCAAAAATACTAATCGCAACATTACGGTAGATAATTGGTTTACCTCTTATGAGTTAGCAGAATAACTTTCGGAACGTAAACTGACACTAGTAGGTACTCTCCGTAAAAACAAATCAGAAATTCCTCCATCTTTCATATCGACCTCTGGTGTTGCTCTTGGAACATCTAGGTTCTTGTTTCAGCCCGATAAGATGATGGTTTCTTTCCATGATAAACCAAAAAAAAAATATTATCCTACTAACCACTATGCAAGATGAAGGACTAGTAAATCCAACTTCTAGTAAGCCGGAAATTGTAGAATTTTATAATCATACGAAAAGAGGAATTGACGTTTATGACAAACTTTGCCACACATACTCGACCAAACGTGCATCAAGACGTTGGCCTATGAGGTATTTTTATTGCCTCCTTGACACCGCTGGTATAAATGGCTACGTTTTGTACAAGCTGAAACAAAACAACAACACAAGGGCTGATTTTTTGAAGTATCTGGGTTATTCTCTCGCAGAACCTTAAATGAAAATGAGTTTACAACACAGGACTTACAAGAATCCTCAAAGCTGAAATTCGGAAGATCCTGGACCTTGAAGAACCAGAGACTGAAATTACATCGGAGCCCCTACAAAAAAAGATGCAATTTTTGTAGTCCTGCAGAAGATAGAAAAACGAAGAACATCTGTAAGAATTGCAGGAAGTCTATTTGTAGCATTCACGAGAAAACAATACGCTTATGTATTCCTTGTTCTGAAAATGATTGACTTTGTCATAGCAGCTAATATTTTTTATAGACCAACTGCTGTTTTTTTTGTGATACTGATCTGGTCGATACCTCAATTGATTATTTTTAGACTAAGCACTTTCCAAACCCTAAGTGATTAAATAGGGTTATATTTTATTTCCTATTTTTAGGCTAGTCTAATGTAGTTTTCTCGTTCCTATTGAGTTGATATAATAATGAGGTTGACATAATAAGAACATTTTCGAAAAACCATTAATTTGATCTCTAAACAGGTTATTTTGTTGACTTTATGAGGTGCTAAATAATATAATATATTTTTTAAATGAAGTTTATACACGAGTATACTGTTTAAATAAAATTAATAAAGATTGTATTTTTAAAATAAAGTTTATACCAAATGCATTTTTTAAATAAAGTTTAAAATGAATATATTTTTATAATAAAGTTTTTGTAGTTTATATATATTAATTGTTGTTTTATTACATCCCAGTGGTTTTAAATGGCTTGATAATTGAAAAATCAAGCGGGGTCCGTGTGGGGTCCACACCTTATCCTTCGCGTTTCGGAGATTCACCTTATATTCGGAGGGTTAAAAATACTATATAACATAAATATATTGTGGCCCAAGTAAAACGAAACGGGCGCGCTTTTGGTCATTTAAAATAAGATTTTGAAAAAAAGGTCGAACACGTCTATTTTGCTTTCAAGGGGGACATCTTTTGCTATAAAATTTTTGCAAGAATCTTTTCAACCCTCAGCGCTATGAGCACAACCCTTAAAATTTTAAATAGCATGATAGGGCAAGTGATACCTCATTTGAATGGTTTTTTCATTCTAAATACGGTCCTTTTGATTTTTTCAAATCCGTTTAGTTTTAGTCAAGTTATTTACATTTTTAATTACATGAATGCATTGATTTTTTTGATCAAAAAACAAATATTTACAACTAAAATTCAAAACAAAGTAGGCTTATTTTCTTATAAAATACAATTTTTTGGTCATTTATTGAATTAATTAAAGTTTTGGATGTTGGTAAATTTTTTTGAATTATTTCAAATAATGAAAAATTTACCAACAATGTCCAAATTGGATGTTTTTGAACTATTTTATAATAAAATGTGCAAACACATCTAATATTTTCAAATTAGTATAACATACAGCTTGTACGTTTAAAGAAAAAAAGTTATATTTCTAAAAAGTTCTGCATTTTTTCCACCTGGAGATTGAACTTTAATAATGCAATCTATTGCACCGCAAACATTAAGAAATTTACATATTATAATTAATTATAATTCTATAATAAAGTGTGCTCTGTTGGTTGTTTTCAACAATTAGATTAAGTAGGAAAAAACGTGTAAGTTTTTTTTTCAGACTGAATCAAACATTGCGTTGTCACGTTGACGCATACTTCTCTTGACAAGTTTCTTTTACACAAAAATTACCTATGACTATGCACATTTAATATGCATACATATTATCAGTATAATTTTTACATTTCCTTGTTTAACTTCCGTACAATGAGATCATTTACTTACTATGATTTGCAAAATATTTAGCATCAATATGTAGATACTATAGAACAAGTGAATGAAGAACAAACAAGACTACTAAATATTAGTGATCAAATACTTAACTTTACTTATAATTGTTGCTATTGAAATAACAAAATAAAGACAATTAAATTAAATTAAATCAATTTAATCAATTAGTTAGAACTAGTGCACCTCTACATCACAAAACTGAAATTAGTTACACGGTCAGTATTATTTTCTCTAATAGTTTACATACTTATGTCCGGCCTACACACGGTTAATTTTTCAGTTTTCAAAGCTAGGATAGAAAGCCAGTAACTCTAGCTCCGTGTATACTTGTATACTCAACTATCTTCGTTTTTAAGCTAGTATCTCAAGCCAGAATAGTTTATTAAGATGGGGTTCTATTAAAAAATCCTGGCTTGAAATTAGGGCTTGCAAACCGGTTAAAACCGAAACCGGTATACCAGTTTTTTGTTAAAATTTACCAAAACCGAAAAACCGGTTTTTTCATGAAAAAACCGAAAGTCAATTATATCTTCTTTTTTTCTTCAACTGAAAAATAATTTTAAGTTTCTACTGTCATTCATAAAGTGTATGTTGTAAAATTATTTAAATTCAAATAAAAAGGGAAAGGGTGACATCTATGAAAGAACGCGCAATGTACAAATAAAAATATTATAGTATATAATAAGCATAAAGGAGATCCAAATTGAATCTATATCTACTATTTATAGTTCAAATAGAGACTAATCAATTTCAAATTGAGAATTGTAAATTTCACATTTGAGATGGAAATAAATAAATAATAATTGATTTTATTATAATATAATGATTTATAATACAAAATATAAAACAAACTTTTTTCTTGACAAGGTTATTTTTTGGTCTTTCAATAACAGAAATTTCAAATTTGTATGATCTTTTTTTCGATCATTCAATTAAAAATTCAAATACGTAAATATACCATTCTCCGATTTTTATTAGGAGTCCTCCCTAATCCTCGACCCCAGGTTAGAGTCTTGTTAGCCCCCCTCCCTCCCGCTCATGTAGGGGCTACTGTTTCAATTATTATTTAACTTATTATTACGAATATTAATTAGTAGATAAAGATAAGATATGTATATTAACTATTTTTAATTTTATTTAAAATCAAGCTCCCGATGATTTACTATTACTCAAATTAACAAAGCATAATCAATGCATCAGTTTTGAATCTTTAAACATGAGTGACATATCAGCTACAATTAGCAACAATAATATTTTCGCGTATTTTTGTAGCTACATACTGTGATCGAAACTCAGTTCCAGTATGTGGTACTTCAATGCCTAAATCACTTTTAACAATAGCTTTTAAACTTAACCAATTTAAAATTGATTATTCCCAATTTGCAATAGATTAGTCTCAATTTGAACTAGAAAATATATAGACCAATAAATCGTTTTTATTTTTAAATATCAATTTATTGTTTTATTTTAATAAATTAAAAAAAAAAAAAAAAAAAACCGAAAAAAACCGGTTAACCGGTTTTCATTTTACGAAAAAACCGAAAACCGGTTTTTGAAATTTAGTCGGTTTTTTGCAAGCTCTACTTGAAATGTTAGCTTGCTACCCTACCTTGAAAAATTAGCCTCATCTAGGGCGGGAATAAGCATTGTCAGAATATCTCTTTTAAAAATATGTTCTGTTTTTGAGCTTCGATCTTTCCTTTTATTTATTTTTATTGAAATCCCCTCTTTTTGATTTGATATTTTTATATTCGTATTTGTAAAAAAGTAAACCCCCGAAAAAATAGCCCGCAATAAAACTTTCGCATGTACCATTTTGAGACAGGCAATATTTCAAGACTGATAATAAACAATCGTCCAAAACTACGTTTCAAGTAAATACAGTTAAAAATTTATTCACTAGTAAATTTTTACTTAAAACTTACATAAAAAACTAGAGGTGAGCAATTGTTGAAAAAAATTAGCAATCAAAATTAGAGATGCCACGAATAGTGATTTTACCGAATACCGAATATTCGGCTAGGCTCTCGGCCGTAGCACCGAATATTCGGCAACAGTACATTTTGCGGCAAGTCGAAAATTAGTGGTTTTTACATTTTAATGTCATTGGATAGACCTACTCATTGCGCGTCGATCTACCAATTACATTCTAGACGTTTCGGACAATAATAGACCAGAATTCAAAAAATAGTGACAGCGTGCAAGCAAACATACCAGGTTTTTTTCACTCTCCTGTAAAGTTGGTCAAAATGACTTGAGCGGTGTTAGATAAGCGACGATATTGATATTTTTTAAAAAATACACTGTACCTATGTATATCTTAAAAAAAATCAATGTTTGTTCGCGAAAAGCTTTACGAATTTATGAAAACCGCAATCGTTTGCTATCAACAAATGCTGAAAAAAAAATTTTCATTCATCATAACTTACCACTGATAGATTTTAAGTATTAAATATGCTGATTTTTAGTTAAAATGCAATTTTTTTAGTAAAATTATGCGTTTTTTTCATTATTTGGTATTCGGTATTCAGCCGAATGGTTCGCAATATTCGGCTGAATACCGAATAGTAAAAAAACTAGCCGAATAGGCCGAATACCGAATAGTAGCCGAATATCCGTGGCATCTCTAATCGAAATATTCGAATGATTTATAAATTACAATCAAATGATCGTTTGAATTCACTAATCTAAAAAATGTGCATCTTAACCACAATAAAACAAATCCACTCGACACGTGTTTTATTGTGGTTAAGATGCACATTTTTTAGTTTAGTGACTAAGAAACCACAGTTTCTCCATTTTTGTTGTAATCATTCGAATTGATTCAGTCAAATGTATTCTGTGTTTTCTTACTCAGTTAATAAAATTTGTATTTATGGCAATAAAACAAATTTTAAGTCACAAACTTTTATGAAATTAAAATAAGTTGCCAAATTTTCTCTGCAAATCCTCATTGACGATTTTTCGTTATCATTCGAATTCGTCTATCTCTTGTAAAAACATAACTATAACAAAAGTTACTTCTTAAAATGACTGATACAAAAAAAAAGTTCTCTTAACACATCTTGAGAATGTGGCAACCCTATACGTACTTTAATTTATTTTAGATCAATAAGAAAACTTGTTCCAGAATTTGGACAAAATTAAACTAAAAAGAAATGGATACAATATTAGGCAGCCTTCCCTCAATTGTTGTAGAAAACACAACGGAGTCATCTGTAAACAATGTGGCTTCAGGATGCAATTTAACGCAGAGTGTAGAAAATAATGTAAATGTGAAAGTAACAGTCAACATACCTCTTGTAGATGATGATGTTGTAAAAGAGGATCTACATCACACACCATACGTGTGTATTACAGAAGATGTTAGTGTTAGTCTTGGGATGGAGTTAGTTGTAACATATAGATATGTAGCTAACTGCTTGCAGGACACAATAAGATGGGGTGGTGTTTTATTTAAGAAAACAGGTTTTCTTATAGTGGCGCTATTCAGTATAGCTGATGTGTTTACTGATCTATGGTTAGTGTATCAATATGCGTTTAATGGACAATACTGGTATTGTGGTTTGACAGCAATGTTTATTTGGCTGCCGTCATTTATGTCAACATATACATTATATAAAATGTAAGTAGTACAATTATTTAAATCAGTAGTCAGTTTATATTATTAAAATATTCCATTTATATTAATAACACTTAGCGATGCTATATGGCTCCTTTAGGAGGAAGTAACAAATTCTGACTTGCCGTTTTCGAGTCATTGTTTATGTTAACGTACCTTTTTCTATTCAATAAGTATGATTTTATTAGATTGTTGATCCTTCCTCTAAAACCAATGGTGTCTAGTTTCTCCAATAAATACTGATGACTGACAGTATCAAAATATATTGAACTTACGTTATCTACAGTTGCAGTCGTGGTCGACCTTTTAGATCTGTAGCCATGCTGAACATCGTGCAATATGTAGTTACCATCTATAAATGTGTTCATTATATTGCTAATTATCTTGTTTATTTGAGAAGAAATATCCACCATTAGTGTCAATGTATCATGGGACATTCTTATAAGTATTACAGAGATTAAACAGTGTATGTATTTGTCATAGGTATCATGGGACTTTCTTGTACGTAATACTCACGATGAACAATGTGGGTAATTCTAAATAATCATAAAAAAATCTTTTTGGCTAAACAATAAATGATGAAAATAAATGAATGGGACATAAATTATAGATAATAATATACTCGATAATTTTGATCTATTTGTACCATTTCAAAAATAATACGTACATTCAAAAATTGACAAGAGTAAACATCCGTTTCCGGTTATATAATTACTTTAGAAAAATAATTTGATACATGTTGCAGAGAATATTATATTTCATTTCTCCCGTTTATTTTTTCTATTTTTATTAATTTGCCAGAAATATTTTTTTATCAAAACAGAATCACGTGCACTGTTCACTATTTTTTTATATAAAATCGTCCCGTGGCTCCCATGGCAGATATTTAATTTTAGTTGTCCGCGCTGGAAGCTAGAGAGGAATTTGTACGTCTTTTTTGTATCTTTTTGATTTGATCTACAATTCCTTGGTGGTGTTTTAAGACAAAAATTAAAATATTACTATTAAATTCAAAATTTTACCAATGAATTATTTTACATTACAATTCACAATATCGAAATTTAAGAAAAATTATCTGAACTGTTCACATGATTATTTTTAAATTTCTATTTTGACCAACTGATAATTTACTGATAAACCTGAAATACCTTTAACAAAAAAATCAAACCAATTTTTTCTATGTTAATAGTTCATACTTTTGAGGGGGTGATTTATATTAAAATAATTTTTGCCCAATGCACGTACACAAGATTTATTTTAAAATTATTGTTGTTCCTAGTGCAGCTACACAATGCTTTAAAAAAATTATGCTTGCTTCATGAACTTACTCATGAAAAATAAATGATTTTTCGATTTATTAACGACAATTTTTTTCGTAACTAATAAGTATTAAATCCCGATTAAATAATGTGTCCAAAAAGTCTAGAAACAGTCAAATATTTCAAAAGGATTGAATTTCTAGATCATATCAAAGGCAAACATTTACAATAGAGCCCTGGAGATGTCCATTGCAATGTGCGACGAAACGTTGGTCAATAGAACGGCCAAATCGATTTGGCTTATATCCAGAAGCCAAGATCCATATAAATATCTCCGCGGATGCCTAAAAGCTCGTATACCAAGGTCAAATAAATGTCACTATTCAATACATTTTTATTACTAGAAACTGATATTGCTTGTAGATATTGATGTAGCTTAACACAATATGTCTTTAAAAAATTTAGATTCAGAAATCAGATATTTGACTATTACATATAGTGTAGAATTTTTCTACGGTACATAGGAATTTCAATATTATTTAAGATACATCCAAATATTTTCTCACCTTTTCTTATAAATTAAATGCTTTTTGGGGCCAAAAATGGTGATAGGACACATTGCAATACTCTTTATTACAATTAAAAAATAATATACTACAAACTTTTTAGATGTCAAAGTGAAGAAAGGCACAACTGGATGTACAAATGTTTTGTGAAATGGAAATGGCCATTATTTTTTACATTCATGTTTCAAATATCACCCACTGTGTTTGCATTAAAACACGGTCTTATCAGTAAACACCTCAGTCAACAAGATTATAAAGAAAATCAAAAGCGACTATCACAGCTGCACCTGATTGACGCTTTTGCAGAAGCGGCACCTCAGGCAACACTACAGACATACATTTGGTCCAAAGACAAACAGTTTAGTAAGTATATATGTAAACTAAAGTGGGTTAAAAATAGGAAAAATTCATAGTTCGAATCAATAATTCATTAATAACGCAATCAAATTGATTAAAATCTGTTAATATCTTAAAATTTCGCAAATTCCACCCACGCCCATCCTAAATGGCCAGTCAAGCAAATATCACGCTGGTGCGTCAAACTAGTGATCCCATAGCTTCTTTAGGAAGTCTATTGTAATGCGCACAAACTAATAATGATTGTGATAGCATAAATGAATATGTATGATGTTTGGGAGGTTGGTCGTATTGGAAGGGCGTGGGTCGAATTTTCAATGTTGTTACCTTCATGTGACTATTTTTTATATTATATTCGTTTTAAAATATTGTGGGAGTGCAGGGGGTAGGCCTAAACTCTACCTTGATATGCTTTTCACCTCTGGTGTAATTTGTGTGTGAAGTATAACTTTTTTTGGGGGCTTCAGGATTTCTTGTAAGTTCCGCTTCCACTTGTTTCACTCACTTTTCTTCGGTCACTGGGACTGAGGTGAGGTTGGTTGAAATAATAATTGAATTGTATTTTTATTTATTTTATTAAAATTGAATTGTCTTATGGTTTATAAAAAGGGTCCTTAATAAGTTGGATTATGGATTGTGAATTATGACTATTATTTTAGAAAGTTCTCTAAGAACAGTGCTTTGTAATCTGTTGTCACATCTTTTATAATCTCGGTGACGCCGGGTTTTGCTTGTGAAGCCACTAAGGAGATCTTGTAGATAAATCATATTATGAGTGACATTGATTTGTACATTTGAAAGCGTAACCACTCCTATCATTTTGAATATTGATAATCAAATCGCTATAAGTTTCATCAAGAATAGCAATGTGAATAAACGCACGAAAAATATTGATGTTAGATACAATTTTTTGAAAGAAAAGTATCAGGCGGGGCAAATCGAAATAAATTATGTACATACCGAACTACAATTAAGTGAAACATTTACTAAAGCGTCAGCAAAAGCTAAATCTGAAAAAGTTAGAAAGTTAATAGGTATAAATAAAACGTTGATTTTTATTTTGTCTTTGTAATATGCTAATATTTTCGTCATAAATGTTGTAAACATAAATATAATAGGAGATACTTTTTTTGTGGGAGCGTTGAAATTAAAAGAAGTATCTATATAATTTAACAAGTTGGTAACAGTGTTATTTATCTGTTTTTTTTTATACAGGGTGACCCATTTTAAGTGCACACCTCTAATAACATTTTATGGTGAATTGTTATCAAAAAACTTTTCAGATAAAAGTTAAACGGTTTGGAAGGGGACATAGACGTATGAAAAAACACGTATCTTTCATTGAAAACTTTTTTTGAAAAACTTAAACCTTTCCAAGATGTGAGGTGTGCACTTAAAATGGGTCACCCTGTATATTCACTTCTTAATCAATATGCTGTACAATTTGATCATATTGGTTTTCATCTCGTGTGTAGAAGCATTACTATTAATAAATGTTTCATAACATTTGTTGTGCTCTCGTTTGGGTGTTCGACGAATTATACAACAATGTTGGCTAACAAGGAAAGATCCCGAGGTGTCAGACTAGGATTTTAATGAAACTTGGTAAAAATGTTCTTTGGGTAAAAATTAAGGACACCTATTTTTTTATACGTGCCCGTTTTAATATTTAGGGGGTGAAATCGGCCCTTGAAAATGAGGGTAAAATTTTTAATTTGTAAATAGCTCGTAAACCACTTGGAATAGTGACTTGTGTATAATGTAACATTTGTTTGGTATTACAAGAGCTATAAAATAGCATTAATGTGGTACTCCCTAAATATTTTATTTGGGGGGTATAATTGACACCCCTCAATTTTTTTCAAAAATTATTATTTTTTCTTTCATAAATCAATAGAATGTAGTATTCTGAATACATTGATATCAAATTTCAAAATAACGTGTCTTCAAACTTCGGAGATATCGGCAGTTTTGTAGTTCGTCATATACTTTATACACTGTATAAAGATACTGCATGCCGCGCCGCGCACTGGTCAAAGCTAGTGGAACATTTTTCAAAGTAGTGTGGATCTATTATAAGTTGTGATATTAATTTGAAAATTCACAAATATCATCAATATGGGTTTATTTTAAATTACAAAGAGTTAAATTTTGTTTTTAAAACTATTCATGCCAAGGCATTCATAATATTCACATTGTTTTTTATTTTAAATTGTTCATTGCATCCTTAAGGTACCAGCTAATTTATAAATTAACATTTTACGTCATACTCGCTCTCGTATCACTCCCAAGTCAAAAAAAATATGAGAAAATGTTAATAGTTTTTTAAATAATTGGTATTGGTTGATAGAATCAAACAAAGTGTTTATTAATATGGTTAAAAGAATTCAAAAATATTTTCAACCATAAAATTTACCTTTAATATTTAACTTCTACTGTATTTAATTTGGGTAAGTGTAACTAATTTATATAATTTATATTAATACTTTTAAAACCAATTTTTCAATACTTGAAATCGCTACATTCCATTGTTTCTCAATTTAAGGGTTGCATACCCTGTAGCGAAGAAAGTACAAAATTTGTACTCTTTATAATTTAAAATAAACCCATATTAATGATATTTGTGAATTTTCAAATTAATATCACAGATCCACACTACTTTGAAAAATGTTCCACTAGCTTTGACCAGTGCGCGGCGCGGCATGCAGTATCTTTATACAGTGTATAAAGTATATGACGAACTACAAAACTGCCGATATCTCCGAAGTTTGAAGACACGTTATTTTGAAATTTGATATCATTGTATTCAGAATACTACACTCTATTGATTTATGAAAGAAAAAATAATAATTTTTGAAAAAAATTGAGGGGTGTCAATTATACCCCCCAAATAAAATATTTAGGGGGTACCACATTAATGCTATTTTATAGCTCTTGTAATACCAAACAAATGTTACATTATACACAAGTCACTATTCCAAGTGGTTTACGAGCTATTTACAAATTAAAAATTTTACCCTCATTTTCAAGGGCCGATTTCACCCCCTAAATATTAAAACGGGCACGTATAAAAAAATAGGTGTCCTTAATTTTTACCCAAAGAACATTTTTACCAAGTTTCATTAAAATCCGAGTCTGACACCTCGGGATATTTATTTTGTTTTGATGATATACAGGGTGAGGCACTAACTATTACCACCTTAAATATCTTCGAATCTATAAGGCCCAAAGAAAAAATAGTGGAACCAAAATTGTACGGTACAAAGGGGGCCATCATATAGCGATAATAATTTTTGTCCAGGGGGAGGAACTTCAGAGATATCAAGGTCAACATCATTTTTTTAAATTGATTCGGTACATTTGTTTTCCATAATATGATAGAGGAGCTGAAAACAAGTTCAGAACTCATCACACAAGATCATTGAACAAGATTTAAAATTAAGAAAAAACGATTAAAAAATACATTTTTTTATTAAATGAAATTTACATTTAAAGATGTTCGAAGTGGTGGCCATCATTATCGAATAACACTGGCAAATTTCATTTAATAAAAAAAATGTATTTTTTAATCGTTTTTTCTTCACTTTAAATCTTGTTCAATCATGTTGTGTGATGAGTTCTGAACGTGTTTTCAGCTCCTCTATCATATGTTATTAACACATCGAACATCTTTAAATGTAAATATCATTTAATAAAAAAAATGTATTTTTTAATCGTTTTTTCTTAATTTTAAACCTTGTTCAATGATCTTGTGTGATGAGTTCTGAACTTGTTTTCAGTTCCTCATTTCATATTTTAGAAAAAAATGTACCGAATCAATTTAAAAAAATGATGTTGACCTTGATATCTCTGAAGTGCCTCCCCCTGGACGACATTGGGCACCAAACTATTATTCTTTAAGGGTAGTCTTATGCGGGAGAATAAAACAATGTTGGCTGGAAAAAAAATCTTTATATTTTTGTGATAATATATACAAAGTTTATTTATCCACTAAATGTGAGGGGGGGGGGTAGTTTTCGGATCTTGGTGAGGGGGCGACGGGGAGTCCGGCGTCGGCTTCGAACGTGCAAGAGTGCACGGTCTCCAGGCGTCGTCAGCAGTCCAGGAATGCAAGGAGGCGACGTTCGTTGTCCCTCTACGGTTGTCAATGGTACTCATCCGTGAAGCGGCTTTCGGCGTCCTTCGGCGGGAGTCGGTCGGCTTCTCGGTTTCGTGCGGCACAGGTGCGTCGGGCGTCGTTCAGCGGCAGTTGGTAATCTTTCGGTGGAAGTCAGCGGTCCCCAACCACACAGCATAGTTTGGTGTCCATTGACGATGACGGTCCTCAACAGTGAGGCGGTGCTCGGCTTCCGATGGGCGTCCGTGGTTCCGGGCGACAGTGCTGCGGTGGGCGTCCTTCGATGGGCGTCAGCGGTCTTCAACAGTGCTGCGTCGGGCGTCCTTTGGTGGGCGTCAGCGGTCGCCAACAGTGAAGCGGTGCTCGGCTTCTTGTGAGCGTCTGTGGTTCCGGGCGGCAGTGCTGCGATGGGCGTCAGCGATCCTCAACCCGGCAGCAATTGGATGGATCCGTCCGTGGTCGTCAGTGGTTACCAACAGTCGTAGGGCTGTATCTCGGTTCCCCTCGGTATGGCACGGCTTTACTCAGAAACAGTATGTACTGTCTCTGTGTATCGAATTCCCTCCGTGTATTGTTCTTGCGCATCATCTGCATTGTTCTTATCATACATGGAGGGAACGCCTCCAGCATTATCTTATTCTTCTCAACAACAATTTCACTTTGGGTAAATAAATCATCATCACTCCACAAATTCTCCGTATCATCTACTTTATCATCTGTAATCTCATTATCTGTCATGTGTGATGTATCTATTGTAGCTGTTTTACATTCAACCATTTCCTTCTCAAAAAAGATTCAATTTAGTCCAATAAAACATTTAAATTATCATTATCATCAATTCACATATTCTTCCAATCGTTTACTTTATAAGCATCTTCCATTGTAGCTATAGATTCAACCATTTCCTTTAATAACTTAGATACTTGAATCTCTATTTCAGAGTGTGGTTTTATTTCATCGGATGACCATGACGCTTTATTAAAATATTGATTGGGGTGAACCACTTCTATATTTTTATGGTATTTACACATAAAAAATTTACTACAGGCAGCCTGGAATTGTTTTTTATTTACATGGTTCATGATATCTTCCATATCTGGAATATCGATTTTATTGATTTTTAGACTCTTGACTAAACTGTCTTTGGTTTCTACTTTAAACGGGCACCCGTGCATATCCGTTTATTTTCCACCCATGTTTAGTATATCGGTGCACGAGAATGGATCGTATTTTATACGGCCGCCTATTCTTCCGTAGTCGTGTTCTATATGGTATTCGTAATTCCGTTGGAAAACGTCCTCTGTTATCTTGGTGCAGAATATATTCTTCATGAACTCGATGCAGGAGTGCATATCAACGCCCATGCCTTTCAAGAACAAGTTGTACATCCTCCTGGCTTGATATTTGATATGGCCGGATTTCATAAATCCACCGTGCAACCTAGTCATGCAAGGCGGATAATACTGTACAGCCTCCTTTATATGCTTGATCGTGAAGCTTCTCTGCTCGCCAAAAGACAAAAGCTCTCTTTTTTTATTGACCGCATCCGTGATTAACTTCAACCGTTCGGGGATGATTACTTTGTTAAAAGTTAAAGCGCATTTTTTATAGAATTCATTTATTTTTTCAAAAAGCATATTCCTATAACGGCATGCGACGATCAACCAAATGGAACTCTCCATAAAATAAATATATCCATTTGTAAAAAACGTATTTTTATTTTTAATATTTGAATATAAGAACGATAATTTATTTTGTAGATAGTTGCTTGTTCCTTATCTAATATAAAATATTCTTTTATTGTTTCATTTTCTTCAGATGATACAACCTCCAAATTCAGGTTCAACTGATTCAGAAACACTTGTTTCTGTGTCTGCGACATGCATAAGTATTTTGTTTTGTAAAAAGAGATTTCCATTTCCACTAACCACTCTCTCAACTCCTTGTTTTCGAGAGATCAGTGGCGTAGTAACTGCATGCAAATATGTATTTGCATGCAGTAAGGATTAATCTAAAATGGAAGTAAGTACTAGTTTAATATATAATCATGATATTGTATTATCCGTCGACAAACCTGTAGGGCATACTGACCTAGACGAGCTCTTGTACATAACCGTCAATAGAATGAAAATTTATAATATAATCAGCACAACTACAATGAAAGAACCTGAACAATTTGGTTTATTTTTAGTAAAAACATAAAATTTCATCCCAGTGAAATAATCAAGATAAATTTATAATCATTAGCTTCGCAAGAAAATAATTTTGTTGTTACGAATACAAACAAAATAAATTTCTCTTTAAATATACTTATTTAAAAAAAAACTAATTTAGGTATGAGTTAAATAAACATAATATTTTAATATAATTCTCTGCAGTTTTGCATTTATATATAATAATATAAAAATGGGGAAGTGAAATTTTTTGAAAAATGTTATTACTTATTTGCAATTTTAATGGCAGGGTAACGTATTTAAATTATTTTTTTCCATTTTTGTTTTATTCGATTTTCTGAATGAAAAACTTTTCAAGAATATTGTGTGAAAATTTTAGACGGATCGGAGCAAAACTAACAAAGATACAACATTTTAAGCAATCATGATGGGCGTGATCAACTGACTCCATGCGTATAAGCAGATCGGAGCAGGAAGATGAAAAAAAAACTAAAGAAGGCAGAATTCGTCGGAGACAGGATCAAAAAGATGCATTAGACATTATGGACGATAGCAACATCCTTTATGGACCTGGTATCGATGATTCAGTGTGAGCTAAGCCGATAAAACTCGCTTATCAACGTTTTATTCTAATTTTTTTAGTGTTTAAAACTTTAAAGCGTCTTTCCCACAACTCACGTTTTCAAAGTCGGTGCCCCTCATAATTTCAAAACTACTGCACCGATTCTTTTGAAATTTTGAACACTCTTTCTGCACATAATTTACGAGGTAACGCTGGAGAGTTTTTTTTTTCAAATTTCTCAATATTTTTTATTTTATAATACAAAATTACCCGATTTTTTTTGCAAAAATCGCGTTTTTCACTTCAAAGTGTTCCCAAAAATTGAAAAATTGAAATTTCGAAAAACCCTCCCAGCGTTACCTGGGAGAAACGATTAGCTAAACGACCAAAAAAAAATTTTTTTTATTTCTGATGATCCAGGACCGACTTATGAGGGGCACCGCAATTCAACTTTTTTCCGAGACGCCTCGAAATAATTGTCGCCATTGCCGTACTTAACAAAATATTCCTCCAATGTTATACTTTGATGTACCATTAGTTTAAATAAATAAATATTAACTGTGTTGTCGGAAAAAATTCACAAAAATGTGCCTTTTTTGTACGAATTAACGTTACCCTGCCCTTAAAGCTGTTCATGTAGGAATAAAGTTTCAATAATTTAAGATTGGTGTCTTCAGGCAAGTGTTATTTTGGAGATAACCCGCCCTCCACCTCCGAAATGTTGTTTTTTAAAAAAAAGTATGTTTTGAGAAAACATCAGTTCAAAATACCTACCATAATTTAACACAAAAGTGTATACCCCCCCCCCCCCCCCCCCCCGAATTTTTTTCTTACTGCGACTCTGGGAGAAATGTTATTATTGCAACATGTAATGACATAAGATCAAGTTCGCGATTGCGAACTTGTTCAGCCGAAATGCCGTTGTTGGGATTTTTTAAAATATGACTTAAAAAAACGAGATCTTCTCGATCAATTGCTTTAAAAAAATTTTTGAATCAATCGTCACAAAATTGTTCAGGTTCTTTCATTGTAGATGTGCTGATTATATTATAAATGTTTATTCTGTTGACGGCTACGTACAAGAGATCGTCTAGGTCAGTATGCCTTTCAGGTTTGTCGACGGATAATACAATATCATGATTATATATTAAACTTGTGCTTACTTCCATTTTAGATTAATCCTTACTGCATGCAAATACATATTTGCATGCAGTTACTACGCCACTGATCTCTCGAAAACAAGGAGTTGAGAGAGTGGTTAGTGGAAATGGAAATCTCATTTTACAAAACAAAATACTTATGCATGTAGTACAAACAGAAACAAGTGTTTCTGAACCAGTTGAACCTGAATTTGAAGGTTGTTGCAATTGAAGAAAATGAAGCAATTAAAGAATATTTCATATTAGATAAGGAAAACACAACCATCTACAAAATAAATTATCGTTCTTATATTCAAATATTAAAAAATAAAAATACGTTTTTTTACAAATGGATATATTTATTTTATGGAGAGTTCGATTTGGTTGATAGTCGCATGCCGTTACAGAAATATGCTTTTTGAAAAAATAAATGAATTCTATACAAAATACGCTTTAAATTGTAACAAAGAAGTCATCCCCGAGCGGATGAAGTTCATCTCGGATGCGGTCAGTAATAAGAGAGAGCTTTTGTCTTTTGGCGAGCAGAGAAGCATCACGATCAAGCATATAAAGGAGGCTGTACAGTATTATCCACCTTGCATGATCAGGTTGCACGGTGGATTTATGAAATCCGACCATATCAAATATCAAGCCAGGAGGATGTACAACTTGTTCTTGAAAGGCATGGGCGTTGATATGCACTCCTGCATCGAGTTCATGAAGAATATCTTCTGCACCAAGATAACAGAGGACGTTTTCAAACGGAATTACGAATACCATATAAAACACGACTACGGAAGAATAGGCGGCCGTATAAAATACGATCCATTCTCGTGCACCGATATACTAAAAATGGGTGGAAAATAAACGGATATGCACGGGTGCCCGTTTAAAGTAGAAACCGAAGACAGTTTAGTCAAGAGTCTAAAAATCAATAAAATCGATATTCCATATAAAGAAGATATCATGAACCATGTTAACAAAAAACAATGCCAGGCTGCCTGTAGCAAATTTTTTATGTGTAAATACCAAAAAATATAGAAGTGGTTCACCCCAATCAATATTTTAATAAAGCGTCATGTTCATCCGATGAAATAAAACCACACTCTAAAATAGAGATTCAAGTATCTAAGTTATTAAAGGAAATGGTTGAATCTATAGCTACAATGAAAGAAGCTTATAAAGTAAACGATTGGGAGAATATTTGAATTAATGATAATGATAATTTAAATGTTTTATTGGACCAAATTGAATCTTTTTTGAGAAGGAAATGGTTGAATGTAAAACAGCTACAATAGATACATCACACGTGACAGATAATGAGATTGCAGATGATAAAGTAGACGGATACGGAGAATTTGTGGAGTGATGATGATTTATTTACACAATGTGAAATTGTTGTTGAGAAGAAAATATACTCCGTAGGCGTTCCCTCCATGTATAATAAGAACAATGCAGATGATGCGCACGAACAACACACGGAGGGAATTCGATGCACAGAGACGGTACATATTGTTTCTATTACATATATGTAAAGCCGAGCCATACCGATGGGAACCGAGACAGCCCAGCACCATCTTGCCGAAAAGGAAGTCCACGAACCGACAGGGACGACTGTTGGTAACCACTGACGACCACAGACGGATCCACTCAGGTGTCGTCGGGTTGAGGACCGTTGACGCCCACCGCAGCACTGCCGCCCGGAACCACATACGCTCACAAGAAGCCGAGCACCGCTTCACTGTTGAGGACCGCTGACGCCCATCAAAGGACGCCCACCGCAGCACTGCCGCCCGAAACCACGGACGCCCATCGGAAGCCGAGCACCGTCTCACTGCTGAGGACCGCTGATCATTATCAACGGACACCAAACTCTGCCGTGTGGTTGGGGACCGCTGACTCCCGTCGAAGGATCACAAACTGCCACCGAACGACGCCCGACACAGCTGTGCCGCACGAAACCGAGAAGCCGACCGACTTCAGTCGAAGGACGCCGAGAGCCGCTTCACGGTTGAGGACCATTGACGACCGTAGAGAGACAACGAACGTCGCCTCCTTACATTCCTGGACCGTTGACGACGTCAGACCCCCCGTCGCCCCCTCTTAAGAACCGAAGACGACCCCTCCTCACATTTAGTGAATAAATAGACTGTATATATTATCACAAAAATATAGATTTTTTCCAGCAAACATTGTTTTACTCTCCCGCATAAAACTACCCCTAAACGAGAATGCCGAGGAAAATTAGTAAGGGAAACGACCTTTCCCCAGGAGTTAAGAAAGAAAAAAACTTAACATACTCTGGGTTTTATACCCAGTGGCGCCCAACGACGCAGCTAACCTGTCATCGAGAACCTCCTAGCAGACTCTGGAGTGCAGGACAATGCTCGATGTACTACGTACCAAGCGAGGTACGTCCCAAAATACAACACCACTGTCACTTCCGCGGGACATCCAGATGATCAACACAACTTCCGTCCAGAAGCCCGTCATCACCGAATGACACCCAACACAGCTTCCATCCAGAAGCCTGTCATCAAGCAAACGATACTCAACACAGATTCTATCCAGAAGCCTGTTGTCACCCGAATGATGTCCCCCCGTGGACATCTCACAGAAGCCACGCCATACCTTCCGTCCAAGGATTACACCAGCCCAGCTGATCCCAACATCAACCTAACTGAATCTAACGACACCGTAATCCCCGTCGACTTCTGTCAAGAACAGAAAAGACGTCCCGCATCCATTTACTTTAAGATTATCTGTTTAGAAACTTATATATATCATCAAAACAATTGTATTCCTGGACCGCTGACGAAGCCTGGAGACTGCGCACCCTTGCACGTTCTAAGCCGACGCCGGACTCCCCGTCGCCCCCTCGCCAAGATCCGAAGAGACGACCCTCTCACATTTAGTGGATAAATAAACTTTGTATATACTATCACAAAAATATAAAGATTTTCTTCCAGCCAACATTGTTTTATTCTTCCACATAAGACCACCCCTAGAGAATAACACATTAGAGAGTGCTTTATTTTGATCAGGACCTCATCATTATAGTATAAGTAAGTATAGTGAAACCGATTTTTTCAAAATCCAGATTTTGATGGATTATCCATTTTGCCCTCCTCTGAATTCATTCTATTTTCGCCATAATGTATGTGTCTATAACTCAAATAGAATTTGTATGAGTAAAATCGTATTTTTAAGATTAATGTTTGTCTGGGAAGAAACCTCCTATTTTTGAAACGATCTTTCAACCCTAAAAGGATGTTTACTGATTTCGATATTTTAGTTTTTCGAATTACTTTGAAACAATGCGAATAAGAGGAAAATGGTCAAGTTAAAAAATGTAGGTAATATTATCTATAATTTGTTCTATTAATTTTTTCGGAAAAATAATTTTATTATATTTTCAATGGTTCTTTCAAATATTTAGTTGACCTTCAAATAACCTAGAAATTGTTCATCAAATCAAATAAAAACTACAACATCCTATTCTCCTCTTGAAAGCTAACTACATTTATTCAATATATTTTTTCATACAATCCTTTGTTTTCGAGTTAATTGCTTGTCAATTTAAATGCCACAGCCTGGCAAATGGGTCATTTTTCTCTTAAATGGACCGTCTTCATTCGTCACTCTTGCACCCTTAATGAATTTATTTTGGATTGAGACTTTTTTCAGGGGTTATTTTAGTTTGTAGTTGAAGCTTGAGAATTATGAATGTCGAGCAAAAAGTGTCATTGCAATTGGAAAAGGTACAACTACAAAGCAAAAAAGGCAAAATTTGCAGTTGTAAAATTTTCTTAAAATAACCTCTGACTCTTTTCATCATAATCTGAAGTCATTTTTTAGAAGTTTTGAAATCCCTGATTAAATTTTCGTAACGTTGGGCTCATTGTGCAATCTGAAGATATTTACCGATAGCAAAAAGTAACATTATGCTACTATTATAGATCCTATCTGAGAAATTATCTCATTTTCGATCCACTCTAATGTAGACACTGTTTACATTTTTATTTGCCTACTGTAAAATTGTTGGCAAACAAACACGAATTGAATATTGTTATTAATATTGCAGGTCGCTATCAAATAATTTCAATATTGTTTTCTTATTGTACAATTGCACGTGTGGCAACTTCTTATTCCAATAACATCGGTACATTTGATGGAAACACCGAGTTTACACAAGTAACACGCTCACCTGTCTACAAATATGTAATAAACATGTGGATAATAAGTACGTATGTTTTATTTAATCAATCAATAATAGCATTTTATCTAAAAGCTTGTATTTACCACGTGTTTTATAACGAATTATACCACGATGTGACTCTCAGTCACATATGAGAAAAATGGAAATAATTAAAATGTTATTGTTCTTGTTTAAAATTTGAATTCATTTATTTACCCAAACATAACATATGCCATATATTTTTTTATTTCGAATTATATAAAAAAATACATCCAAAAGATAGAAAAAGAATTATTTGCTATGTAATTTCTGCATATAATCTTCTTTGTCGAGAGTTAGGTGCATATATTTTTTGTACAAAAGCTGCAACACTGCTTTATTTATTTATTTAATTTTTTAATTTATTATTATTATTATTAGTCACATCGTGGTATAATAATTCAATGTAAATGAGAGAACAATTGGCTGAAACTTAAATATGATGTACTTTATTAACTTGCTCATCAAAACTTCCCACGAACATAAGGCCCGAGAACATTGGCAGTTTTTTGTTATTACTAGTCAATGGTGAGAAATTCAAATATAAAGTGTCCAGCATAAGTTATATGGGCTGCTATGGCGGCGACATAACCACAGAAACCGACAATCGTAAACTAACATTTGCCGCACTTCCCACCTCCCATCGCACCAATTCGGCCGCGCACACGTAGAAGTGAACGCAAGCGTACTTTTCGGACAGTGTTACCGAGCCCGCACAGTTTTGTTTTCTGGCAACGTTAATGCCAGGCCTTGTACTTTAAAAATCTAACAGATTATGGGTTCAGCAAAAATTAAAATCAGTAGATATTTTTATTTCTTACCTTTGATGTTGAATAATTAAAAAAGCGGTAAAAGGAACATTTGATTAGCAAATCATGAGTTACATTATACTTGTATTTTTGACAAAAAATATTTTAATTGAACTCTCCAAAAGACGAACATATTGTATAGGTAAATAGTATGTATGTCATGTTTTTATAGTAACATTGATGTTTTATTTTACAGTGTCGAGGATCCCGCTAATATCCATGTCATTCCATCTTTTACCAACAGCTACACTCTATTTTATAGCAATACACTACATTCTGTGTTGTATCGGCCTCGGTTACTTGAAATATAAACTACCCGACAGACAGTTATTTACACATTTGTTTACCTTTCCAAATGTATCTCTATTCAATGTGTTTATTAACATCGATATGAGTATATTTCGTGTCCAGCTCATCTCTAAACTACGCGTATACATGTTATATTATGCATTATTTATATTGGAACAAATATTTTTAACATTTATTTGTATTTACTACAAACTCACTAACGAGGAACTCATTATATGTTCGATTGTGTGTGGTATTTGTGGATTGTTTTTCACTATTCTTACATACGTACATTACCAGTGCCGAAATCATAGAAAATCAATCAAAAGCATGAAGAGAGAGGTTATACTCAATTTACTTTTGATTGAATAACTCACTAACAAGAAGACGCCGCGCCGTAGTTAATGGATTGTGGATTTCAGTTAGCCTTTGTGGGGTGAAACTAGATTAAAAATAAAAATATACGTGTTCGAACATTTATTTGAATGGACTTTATTTATATAGATATCACTTTAGACAGAACTAAACTAAAATTAATAATAAAATGCATGTATTTATATTTAATTTCTTAATAAAACCAGTTGAAACTATTGCAATATAATTAACACGTTCATTCTCATTTATTAATTATAAATAAATTATATAACGTTTCTATTTCAGTAACTAATGCTACAGTTTAATCATTTTTTATATTAGGGGAACTTGTGGCACAGTGGATCATTGTACACAGTGGATCTGTGCAAATATATTTTTTTGTATTAGCCACACACACATGCAAATTACATCAGGAATACACTTTTTCAATTGCCCCGCTTGCTTGTTAGCATTTGTTAGCTGTGCTTTAATTGATGGTAGATCAGTTGCATGTTGATTCGGATTTTTTTTATTAGATTCAATTCAATTTTAATTAAATATTCTAAAGTCGTATTCGTAGGTTCATGGTTAGGTTTGTGTGGATTTGCTGGCATGAGTAGGCCCTGCAGAGATCTTGCTGGATTGTATGACCATTCTGATCGAGGAAAATTGTTTGCTAAGGAGTTTTGTTGTCGAGACGAAGATATTTTATCTTATCTAGTACTATTGAAGTTTCGACGGCTTAACCTGTTTGGTGAAACTGATTTGGGATTGCATTAAATGTTGTTGATGGATATCTAGTAACGCCATTTGAATTATTTTTAGCTATCGGTGGGAACTCAGTTGTGATGTTTATTTGAACATCTTTTTGTGCCGTTATGTCAGATTAGGTGCTCTTCTTTTCTAACTCCAGGGTCTGGGTACACATTGGTATATCATTTTTGCATGCAGTTTTATTGTCGATTTCAGTTCTATTGTCCTTATTATCTTGTTATTAATGAAAGATTATCTGACCTTATGTGTGATGTTTTCAGACATGTGATGTAATTAATAATGAGTATTCAAATTTATTTCGAGCACGTGTCTTTTTATTTTTAATCTAGTTTCGCTTATCAAAAACTAACTGAAATCCACCATCCATTAACAGCGGCGCCCCCTTGTAAGTACTTATCTTTAGACAGATCTTGCGATGGAAAATTTGAATCGATGATTAAATCGAAAGTTTTTAAACCACAATATAAGTAAAGTGAGTTGGAAAATGGATCTTGCGATGGAACATTTGAATCGATAATTAAATCGAAAGTTTTTATACCACAATATAAGTATAGTGAGTTGGAAAATGGATCTTGCGATGGAACATTTGAATCGATAATTAAATCGAAAGTTTTTATACCACAATATAAGTATAGTGAGTTGGAAAATGGATCTTGCGATGGAACATTTGAATCGATAATTAAATCGAAAGTTTTTATACCACAATATAAGTATAGTGAGTTGGAAAATGGATCTTGCGATGGAACATTTGAATCGATAATTAAATCGAAAGTTTTTATACCACAATATAAGTATAGTGAGTTGGAAAATGGATCTTGCGATGGAACATTTGAATCGATAATTAAATCGAAAGTTTTTATACCACAATATAAGTATAGTGAGTTGGAAAATGGTGGCTGGTCCCTGGAATTTGGACAAAGACAAATCAAGCATCTTGTTAATTTGTTATGATGTATATATTATTTATTGTTATATAATATGTTTTTATTATGTTGTTTAGATGTTGATAGTTTATTAAATATTGTATATTAGTATTACTGTGTTTTTTAATAAGATTTTCCTAGACATTAAATTTGTAACAAAATAATTTTTTAAAAGTAGATCGAGGATGGTATTTGTTGCGACTCACAAATGACAACAAAATTTGTTATGACCTAATTGCCAAAAATCAACAACTAAATAATTTAGTGTTTGGTTCTTGTGTCTACGTTGGCCAGGGAGCTTTATGATGTAGAAAAGATGCGAAAATAGCAGTGGCGGCGTAGGGTAGATTGGCACCGCGGGCGGTTTTTTGCACCCCCTTCTAAAAAAAGTGTTGGCCTTTCGTTCTCAACTCAATATTAATTCCAGTTCTCTGTAATATGTCATGACCTCTTGGTTTTCATTACATATGTATTTAAATAACGTACAAGTGAATTGTCACTGTCACCCCTTGGTGCTTGGCACCCGGGGCGGTCCTTTCGCTACAATGTGCGAAGTACTTTATACTTTTTAAAGACGATTATTCGAGCTATAGAACAGTATACTTTCTTAAAAACAAGTGTGATGCCTTAGAAAAGTTCAAAAAATTTAATAATCAAGTGAAAAATAAGTTTGCTTACAACGTTCAAGTTCTACATACTGATAACGGTACGGAATACCGAAATAAAGTTCAGAGACTTTTTATTAAACAACGATATTGAACACGAAACAACCGCACCTTATACACCAGAACAAAATGCGCGATCAGAACGAGAACTGCGAACAATTGTTGAAAGTGCTCGTGCTATGCTTTATGCAAAAGATGTTCCAAAATACTTATGGGCAGAAGCAGTGAATACTGCAGTCTATATAGAAATAGATGTGTTTTTTTGAACGAGCGCCGAGGTTACGCCCGCACTAAGCGTGTCGCGCCGCATCGCACGGCGTTCCATATTTTAAAACACTCACCATTTTTTTTTTTTATTGCTTACAAAAATCTAATTTTTTACAGAAAACTTTATCAACTAATACTTTATAGTGTTGTATAGTTTTTAAAAATGTACTTGAAAATTTCTTCGACTCCCCAAGCGTTTGAAAAAAACTAACCGAACAAATTTGAACCCAAAAAGTCAAAAACTGATATTGGTGGGTTACGATGGCAACTCTATGAACTACAGGTTGTTTAATGAACAAACCAAGAAAATAACAGTTTCACGAAACGTAATTTTCAATGAGACCACCAGCGGACAGTTCTCTCGAAACAACTATACACCAATAAATATCGATGACCAAAACGATGAGCTTGTGAATGATGAAATTGTAGACAATGATCCAGAGGAACCTATCCATGATCAAGATGATGCTGATCAGAGTATGAAACTAAGTCCTCGAGAGAATATAAAAATTACAAAAAGGTATGAACATAATTATGTTGAATTAGGTGTTCCAGATACCTTTGAGGAAGCGATGAATTGTGATGATGATGAAAAGTGGAAAAGTGCAATTCATGAAGAGCTAAGTGCTCTATGGCGTATTTGGAAACCGCACACAGAAAAAATATTATTATATGAATAATAAAAATTAATAAAAAACATACTATATTGTTGATGACGATATTCAAAATTTCTTGGATCGGTGTTTGTGGATTGTTTTAACACTGGTATGTTATAGCGTGCTAGCTCACCGAACATCTTACTATATTATAGTTTATAATGCAAGAGAGTCCAGATCCCTGTTTTAAAATACCGGTTAGGAATTTTATTTGGATTTAATCAAATGGTGAAACGCAGTTTTCAAATATCAGAATTTATTTTATCCTTTACTATAAACATCTATAGTGAAGACGGAACTTCACTGGTAAGTATACAAAACATATCAATAACTAAACCTAATATATACATAGTAACTAATTCTAATTCTTATAAATTCACAGGATAGAGTAAGGAAGAATGGAATCCCGATAAGAGGGCAACGAAGCCTGTTATGGTTACAATGACGCCGTGAATAGCGGAATGGTTCCCAAATTCAATTAATTTGGAAGATATCATATCATGTTATTAAATGAAATAATATACAGTGGTGATCACAAAAATAACACACCCATAAATTTTTTTTTTGAATCACAATTTAAACTCAGAATAATGCATTTAATTATTATGTTCCCAATGTAAAGACAAACATGTCAATGCATTGTTAAAATTTGCATTATTTGGTTTGCGTGTATTTCTTAGATAAAACAAATATTTTTGTGCGAAATCAACGTAAAAAGCTGCTCAAGAAAATAGCACATGTTAATATATGATACAATTTCAATTTTTTTTAAATATTCTGGAGTGAGTACAAGAAAACAAAATTATGAAGTATTCTTTAACATTAGATTTTATTTTTTTGCGGTACTTAGCCATGGGACGGAATAAACACTGTTCTGTAGAAAACATAAAAATAATTTTACAAATCAAATCAAATTGACTCTCTTATAACAAAATGTAATCTAATTTTCTACTTTCTTCGGTTGACATAGGATCAACTTATTTACAGTATTACCATTGGGATAGTACTGTTTTATTTTACAAAATAAATATCGTTATGACGGAGCCGTCGTTTAACAGTTGTGATTAAGCGAGAGTTCAGTTATATTTTAAATGTAGCGCAGAAAAGACAGCGGCCAGGGCATATATTAATAAAATGGCTTATTAATATTTCATTTTCTTATAATTATCATTCTTTAAGGAAAATACATTCATACACAACGCAGAAGACAACAACCAGGGACGTTAATTAATAATATAACTTATTAATATCTCGTACTTTTATAATTGTTCTTGTTTAAGGAAAACAAATTCATACGCAGTATAGGAAACAGCAACCAGGGACGATAATTAATAAGGAAACTTATTAATCTTTCATATTTTTGTTATGTAGAAAAAATAAATTTTGCCATAAATATCAGCTATTTGCGAAGCTAATACATTACAGCCGGTATAATAAAATCAAAGAAATTACATCAACCTGAAGAATGGTTGATATCTCGTCGCGTTGCGAATAAATATTTTGTCTTCATGATATATGGTTTGTTCTTGCTTGTGGTGTATATATACTTGTTTAAAATGGCGGCGGTCGGCACCGTACGTGGTCGCTGAATTATATGACTTCAAGGTTGCGAGCAGCGGTACGGTCCTTGATATCTTTCGTGTCTTGAAACATAGTAAAATGATGTCGTCATACGGATACAATCTTCGATTTCTTTATTCACTTTTCTTACGAAAAAAGCCTCGGATATAACATTTGTAGTAGGTAGTAGTTGTCTCGTGCAGTGTTATAAACGGATATAATATTATCAAACACTAACTCGCTGATTTAAGAGTTTTATACAGCCATGCGGTATTGTTATACGGAGCAACGCAGATTAGATGTGTACTGGCTGCTGGCGAAAGCCAGACTGTCTCTCTCTGTGTGAACGGTCTTATCCGTGCGCAGAATGAACTCTGTGCATAGTGGAGGGGGCACGTAAGTCGTACTTTACAATCTGATACGGTTTGGTGCGTGACCTCCCCTTTTACTTCAAGTTGGATTCGTCTGACGTGATTTATCAATGTCGTGTATATTTTGTTGTGTTTTAACTTATATCTACAGAATGATTCATTACTGTCGTGCCAAATTTTAACAGTAAATTGAGAAAAATATTTTAAGGGGTTACATAGGTACAGTTAGAATTTAAAAAAAAATATTTCATTTTCGTAATGTACATATATTTAAGTACACACACAGAAAATTTCAAGTTAATACGGTGATTATATTCGAAGTTACACGCATATTTGTAAAGACGTCTCAGAGCGTTTGAAAGTAGGAAGTCGGAGTTAAGGGGTTATATACAGTTAGAATTTTAGTGACCTCCCTGGTGGAAATATATCTACAACATTCTACGCAATACTATAACATACAGTGGCGTAGTAACGGGGGGGTGGGAGACAACCCCCCACCCCGAAATGTCCAATGTTCTAAAAAAACGTATGTTTAGAGAAAATATCAGTTCAAAATACCTTCTAAAATTTAACATATATGTAAATATCCCCCTCCAAAAGTATAACCCCCACCCCCGAATTTTTTTTCTTACTATGGAATGTAACGATTTCAAGTATTGAAAAAATGGTTTTAAAACTATTCATATAAATTATATAAATTAGCTACACTTGCCCAAATTAAATACAGTAGAAGTTAAATATCAAAGGTAAATTTTAAGGTTGAAAATATTTTTGGATTCTTTTAACCATAAATTAATAAACACTTTGTTTGATTCTAACAACCAATGCCAATTATTTAAAAAACTATTAAAATTAACATTAGTATGACGTAAAATGTTAATTTATAAACTAGCTGGTACCTTAAGGATGCAATGAACAATTTAAAATAAAAAAACAATGTGAATATTATGATTGCCTTGGTATGAATAGTTTTGAAAACAAAATTTAACTCTTTGTAATTTAAAATAAACCCATATTGATGATATTTGTGAATTTTCAAATTAATATCACAACTTATAATAGATCCACACTACTTTGAAAAATGTTCCACTAGCTTTGACCGGTGCGCGGCGCGGCATGCAGTAACTTTATACAGTGTATAAAGTATATAGCGGACTACAAAACTGCCGATATCTCCGAAGTTTGAAGACACGTTATTTTGAAATTTGATATCATTGTATTCAGAATACTACACTCTATTGATTTATGAAAGAAAAAATAATAATTTTTGAAAAAAAATGAGGAGTGTCAATTATACCCCCCACATAAAATATTTAGGGGGTACCACATTTATGCTATTTTATAGTACTTGTAAGCCTTGTTTCACACATACGCGGTTCCATTCGGCCCGGTTCGTTTTCGGTTTCAGCCGAAAACGAATCAAACCCTTTCACACATACACGGTTCTCATACGGTTCATATAAGGTTTTATTTTTTTCCGTAAACTCAGTAGTTATCATGGAGAGAAAGCAAGTTGTTGCCATGTTTCTCTATACAAAAATTAAAAAATGAAGGAGGAATACTAGAATTCATTGCGAGCACCCTCTCATCACTTTACAGCAGGAATTTGGAGCATTCTACACTATTTTCCCGAAGCTAAAGAGCATGAAGACGATCCACATCAACATCTAGAAAACCGCCTATTTTATTAGAAAACCCGCGACAAAACTTAAAAAAAAATAACACTCGCTATCAGGTTAAAACCGAAACTAAACCGAGTATGTGTGAACGCGTTCATTGCTTTGTGTTCCCTGGACACGAATTGAAACCTGATGAAATCTGTCCGTGTGGAGGGAGTATTCAGTTATGTACGGTTTCTATTAGGTACCGAATACAAACTGAATCATCGTTTCACACTTGTCGGCAGCGACCGAAAACGAACCGAACCGAATGAAACCGTATATGTGTGAAATAGGCCTAATACCAAACAAATGGTACAGTATACACAAGTCACTATTCCAAGTGGTTTACGAGCTATTTACAAATTAAAAATTTTATCCTCATTTTCAAGGGCCAATTTCACCCTCTAAATATTAAAACGGGCACGTATAAAAAATAGGTGTCCTTTTTTTTACCCAAAGAACATTTTTACCAAGTTTCATTAAAATCCGAGAGTGACACCTCGGGAGCTTTCCTTGTCAGTCTACAAGATTATAAAAAAAATCAAAAGCGACACACAGCTGTGCCTAATTGACGCTTTTGCAGAAGCGGCACCTCAGGCTACACTACAGACATACATTTGGTCCAAAGTCCAAAATGGGGCGTCTTTTCTGTTCTTGACAAGGGTCGACGGGGATTATGGTGTCGTTGAATTCAGCTAGGCTGATGTTGTTCATTTTTTTTTACTTTCGACCATATAAAAGATGATTTGATATTGTCATATCCCCACCCCATGAGATTGATGCAGGGGATCGTGCGTTATAATAAAATACGAATAAACGGCCAAAGAAACAATGAAAAATTCAAAAGGTCTACATCCCCCTCCCCCCCCGCAAAAAGCAAACTACGCCACTGCCTTAGCTCCTGGGAAAAGGTTGTTTCGCCATTGGGCACCAAACTATAATTCTTTAAGGGTAGTATTATGCGGGAGAATAAAACAATGTTGGCTGGAAAAAAATCTTTATATTTTTGTGATAATATATACAAAGTTTATTTATCCACTAAATGTGAGGGGGGGGTCGTCTTCGGATCTTGGCGAGGGGGCGACGGGGAGTCCGGTGTCAGCTTCGAACTCGCAGGAGTGCGCGGTCTCCAGGCGTCGTCAGCGGTCCAGGAATGCAAGGAGGCGACGTTCGTTGTCTCTCTACGGTTTCGTGCGGCACAGCTGCATCGGGCGTCGTCTTCGAACGTGCAGGAGTTGGTGATCCTTCGGCGGGAGTCAGCGGTCCCCAACCACACGGCAGAGTTTGGTGTCCGTTGACGATGATCAGCGTTCCTCAGCAGTGAGGCGGTGCTCGGCTTCCGATGAGCGTCCGTGGTTTCGGGCGGCAGTGCAGCGGTGGGCGTCCTTCAAAGGGCGTCAGTGGTTCTCAACAGTGAAGCGGTGCTCGGCTTCTTGTGAGCGTCCGTGGTTCCGGGCGGCAGTGCTGCGGTGGGCGTCAGCGGTTCTCAACCCGGCAGCACTTGGGTGTACCCGTCCGTGGTCGTTAGTGGTTACCAACAGTCGTCCCTGTCGACTCGTGGACTTCCTTCTAGGCAAGATGGTGCTGGGTTGTATCTTGGTTCCCCTCGGTATGGCTCGGCTTTACTCAGAAACAGTATGCACTATCTCTGTGCATCGAATTCCCTCCGTGTGTTGTTCGTGCGCATCATCTGCATTGTTCTTATCATACATGGAGGGAACGCCTCCGGCAGTATCTTATTCTTTTCAACAACAATTTCACCTTGGGTAAATAAATCATCATCACTCCACAAATACTCCGTATCGTCTACTTTATCATCTGCAATCTCATTATCTGTCATTTGTGATGTATCTATTTCTAGCTGCTTTAGCTTCAACCATTTCCTTCTCAAAAAAGATTCAATTTGGTCCAATAAAACATTTAAATTATCATTATCATCTATTCACATATTCTCCCAATCGTCTACTTTATTAGCTTCTTCCATTGTAGCTATAGTTTCAACCATTTCCTTAAATAACTTAGATACTTGAATCTCTATTTTAGAGGGTGGTTTTATTTCATCAGATGAACATGACGCTTCATTAAAATATTGATTAGGGTGAATCATTTCTATATTTTTATGGTATTTACACATAAAAAATGTACTACAGGCAGCCTGGAATTGATTTTTCATTTACATGGTTCATGATATCTTCTATAACTGGAGTATCGATTTTATTGATTTTTAGACTATTGACTAAACTGTCTTCGGTTTCTACTTTAAACGGACACCCGTGCATATCCGTTTGTTTTCCACCCATTTCTAGTTTATCGATGCACGAGAATGGATCGTATTTTATACGGCCGCCTATTCTTCCGTAGTCGTGTTTTATATGGTATTCGTAATTCCGTTGGAAAACGTCATCTGTTATCTTGGTGCAGAAGATATTCTTCATGAACTCGATGCAGAAGTGCATATAGACGCCCAAGTCTTTCAAGAACAAGTTGTACATCCTCCTGGCTAGATATTTGATATGGCCGGATTTCATAAATCCACCGTGCAACCTGATCATGCAAGGCGGATAATACTGTACAACCTCTTTTATCTGCTTGATCGTGAAGCTTCTCTGCTCGCCAAAAGACAAAAGCTCTCTCTTATTATTGACCGCATCCGTAATGAACTTCAGCCGCTCGGGGATGATTTCTTTGTTAAAATTTAAAGCGCATTTTTTATAGAATTCATTTATTTTTTCAAAAAGCATATTCCTATAACGGCATGCGACTTTCAACCAAATGAAACTCTCCATAAAATAAATATATGCATTTGTTAAAAAACGTATTTTTATTTTTAATATTTGAATGTAAGAACGATAATTTATTTTGTAGATAGTTGCTTGTTCCTTATCTAATATAAAATATTCTTTTATTGTTTCATTTTCTTCAGATGATACAACCTCCAAATTCAGGTTCAACTGATTCAGAAACACTTATTTCTGTGTCTGCGACATGCATAAGTATTTTGTTTTGTAACATGAGATTTCCATTTCCACTAACCACTCTCTCAACTCCTTGTTTTTGAGAGATCAGTGGCGTAGTAACCGCATGCAAATATGTATTTGCATGCAGTAAGAATTAATTTAAAATGGAAGTAAGTACAAGTTTAATATATAAACATGATATTGTATTATCCGTCGACAAACCTGAAGGGCATACTGACCTAGACGAGCTCTTGTACATAACCGTTAGCAGAATACAAATTTATAATATAATCAGCACAAATACAATGAAAGAACCTGAACAATTTAGTGACGATTGGTTCAGACAATTTTTTATAGTAATTGATCGAGAAGATCTCGTTTTTTTAGTCATATATTAAAAAATCCCAACAACGGCATTTCGGCTGAACAAGTTCGCAACCGCAAACTTGATCTTATGTCATTACATGTTGCAACAATGAAGAAAATGAAGAAACCGATAGACTCGCTAGATCCGCAACAACTGAGGGAATTCCAATAAAATTAGACATTCTCCCTAAGACTATGAAAAATTATCAACAGACAGAGCAAGAACACATTGGCAAACATATTTCCAGGTCACTAGTCAAGAAAAGAACCAACAATATGCACTAAAAAAAAACTACATCCAAAGCCATGGTTCCAAAAAGTTAATCTAGAAAGAAAATGGGTAACCACTATATGCATAATTAAATTGAACTACTGTAGTACCGCAGCTCACCTATTTAAAATTGGTTGCAAAGAGTCTCCAATATGTGATTGTGACAACCAATCAGAGGGTGATTTAAATTACATTATATTTCAGTGCCAAAAATACCCCAAGTACAGGGAAGAAATGATTAAAAACTTAGGGAAAAATTATACCCCTTGAAACAGAACAACTTGACGCTTTAAAAATAAATGAATAATAATTAAATAAATAAACAAACAAATTAATAAATAAAATAGCATATAAACAAAACAAACAGCCAAATTAAAAACAAAAACAAAGTTCAATAACCACGCATTGACTGTCTAAAGGAACCAGACAGGTCCAGGGACAAACATTTATAAAAAAAAGATTGGTGTCTTCAGACAAGTGTTATTTTGGAGACAACCCCCCCCCCCCCTTCCGAAATGTTCAGTGTTTTAAAAAAAACGTATGTTTTGATAAAATATCAGTTCAAAATACCTGCCATAATTTAACACAAAAGTGTATACCCCCCCCCCCCCCCCCCCCCGATTTTTTTTCTTTCTACGCCTCTGGGAGAAATGTTATTATTGCAACTTGTAATGACATAAGATCAAGTTCGCGGTTGCGAACTTGTTCAGCCGAAATGCCGTTGTTGGGATTTTTTAATATATGACTAAAAAAACGAGATCTTCTCGATCAATTACTATAAAAAATTGTCTGAACCAATCGTCACTAAATTGTTCAGGTTCTTTCATTGTATTTGTGCTGATTATATTATAAATTTGTATTCTGCTAACGGTTATGTACAAGAGCTCGTCTAGGTCATTATGCCCTTTAGGTTTGTCGACGGATAATACAATATCATGATTATATATTAAACTTGTGCTTACTTCCATTTTAGATTAATCCTTACTGCATGCAAATACATATTTGCATGCAGTTACTACGCCACTGATCTCTCGAAAACAAGGAGTTGAGAGAGTGGTTAGTGGAAACGGAAATCTCATTTTACAAAACAAAATACTTATGCATGTAGTACAAACAGAAACAAGTGTTTCTGAACCAGTTGAACCTGAATTTGAAGGTTGTTGCAATTGAAGAAAATGAAGCAATTAAAGAATATTTCATATTAGATAAGGAAAACACAACCATCTACAAAATAAATTATCGTTCTTATATTCAAATATTAAAAAATAAAAATACGTTTTTTTACAAATGGATATATTTATTTTATGGAGAGTTCGATTTGGTTGATAGTCGCATGCCGTTATAGGAATATGATTTTTGAAAAAATAAATGAATTCTATAAAAAATGCGCTTTAACTTTTAACGAAGTAATCATCCCCGAACGGTTGAAGTTCATCACGGATGCGGTCAATAATAAGAGAGAGCTTTTGTCTTTTGGCGAGCAGAGAAGCTTCACGATCAAGCATATAAAGGAGGCTGTACAGTATTATCCGCCTTGCATGATCAGGTTGCACGGTGGATTTATGAAATCCGGCCATATCAAATATCAAGCCAGGAGGATGTACACCTTGTTCTTGAAAGGCATGGGCGTTGATATGCACTCCTGTATCGAGTTCATGAAGAATATCTTCTACACCAAGATAACAGAGGACGTTTCCAACGGAATTACGAATACCATATAAAACACGAGTACGGAAGAATAGGCGGCCGTATAAAATACGATCCATTCTCGTGCATCGATATACTAAAAATGGGTGGAAAACAAACGGATATGCACGGGTGCCCGTTCAAAGTAGAAACCGAAGACAGTTTAGTCAAGAGTCTAAAAATCAATAAAATCGATATTCCATATGAAGAAGATATCATGAACCACGTAAACAAAAAACAATGCCAGGCTGCCTGTAGCAAATTTTTTATGTGTAAATATCAAAAAAATATAGAAGTGGTTCACCCCAATCAATATTTTAATGAAGCGTCATGTTCATCCGATGAAATAAAACCACCCTCTGAAATAGAGATTCAAGTATATAAGTTATTTAAGGAAATGGTTGAAACTATAGCTACAATGGAAGAAGCTAATAAAGTAGACGATTGGGAGAATATGTGAATAGATGATAATGATAATTTAAATGTTTTATTGGACCAAATTGAATCTTTTTTGAGAAGGAAATGGTTGAAGCTAAAGCAGCTAGAAATAGATACATCACAAATGACAGATAATGAGATTGCAGATGATTAAGTAGACGATACGAAGAATTTGTGGAGTGATGATGATTTATTTACTCAAGGTGAAATTGTTGTTGAGAAGAATAAGATACTGCCGGAGGCATTCCCTCCATGTATGGTAAGAACAATGCAGATGATGCGCACGAACAACACACGGAGGGAATCCGATGCACAGAGCCATACCGAGGGGAACCCAGATACAGTCCAGCGCCATCTTGCAATGATGTCGTGAATAGCGGAATGGTTCCCAAATTCAAATAATTTGGAAGATATCATGTCATGTTATTAAATAAAATAATATACAGTGGTGATCACAGAAATAACACACCCATGATTTTTTTTTTAATCACAATTTTCAAAATAATGCATTTAATTATTATGTTCCCAATGTAAGGACAAACACGTCAATGCATTGGTGAAATTTGGATTATTTGGTTTGCGTGTATTTCTTGGAAAAAACAAATATTTTTGTGCGAAATCAACGTAAAAATCTGCTCAAGGAAATAGCACATGTTAATATACGATACAATTTCAATTTTTTTTAATATTCTGGAGTGAGTACAAGAAAACAAAATTATGAAGTATTCTTTAACATTAGATTTTATTTTTTTGCGGTAATTAGCCATGGGACGGAATAAACACTGTTCTGTAGAAAAAAAAGATACAAATGAAATCAAATTGACTCAATATTTCGGAAAATCCGAGTCTCTTATAATAAAATGTAATCTAATGATTACTAATCTCTTAGTGATTTCTCCCACTTTCATCGGTTGACATATCTCGTACTTTTATAATTGTTCTTGTTTAAGGAAAACAAATTCATACGCAGTACAGGAAACAGCAACCAGGGACGATAAATAATAAGGGAACTTATTAATCTTTTATATTTTTGTTATGTAGAAAAAATAAAATTTGCCATAAATATCAGCTATTTGCGAAGCTAATACTTTACAGCCGGGATAATAAAATCAAAGAAATTACATCAACCTGAAGAATGGTTGACATCTCGTCGCGTCGCGAATAAATATTTGGTCTTAATGATATGTGGTTTGTTCTTGCTTGTTGTGTATATAAACTTGTTCAAAATGGCGGCGGTTGGCACCGCACGTGGTTGCCGAATAATATTATTTCAAGGTTGCGGGCAGCGGTACAGTCCTTGATATCTTTCCGGTCTTGAAACATAGTAAAATGATGTCGTCATACGGATACAATCTTCGATTTCTTTATTAACTTTTCTTACGAAAAAAGCCTCGGATATAACATTTGTAGAAGGTAGTAGTTGTCTCGTGCAGTGTTATAAACGGATATAATGTTATCAAACACTAACTCGCTCATTTAAGAGTTTTATACAGCCATGCGGTTATGTTATACGGAGCAACGCAGATTAGATGTGTACTGGCTGCTGGCGAAAGCCAGACTGTCTCTCTGTGTGAACGGTCTTATCCGTGCGCAGTATGAACTCTGCGTATAGTGGAGGGGGCACGTAAGTCGTACTTTACAATCTGATACGGTTTGGTGCGTGACCTCCCCTTTTACTCCAAATTGGATTCGTCTAACGTGATTATTAATTTTGTTATGTTTTAACTTATATATACAGAATGATTCAGCAGTGTCGTGCAAAATTTTAACAGTAGATTGAAAAAAATATTTTAAGCAAAAAACTTCTAATAAACATGTGTCCGAAAATTTTTCGTGAGGGAACTACAGCCCTCCAAAGATTTGGATCAAAATGAGTTTTTATTTAATATCTAGAGAACCATTTGTGACAAAATTATGAAACTTGGTATTCGTTTTAGTAATAATAAGTGTTATCGATTTCTCGTATTAACCAATTATAATTTAGACCAGGGCTGTTTGGGGCCAATGGGCCCATCGATTTTTATCTAGTATTTTTTTATTCTTTAATTTTTTCTTGAATAAGCATATAAGATTACATGATACAAAATATACAAAACTATATTTTGCTTATTTGTCATAGGATAAACCGTTTTCGAGAAATATCGATGGTAAAGAAAGCATGTAGAATTTAATTTAAAACGAATGCTTCATCAAATTACACAAAATAAATTTATATTCTTATTCTATCATTAAAAGTAAGAAAGAAAGTTCATGTACATATACCTCTTAATTTGAATCCTTTAAGATCTATAGCCAGTTGTATTACTGTAATATGTACTTTATTAACTTGACTAAAAAACAACTAAAAATGGCTATTTGTTGATAAGGATGCATTTTTGAGGTATACTTATATTAACTTGTTGTCTTAATTTTTATCATAGAACAAGAATATACATTTATTATTTGTAATTTGAAGCATTTGAATTTAGTTAAATTCTCCATGCTTACTTTTTCATCGATATTTCTCGAAAACGGTTTATCTTATGAGAAATGAGCAAAGTATGTTTTTGCGAATTTTTGTGTCATAGGGGAGAGTCGGGTAGCCCCGGACATTTAAAGTTCTAAGAAACCAGCCACGTTGCGTAAGTAAAATTTTATTTTTAATATGTGCCCTAAGAGTAAAAACAAATACAACTCAGTTGTGACGTGGACGTCGATTGGTTTGCACACTAGTGGATGTTGTGTTTCCGGCAAACAATTTTTGTCGCTCCTGTCAAACTTCATTAAAGGTTATTAAATATAATAAGTAGGTGTGCGCACTTGTCTAATGTTTAAAGTTGTAGGACATTTGATATATTTAAAGTTTGTTAGGGTATTTCAAGGTTAGTAAATACACAGGTTGTACCATAACTCTGTTTGTGATGTGGTGGGGATGGCATGAGAGGAGACACAGACGGGAGACCGCGTCATCATGAGGACCCTTACAACGTTATAAATGGCTATCAGTATTAAAACTGTCGGAGTATATTTAAGATATTTATTTTTCGCATATTAAGTTATTGTTTTAGTGCTTATTATATAAGCTTAATCATTGTAAGTTGTTTTTAAACTATTATTAAATATTTTCATTTGATATTGATAGTGTACTGAATTTAAAACTACGTTTATATTATGTTATTCCTATAAATTATAGTTTTAAGCAAGTGTTTGTTTAAGATATATCCTGACCTAGATAAATATACTAAAGATATAAATCAAGCATTAGATGTACATACTTATAATATACCGTCTTGGGTACGACACCTCTTATTTTGATAAATTTCACAAAAATTAATTTTCTGTAAAATCCAAGATTGTTGAGAAAACATCAAAATATGTCAGTAAAAAATGTAGAGAAGTTCCCTTCGAATTAATTAAATCATTTTGCCGCCAATCCACTTTTATTCGACTTAAATTTTTAAATATTAAAAAAGAAGAAGCTAAATTTAATAAAAGAAAAACATCTGGAAATGAAAAAAGAAAATTATTCAAAAAAATAAAAAAACTAGTTAATTAAGGGGTATGGCCACTGTGACGGAAAAAAAAATTTTTCTTAGATTTTTTTAAAGTTTACATATTCATAAATATGTATACAAAAAATTGAGTTAAAGTTTTGAAAATTGACGGAGTTTGTTTTTATTTATTTTTTTCATATAACCCTTCTCGAAATTTCGAGTCAACCATAGAGAAAAATATTTTTTTTGGTCGTCACATCGAGGCTCATAACTTTGTAAATATTTAATATTTTTCAATAAAAATTGTTTTTAAATAAGTTGAATATATATTTAATAAAATGTCCTTTACCTGATTCAAAAATAATTAGTTATATCTGTGAAAAAAATTCCCAAACATTGACAATTTTTTTCTATATTATTAATAAAGGGTTTTTTTTTATTTTAAAATGATTTTTTTTAAATCCCCCGCGACCATGACCAGAATATATCTTCTGAGGAACGGAGTTATTTGTATTTAAGATAGATACTTATAATAAATGTACATACTCCAGTAAAAAAATGTTTCAAAGTGCTATTATTATTTTAGTGATACTAATAAACAAGTAAGTTTAATATATGATTATTTATAATGCTTTGTGCTTCTGTGATCGATAAAATTTATTTTTTATAGTTACAAATGTCCAAAAAATTTAAATAATACAGAAAACAATGTTAAATAAATATGTATTTGCAAGCGAGATTACTTTAGTACATTTAAAATGTTCCTCAGAGTGACGTAGGTGACGTATTTCCCGCGCGAATACCTGATTGGCCAAAAGTTATGGTACAACCTGTGTATTTACTAACCTTGAGGGTATTTGTAAAATTTCTTGTACAATTTAAGAGTTGTGTTTAAAAATGTTGCATGACAGCGATCGGGTACCCCCGGACAGTGTTTTTAGTTTTGAATTTCGCAGTATTGTTTTAACGATCTATGATCAGGCCCGGAGGTCTGCTGGACAGTTAATTTGTTTTAGACTGTAACGTCATCGCCAAGAAAAGGTTTGACATAGCACAAAACGGGTTCAAATGCACAAGAATTTATCCTAAAATCTTTACTGACATTGATTTTCAGTGATCAGACGTTGCACAAGAAGTTGTTACTAATGAAAATATTTCCAATCAATCTTTTGCAGTCCATTCTTTATCGATAGTGCCTTCCACTAGTCGAACATCGCATGCAACTGAACCGGTGCACTATGGAAAATTTATTAACAGCAGCATATCAAAAATGTTTTTTACTAATGTTGCTACTGACATTATATTTTAATTTTATTTAATAGTTTAATAGTCAATCTTTACTATAATGCAGGAATTTCACATAATTTTATGTAAAAATACTATTTTTGAAGCCCTATTGTTCATTATTTTTGTGGATGTTCAATTCAAACCTGTTCGCTTCATTTTATTTAAAAGTTAATTTTCTATAAAACTTTGTAGGAATAAGTATAATGTATTATACATTTTTGAAAAGCTCATCTTATGGAGATTTTAGAACAATTTTACATCTTTAATTATACTGTTTAGTTTACGAGTAATTAATTAAACAATAAAATAAGAGAACAAAAAAAAATTCTTCAAGTTCACCGAAACTTTTGGCAGTCACCCACGCTTTATATTCAATATAGATTTGTAGCCTAGGTGTTTATTAAAAACATGTATACAAAATCAGCTGAAGAAACGTGCAGTTTCCGAAGTTATCGAAAAAAAAGTGATAAAAGTCAGAAAACAGAAAACCGCTATTTACCGCGGTTTCAAAATTTATCTGTTTATAACATTAGTTTGGTGTATGTTTTTTTTATTTATTATCGATTTTTTATTGATACCACGGCCTTATAGTATTTCTGCACTCATTTTGCAGTAAAAATGTTATCGGCAATTAATGAACACTACCCCTTCTGTGGCCATTCTTACTACGATTTATAAAAAAAGAGTTATTTTAAAATTTTCGTGACTTAAGGGTTAAAATCAAAAAGTTATTTAACATTTTTTATTGCATTTTTGGAGACCTATCAAATGACATCCCACTCAATGGGGTAAGTGGGAAAAAAAGTATGAGTTCAGTTTTCAGTCTATGAAAGAGGGGTCCAAAATATTTTTAACAATATTCGTTATAATTCCAGTGAAAGTACTAATTAAAAACTACATCCTGGAATTTTTAAAGATTTTTTGAATTGATAGTTTAGAAAATAGAGGGGGAGCGCTTTCAAATGACTTTAAAGATTAAATAAATCGTGATTGAAGGGTTAAAATCAAAAGGTCCTGATACAAATTTTGTTGAATTTTAGACCTTTCTAACGACCCCCCACTCAATGGGGTAGGTGACATTTTTTTGAAAACACTTCATTTCATGGAAGGGGTGGGGGGCTGAAAATTTGTTTTTTCAAAAATCTTATCATTTCTGGTTTTGGGGCATCAATTTACGATCGTATACCAAATTTCATCGTATTATGTCAAAATTTCTACTAGACGGACGGACGGACGGACATGGAAAAACTATAAGGGTTTCTAGTTTTCTACAGTAGGTACGCTAAAAACTGTATATAATCGCAACTTTTCCTGCGAATGTGAACGTGAATAAAAATGTTTAAAAATGCGCGAATATTTGCGAATGCAAATGCTAATATTGAAGTTTTTGATTTTATTTTTTATTTTTTAAAATTTGTATTACGAAAAATTCTTTAAAAAAGTATTTCATTAGAAGCGTCATATATTACTTTATATTTATGCAAAATGTCAACATCCTATCTTTAGTAACAAAAATGTTATTGATTTTTGGTCCGAAACAGACCTTTAGTTTCCATAGTGCGGTGCCTTCAACCAGCACAACAAATTTATTATTTAACGTTGGCTCGAAAAACCCAAAAGAATGAAATTTCAACATCTTCACAATATAAAAAATATGTAGAGGACAAACAGAAAAGTAAAGACAAACAGGACGAAGCAAAAAAACAAAAAGGTAAAGACACTAAAAAAACGTTGTCGGCAAAGAAAGATATTTAAAGTTTTTCTGAAGAAGATCGAATTAATCATATATGGAGAAACTTTTGAATAAGACTGGATTCAGTGCTATACAGGTAAATGCAAAGAATGGGCCCATGGAGATTGTGTTTATATATATTCTTCAGATATTTATTATTATTGTGATGTTTGTAAGGACAAGAAACGATTGGGACACCATTTATAACTACTTATGTCCGGGGCTACCCGCCAACTTTTGTGTTACCAAAAAATTAAGGTCAAAGTATTTGTAATATATTTCGGTAAAAAAATTTGTTGTGATTATAAATTTTTCATCAATATGATTGATAAAGGTCCTAATTTGATCTTAAAATTAAAATAAAAACAGAAAATTTGTTTATTGTATTTTTTATTTGCAATTTATTTAAGTGTCCGGGGCTACCCGAACCTCCCCTATAACCTTAAATAAGTACCCAACTTTATAAAAAAATTAAAGAACAAAAAATACTACATAAAAATCGATGCCTACGAGATTTAGTAGCCACCTCTCAAGCAACCAAAGAGGCAATATGGTTAAAGAATCTTTTATGTGATATAGAAGAACAGACTGAATCAATTGCACTGAACATTGACAACCAAAGTGCAATAAGACTCATTCGCAATCCTGAATTTCACAAGCGAACAAAACACATCGACGATCGTTATCACTTCATTCGAGAGAAGTATGAAGAAGTCATTGATGTGAAATATATTTCAACTAGACAACAACTGGCTAATGCATTCACAAAACCATTACCTAGAAAAATTTTCAAAGCTTTCGTTCAATCGTTGGAATGCAAAAAAATTTAATTTTGTAATTATTTATTCTTATTCAAAGACAGTTGTTAAGTACTTAATTGGGGGGTGTATTGGGATTTCAACTTTATAGTTTAAGTGAATTGGCGCACTTTGATTTGTGCTCTGATTGGTCGATAGCACTGGAAAAAAACGCCAACGCCGTCAACGGTCACCCGACATATAATGCTCTAGTAGTTAGTATTTAGTATCGTTACAACTTTATTGTTCAATTTTTGTCAACTGTTAATATATATCAACAATATATTATACTTTCTAAAATACATTGTGTTTCATTTCATAACCATAAAATATATGCCAATCCGCATGACGATGCAATAGTTACTGCTTCACGGAATGAATCTACATCTGTAGTCTGTAAGAAATTACGCTAAAACTGGAGACAGCCCTGGTGTAAAATATGAACGTCTTGTATACAATATTTCCGCAATTCTTTTTTATTATTGAAAATATATAATTGTGACGTTAGTTGATTATGCCATTTTAAAAATGCCTCTCTTGCATTATCGAACATGTTATCAGGACCATACATTTCAATTGTTGACAGAGGACCTATATAATTTTTATTTTCTAATGTATTAAAGAAATGTGGATAGTAACTTTTATCTTCTCATTGAAGACCAATTGCTTTTTTTAAATTTTGAAAGAGCCATAGGTACATAATTAAGGGGTTACATACGTTCAACAGCGCCAAAAACACGCTAAAAAAATTTTTTTAGAAGGGATAGCAATAGAAATTAATAAAAATAACTTTTACACATTGTTTATTAGTATTTAAACTTTATAAAAAAATTTACTTCATTTTTTTTAAAATTATGTAGAACATAAAAAAGCACGTTTCCCGAAGCACTATGAAAAAAAGTTGCCCCACGGTTTGCATCATTTCTCCTTGAAATGTTGATGGATCTGCAAAACGTAAAAAAAATCTTGTAAAATAAGGTTGTAGGATTTTTGAAATTCGAAAAATTTGGCAATTTACGGCAGTTTAAAAAAAAGTATGCATTATGTGTCATAAATGTCACACTTAAATTATGTTTATACATTTTTTTAATCACAATATCAAAAATCCGGCTCGACAGACTATAGAGAAAACAATTTCGAATATTTAAAAAAAAGCATCAAAAAATATTTAAAAAACTGTATGAACTATCATGCAGATCGTGCCAGAAAAAGTAGTTTTGAGAAAAACGTATTTAAAGTTTCAAGTGCGTTTCGCTCGAGGTCGCACGCAGCTAAAGCAAGAACTTTATGAATTTTTTAATTTATTTTGTTAACTTACGTCTAATCTCCCTTTCCAGCTTCATATTGTATGCCTTCCTTGTCAGTAAATAATTGTTGTTGTTTATTTTTTTCCAGTCGACGAGTTGTTCTGGCCTCTTTTGTTGCTTTAGTAGCCTTGATTCGTGCGCATCAGACTCTCGTCGGGCAGTCACGTTTTCTATAATAACTTTCGGTCTATGGGGAATTTTTACAATCGAATTTCACAGAAATACGCCTAAAACTATATAGAAGAATAATAATCTGTAAAAAATCTTTTTTTTTAATTCTGGACGAATCTAGAAATATAACGTTATCATAAACTATTTTAACATGTTTTAGACCAGTGGTTCCCAAACTCTTTTGGCCCACGGACCCCTTTTCATAGTCAAAACTTTCCCACGGACCCTGGGTGAAAAACTACTAAATTTTGACACGCGCTGTTGATTTTAGTACCACTTCGCCAATTTTTATTCGATTACGTTGAAATTTTAACACAATGAAGAAGATAGATAAAGCTACTAATTCAGTGAATAACATTAAAATTGGACAAAAATTGTTTGTGTTAATGCGCTTTGAATTTTGAAAATTGCCGAATTTTCGATAAAAAAAAGATTTTTTTCGTTTAAAAAAGGATTTTCGAAGGGAATAACTTTATGAATGTATATAATTTAAGCCTTTTTAGTTCAATTAGGACCCATAGCTTCATTCTGAATGATCTTTGGTTGAAGTCATTGATTCAGAAAATATATATACGAATTTGAATGTTTGCATATCGAAAAAAACATTTTTTTGCAATATTGCAAAAACACGAGCTGATTGAGCAAAATGGTGGTCATTTTTGGATTCAGCGTGTCCAAATTTACCCTTAAAAAGTTGTTGCATGCCTTGCAGCAAAATGGCTGTCGGCCAGTGTAATTTATTCATTGTTATTTATTTTAACTTCCATATTAATAAAAATGTGCGCGGACCCCCTGATGTTGTTCAGGGACCCCCAAATCGATTTTAATTTTCCACAAACCCCCTGAACGATGCCAGGGACCCCTTGGGGTCCGTAGGGACCACTTTGGGAACCACTGTTTTAGACAGTTTAAAGTAATTGATGTTATCGGCCAACGTTTCATCACACATTGCAGTCGACATATTCAGGGCTCTTCTAAAAGTGCAAACCAAGATCCATATCAAGATCACCACGGAAGCCTCAAGACTTGTTTACAAATAAAGTTGGTGTCCACCCACGTTCGTTCATACATATATTTTAAGGACGTTCCCTAAGAGCAGCCGTTCTCAAACTACGAATACGTTTTCCCTATGTAAATTGCCATTTGTACTATAAGAATTAGTTGACCAGCGTGCGCTCTTTTGCCCCACCTCCCATGTACAATTGACCTACTGCGTCGCTTCACTCGACTTGGCAACGTCTCATACTTGTATCGTATATAACAAAGAAGGTGAAGGAGCTATTATAAAATTATTCACTGAGAAAGTAGACATTAAAAATGTTGAAATTACAAAAAGAAAAATATAGAGTAAAGTAGCCGAATATGAGACCCTGACCTAATATGAGACCCTGACCTAATATGAGACCCTTATACAATAGACAAACTATGACACAATTCTCCAAAGTGTGAATCAGAACGTACAAAGGACGTATTGATAACACTGTATTGATGATTTGACAGTTCTAACTGAGCGCCTTTGAATACTGTATCTGTTTTTTGGTTCTATTAGTTTTAAAGTTTTTATCAAACTGTAGTGATTGAATTATTTTATAAGAAAGGTAAGTCTAATTTTACATTATAATGCATGTTATAGGAAGGTGTTATAACTAATTATAATATTTTAACAATAATATCTTCATAAATTTTAGTAGATGCCTAACCACGAAAAATATATAAACTTTTTTGAAAATTCCTAATATGAGACACTTAAGAGTTCCTAATATGAGATAGGGTCTCTCTCATATTGAGGCACTTTTCTTCACAATTATCTTCGGCATACACAACGGAGGCACAGCAAGAGAGGACATTATTTTAACAGCAAACGAAGAACCTCTACCTGCTCATTCATCTGAACCAATTTCTACGATACAAGAGAGAGACAAAGAGACGTCGATGCAAAATTTGTATGATGACGCTGTTGCTGGTCCATGTAGTCAGTTTGTTACACCAGCTGACATAAGTCCTCTTCCAAATATTACCAAAGACAAGACAGGGAATAGAGGCAAAAAACCAGGCAGCGCGAATATTATCACATCATCACTTTATAAAGCCAGTTTAGAGGCGAGTATTTCAAAAATTGATAAAGCTAAAAAGAAACTGGTACTCTCAAAAAAAATAAAGACAACAAAAGGAAAGGTCACCGCTCCTCGCAAAAATAAAACTGACACGTCATCATCGTCACCTGTAGCTTCTGATGAAGAAATTAAATTTCTAGACGACAGCCTCGACGACGACAGTGACACTGATGCTCAATGTCTATTTTGTGGTTGCTACTATTCGAAAGAAAAACATGGCGAGTAATGAATCGAATGCACCAAGTGTTATCTTTGGGCCCATGAAGATTGCGGAGTAGATGAAGCGAATTTCATTTGTCCATTGTGCAAAAAAACGATGAAAACATGAAAGTGGTTAAAGGTCTCAAATTAGGCATCCTTTTTAAAAAATAGTAATTTTGCCGTTTTCACTTGTTTTTTTTTATTAATTCGTAATTTTCAACAAATATGTGTTCTATTTGTAATATTTATGTTTAACAAATATATAATCTTAAATTCAGTCATATTTCATTTACATTTATTTTATGTTTTCTATTTGTTTTTTATTTTTTTCAAAATGGATCTCATATTAGGCTACTTTACTCTATTATTACCAAAATCATACAACTTTTAAAAACAAAAACTTCCAAATAATAATAAATATTTTAAATTGGTTAATTTTTGACCAATTTACAAACATTTGAAAACAGGTAATTTTTTAGGTATCCCGTTAATTAATTTGCAGAGGATACGTGTAAAATATATCAAATTTCACAAAATTATTTTTAGTAAAAATATTTTCAATAACAAATCACATAATAAATTAATATCACCACTGTTAAAAACCATTAATATATTCAACAATTGAACAAATTGCATGAAGTGTGGTAGATACCTATACACGAAACAACTGAATGTTATCGCCTATAAAATAACCAGTATACATGGGATATACTTGATTTAGATCATCTATTTAGTTTTAAGATAACAAACCTTGTTAAAGCATCTAATGGTGCAAAATTTATTGTTAATAGTTTTAGTTTATAATAAAATTTATCACAAAAATGTTGTATTAATATTTAAACCCAATCAATTCCTAAATTTCCATGAATCCAAAAAAAATATCAATTTTATATCATTGCCAATTACTTTTTATTGTGATCTTTTTTTATCCATTCGCAACTCAGTTTCATGGGGGGGGGATATACAGTATTAAATCTCTATTTTTAATATTGAATATCATAAAAATTGGACTCGAGGATTGATCCCCTTAATCCCCCCTCCTATCTACGCCACTGCGTTTTTAATTTTTTATTAAGAAATAATAATAACCTATATAAAAATTCATACATGGCTATATAAATATTGTTAGGCATAATTAGAAATTTTACTAAATCGATAAGGAAGTTTTCTGATACAGCATTTTAGATTTTACTGTGCCAGCACAGCAATTTTTATAAAGCCATCACTGATAATTTTTACTTCTCACTTTAATAATATTTATATGCATGTATATTTTTACTGTTGCCGTCGATTGCGCACGCATTATTAGAGAGCACGGTAATTTTTATAAGATTTTCTCTGTTAAAATTATGTGTTTTTTCTCTCCGTGTGCATCTATAGAAGCTGTATAAAAATGTAGTAGGGTTTGACTCAAAGACACAGTTACATACATATTTACCTTACGCCGCAACTGCTTTAGTTACCTTATAGAAAAAAATATCCACAACAGTGAATTGCTGAGTGTATAAAAAAACAAAGTGAACAAAATAAGAAGGAAGTTGAAAAATTTCTTCTGTTATATGAAACTGAGTTATCTACAACTATAAATAAAAAGTTATGAAAGATAAAATCAAACAAACAAGATAAAAAATGTAAAAACGCTATGGACATTTAAGATAATACTTTTGACTATTTTGCATGGGAATCACTAACTGATGCGGCATTGAACCTTTTACAAATATTTAACAAGCAGAAAGCAGGAGAAATAGAGCGTGTTACTATAGAGGATTTCAATAATAAAAAAGTCTGTTGATAAAATAGTTAATCCTGATTTATATTCTAAATTATCAGAATAATCTCGTGAGTTTGCTAGAAAATATATGCGTATTCAAATTCGTGGTGGATTGGGTCGCACAGTTCCAGCATTACTTGATAATTCTTTGATAAAGTATATGAAAACTAACATTGATAATAAAGGTAAAGCTGGTGTGAAAAAAGTTAGTATAGAATACCTACTAAACATCCTCACTAAAAAAACACATGAGATCATGCGTAAATTCTCAAAAAATGTGGTGCAATAATACCCGAAACTTTCCGTGGTACCAATCTTCGGAAACAGCATTTTATACAGCAATGCTTGGAACAGAAGACAATCAGGTATAATATCTTGCAAATTTCATGGCACACAATAAACATTTTCACAAAGATATTTATCGAAACCGGTCCATATTAGATTCGTAACTGACGTTTCTCAATTATTACAAGCAGCAATTGGAACTGATGAGTCAAATGAAGATACTGATTCTCGTAATGAAGAAAATAATATGTGACAGCCACATATTCACAATTATGTTACTAACTCTGTAGAGGATTAAGATGGAGATAGCTCAATATCGGGACAACGTCGTAATAGTAAGTTTAACAGTAATAAATATTAAGGTTGATTGTTTTTATTTATTTTTTCCTTTATTTAAATGAATTTACGCATGTAAATTCTCACAAAAATGTGGTGCAATAATACCCGAAACTTTCCGTGGTACCAATCTTCGGAAACAGCATTTTACACAGCAATGCTTGGAATAGAAGACAATCAGGTATATCACGTCAGAATATTTTTTTCATTAAAGTAATTTAAATTACATTTATTATTTCATTATAAAATAATATTGTAAATATTTTCATGAATTATGCATGCTCTCAGAAGATAACGTGTAGCCGAGACAAGCTGAGTAAACATGATATAGTTATTATCATCGTTCTTTGTACCCGCGCGCATAACTTGGACACTACATTTTCATTTATTCATATAGTTCTAAGTATTGCACATAATTATCTGTAAAGATCTCCTATTTCAATTCAGCTAATAAATAATAGTAATCATAAATTGACTAAATTATTTTCTTACAAAATTTTACTTTAATTTCTGCAAAATAGCTAGTTTAAATTATTATAAAATTCCCCCTCCGTGGAGGTTCGTGTAATTACGGCAATTCCGAGATTTATATTACTCCACACAAGCCAACAGGATTATGAGAAAATAAAATACCGTTAGTATGGAGTTAGTAAGATCCGGACGTACAAGTTTTTGAAAGTGGCATAGTCTAATTTGTGATAGTGGTCAAGGAGAGGACCGGAAGTCCAGGGGAACCAGCTGTCTAGCCTAAGTTAGTGTTAACACAGTGGTGGTCCACTGTTAACACACACGCGTCGCGCGGATCCACGGCAGAACAGTGAATTTTGGAAAATATTTTGGTGGTCCATAAAGGATATTTCCCAGTCGCACAAGCGGAACCAAAGGAACCTGGACCCGGTCAGCACATCAACTCCGGCTCACCAGATAAGCTATACAATTATATTCTTATACTACTAACTTTTGCCATATCTCGTATCAGTGCATCGGCAGAACTCCTACTCACTTTTATTTATGGATGTGGCTATTTGCACATACACTATGTGCAAGCAATTGGCTATTCGAACATACACTATGTGCAAGCAATTGGCTATTCGAACATACACTATGTGCAAGCAATTGGCTATTTGCACATACTGAATGATCCGAATGTAAACCGAAACCCTTAAATCTAGAAACGTGAAATTTCAGGGGTGTATTTATTTTATGTCGTAAATACCCACTAAGGAAATATTTTTCGAATTTCAGCCCCTACGGGGGTAAAAGAGGGTGTAAATTTTTGTATGGGAAAAATATTTTTTCGATGGATTTACTTGAAACTTAAAATACACACTCTACATTACCAATAATGAAACATGTATTTCAGCATATCCTAAAATTCAACCCCTGAGGGGTTGCAAAGGGGTGTTAATTTTATTAAATTTTGGAATATTAATCTACATAACTGTTTATGATATTGAGGTAAATACGGACAAAGAAAGTAATCTATACTAATATTATAAATGCGAAAGTGTGTCTGTCTGTTTGTTTGTTTGTTTGTTACCTTTTCACGGCTAAATCGCTGTACCGATCTTGATGAAATTTGGCAGGGAGATAGCTTGCATCCTGAGTAAGGACATAGGCTAATTTAAATTCCAAAAATGCATCCCCTAAGGAATTGGCAGGGGGTGAAAATGTTTGTATGGGAAAAAAATTAAATTTGATTATTAATATTTCACCCCCTGTCACATATGAAGAGTTGTAATTATTTTCATTCAATCCGGCGGGAAAAATACTACGGGAGTGGGGGTTTTAGGGGGAAAAACAACCCCCTATCTCGCATGGGAAACGAGATATTTGCGATTTTGTGTAATGAATAAAAATATATCACGTGACCGGGGGGGGGGCGGGGGGTGAAATTTAATATTATTATTATTTAATAATATTAATATATTATTTAAATTATTTATTAAATATCACGGACCGTAGATAAGAATAGCAAAAACCCACCCCTGTCTACCCCCGCCATTAGAGGTTGAAATTTGAAATTTGTATTTTTATTGAATACTAGCTGCTACTCGCGACTTCGCTCGCGTGGAATTTAGGTTAGTGAAAATACATTAAGTTCAGTTAGATAAATAATACAGATTTTTGTACACGAAGAAAACGAAACACCAATGAGTATTGTTAATGTAGTGTTTTTTTATCGTAAAAAAACAAGCATTACGGTTGTGACAGCAATGAGACTGCCAGACACACTATATGGAAATGTTTTGAGCATCACAGCAAAAAAAGGTAATCGTTTCTGTTTAAACATCGATGAGTCGCGTCACAAATAACACTCGTAACCATTCTGCGTATGATCTACTCACGGATAATACTAAATTAAACTAAACAGTTATTTAGAGTTAAACCGCTGAACCGATCTTGATGAAATTTGGCAGGGAGATAGCTTACATCCTGAGAAAGGACATAGGCTATTTCGAATCTCAAAAATTCATCCCCTAAGAAATTGCAAGGGGGTGAAAATATTTGTATGGGAAATATTTCACCCCCTGTCACATATTAAGGGTTGTAATTATTTTCATTCGATCCGGCAGGAAAAATACTACGGGAGTGGGGGGTTTCAGGGGGAAAAACAACCCCCTAACTCCCATAGGAACCGAGATATTTACGATTTTGTAAAATGAATGAAAACCAAAATAAAAGAAAATATATATATTTCACCCCCTTCCACATATGAAGAGTTGTTGTATCTCCCTTATAACCCCTACCCCGTGGTATTTTCCCGCCAGATCGAATGAAACTCATTACAACCCTTTATATGTGAAAGGGGGTGAAATATATATATTTTATTTTATTTTGGTTTTCATTTATTTTACAAAATCGTAAATATCTCAGTTCCTATGGGAGATAGGGGGTTGTTTTTCCCCCTAAAACCCTCACTCTCATAGTATTTTTCCCGCCGGATCGAATGAAAATAATTACAACCCTTAATATGTGACAGGGGGTGAAATATTTCCCATACAAATATTTCCACCCCCTTGCAATTTCTTAGGGGATGAATTTTTGAGATTCGAAATAGCCTATGTCCTTTCTCAAGATGTATGCTATCTCCCTGCCAAATTTCATCAAGATCGGTACAGCGGTTTAGCCGTGAAAAGGTAACAAGAAAACAAACAAACAGACAGACACACTTTCGCATTTATAATATTAGTATAGATTACTTTCTTTGTCCGTATTTACCTCAATATCATAAACAGTTATGTAGATTAATATTCCAAAATTTAATAAAATTAACACCCCTTTGCAACCCCTCAGGGGTTGAATTTTAGGATATGCTGAAATACATGTTTCATTATTGGTAATGTAGAGTGTGTATTTTAAGTTTCAAGTAAATCCATCGAAAAAATATTTTTCCCATACAAAAATTTACACCTTCTTTTACCCCCATAGGGGCTGAAATTCGAAAAATATTTCCTTAGTGGGTATTTACGACATAAAATAAATACATCCCTGAAATTTCACGTTTCTAGATTTAGGGGTTTCGGTTCATATTCAGATCATTCAGTATGTGCAAATAGCCAATTGCTTGCACATAGTGTATGTTCGAATAGCCAATTGCTTGCACATAGTGTATGTGCAAATAGCCACATCCTTTATTTATACCAACAATGTTAGAGATTAAGTACGATTTTATTATTATTCCTTGTTAAAAAAATATTTGTAATTCTTATTTTTGTTTGGTTGGTAAGTTAACTATTTCACTTAGATTTTAAGGACAATTTTAATTACGTTGCGTTAATTATTAGGACAATTTCTTAAATAGTTTAGTGCTTATTTTCAATATATTATTATACATGGGTCATTGTATTTTTAAGATCATTTTCTTTGTTTGTTTCTTTTATTTGTGTAATTTACAACCTTAATAAAGGCCCACTTTATAAACGTACGCCTGTTTGTTTATTTTAATATAACCTACATATTGTTTCGTGGTTTGTGTCGTATACGCAGGTAGGAGGGTTAAAGAAAACCACGTGGCGCCCTTAAAATAAAATAACATTATAAATGAACCCCGCCCGTCTTCACTGAGCTAGGGCAACTTGCCTTTTCACCTTGTGTAATTTACGCACGTGACAATCAGATCTTGCAAATTTCATGGCACACAATGAACTATTTCACAAAGATATTTATCGAAACCGGTCCACATTAGATACGTAACTGACGTTTCTCAATTCTTACAAGCAGCAATTGGAACTGATGAGTCAAATGAAGATTGGTTGAAACTCAAGATTTTGTTACGTTTTTACCAACACGATTTTCCAATCGATCAGTTAAGGAGTTAGTCGAGATCAACATATATGGTGTACAGTGGTGAAAACGAACTGCTGAAAACATCAGAGATTATGTTTTCCAATAAATAAAGTTAGTAAAATTAATTTAATTTATATTTAACTCAATCCGTACCTGATATTCTTGCTTCTTATTACTATAATTGTTTAGATAAGAAATATACGTTAAAATTGTGTTCATCCCCCTCTTAAACATTCATATAAATACCTATTATTAAAACTAGATCATTTTATTGTCATAATTTTCGTGACCGTTAATCTTAAGCTTCATTTTATCGTTATTCGCGCTGTTGCTTTTATTTAACTTTACTTATTTTTCATCAACATCGACATAAAAAAATGTTGAGGGGTTAATTGGAATGGGGGAAGTATTATGGGTTATAAAGAGAATTTTAAGAAGATGAAGCAAGTGGTGGCCTGGACGAAATCGGCACTAAATATACTCATTCCGATCTCGCCAGACTATTGCACGAAGTTCAATTATATGACTCAGACAACGAGTCATATGACGATGAGTAAGTGAAGCTGATGACATTTTAGAAGAAACTGAAATATGTGGGGAGCCCTATGAAATGTAAGGAGAGTAGATCGACGGTTATGGGTCCAATGAAGTGCCAGGGGAACCAGATGGAGTTCAAGCAGAACCAGGCGTGGGACTGGAGGATATAATATGCAGGTGGGAGAAGGGATTCTGGTATGATAGAGAATCTAAACGACGATTTTGGCGTAGTACGAGACGCAGTAAGAAGAAGTCAGCGGATCGTCTTCAACCAATGAGATAGTGAATACCGGGAGTGCGCGAGTCAATCCGAATGTGCGCGTTGTGCCGCGAGTATTCGCCATAGTAAGTCTCTATTGAGCACTTGTTGCAAAGTTGGGCGATGAGGCATCATCAACGGGGATGCTTCATTGCAGGGCTCCTCACTATGTCAGTTATAACCAGTTTTATGGTTTAGCTGATGAGGACCCTGCACCGGACATCACTATTGAAGATTTAATGCTGACAGAAACAACAACAACACCTTCGAAATCGACAGAGTTGCCGACATCAACAACATCAACAGTAGTGCGACCTGTGATAATTCGCAAGTTCCATCACATGATAGCGAGTGATGAAGTGGAAGAAACGGAGACTGTTTCGACTTTATTTACATCATGGTCTCGTAGATGGACATCATTTTATGTTTTTTTGTGTTTTTTTTTGTTCACTGCAAAAACACGCAATGTATATTTAATGTAGTCTTTCAATACCTAAGTCAATCTCAAGTTTATTTAAAATTCATGCATACGTAATGTAATTTTGGCCGATATTGTAAATCAAATTCATTTTAAGACCGCATTATTAGTCAATATTTTCTATTATAATGAAACAAATTTATTTACTCATATTTCACGTTTGAGCAGTTTTTTTTTGTTTTTTTTTATGCATCATTATACTTAACAGCTTAAAATTTTGTTTTAAATTTTGATAGTTTGTTTCTGGCACAGAGTGCATTTAAAGCCTACTTAAGGGCAGGAACTCGTCTGCATAAAAACAGGGACGAGTATCATTATTTACCATTTATCTGAAATCTGTACATGTAACCTATGATCAGTTTCATGGATTGGTTGAGGAGGAGCCTGTCCTCGATATCACAATCGAGGATTTAATTATCACCGTCAACTGTGGTGGCGGATGAATCATACCGCCGTCATTTCGAAAACCCAAGCTATACCCCCGCATCTAGTGATGTTGATATGAATATTGAATGAGGGAGTGATTGAGAGTTTGATGACGACGTGTATTTAGAAAAAGACATCCTGAAATTTCCCTAAGAAATCCAGAGGCTTGTAGCTAAGCAAGGGCGACTGCTTTCAAGAAGCACAATATTGAGTCCTTTTTCCGCAATTTAAAATCTGCCATGGAAAGACATCGGCTTTACAGATGGTGCTAAACTCTATAATTTAGTCGAAACTTCTACCACTACTGTTCAGCGACCAGGAAAAGTTTTAGAACGGAAGGCCACAAACGTAGCAAAGGTTACAAGCGACGAAAGGGGTACCTTAATCACAATATGCTACATTGTCAGCGCGACCGGACAAGCCATACCACCGGCTATGGTATTTCCTAGGAAAAAACTTTAAACCACACATGCTTCATGGGGCACCATCGGGTACATGAAGTTTGACTACAGCTACAGGGTGGATAAATGCTGATATTTGCATGGATGTCATGAGACATTTCATTAGGCATATTTCAGCTTCCAAAGATAATCCAGCACTTATGCTAATGGACAACCACGGAAGTCATCTTTTAATTGAAGCTCTTGATTTTGCAAAATCTTCAGGAGTCACTGTTTTGACTCTTCATCCACATACGACAGTAAAGTTGCAACCACTAGACGTTGGTCTAAATGGTCAATTTAAAACATATTATAATGCAGTGGTAGATTCGTGGCTGTTGAGAAATCCAGAGCAATCTATTACCATTTACAATTTTGTCGATTGCGTTAGTTCTCTAACAGTACGTCTTGTCACCGATAAAAGCGAAACCTCGTATCATGAAAAGACGCAGAGTTCCAGGATAGAGCATGATTGCGACAGATACTCCCGAGAAAGATGCTATTGCTGAAAAGAAGAAAAAAAGAAACAAAAAGCAGATTGATAAAGCAAAACAATACCTATTTAAAGGCACAATGTGAAAGGAGTCAAACAAGAATAAGAAAAAAGCTCACGTAATAGAAAATAGTAATACATCAGATGAAGAATAATTTATAGCCAGTGGATCATCGTCTGGTGGAGAAGAATTTCTTAGTGAAAATGAAGACGATGGGAAAATAGTACTCGTTGATAACTTTTTACCAATACCTCGAGATCCAAAAGATAATTAATTCGCCCTCGTTTTATTTCCATTGAAGAAAACATTTGACTATTACGTTGACAAAATGTTACCAACATGTGAACTTTCGCATATTAAAAAAAAGTATTATAACGGTTAAATATAATAATACATATTGTCTTCAAATAACACTAGTTATTTCAATAGCTAAAAAGTCGATCAAAGCCTTGATTATAGTTTTTTAAGATGTTGGAATATTGAGCTTTATGTTGATGAATTAGTTTGTAATGCAGGAGTGGACTTTAGAAATGGATGTGGAATAAATGAATTATATTTAGTTGAAACTATCTAAAAGAAGGTAAAAACGATGTACGACGCAATTTTTAAACCCAACATTATTTTTGAAGGAAAAGTAAACGCGAATAAACATTTATATTTATTCTAGTACGTTATACCATAACTTTAACAAATATAACTGTGTAGTTTTGTTCGGAGAATGATATGAATGCTCTCAGGATTGTTTCCAACACATCATCATTGAATAAAACAGAACATAAAAAACTATTTAAGGCCATAAGTATCGAAAGCAAAACACCTATTATTAAATAATTGAACATTTTCCTGAACCAAAAATAAAGCTACTTACTGAATTAGATTTCGACAATATCGCGGAACTGCGATAATGAACATCGAACAGTTTTAGAAGCTATTTTCGTTTTCTTTGTTAAAATTCGAACTGGGAATTCAAATAAAATAATTTCTGCAATTTTAAATCTCGAACGAGAACAACTATTGTCTGAATATACTGCTAATGTTATTAGTAAATTTGATAAAGATATTCTTCAATTATGATCCTGTATCATGAATAGCACAAGGCAAGATTTAATAGACAATCATACTACAGATTTTACCACGAAACTGTAATGCATACAATGCACATGATAAAATAACGAATATCAGCGAAAGTCATATTTTCGGCAAAAAAGGTCCCTCTCTGCAAACCTTTTTACACGATATGTATCACCGATGACTACGTTGTTGATATGCTAGGTCCATATCTAGCAAACCAAAATGACGTTACGATAATAAAACAAATATTGAAGGATTCCAATGGAGTGTGTATCATAATAATGCAACCGGATAATATTTTTATTGTGGATCGTGGGTTTCGAGACATTATTCCTGAACTGGTCGCTAAAGATTTAAAGTATTAATGCCAGCTTTAAAAGGGAACCAAACACAATTGACTGTTCAGCAAACAAATGAATCTCGATTTCTGACTAAAACTCATTGGGTTATAGAATATGTTCATGAAATAATAAAAAAAGTTGAAACTTTTATACAATATCATGGATAACAAAATACTGGCAAAGGTGAAAAGTTATTACCGGATTGCATTGTTTTTATTAAATAAATTAGAAAAAAAAGTTTCCGATAAAAATATTACATCTGAAATTCTTCATCGCATGGTATCAAGGACGAAGACACAAAACACTTTAGCAACGGAAATAGAGAAAACGGCCGGTTGCGTAAAAAACTCCCCTTTCAAACACTGCCTTCCGAAAACGAGTTTAAAATATTTTTAACGAATATACAATCAAGCAATACCGTATTTAGCAGAAATGATGGAAGAAGGCGGCTATAAAAACATGTAGAAGGTACACATGGCTGGTAGCTTTATTTGTTGATGCGTTTGTAATAAAGACAATATTTATCAGTATGAGTGTCTATAGAATTTTGTTGTAATATTTACGATATACAAATTAAAGTATTTTTTAATTTTAAATTTTGAAGCCCCCATGGATACATCTTTATTTGTTGTTTTGGTCGATTTTATAATAAGACTCCTTTGTCTATATATTTAAGATATATCCACGACAATCTAAATATCCATTGATGGGAAACACCGATTCATCACTTTAGTTTACATCAGTCGCAATGTCCACGGATGGGAATCACCGACTCATCAGTTAACCACATAAAATATAAATGTAATATATGTAATATGATATATAATTACCTTTATAAATAATGTTAAACATTGTAATTACAAAATATTGAATTAATTCTGTAGTCAGATAACATATTGTAAACTTCGAAATAAAAAAAAAACTTTTTTTTAAATACTAATCTGGGAACACAATAATTAATTTACATACATAGTACATAATATTTATTATAATAATTCAAATTTATATGTATACACTATACATACATACTTAAAAATTGTATTGAATAGATCTATAATTGTTTTTAATGAATTATACTTTCATTAAATTAAATATATTATTTAAGAAGGTGAAAAAACTCAAAATAAGAAAACATATTGTAAACTTCAAAATAAATACAAAAAAAAAAATTAAAACCTTCAACTTCGTTATCTAAACCAAGCTCTGTTTTCCATAATAACGAAAGAGAAATAAATGTTTCCGAGTCGACTGAAAATCAAGTCACCGGTCATGAAAAACGCACGTATGAAGGTTATGAAGATTCCTCAGAAGATCCCAATGCGAAAAAAAGAAAAGCCGACACATTAAAAAATAAGGGAAATTTCACCAAAATGCTTCAAACCTCTAATTCAAAATACCCTGCCACTAAAAAGGGTGACACAGTTAGAATTCGAGTCCCAGATGTTGACAGAGGTCGCACCGATGGAAGAAATATTTTGGCATTTGTTCTAGAAATAACAGATGCCAATCTTTATAAATTAGGCACGAAACATGGAATCCTTAATCAACTTTATGCTAGGAAACAATTTACAATATGTAATGAAAAGTGTATTTATGCCGAAGAAATTCCACAGTCAGAGATTTCACTAAGAGAATGTGCAAGAATGTCTTCCAAGACTGGGGGCCATGGCTATAGTCGATGTGGCTGTAAGTCTCACAAGTGCAAGTGTCGTAAAGAAAAAAAGCTATGTAACTCGAAATGTCACCAAAGTGGAAGCTGCTCTAATAAATAGAAACTCTAGGATTTGACATTTTGTGTGTATATGTATTTGTAAGTACATATGTGCGATTTCAAATGTATCTATATTTAGTTATGTTATGTTTTTTATTTTGTTATGGTTTTATTTCCAACGCTAGCCTATATGTTAGAGTGGCAGCGTTGGAAATTATTATTATTTCTATATTTGTTATGAAAACAAACGAGTGTTCTATAAGTTTTCACACATTGTAGTTCAGTGAAACATTCCTTTGCATTATTTGGCATTATTGCAAATAATATTCACAATAAAGCAGTGTATTTCATTTATTGTGAAGATGCAAACAAGTGTTCTTGTTTGCACATATTGAGTTGTATATTATTTCACAAATATATAGTGTATTAAGTGTTTGTGGTATTATATTTTATTTGTCTTAATAAGACATGGTCCACTATTATAGAAGGAGATATAAATACAGTACTTGATACCTAATACTCAAGATTATTCATAGTTCTTTACGTCCACCATTCAATATTATTCATGGTCTTACAAGCCGAATAAATACGACTACAATATTATCCATGGTCCTATCGTTCTGGAGTTAGAAATATTCATGGTCTTTCGAGCCGGATAAATACAGCTCCAATATTATTCAACATACCTTATATGTTCGTCATACACGTCAAACACTAAGGCTTGGATGACCTGTGATGCTTTTAACAATTGGCTTGAAAGTCTTGACAAAGACAGGAAGAAAATTCTTAAGTTCGTCGATAATTGTACTGCACATGGAGACATTCTTAATTTGACAAACATAAAAATAAAGTAGTTGTCAGCAAACACCACTTCGAAACTTCAACCACTAGACCAACACATCATTCAAAGCTTCAAAATGCACTATAGGAAGGAAGTTGTCAGACAATTTCTTGCTACAATTGACGTGTGACAAACCATGTGGATGATTGCCAAAGCTTGGAATCAAGTCAGTGAAAAAATCATCACAAACTGCTTCAAGAAGAGTGGGTTTAATGTTCCATGTGATGATGAGGAGGATGACTTACCACTCGCAGAACTTGCTAAGACCTGGCAGAGTTCAAGAACAATTCAACCATCAAGAGACTGAGTTCGAAGAGTTTGTTCCCTTTGATGATGATTTAGCCGTCTGTCACTGATGCTGAAATTGTCACATCTGTATTGCCAGTTTCTAATGCAGAAGCGGAAGAAGGGAGCGATATTAACCAACGTGATTTTACAATAAAAGATGCTCATAACGCTCTAGATGTAATGAAATGGTATTTCTCAAAAAGGGTGGTTTGAGTGACAGAGTAGTCACATCCATCACGGAATTGGAGTGCGCTTTGGATATGATAACTAAAGGCTGGTTTACACGCAACGATAAATCGCTACAATGTCCTGTTTACACGCTACGATAAATCGTAACGATTCGATTGTTACGATAAATTGTTACGATTTATCGTTGCGTGTAAACCAGCCTTAACACCGGTGGTAAGCAAACCACAATTTATAACTTTCTTTCTAATCAAGATAAACAAAATTAGAACATACATAAGCTACCATAACCACATTGTTGATTTTTTATGTTTATGCGAATGTTATCAATTGATTGTGATTTCTTTTTTATGCGAATATTACCCATTGAAATTAAAGTACCTACTTATTTTTTACGGATTTCATTGCATTTCGTTTTGATTATTTTGTGACGGAAAACTGTAAACTGTTTTTAAGGGGTCTACCCTCTTTAGAATTTTGAAAAAATCGAATTTTTTTTTTGTATTTTTTGAAAGTATACATATTTAAAAGTATCATACTGAAAATTTATAAAGATCCGAGCAGTCTAACTGTACTTTTGGACGACGTTTACGTAGCTATCTGAGCGCGCTAATATGCGGACCGCTCGGAGCGGTACGGCCTACCTGCCTTTGTATTCATTAGCAGCTGCAACCTTTTTCAGGTATACTGACAAATGTACAATATTATAATATACTATCCATACTGAAAATTTTCATTTATGATAGGTTATTCTCGAAGGATACCGTTCCATTAAAATTTCTCCCTATATTAGTCGTATTTGAAATTTTCAACCGTCAGTATCTGTGCTCGTGATTACCGAAATGGACAAGAAAAGTGTAAATCAAACTGCCAAGTGGAGACGTCCAGGTTCGAAGCCGAAAAAGCGGAAATTTCATGGAGTGCTTCCACATGACCACGAGGCAAATACAAGTTATGCTAGTGCATCTGCGTCGAAGTTACAACAATCGGAAGATACCAGTTTCGACGTACACGTGGATCAAACGTCGGGATACAGTATTATACAGTTTTTCCTGGTTTTCTCTACGTTGCAAGAGTATTTAAAGTGTAAAACTTGTGATAAAGATATTTCTTTTACAAAGTATGGACAGCGAGGACTCGGTTTTAAAGTTTGTGTTACATGTGAGTGTGGCGAAAGGTACATTAATTCGTGTCACATGATTTCTACTGGATACGAAATTAATCGTCGTCTAGTGTATATTATGCGTTTGATTGGTGTTGGATTGAGTGGTATTAATAAGTTTTGTGGTCTTATGGAACTTGGAACTGGGATAAGCTCCTCTATTTATTATAAAATTATCGATTCGATCTCTATCGCGGTGAAAAGTGTGTATGATGTAGTGATGCTGAAGGCTGTTAGAGAAGAGAAACTCTTGAATGCTCAGCACGGAGAACCAGAAGATATTTTAACCGTTTCGGGAGACGGTTCCTGGCAAAAAAGAGGATTTTCTTCTCTTATTGGCATAATTTCTTTGATATATAAACGCAGTAAAAAAATCGCGAACGTCGCTATCAGATCAAGTTACTGCAAAGCATGCGAGAAAAAGAAAGGAACTGAGAAAACGATTGAATATGCAGCGTGGTACGAAACGCACAAAAGAGACTGTAGTGCTAATCACTCTGGTAGTGCTGGAAAAATGGAAGTTGACGGTGTATGTGAAATGTTTTTGCAATCTTTAGAAAAATTTTCTGTGCGTTATGGTTTTTACATCGGAGATGGTGACACGAAGACTTTCAAAATGCTGCTCAATACACAACCGTATGGCGAAGATTTTATAGTAAAAAAGTTGGAGTGCGTCTTACACGTCGCAAAAAGAGTCTTCAAGCGCGCTAGTGAGGCTAAAAAAATTCTTACACAGGCAAGGAAAGCTGCAAAGAAGGACGAGAAAAAAAGCCCAGTGAAAAAAAGTGCAGCAAAAACAGTTGTCGTGAAAAAAAGAAGAATCGTCGTAAAAAAAATTCCTGCTGTAAAAACTCAGGATTTAACGATAAAATTGATGAAAGAACTATCAAGAAACTATGGTTTAGCGATTCAAAGACATCCCGATTCCGTGGAAGAAATGCGCAAAGAGATCTGGGCAGGATTTTATCATAAGATTTCAACTGACAGCAATCCACAGCATTCATACTGTTCTGAATCCTGGTGTAAATACAAGATAGCTGTAAAAAATAACTCCGTTCATAAATTCAAACATCCACCTGCCCTTGCTCAAGATGTTCAAGAAGTTTTAAAACCGATCTACGACGATTTGACAAAACAAGAACTGCTTGAAAGATGCCTCGGTGGCAACACGCAGAATAATAACGAATCTTTCAACAACTGTGTCTGGTCAATGGCTCCCAAACACATCTTTTGCGGAAAAAAAATTGTTGAAATAGCTTGTCAAACAGCTGCTTGTATTTTTAACGAGGGATTTCATCCAGTATTAAAAATCTTGGAAGTAATGGGCGTCAAAATCGGCCCGATCGCCGCACAGTTTGCTGCTGACTGTGACAGAACGCGCATACGAGTTGCAAACCGCCGCAGCACCGATGCCTCTAAGGAAGCCAGAACGAAACGAAGGCAGGCTATTTTGGATGAAAATGTGCACTATGAAGAAGATGAAGGCATAATGTATGGTGCAGGCATCGCTGATTAGACGTAAGTAAGATTTTTTCACGATTTTTCGTTACAGAAAACTTTAAACGCGTTTTTCTCGGAATGACGTTTTTGGACGGCTTGTTGATAAAATCTCCGAAACTATTCAACCGAACCTTACCAAAATTTAACCACATGTTCTTGATGACTATAGCTATCGCGCATATCATACGATTTTTGAAATTTTGAGTTTAACTATTTATTTTTGGCAAAGAACGACGGAAAAAACGTGATTTTTCGTACTTTTTCGAAAAATGGCTGCCATTTTGTCATTTTTGAAAAAAAAAATCGTATGATATGCGCTATAGCCATTTACTTACTGAATCTAAAACTTTTTTTTTTTTTTTTCAGATCATCCATTCCAGATATTTCATCAACAGCGCACACTCATCTTTTTTTTTGGACCAGTCTTCTCCCTCATTTTTATGTATAAAAACTGATTAAAATAAATATAAAAAAAATTTTCTTGTGTAATCAAATAGTGTATTTTTTAGGCCTAACACTTTTTATGTCCATATTTATGACGTATACCGGTCAAAAAAATTCGTGAAAATAGCCTTATCTTTGCCCGTCTAAAGAGGGTAGACCCCTTAAATAAAAAATACAGTTTTTTCTTTAAAATGTGTTTTATTTATTAGTGAAAACCGTTCGCTATAACAGGGTAAGCAGATGAGTACCTACGTAATGTTCAGGTTAATGAACAAGTTTTCTTACCTTGAATTGTAGACCAACCTAACCTTTATATAACAAACCTCACTGTAACAAATTACTTGGTATACCGAATATTTTCTACTTCTCTTCAGTTTTGTTATATCGAGGTTGCACTGTATTTATATTTATATATTATATATTTTGATATAATATATTGTTTTCCTTTTCCTTTCTCTATTTAATAATTTCTTAATCATTTTCTCATTTTTAAAATTTAATTTATCCTTTTTAGTTATTTTTAGGTTATGTCTTTATTTTTCATATCTTATTATTAGTTCCACTAAGCGATCACAACGATCAAAATGCTCCTTTAGCCGTTCCACATAACGACCGCGGTCGTTGTGGTCGCGGCGAAAACGTCACTCATGACGTCATTATTGTCGCTCACGCCAAGCTCACAATGACCCATCTGAAGAGGTGGGTCAAAGTGGACGTTGAGAATATTTCGGCGCAATTTTTGAAATATGATATTCAAAGTGTAAAGATGGCGACCAGAAAAATAGCGTTATTTGATTCCGAAAGAGAAATTTTAGTAGAAGCTATCGTTTCTGAAACCGATGATGCTCGTGCGGAAACAGGTAAAAATAGTTATGCAAGATAAGTTTAATAAAATTCGTTTTAGTTGATATTCAACACCTATTTATACATTTTTCCTTAATAATCAATAACATAACCTAACTCAAAAAATAAAAAATGTTCATTATCATTGAGAATATATTAATTTCATGGCAAATTTATTTTATTTGTAGACGTGTTTTTTGCAACTGAGCTATTAAGAAAAATTATCAATGAAGAATCTCAAGCTTCCACATCTGCTGATGTTGAACACGAATATGCAGAATTATATGATGAAGAGACTTCAGAGAGTTTCATTGAAGAAGAAAGTCTTGATAGTGATAACCCAGCCGATCTCGACTCTGAAACTCCAGAATTTGAAAGTCTACTAAAGACATTAAATTTTACAATCATCTTACTTACGTCTTATATATTATGCGAAAATTTCAATTATATTTGTATTTTTTTTATACAGGTGGACTTCACCCTGTGTATTATTATTATTGGAATTATACAGGTCTATGGAAGGAACCCTTAACAGTGGGAAAATGTCTCAAAAACAAGCATGGAATAAAATATTACAAGAAATGAAAAAGAAAGGATACGATGTAACTGGACCGCAATGCCACTCTAAACTACGAAGCCTAAAAAAACATATAAATCTACTAAGGATCATAACAACAAATCAGGAAATAATAGAAAGACATGGCAGTTTTACGAAGTTAGTACAAATTGCTCAATATCTTACTCAATTTTTATATACACTTGAATATTTTATAATAACAAATAAATAATTTTCTTATTAATGAAATATATTTTTTAAAATTATTCTTTTTTATAATATACTTTTGTTAGATAATGGATGAAATTAAAAAAATATTAGATCCTATCGTCCTGTAGGCTGACTGAGTAGCCTATAATAATACAACTAATGGAACAGAAAGGTTTGTAATTATATTATATACATATAAAAAAATTACTGATACAATTTGTTATTTTGTAGATATATGAGCATCGTTACAAAATTCATTGGTGGAAAACGAATGAATTGTACCAAAAGTAGAAGTTACTTATGCCGTGTGCAGGGTGCTACATTATCACACGTGGTTTCATAAAAGAATACCAGAGAAAATTTTACAAAAATCAGTAGAAAACGGGTTACAACGTCGGTTTGAAGGGCTCTACATTTATTTAAAAAAAAAACAGCAACAGCTGATTTTAATTATGGTCCTGATGCTACAGATGTCGACAAGACTGAAGAAGAAATAGCATCACTGGCAAAGGAGTACCCACGTAAATAACAGCGAACACATCTTCAAAAGAAAGATGATAATTTATGTGTTGAATTGTAAATGTAAATTTATTTTTATTATACAAGACATCTCGTAAATATACTGACAAACTGTCAGGAGTTATCGAGGACATTAAGACAAATGCTATACAAAAATTTCTGCTTCAAGGGCCACCCAAACATAATATCATGTTATTAAAAACCATATTATAAAAATTAATCTTCAAAAACTTGTATCCATAACCACAGATGGCGCACCGGCCATGGTTGGTTCTGCTGTTGGCTTCATCACATAATGTCACATAATGATGTTGAGTTTACAAACTTTTTTCACTACCTCTGCGTCATACATCAACAGATATTAAGCACACAAAAATGCTGTATTATGACCACGTCATAAAAGTTGTTCTAAAAATTGTAAATTCAACTTCAGAGTAGATTATTCAAAAACTGACTTATGAACTTGAAGCCAAGTATGAAACTTTAATTTTACATTCTGAAATTAGATGGCTTGGTAAGGGAATCTATTTTAAATCCATTTGTTGATACTTTTTCTGAAATAGAGTAAACTCCATTCCAAACCCATCATTCAAGGAAAAAAGTCATCGTAACCGCAGACCGAGTCAAATTAGCCTACATACTTTGGGAAGAACCTGTAAAAATAATCTTAAAAAATGTATTTAATAAATTGGGTGTGCGTTTTGAGGCTTCCACGGTGATCTGGATATGGATCTTGGTTTCCGAGTGTAAGCCGCGTCAATTTAGTCGTGTTATCGGACATCTTCAAGGGTCTTCTTGTTTAAGTAAAATATTCCCAGTACTGCTTCCCCACTTCATTAAGGATTAATTTTATACACAAGTGGTATGTTTAACTGCCATTAGTTACTTTGTTGTGATCCTTTTAGTTAGTGAGTGACATCAGTGAACTTTTATTTAAAATATGGCGAAGGTGCAAAAATTAACAATTATATAAAAAAAAAAACGAAATATTGACTCTAAAGCGGCAAAAACTATGTTCGCAAGCAATTGCTGCTCAGGTGGGGTATAGTAAAACACGTGTTAATAACTGCTTTTAACTAAAAAAATTAAAGAGCAGCGGTTAAAACGAGCCAAAAAATATAAATATTAGAGTGAAATCGACTGGCAGAAGATTGTATTCTCTGATGAGAGTAAATTTAACCTCTTCGGGTTAGATGGAATTCAGTACGTTTGGCGTAGACCTGGGGAACGTCTTAAGGAAGAATGCTTGAAATAAACAGTTTCAAACAAACTGGTCAGATGATATGGGGATGTTTTTCTTATCATGGAATAGGTCGTATGGCGTTTTTAAACGGAAATATAAACGCTGAAAAATATATAGAAATTTTATAGCAATATTTACTGCCTTCCATAGAAACGCTATATCCTGATATTTCTGAGTGCGTATTTCAAGATGACTCTGCACCATGCCATCGGACAAAATCTGTGAGTATATTTTTTTTTTCTATCCATAATATTATTGTCAACAATATTAGTAGGCAATACCTTATATTTATACTATCTTATCTTCCAGGTAAAATTATTTATATCTGAACATGATATTTCAACTTTGGATTGGCCTGATATGAACCCAATTGAAAACCTCTGGCATATAGTCAGAAAATCAATTAAAAGAAGCTAAGCAGTGATTACAAAGGTTTGGAATGAAGATTTAACAAACGACTATCTTAAAGTGACTAATAAATTCAATGCCGACGCGGATTAAAGCTGTCCTGAAGAATAAAGACGGGACAACTAAATATTAATATAAATTATTATGACTGAACATTCATTTTTTACTTTTATAATAAAATTTATAACAAAAAGAATAATAAAAGAAAATTGAGCAACCATTTCTTACAATATGACACAAATGTTGATCGAGCTCTCTGATTCCAGCGAGACTTTCATAAATGCTTAAATCAATATGAAGAAGTCTATAAAGAGTTATCAAAAAAACCAACGCAATTGTTAATTACGGATTTCATGACAACGTCTTGTCAACCCGAGATCTTCCATAATTCGTCAACCATTAAGCCAGAATTGCACCAAGAAAGCTCAAGTGATGAGAGTGACATCATACCTATCAGAAAGAAACGATTGATAGTTCAAGAAAGTGATGATAGTGATTAAACTTATAATTAATTTTTAAGAGTATTTTTTGTTCCTAATGTAAAATAATTTAAATATCTAATATTACTTTCATATGTTTGTTGTTTTATGAACTAAGAACAATTTTGAGTTTTCCAAAATGTCTGACTATTGTTTTACATAAATAAATTACTGAATCATGCACATTTTGTTGTTTTTTTTTTCGTTTTACACGATTTTACTTAGCAAAATCCAAGATTTCAGTTTACACGGTTTTGTGCAGAACGTATCTACCATGTAAATCGGGAGATAGGTGTACAACGTTTAATGTAAAGTGAGATGATGTAAAAGCTGTGATTTCTCACGTATATAGTTATAACGAAGCTTTTCAGAGACATATGATTGGGCTCTCTGAAAATACTTCATTATTCATTAAAAGTCTGTTTCGAGAGGCTCAAAAAAACAAAATCTGGTCAAAGATTTTCTTTAGAGGAAAAATTATTGTGTTCGATTTTTTTTATACAAACAAGGTGGAGCTTAAGCATATAGAACACTTGCAACAATATTTAAATTACCTTCAAGAACTACAATGTTAAGTTTATTAAGACAAATATCAGTCCCATGTTTTATATTTATAAAAGTATAGTATATAATTATATCTTTTATAGACATCAACCATATAATGGTAAATTATTTATATTCGATAGTGCCAAAACTTCATCCGTCTGACAATAACTGTACAATCATTTTTGACGAATTTTTTTTAGCACCAGGGTTAAAATATATTTCTTCAAACAGAAGTATCACTGGGTTTGAAGAATTTGGTAATGGATTAAAGACCAAAAATTTTGCAGACCAGATTTGGTGGTAATGATATGAGATGCCATTTGCTGACTACTTTTGTCAAACAAGCATAAAATCTATTCACTTAATGAGAATTATTATTGAAGTGGTAGCAGGTGTAGCTTCAACGGGATTGAAAATAAGGGCACTGGTTTGTGACCAGAGTAGTACGTATATCGCTGCCATACAAAAATTAAAAATTGAAACGAAAAATTCTCTTTTACGAAATAACAGAATATAATAATGAATTTTTAACTAATGGTATAAAAAAATACAGTTTTTTATCCACCACATAATTAAAGGGACCACAAACAATTTATTAAAACATAGTTTAGAATTTGATGTTAAAGAAAGAGGTGTTGCAAAGTGGGAACATGTAACAGAAATGTATGAACATGACCGTACGAAATTAGAAAAAGGATATTATGGTGTGCCGAAATTAACTGATTACCATGTTATTCCCCCAAAAATTAAGAAAATGAAAGTGAAATATGCCACACAGGTTTAATATTTTGATAAATGAATAACTTAAAATAGTAACTCATAGATGCTGGAAATAATGATAATATAGTATTCAAAAACAATTTTTCAGATGCCAAATATGTACATATATCAGTATGGAAGTAAAAGAGACAAGTCAAGCTCTTTTATATTTCGATCAACTATTTGATAGCATGAACAACAGTAAGAAGTTTATTAGAGAAAACCACTGCGGTGTACTGTTTCAAAAAAATCGTTGTGACTTTTGGCAACGCACAGTGTTTCCTTTTCACAATTTCGTGACCAAAAATGCCAATATCGAAGGTTGTCATTTAAATTTTTTTTCAATCGGGTGTTGTAGAGGAAGCTTTGAAGCATTAGAATCCCGAAGGACAGTTTCCTAGGTTCGGAACCCGTGGCAGGGGAAAACATCAAAAGGCGAGGTTCGAGCAGCTGCACGTTTAGTACGCTTTCTTGACGTTGTTTGCAATGGTAAGTAGATTACTTATAAATATTTGAGTGAATAAAATTTGTTATTTTTAAGTCATGAATGTGCTTTATAATGTAGTGTTGCAAAACCGCGTTTTTTTGTGTTTGAATAATTTTAGGTAGACTTAAAGTTAAAAGTACCACCGCGATTTTGCATTGAGCATGTAGAGGAAGTCATTTGCTTTTGATATATTGCAAAATTGGCTGCTGAGAGGTGCTTTAGTTTCGTCGCGCGCTGCAGAGAAATTTCGGCGTATTTGGGGATTAGGGCGTGCCAGGTATGGATATCTAATGCGCATTCATTCATAGAAAATTATTTTAAGATGTAATACTTCATAAATTATTATCTTAACTTTTATTACTTGCCATTTAAGACAAATGATTACTTCTTTTGTGAACTGTAATATATACAGGGTAGGGTGTTTAACACACTCGCTGCGTACGACGCACATGCGCGTCCAACTGAGCCCTTGCCATGTGCGAATGACGCTCATGCGCGTCCAACTGAGCTCCTCCCATGTGCGAATGACGCACATGCGCGTCCTCTGCTTATTTAGTCATATTTGGCCCTATTTAGACATTCAGTACGGTGCAAGCATTCGTGAAGGGCTGTTTTTTGTGTTTAGTGTAGTGGTTAGCGACTTTTGACAAACTTTCGTTCTGTGTTTACCCTTATAAAACGGATAACAAACAACCGGCTTATTTAGCCGTATTTAGACAGTCAGTACAGTGCAAGCATTCGTGAAGGGCTGTTCTTTTGTGTTTAGTGTAGTGGTTGGCGACTTTTGACAAACTTTCGTTCTGTGTTGACCCTTATAAAATGGATAACAACCAACCGGGACCTTCAGGCATCAAACGCCGTAGAGCAGTTTCTTTTACCGACTCTAATGGGTCTACAGACGAAGAAATGGAAAGTTTTTTATCTGAATCCGATAGTGAAGATTACGGTCCAACATCGGAAGAAGAAACGGAGTCCGAGAATGAAGAAAATGAAGAATCTGCAGAAGAAAACGTGCAAGACGCTATAATAAATCAACATGTTACAATAAACTCACTTTCCCATATTAATGATGATTATCAATCATCAAACAATGTAATAGATCCTACTTCTGAATCAATATTTGAGAATAATTCTTGTGATAATGTAGTTTTCAATAATATGCACAAATCCTTGTATAAAGCTGCTCAAATCGTTCTTGCAAAGTTGTATTCTAATTCAAATATTGTATCTTCTAAATTAATTACAATTGTAAATAATTTTGATATATGTAGGTACTGTTTTTAATTATTTCAGGATGGATTGTGTAATCATATCTATATCGACGGGGACACAGACGGATGATACTACTATGCCTACTAGTACTTCTACTACTGCTATTATCAAAAACCTATGCGATAAATATCGGAGGAGGTCAGTTACTGAGAGTCAAAACCCGGAGCCATCCTCTCACAAAGACAGATCATTGATGAGGGATCTTCTTCATCGGCTATACTCAAATGTCAAGCACCTCATTTGGTCACGTATGATCAGTTTCATGGATTGGTTGAGAAGGAGCCTGTCTCCGATATCACAATCGAGGATTTAATTTAATCGGCAGAGTCGAATTTAACAGTAGAGTCGAATGAGCCATACTGTTGTCATTTCAAAAAAAAACCGAACTATTCACCCACACGGAGTTAGAAGCGAGATATTCGAAGAATCAAAAGTCAGAGAGACAACCATGGCCAGACGAGACGCCAGAGGCAGACTTCTCAGAAAGTGGCAAGAAAGATGGGATGAAGAGGTGTCCGGTCGATGGACACACAGACTGATCCCTGATCTAAAGAAGTGGATCGAAAGGGGGTATGGCGAGACAAGCTACTACCTGACACAAGCACTGACGGGACACGGTAGCTTCTGGGCGTACCTCCACCGGTTTTGACGATCGACGAAGCAAGCTGTCTGGATTGTGAGGCGGAAGAAGACAACGCAGAGCATGCGATCTTCCACTGCAGAAGATGGATGATGGAGAGAGAGGCTCTAGGAACCCAGCTTGGGACACCATTCACCCCGGATGCTGCAGTTGTTTCTGTAGCCGTTGTTAAGATGTCTACATCAAAAGCCTACAAAAAAGAATTAATTGTTTCAAAAAAGAATAACCTTTCATATCTCCAAAACCATTACTTTGCGGACCCATGTTTGATAAAACTTTTATTTTATTTGTTCCATACTATTACCTATTCCAATATTTTACACTCTTTTTTTAACACCCGGTATATGATATTTATAATACATCTTGACTTATAGTTTTTAAAGTTAAGTGCAGTAATATTTAAATTGACATTTAGTTTTGTTCTTTACCATTATATTTAATAATTACTATCAGTCATACCAACCGACATTATATTCCCATAATTTTTATCACACATTAGAGATGGGAAAAATGAGTCTTTTTAGTGACTCGACTCATTTGAAACAATTCAGTAATCCGATTCGTTCAATGAGTCGTTCACTTACAGAAATGAATTGGCGAGTGACGAATCGTTTGAATTGGTTCAGCGCTATGAATAGTTCGTATGGACTTAAATAGAAGTGAGTGGAAGTCAGTACGACAAAATCTGAACGTATCCGATCACTGACAGAATGGATTGCATACTATTGCATAAATTTTTTTGATTTCGATAAAATACATTGTTACTTTTTGGACGTCGTTCATTGCTTGACATATATACTTTTGTTCATTATTATAATTATACTTGAAAAATACACTTCTACAATTACATTTATCGAGAAATATTTTTTATTTATTATTTTATGTTTTTAAATATTTTAACAAACACATAAAACATAATGTACGAATCTACTTTCATTTATATTTTACAATATAATAAAAAAAAAGAATGAATCTTTTTTAAAATACTGACTCGAGTCGATTCGTTCACCAAAAAGAATCATTCATGAATTACACATCTCTAACACACATCCTTCACCCAATTCATACAACATATTAAAATTATATTTCTCTATATCCATTTCCATTCTTTCTTATATCGCTAAGATATAACCTAGATTGCGTCCGTCAATGATACCAATGCACGAGGCATGTACACTTGTGACTTCATTAACGTAAACACAAAACACACCACATTTTAGTTTGCTCCGGAGATATCGCAATCATAATAAAAATAGCTCGATTGTTATAATAAAAAAAACCCTCGCAAAGTTTACATTTTAGGCAGAGAATCAATGTTCTTATGTCTTATTCACTTCGTATAAAAACATAACAGAAAAATCAAATAAATTTTACAAACATCAACTATAACAAATGTTATAACTAAAATTCTATGTGAGTGTTTAACATGTACCTAATATCATTTATAAATCGAGAGACATCCATGTTAATATTTGTATTAGGTATACAGGAATTTACCTTTTACAAGAAACTATCATTTCCTTTTTCATTTTTGCAGTAACTACATTTTCTGACCATTTCCATCACCGTTCTATAAGGTGACCAGGTCTCAGGTTTTGACGTGGTGTCCTCAGGGTTCGTATACTGTTTCTCCGGGCTCCGGGTTTCGTTACAATTTCTCCAGGTTTGGTAAAAATGTTGAGAACTAAAAAAAAGAAAGATAACAACAGTAAAACTAAAAAATATTTGCGAGAGATCATTTTCATCTTGCAAAACCGAAAACTTGATAATTATATTAAAAAAAGGAATGTATTAACGCAGGCAATTTTTTTTCTCAGGGTTTGTCAGGGTTAGCGTAATCTAAGGTCAGGGTTTATATAATCTGAAATCTGGTCACCCTACCGCTCCGACCAATGTAGATATAATAGAACATAAATAAAATTATGTACAAAATAATGTACCATGTATCAATTAAGATAGACAAATTAAACATTATAATTACTGGAATAAGAAATACAAAAAATAATGAACTTACCTGTCGTATAATAAAAGTATTAATCCAATTTATCAACTGCCACAAATTAAATTATATTTACAGTAATTTGTTGTTTTCAGATTCAGCTGGGTGTGTTGTTTTTGCATTTTATAATGTTTTCTTGTACAAATCGAATTCTTTATACTGTATTTCAAATCCATCTTGGAATCACACATGTTGTTTCGTTGTAAATAACATAACCTCATTATTATACATACATAATTGGCATAGACATGTCGGACATGTCTATGGCATAGACATAGAATAATTGATGTGTGTATAGTTAGCGACGGTCCAGCGACGGTAGTGGTACCAACGTAAAATAATAAAATTGAACAAATTAAAATTGCAAATAAAACGTAATTAAAGCATTGTAAGTGTAATTAACTAGTATAATTATAACAAACAGACGATTATCTTTCATAATACGTGATAATTATTCATAATACAACAATTTAAATAAAAATAACCTCAACATATGTCAAATACAAAAGTTAATCGAAAAAGTGTTCAAACAGTATTGTTTCAAAGACATAAGCCGACAATTATTAATAAATATGATATTTAATATCTAATTTCAATAAAACAAGTGCCTCGCGTGCCTTAACTATTCTATACTATCGTAAAATGAAGAAAATGTGTCAACAATAGATCCGACCGGCTGACTAAAAAAAAATTTCTGAAAGACTATCACCGCTACACTTGTGAAATTTTTACATAATGTAGAGGGAACCCTAGAGTTTTCAAAAAAAAATTCTCCTTGATAAAAACCCCAACCGATTTTTAATAAAAAAATATTTATTAGCCCCTCTAACAATTCGACGGCTTTAATTGATCACGGTATCAAAACGAGTTAACGAAATGACATGAAATTTTAATCCAAACATACAGAAACATAACTACATATTCTAACGCAAACGGCATATCAAGAAATTGTGTTTAAAAAAAAAAGATTACAAAATTTTTTTGGGAAAAAAACATTATGTAGAAATGTAAAATTATAGTGAACAGGTCCATAAAACTTCAATGATTCGCGTAAAAAAGTTTTTTTTTTTTAATTCCCAGCCGATTTATCACAATTAATTATTAATTAATAATTATAATTCGTGAGTAAACATAAAATAATGTTGGTATGCCGGATTCGGACACGCCCCCTTGAATGACAGCAAAACAATAAGCTAACGTAACCTAACAAACCGACGAAGGGACAATTTTCATGCAGATATTTACGAATTTCATTATTATTTGATCATTATTGACTTTATAACGTTTTACTGTGTACCTACTGTGCTATAATAAATAACATTAACATACATCTAGTTTTTTTTATTCATCTGCTTACTACATATTCATTCATATTATTATTTGCAGGTATTAGAAATAAAATAAACAAAAAGGTAAGTAAATTATTTATTAAAAGTCCGTTATTAACCAAGTACATTTGCATAATATGTTATTTTTAACATAAATAAGAATGTCGAATCAGTACCAACAAAATTTAACGTTCTTGTAAAACTTTCAGTTTCTTGTGAAACAGAATATTTGCCAGCCTTATTAATATTAACTATTTGATTACGCATCTCTTTTAGAAGTATATAATTATGATTCTTTTTAATATCTTTAAATAAGTTGTCCTACAGAATTCAAAAGTTGAGGTTATGTCGATCGTGTTATGTTTACATTCATGGTTTACATGTACGAATAAAATTTAAAATTTGATTTGGATTAAAATATTGTCTCGATCGCGATGAAAATTACAGGGAATGTAGAAATAATACTCAGTATTCGATACACGAAGAGAAAATAAGCCAAACTACAACAGATTTTTAGAAATTCGCACCGTCGCCAACTGCTACCAGCCAGCGACGGTGCGAATTTCTAAAAATCTGTTGGGCTCCCGTACGTTTTCTCTTTGCAAATCGAAAATTGATCATTCTTTCTACATCTCCTGTAAATTTCATCACGATCGTCAATTGCTTGATATTGCAATTTTAAAACTGTTTTTCATGTAAAAAATCAGTTATATATAGCACCCCCGCAAGAAAAGTGACACAACTCAAAATTCTTCAAATTTCATTTTATGTGCGCATTATAATCTCAATTACTTAATCTTCAATCAGGAAAAGTTTTACAAGTTAACTTCTTTATAATTCTCTCGAGAGGTGGCTAGTGTTCCAAGAATTAGATTTGATTTAACATTCTTCATTTTCATATTAAGTAATGTTAATCAATAACTTTTCAAATGATTAATTTATAAAAATATCATTGTTAAATAGTAACATATTTTTCTTCTTTCAGTAAAGTCTCAGTAGAAGATGTAGAGTAAGTATTCTTAAACTTTATGATGAATTCTACAATTATTTTCATTTTATTAATATATAATATTCTGTCTTTTTTAGAATGAAAGAACCGGAAGACATGGCGAAGACAATAAAAGAAATGTACGACTATGTAAAAAATTTTATAAATAAACACCCTGATGAGGTCAACGGTCCACCACGTGGACGAGGAATACATCGTTCACGTGGTGGCCGTTTAGCCAATAATCGACAAATAACATATAGGTCACGTGGCGATGTAAACTATTCTGGATATAACCGGAATCATTATCGTACACGTGGTTCTGGTTTTAACCGGAATCATTATCGTACACGTGGTTCTGGTTTTAACCGGTATCGTTCACGTGGTTCTGGTTTTAATCGGAATCGTTCACGTGGCGATGTGAATGATTCCGGATATAGCCGGAATCATTATCATACACGTGGTTCTGGTTTTAACCGGAATCGACCACGTGCTTCTGGTTATAACCGGAATCGTTCGAGTGACAATAGTGAAAAAAAAAATATTATTATAGACAACTAAATTTTTGGCATATATTCCTGTTCAACTATTATAACTAATCAATTATAATATTTTGTATTTTTTATTTAATTAATATGTAATAAAATACTTGAATACATTTGTATAGCTTCTATTTTTTTACCTTGGTTACATTTAACTAGGTTTGATTTCTAAAGAGTACGTTAAATAATTATATTTTGTGAATAAATATAAATTCAGCTCAAAAAGTTAAATAAATATTCATAATTTTCCATTACTTCTATATCAGTGAAGTTTTATGAACCTTTTGGCAATAATTGCTTTAAATTTAAATTTCAGCGTTATGTTTTACAAAAACTAAAATGTATAATTGATAGTGACTGTTTTTATCAAAAATAAATTTTAAATTTGCCGCGTCTTCTCAAATCATCAATGATGGAATACGCTACCATTTCGTTGTTAACATGTATCGGATAAATAACGATTAATTTTCATTGGAAATATACACACGATCGTGATGAAATTTACAGGAGATGTAGAAAGAATGATCAATTTTCGATTTGCAAAGAGAAAACGTACGGGAGCCCAACAGATTTTTAGAAATTCGCACCGTCGCTGGCTGGTAGCAGTTGGCGACGGTGCGAATTTCTAAAAATCTGTTGTAGTTTGGCTTATTTTCTCTTCGTGTATCGAATACTGAGTATTATTTCTACATTCCCTGTAATTTTCATCGCGATCGAGACAATATTTTAATCCAAATCAAATTTTAAATTTTATTCGTACATGTAAACCATGAATGTAAACATAACACGATCGACATAACCTCAACTTTTGAATTCTGTAGGACAACTTATTTAAAGATATTAAAAAGAATCATAATTATATACTTCTAAAAGAGATGCGTAATCAAATAGTTAATATTAATAAGGCTGGCAAATATTCTGTTTCACAAGAAACTGAAAGTTTTACAAGAACGTTAAATTTTGTTGGTACTGATTCGACATTCTTATTTATGTTAAAAATAACATATTATGCAAATGTACTTGGTTAATAACGCACTTTTAATAAATAATTTACTTACCTTTTTGTTTATTTTATTTCTAATACCTGCAAATAATAATATGAATGAATATGTAGTAAGCAGATGAATAAAAAAACTAGATGTATGTTAATGTTATTTATTATAGCACAGTAGGTACACAGTAAAACGTTATAAAGTCAATAATGATCAAATAATAATGAAATTCGTAAATATCTGCATGAAAATTGTCACTTCGTCGGTTTGTTAGGTTACGTTAGCTTATTGTTTTGCTGTCATTCAAGGGGGCGTGTCCGAATCCGGCATACCAACATTATTTTATGTTTACTCACGAATTATAATTATTAATTAATAATTAATTGTGATAAATCGGCTGGGAATTTAAAAAAAAAAACTTTTTTACGCGAATCATTGAAGTTTTATGGACCTGTTCACTATAATTTTACATTTCTACATAATGTTTTTTTCCCAAAAAAATTTTGTAATCTTTTTTTTTTAAACACAATTTCTTGATATGCCGTTTGCGTTAGAATATGTAGTTATGTTTCTGTATGTTTGGATTAAAATTTCATGTCATTTCGTTAACTCGTTTTGATACCGTGATCAATTAAAGCCGTCGAATTGTTAGAGGGGCTAATAAATATTTTTTTATTAAAAATCGGTTGGGGTTTTTATCAAGGAGAATTTTTTTTTGAAAACTCTAGGGTTCCCTCTACATTATGTAAAAATTTCACAAGTGTAGCGGTGATAGTCTTTCAGAAATTTTTTTTTAGTCAGCCGGTCGGATCTATTGTTGACACATTTTCTTCATTTTACGATAGTATAGAATAGTTAAGGCACGCGAGGCACTTGTTTTATTGAAATTAGATATTAAATATCATATTTATTAATAATTGTCGGCTTATGTCTTTGAAACAATACTGTTTGAACACTTTTTCGATTAACTTTTGTATTTGACATATGTTGAGGTTATTTTTATTTAAATTGTTGTATTATGAATAATTATCACGTATTATGAAAGATAATCGTCTGTTTGTTATAATTATACTAGTTAATTACACTTACAATGCTTTAATTACGTTTTATTTGCAATTTTAATTTGTTCAATTTTATTATTTTACGTTGGTACCACTACCGTCGCTGGACCGTCGCTAAGTTTATACAGCTGAATAATTGGCGCTAAAACCATAGTTTGGATTCACAGAAAGCGGTTAGTTACCGGTTACACTGACCGGCGAGTTTTGATTGGTTGATTTATGGAATTTCTGGTAGAATGTACCAGAAATACGATAAATCAACCAATCAAAACTCGCCGGTCAGTGTAACCGGTAACTAACCGCTTTCTGTGAATCCAAACATAGATACTATATGTCTATGGCTAAAACCTTGCCTTAGAGCATATCCATAACCTAGAGCCAGCCTTGCCGCTCGGCCGTGCGAACGGCGTGCGCAGTGCCGGATTTACCAATAAGCAAAAGAGGCAATTGCTTAGGGCACCCGACCATAGGGGGCACCATCGTAAAATTGGGAAAAATTTTGGTGGAGAGCTAAAAAAAAAAAAATTACAAAAGGAGGCCTTTTTATAATTAGTGCTTAGGGCACCACATAGGGTAAATCCGGCACTGGGCGTGCGAGAGAGATTGCGTAAGAGTACATATGTACTACATACCTCCATTCTCTCTCGCTCCGCGTGCTGATTTGTACCGGTAATAGCAGGAAGCACTTGCCCCACTTGCCCCTCTCTGCCGACCAATAACGCTATCTCTCTTGTACGGCCGAACGGCTAGGCTGGCTCTAGTAGTATATGCTCTAAGGCTAAAACTGCTGAAGTTCGCGCAACACAGTGGTTCATAAAATTTTTCTGAATTATGGTCGCAAAACACACATGTTAATTAATCTACAGGATGGTCCGGTTAGGGATACAGATAATTTAGGATCTGATTCCCTGACTCATTGTGAGTAAGAAATTGTGCGGGGTGGGGGGGCCTATCTTCAAAACCCTCTGAGCTACAGGGCTGTTTAAAAAATTTCCTTCAGAGTAGTTCTTACAACAAAGATTATCACATGACTTCCAAAGTAACGTATCTAGAGCAACCAAAATGAGTCAGTTTCATAAGTAATTAACTAACATATTTTTCAGTATTACGGTTATTGCCATCCGTGTTTCTAGTTCCGAGTTATAGCTCATCAAAGTTGAAAAATATCTTTTTTTTCGAAATTTTTTATGAAAATGACATTTTTCTCCAAAAGTACTTCTAATATGGTATTTTTTTTTTTCATTATTTTGGTACATCATAATGTTACCTACAAATTCATTACACAAAGTTTGGACCTGGGTCTTACAATTTTCCAGTTACATATAAATTAATCCCCAAAGTGAGTATTTTGCTACCTGCTCTATTAAATGAAACTGTCATATAATTTATTTGTTTATAACCAGTGGCGCGCCAACGAAATTTGCCGCCCGGGTGCAAGACTTTATTTGCCGCCCCTATATGTATATGTCGACAATAAAACACAATACAATTTTTAATGTATCTAAATCAGTGGCGGATTTAACGGGCGGCAAATGAGCAGTTGCCGCCTGGGCCCCCGTCTGAAAATGCTCCCAAGGGCCCCTCCAGATAAGAGCCCTTGAATGTGAGCCTGTTTAAATCCTGCTGTGTAAAAATATTTTGATTCCATCCAATAATTTTGCGTGCGGAAATAAAATTACATTGCCAATCACAAGTGCAAGCGCCGAGGAATGAGTTCTTTGAAAAGAATCAAAAACTATCGTCATGCCACTTTATCTGAGGAAACACTCAATAATTTCAGTATTTTGTACATTGAAAGAGACGTGGCTAACAAAATAGATCTGAATTCGACAATCGAAATATTTGCACAACAAAAGACGAGACGAGGTTTTAAAACAATGTAACCTAACATATACATATACTATATGTGTAAACAAGAGTTAAATGTATAAGTCGAAATTTATAAGTGAGATGGTCGATAACGAATCATACAATAAATAATAAATAAATAACAATTCAAAATGTTTGGTTGACGCAATTAAAAAATTAATTAGGAAATCAAAAAACAACTAAAAATTATCAATTTATTAATAATTGATTTGTAGCTCTAAATGAATGACCTAATGTTTTTTTTTTCACGTCAATCAATTTTTATGTTAATGCAATCAAACAATTCTTTAAGTGAAATTTTTTTACTCAATAAAAGGGCCCCTGGTACGTTTGCCACCTAGCTCATTTCCCTTAAATCCGCCACTGATCTAAATAATCTTATATTTTTAAACTCATTTGAAAATTATTATTTGACTGCAAAAAATAAAAATAAAATAAATGAAAAATAAAGTGTGTGTATGTGAATGCTCTACAGCAGCGTTTCTCAACCTTTTAGTACTTGCGACCCAATTTTCAATCACAATTTTCATCGCCCTCCTCCCGCCCTCATTTAATAATTTTCACTGAAAAATTGATCTCAGCTAAATATAAAAAAGCTTAGTGTCAATGATCTTTTTTATTCTCAAAAATATAAATATATAGAAAAACAGTCGTATACCTACAGTTGAGTCTCTTTTTACGCGGTACGAAATTTTATCCAAATTCGAGTTGGGTATCAAATAAAAGCTGTCAATTAAAGGAATTCAAATAATGTAAACGTTTTGTCATTATTAAAAATTTAAAAAATCATGAAACTATTTTGTCCCTGCCCATATCTTTGAAAGTAATATTGAATTATTTTTTTAAAACTGGGAATATATGTATGTATAAATAAATTTTCAGAAACTTTTTATGCGATTTTTTACCTCATTGTTTTGATTTTTCGCGTTTTTAAAAAAATACAGAACGCTATTAATGCTGTGTACACGACGAGAATAAAGAAAGTTATCTATTTTTGTATCTATCCCTAACTTTGCAATTATACATTTTTATAACATTTGAATACATCAGCCTGGTGACGTCAATTCCCGCGCCAACGCTGATTGGTCAACGACCGCATGGCACTACACTCATCGCTTGAATTACCGACGTTGTTGGTAATTCAACCGCTTGAATTGCCGACGTCGAGAGGGCCCCCCACTACCGTGCCAACCTCAACGTTGATTGGTGAATTTAAATTTCGCGCAGAAATAGCAATCACGGTAGTATTATTGAGGGCATAGGAGAAAGTCGGAAAATCGCGCGTTTGGCCCGTCGGTAAATCAAGCTGCCTGTAAATCAAAGGTCGGTAAATCGCGAGATGAGTGTACATCTATATTTATATACCTTGAATGCCTTGAATCTTAAGTATCAAATTTCACCCTTCTATGATTTGTCGTATTTGAGGTAGGTACAGCCCTTATAGACAGACAGACACACAGACATCATGGTGAAAATAGTTATAATGGATTCAGGGAAGGTCAACATGGATAATTCCATCAAAGTAAAAATCGGTAATATGATTCCATTATTATAAGAGAAATTAAACGGTACTTGTCAATTATGGTCCACGGGGATGTCACTGGATAGGCAAAACTGGAAACTCATCTGACAGTTCCGGTTGAGGACGAGACGGGTAAGACGTAAAGGAAAGGAAGGTATTCCAATCTGGCAACACTGAATATATTTGGCAACAAGTTTTACGTTTTTGTGTGTAGTGGTGTATAATCTGTATAATGTATATTCCTATGGCCATGTGTATAATGTATGGCATCTTCAGAAGATATTTAACTATATTTGAGATTTTATTTGAATATTAATGTAAGTATTTCATTACATATTGTTTTTTTCGTCTGTTTAATAACGTTGTACGTATATTTCAATTTATATAATTAGGAAACTACTTTAATAATATTGATTCATTAGTTTTAAAAAAAAGTGACTCCCATTTTTATATACTTTGATTATTATTAAGTGGCGTACAATACAGGCAATTAAAATAAATATTTTATTTTTCAGATTCTAAAAACATCCACATACTGTGTATTTCCTACTATTTAAGGACAAAATAGAACTTTGATTAATTTTCGGTAAGTGTCAGTGTATGAACTTACTTACTCGCAAACAGTGAAACATCATAATATCCCTAATTTACTTGGACTATAAAATATATGAAATGTTTACATTTAAGAAATGTTTGTGATAACATAATATAATTTAATAAAGATTCATATTTAACCAATTTTCTGTTTTATTTGTTAAAAATACTTGAATTATTTATAGGTTAGAAAAATAAAAATATAAACAAATAATGTAATGTAGGTGGCGTTTCAAACATATGTAAGCAGTTCTGTGATTGGTCGATATATGGTGAATCACGTGAATGTATTCTGCTTTCTGATTGGTGCAACCGGAACTGTCATCGAGTTGTTACAAAAAAATAACGTTGAGTGTCACTTCTGTATACTTATTATTCTGTGTTATGGTCCCAATTTTTGAAAAAACTAAAATCACTAGGAACGAAACAAAATTCGTCTATAGATAGGTAAATGTCATGTATTATATATACACGTATGATGAAATCAGCGCCAGTGTGACTAAAGTTGGTACTATTAATTTCAATATTTTTAAATAGGTAATTAAGGTAATTATAATTTTGGGGCGAAATCGTGTTGTTTACTTAGGGTAGGTTATTAATACGGTTAGGGGTTAGGTGGGTTAGTAGGGTTATATATATTTCACTTCCTACCTCAATTATTATTTAAAAATTTAATTGTCGTATTAAAATTAATAGTGCAAACTTTTGTCACATTGGCGCTAATTTCATCATGACATATGCCTATCTACGCACGAATTCTGGTTCGTTCCTAGTGATTTTAGTTTTTTCAAAAATTGGGACCATAATTGACAAGTACCAATTAAACTCTCTTGTAAGAACGAAAGAGACAAGAGGAATGCACATTCTAGTTAATTTCATGAGCTATAATATTTTACGATGTTTATTGCAATTTAGACATTAGGGGGCGTCCATAATTACGTGAGGTGTTTTTTTAAATTTTCTGTCCCTCCCTCCCCCCCTGGTGAGATGTCGTGAGATTTTATTCAACCCCCTCCCCCATCCCCCAATCTCACGTGAGATTTTTCAAAATGTGGGTTTCTTATGTAAACGCGTTGGATTGTTACTGTAAAAAGAAAAAAAAATTTACTTCGTACTTTTATTTACGACTAGTAATCAATATTGCTGAGAGTTATAAGTGTAATAAAAATTTAACAATAGAATACTTAAATCGTGACTACTGTGATTAAAAAAAAGAATATCTACTCTTAGTGAATGATCTTAATCGTATTGCGATATACGCTTAAGATTAATTCTTAAGCATGTATAATCTGGATTAAATGGACCAAAATAGTATAATTTTTTTTTGTTTCAATCAGAAAAAAAATTGCGTGATATTTGCCGAGACCCCCCCTCTCTCCAACGTAAGATTAGATGAGATTTGACTCGACCCCCTCCCCCCCCTTAAACATCTCACGTAATTTATGGACGCCCCCTTAAAACAAAACAGATTTTCCATAAAATAATTAGGAGCTCTAAAACGATATTTAACTAAACATTTTATGAACCACTGTGTTGTACAAACCTTAGTGATTTTGGCGCCAATAATAACAAGGTTATGTTAATGTTAACAACATGCCGTGGTGTGCTCGCAAGGCGGATCTGAAACACAGTATAAAGAAAACGATTTGAAGGTACAAGAAAACATTATAAAATGGAAAAACAACACACGGAACTGAATCTGAAAACAACGAATGACTGTAAACCTACATCATTTAAATTGTGTTAATACAATCGTTACATGACATGTAAGTTGATTCTCTTTGATTTCTTATCCTAGTAATTATAATGTCTGTCTGTATATAGAAAATATACCTATCTTATAAGATATATTTTTGTTTTAGGCAGTGGCGGCGTAAGCGGGGGGCGGTGGGGGCGGTCCGCCCCGGGTACCAAGCACCAAGGGGTGACAAATTATTCTTTAAATACTCTGGAAAGTGTGTATAACATGTCATTAAGATCATAAATAAAAATAAAAATATTGAATTGACAACAAAAAAATAAAAATAAAATGAAGGACAACACTTTTTTCTAGAAGGGGGTGCAAAAAACTAGAAAACTGAAATTAATATTGAGTTGAGAACGAAAAAAAAGACAGCACTTTTTTTCTAGAAGGGGGTGCAAAAAACCAGAAAACTGATATTAATATTGAGTTGAGAACGAAAAAAAAAGGGGGGGGGGTGCAAAAAAAATACCGCCCCGGGTGCCAATCTACCTTACGCCGCCACTGGTTTTAGGAATCTTTCACATCTAACAGCCAAATACTAGTACGGAAGATATGTTTAGTTTAATTTTCTTGAAATCGCCCCTTTTATAAAGCCTACCAATGTCAGAAGAAAGAGAAACATTCAACATGTTGATTCCCGATCAGCAACATGGGACCTTATAGTTACATGAACCCGAGACACCGCCATAGCAAAGTGGGATTCTGGATAACGTAATCTCTCTCTTCTCTTTAATTTGTCTCTTGTTTGTACACATTGCAATTAAAGTTAACACGAGGATATACTTACTTATCTGAATCGATAGCAGAGCTACAAAATCATGTTAAAGATGCTAGCACATCTGTGTAACTGTAAAGGGAAAATTTAAAGGTGAGGACATTTTTGTTATTTTTTGTATTTCTCGTATTTATTTTAGATTACTTATAAGGTAAAATCAGTATTAACTTGACCACATTGTATGTACGTATAATGTTTTGTATTTTCGGTTAATACGGAGTGTACAGGTGGCCGCTGTCAGAATTGTCAAAAATCACGTGTATAGTTATTCAGAATAGAGTTCTTACACTAGAATGCGCATTATTTATATGTTATATATTTTTATAATTTTTACTTAATAATTATATTACCTAACTGCCTAACCTATTAATAACCCACCTTAAATAAACAACTTGATTTCGCCCTAAAAGATTGCCTCAACCAAGGACAATTAACTTGTATATTATTAAAAAATGTTTATTATAAGTAGTCGCGCATGCGCATCAACTCTATTCTGAATAATTATACATGTGATTTTTGACAATACTGACTGCGGCCACCCGTACACTCCGTATTAGCCATATTTTCTTTTAATTGTTTCACTTGGGATTTGACTGTTCCTGTTGGTGTTCATACTATTGTAAATCTAAAGGACCCTGCACCCAATCAATGGAATTTGGTTCTCTGTCAAATTTGCTGAAACTAGTATGTTATTAATTATGATGATTCTAATAACGCTTAAATTACTGTAAATAAAATCTTACGAGGGTAGTACATACCGTTTGGGTAGTACTGAATTTAATCAAACGAAAACCATAGGCGTCAAGTCAATTCGGGGCCTTAACCTCCCTGGAAGGAACTTTTTTTAGTTATTAACTAAAACTTAAAATTACGTACTCATTACCTCTAAAATTTTTGCTATTGTATGGAGGCCTTTGTCTCGTGGAACTCAATGAATTTTCGGTATTTTTTCATAACAAATCTTCTCGTGCAGTAAAAGTAGACACAAATTTGGATACTTAAACGGTATGCATTCTGTTGAATGTATAAGTTTTTGTACAGGCTATTTTTTGTGACAATCATTTTCAATAACAAAGTTACAGTTGAATCCGAATATAACGACCCTCAAGGGACCGGCGACACTTGGTCGCACTAACTGGACGACGCACTAAACGACCGATGCATATATATATTTTTTATTTAACATCCATGTTATTCTGTCTTTTTTTAAAGACATTCAGCAGTTTACGTGATAATTTAAGCTTGTTTTTTATTATGTACATATTAATATTACTGTAATTCTTATTATGAAATAATAATATACATACAGTTGTGGTCATGAAAATGTTGTCAGTTATAAATGTTCCAATAAATTCTATTCATATTAATATTACGCCTAATGTTTGAGAATTTTCATGTAAAAAACATGTATTCAATATTTATAAAACAAACTTTTTTAATATTCACTGGATATAACAAGGATTAAGAGTCTAGAATAGTTAAAGTTTATTATTGATTAAAATATCGATACGTTTTGAAACAATTTGTTATTACAAAGATAATATAAACTTATAATTTTTTGCGACAATAATATTTTATTTTATTTTCAAAACATAATTATTTATATTAATATTTAGTTATCCTGCCATTATTCTTCAGGACAGCTTTAATCCGGGTCGGCATTGAATTTATTAGTCTCTTAAGATAGTTGTCTATTAAATCTTAAAAAGTAACTTTAATGGTATCTATCCAAATATTGCACATTACATACGCACATAATGTATTATAGTTTGATCAGAGATACAATTTACCTATATTCTGTGCATGTAAATATGTATTTACTGACATAGAAAGTCTGTAATTTTTCTAATCACAATCAACATACGTAGGAGAGAGGAGAAACCCTGAACGCGGGGCGGCGAGAGGTATTGCTTGTGCGTAGATATTGGAAACATTACACTGTCTAACCGGACAATTTATTGTCAAAACAGGTTGCTATAAGCAGTTAGGCGCTTAAATCGGAGTCGTAGTATACGGGTATGTTTTCATAGTACGTCTATTTGAAACGTAATTTGAGTTTGCATTTTCGTCGCTAAAAACAGTTAGTCGTTTTAAACGGAGTCGTTATATCCGGATTCTACTGTATGTGTTATTTTTATTTTAAAATAAAACATTCTTGCTAGTTTTTTGTTTTAAACGATACTAAATTAGCTATTTTTTTATTTACTTGCAGGTCAACTGTATCAGTTCTTAACTCATGCCAAAAAAGTGGCGAGAGAGGTGTTACGTTCCATATTCGAGGGAGGCCGTCATCTGCACATTGCTGCATGCCAAATAAAAATATACAAGATGAAAGGGGCTGAGCGTAAACATAAATATAATGAAGTGTCAGTTATCCGAACAAGAGAATTACCGGTGTAGTTATGATTGTACTGTAAGTAATTTTAATTATTTATTTTAACATGATGAAAATTAAGACTGAATTTGTGGGAACGTTTTGAGAGATTGATTTCAATTTTATCGTAATTTGAAGATAATTTCACAAAGGACCCCGCAGAATCCTTATGGGAAATGGGTTTCGGTCAAACTCTTTGAAACTTTGAATTATAATAGTCCTTGATGAGTAGATCAAAAGTGTCAATGGGCACTAAGTTCTAAAAACTCAAACTTTTAAGATATAGCCCTCTGATGTTGGGGATCATGATAGTCTTTAATTTACAATAAAAAAATTTGTAGAACCTTAATTTTCGCACAAATATTTGTATGTGTTCCTAAAGACATCTATAATCGAAAGTCAACTTTTCAATTCATTGAGAAATGACAACATTTAAATCTTATTGTTACGTTTTTTAATTATAAACAAATCCAATTTTTTTATATTAAAAATTGGTTTATAATAAAAAAAACGTAATAATAAGATTTATGTACTGCCATTGAGAATTTAAAAGTTTACTTTATTATGGTGACAATCGATTATAATATAAGTCTTTGGGAACACATACAAATAGTTGTGTGGAAATTAAGGTTCTAACAATTTTTTTATTGTAAATTAAAGGCGAGCATGATCCCCAACTTTAGAGGGCTATATCTTAAAAGTTTGAGTTTTTAAGACTTAGTGCCCATTGACACTTTTAATCTACTCATCAAGGACTATCAGAATCCAAAGTTACAAAGAGTTTGACCGAAACCCATTTCCCATAAGGATTCTGCGGGGTCCTTTGTTTTTACGCTATAATTTTCGATAGAAATTTTTCCTAAACGATTGCAGTTTTATGTTTGGTATTATAAAGAATTTGCTCTAGAGCAGTGCTTCCTAAACTTTTTATAACGGCAATCAAATGAATGACTTGTAAATCAAACTTTACATGTTTCTGCATTGCGTCAAGGACAATTTTTGCAATTATCTACAATTAAAACAAAAATGATTATTTCAAGGGCAGGTTTGGAAAGTTGCAAGTCTCTTCTTCAACATCCTTTAATTCATGAAAATGTTTACGATTTTATATACAGGGTGTTCGCGGGAACCGAGTGATCATTGCTAACTTTGTTATTATTGGAGCTAGAAGATCGGTTAAATAGACAAAGTATCAGTATTTTTTCCGGGATGAATAATGGCGGTGTCAAAAAAACAATTGAATGTCAAATTTCAGAGATATATTGAACACCCTGTATATTATTATGGAATTTTGTAGCTGAGGATGTTCTCTTTATAAAAGTGTTATACATTTATGATGGTAAAATGGATAGAAAACAAGTTATAACAACTATAAAATTAATAGAAAATATAAAAAAATAGTGTGCTATGAAGATTTAATAAAATACAAACAAATGATAAAAATATTTAAAACAATAATTTCAGATATTTGTGCCTTATTTCGCAGATTTTTAACATTTTTAAGCATTATTCATAAAAAAATATAATGAATTATAATAAATATTTTTTTTCGTTATCAGTTAAAATCAAAAACATTTAAAATTTGCGAACAAATGATATAAGAACCTTAAACTATTGTTTTAAATGTTTTAATCATTTGTTCTCAATTTATTAAAACTTCATAGCACACTGATTTTCGATATTTTCTATTAATTTTTACTTGTTATAACTTGTTTTCTATCAGTTTTACCATCATACATGTACAACACTTTTATAAAGAGAACATCCTCAGCTACAAAATTCCATAATAATATACAGGATGTTCTATTTAAAAAAATGTTATATTTCAATATATCTATGAAATTTGACATTCAATTGTTTTTTTGACACCGCCATTATTCATCCTGGAAAAAATACTGATACTTTGTCCATTTAATTAATTAAATTAATTAATTTAATTAATCTTCTAGCTCCAATAATAACAAAGTTAACAATGATCACTCGGTTCCCGCGAACACCCTGTATGGTATGCCTATTTAAAAAATTAAAAAAATTAGTGAAAGTCTTGATGGCAATGCAGATTTTAAGATGTACGTGACAAAACACCAACCAAATTTGAGACAGTATTGCTATGCGACGCCCAAAATTTTAAGTAACAAAATAAAATATAATTTAGTCAGTCTTTTTATGTTTTTATTCACATCTTAATTATATAATAAAACAATTATGTGGTAAATTTTATAATACTTTGTTTGTGTTTTTGAGATCAAAGTGGGTACCTCAAAAAAAAAGTTAGTTGGGTGGTGGAAAGCATATCTCCACTTGTAGTGATTTAAAAAAAAAATCAAAAACTTAATTCGTTCCAGAGCAAGTTCGTTATGTGCGACCTTTGAAGTTCGGGCGGCTTCGTGATTTAAAAATTTTGAATTATCCCTAATTGATCTTTTCAATTTTTGGTATGTTGCGTATGACATTTAAAACTATTAAAATCTCAAATAATCATACATCTTTACAAGGTTCATTATTTCTACTTTCTAAATTAAAAAATAATAATATAATTTCATTAATATTTAACGAAATTAGAACACTTTTAGTAAAACCCTAAAATTTGACAAGTCACCATATTTTTTTAACAATATTGAAAGTATGGAAATTTTTGTTTTACAAAAGTTTCTTATTTTTTATAATCTTTACAAATATGTACTTTTTGATATACCATTCCATTTGATTTTGTTGAGAAATGGGCATGTACCACCCATACATTTTTTATCCTAAAACTCGTATCTTCAATAATTAATTTTTCGTGCAGTATATTTGTTATAAGTTAAAACATTTAAATAAAATGTGTTTATTATTAAAAAAGTGTATTTAAATACAAGCCCAAACAAAATAAAAAAATCATGTTATTTTTCGTTGAAAAAAAAATTTATAATTCTAGGTAATACGATAATTATTAGTATGTAGAACAACGTGTTAAAATTATAGATCAGTTGATAAGAATTTCAGTTTTGCTTCCCACAAACCGACAAAGAGAAAAATGCTTTTAAAGATTTAGTATTTGCTATAACTTCGTACATACTTTGAATTTCGGTTTGCAATTTTCACAGTATACTGGCAATATATTTTACTTTAAAAATATGTATTAAAAAATATAAAATTTTAAGTAGTCACACCGCAATAATACCTTAAAGACTTACAGTAATATAAACACCAACAGGAACGGTTTGATTCCAAGTGAAGATTATGGTATTGCTGCAAATCAGACAGTCTACTTCTAGCCATTGAATTGAAAGTCGATCACGCTGTACAAATAACAGTATTCATCAAGTACATTGAAACAATTGCAGAGAAGATAGAAGAAAAGACAAAACAATATACATACATACATACAACATAGTTAAGTTAATACTGATTTTACCTTATAAGTTATCTAATATTAGTATAGAAAATACAAAAAAATAATGAAAATGTCCACCTTTAAAATTTTCCCTTTATAGTTACACAAATGTCCTAACATCTTTAACATGATTTCGTAGCTCTGCCATTGATTAAGTTAAGTAAGGGTATTTTCGTTAACTTTAGTTGCAATGTTTATAAACACGAGATCAATTAAAGACAAGAGAAAGAGAGGTTACGTTATCCAGAATCCCACTTGGCGATGGCGGTGTCTCGGGCCCACGTTACTATCAGGAATCAATTATTTTTTCTGGCATTGGTAGGCTTGTCTTGTATCTATGAGTGTCCCATCTTGCCTCGCGGCCCCATCATGCCCCTAGTTCCCTTATTTACTATATTTTATGTTTTTAATTTTAAATTTGATAAAGGCTTGTATTGTAGATTTTTTTTTTATTTTTGAATATAATTATTGATAGTAAGTCAATGAAATAAGATATTTTTAACCTAACCTAAACTATGTCTCTTAGTTACTTAATATATAACCAGGGCATTTGTTAAAAGGTGTCGGAACTCACTTCTCGTCACGATTTTAACTTAAGAAAATTATATTCAAATATCATTTATATTAAATTTAAAATATATTTTCCTACATTACAAAAAAATCTGGGTATAACTATATATGTATATAATATGTATCAGGTCAGTCCATAAGTTCGTGCGTATTTTTTGGTAAATTTATATAAAATAATACGCACGAACTTATGGACTGACCTGATATTATTGTTTATGTTTGTGATTTGAAAAGTGATAATACCATATAATTATAATATATTAATGACAAATAAATTAATACTGTAATAAACCAATTATTTAAATAATTTAATTTTAATTTAATATTCAAAGTGAGTCTGGAAGACAAAAGATAATAAAGAACACCATACATGACTTTCATGTTCCATAATATTTTTCTTATACTATTTAAAATATTTTTAAAAATATTAGTTCTGTAATATCCTCAATAACATAAAACAAAAATGTAGAATAAGAATCTGAAAATTTGAATTAAGTTGCATTAGGAAACGTGAATTAGAAAATGTAATTTTATTATTTAAAATTAAATTTTGAGCATGTTTTTCTTTCTTTTTAATAGCTACTTTCGATCTATAAATAAATAAATGTCCTTTAGGTTCAATTGAACTATCAGTTCAATATTAGGTACAAAATTTCAAATATTTCCAAAACCTCTAATCCGATAATCCCCAAAATCAATAGGTCTAAAGTACTTACTAAGACAAACATTTTCCCCAAAAGTAATTCAAATTTTTACAATATATTATCGTGAAAATTCTTCACCCAGACAGACACATGCATAGCCGCCATACGGAAATATCAGTTCTTTACATTGAAGTAAGTAATAGGTAGTTTTCTCGCAGAAGCTAATGTAAATTCCGTATCATTTTGGGTGGTAAAACGATTTCAGCTAAACTTACGCTTTTTATTACGACCAGGCTGGACATTCCAGTCGTACTTCCTTTTCAACCGCTCATTGCGAAAAAAAATAAATTTTAGCTGTTGTGCTCTTCGAAGTTAAACCAAGACTAAAACAAGTTCAACAAAATATTCAATAACTATAGAAATTTCCTTTTAAACCCTGTTAGTGGAGTCATATAACCGAAATTTTATATTGAATAAAACAATCTCTCCTTACAGCGATTTTATGATTTTAAAATGTTCTAGGGATCAATAGGAGTTCATAACTGATTTTGTGGATTTGTCCGTATTCCGCGCGGTACTTTTTCCACGACTTTTCCGGAAAATCATAAGTTTTCCCATTTTTTGGTTTGTTTTTTGCTAATATCTCGGCTTCTACTGGATGTACTTCGATAAAAAAATTTGTTCTTACGTGTAAGGAACCGTCCTATCGATCGGTGTAGTGCAAGATACTCTGTCTTAATTTATAGCCTCAAAAAAAATTATATACTGCGGTTATCACAGATTTTTCGTTTTTTCTCAATAACTTTGCAAAAAATAAAAATATCTTGACGAAAATTGAAGCAAATGTTCTTCTTATGATTCCAAATAAACCTATCAAGTTTCATTTAAAAATATTTTCAAATATCGCAAAAATTTAGATTAGGATCTTTGGACAAACCGTCGTAGAGAAAATAATTTTATCTCAAATTGTAGGGTTTTTTGCCCTTTTAAATGATGTATTTATAATTGCTTCTACATATTGAAAATTAAATTAAAAATTCCTCGATTTTTCCGTTTCATTTGTAAGTTAGGACGATGATAAGAAAGTTTTACGTCAGATGAATCAACGCGCACAATTAAAAAAAAGAAGTGATTAACAATAAAAAAAATGTCAGGAATGTTGACTGCATGTTTTTTTAGCGAACAAGAGTGGTACAGAATTTCCCTCAGCATTAACTGCTAAAGCCATTGTGATCATAGACCCTCGTTTTTGAACCGAAATTTGCCCACTCTTCTCTCGCCTCGCAACGAAATCACCTTTCCAATCTTGATCGGCACTGTAGAAAATCCTGTTCCGTCCATATTCCAGATGTCTGCCGCTTGATATGGATGTTCAGCCAAAACTGCATCGAGATTACGAAAAAATGCTGCACATTATCTTTGGAAAACGCTTTCACACGATGCAGGGTCGTTTGCTCGGGAGTGCGCAGAGTGTTTCTTGTGACGCCGCATGAACCCATAGTACCAATCACGTCTACTCATTTTGCTGTCATCGTCATCCCAACTCGGAGGATATTTTACTTGTCTTTGTTTAGCAAACTGAAATGCCAGCTCTCTTAATTCATTGATATTGAGACCATAGTAATGGTCGCTGCATTTTTTGGTATAGCTGACGAGCGCTTTCTCTTCTTCCGCCGTAAACACCTAAAAAAACAATACCAAATTGACCAATTTATTTTTTGCGAATTTTTTTACATTTTTTACACTTAATTTGATACTCACTTGATTCACGGCACATGCAGCGTATGTACCAACACGTTGAATTGCTTCTCGCAATTTTTCATCAGGGACAGTGGAAATGTCTTGGTATTCCGTCGACACTTTTTCTATATATCGCCACAAAGTAGACCGTGGCACATTTTATTGTACTGCCGCAGCTCTCACGGATTTGTTTTCCAACCTTACTGCTTTGATCACCTGAACGGCATCTTCCAAATCAAAGTTGCCTCTATCAGACGTTCGCTTGAAGCGAGAAGTTCTAAAAACAAACCATATTCTAGTGCGACCACGAATTTTAATTTTTAATTGTTATTATAATTATATATTTTTTACTAGCTGACCCGGCCACGCGTTGCTGTGGTTAACCTATACTTTAGCAACATGTGGTGAAATTGTAGGTTATATGAAACGTTTGGAAGTTTGACATAGCGCCATCTATTGAATACTTACTCAATCCAGTCAACAGATGTCACCATCTGTTAGAATCGTTTGGAGCTAACAGATAAAGACAAATAATTTGCAATAAAATAATATTGCGATCATAAATTGAGATGTAAGCTATCCTATCTTTCAAGTTGGATCAAACTGCACACGGTGTACAAATTTGATTAAAATCGGTTAAGTAGTTTAGGAGTCCATCGCGGAGGAACAACGTGACACATAATTTATATATATATTAAGAAGATTAACCGACTTCAAAAAGGAGGAGGTTATCAATACAACCCGTATATTTATTTATTTATATGTTTATAATTTTATTTAGCGATGTTCACGCATAATTTCATATTGCGTGGACCGATTTTGATAATTTTTAGTTCGTTTGAAAGAATATACTCTCCAGGTGGTCCTTTTGTAAATTTTATCAAGATGTGATGATCTAGTCGGAAGATACACAACGAAATGCTTAAACAATTCCACAATTTTACATTTTTAGTTAGATAACTAGAAAAATAAAAATTATTTATAAATATTATATAATATATAATAAAAGCAAAGGCCGGTAAAATTATTTATAATAAATACAAATCTCATTTAAATTATGATAGATGTGTTGTATATATTTAGCAAATGACATTTTCTTAATTTTTGAATAATACACTTTCTCTAATAATTATTATTATTGTTTATTGTATATTAGCTATAAAAATATACTTTCAGGTGATAACAAATTCTGAATGGTCATAACAAGGGCTAAAATATGCTTCTTTTGGTGTTACAAATGTGTATGGGCAATTCTTGTGAACGTATTTTTTACCGGTATTATGTTTTTTAGGATAAATTAAAATGTATCAAGAAGAGAACTAAAAAGTAAATAATAAAATAATTAAAAAAAAGTTGAACCGACTTCAAAAATAAAAGCACAAAAAAGTATGAAATAATTTTTTTTAAATAAACTATTTGATTTAATAAAAATCAGTAGTTACCATGTAAGAAATATATGAATGTATCTATAAAATATTAAAATTTAGCTATCTATCCAAATTACGATCAATTATCTTGATGTCGGGGCGCAAATCTCAATGCAATTACGGAAAAAATATATCGGAAACAATGAAATATTCGTAATAAAACACAATAGACATATACTTTTAAAAAAATTAAAACGATTCTCGTATCTTCGATATTGCGAAGAAGCAAATATATAACTGTCGTTGTCGTTCTTTAATTATAGATACGTTTGAGAAGAGATCTAATTAAATAAACAAAACCAATATAATGATGCACTAATTTACAAAGAAAGCAATGCTTATGTTATTTTATGTGAAAATTAGTGATATACCTAACGTAAAAGCAATATGTGTCTATGAAAAGAATTAAATGATAAAATTAAACCTATTCCTAAGTAATACATATAAGCTAAAAATTAATATAGGTAGATACCAATACCAATTTGCGCCCCGGCATCAAAAGAATTGATCGTAATTTGGATAGATAGCTAAATTTTAATATTTTATAGATGGGTCATTCTTAGTCAACTCTATCAGAGAAAAACGCTACTTTTACGGATTTTCATAATTTTCACATATGTTGTTAAACTTTCTCAAATAATATAACTTTCATTCATCATTTCGCAAAATTTTCAGTTTTTTGAAAATGACGCGTATTTTAAGTTTTGCAGACATGACGCATATGCATTTAAACAATAATTTTTATCTCCGGATGTACTTATCGTAGCGAATTGATTTTTTTTTAGTTTTGTTCACAAAAGAACGATCTTTTTGGACATTTTGTCCGTTTTTAAGTAAAAAAAATTTTTTGATTATTTTTTGTACAATTAAATTTTTTTTTTCAAATTTGAACCTGAGGTCAGCTTTTTAAAAATCTGAAAAAAATCAGAAATATTGCTTATAGTATTCTCTATCATCCCTGCAAATTTTATGCTGGACTTATTTATAATGGCTTCAAAAAAAAAATTTTAGGTTGTTGTATATAGGTTACGCGCACTATACATTGATTTGTCGTAATGAATTCGGGTGAAAATGTTTAAATCAATGTTGTTTGTGTGTAATCTATGGAATTAATAAATTGATTTCGAAATAAAGTGATCATACAGGGTGTTTAAAACTGTTTATTTTATGTACTCATTAAGATATATATGTTTAGTATAAATGTACATTTCTACTTATTTTTTGATAAGAAAATTAATAATTCTTGTGTAATTTCTCAAAAATAAAGTCTTTAAAATCTCATATATTACCTCTAGTATTGTTTATTACATATAATACTGCAAGATGGTTACTATAAAAACGACTTTTATAATTATTTTAATTAAAAAATATGAATACCCTAATTTTTAATTAGATTTTGGACGAAGTTTCTAAAATCAAAGAAAAACATCTCTAAGGTTTTATATTAGTACTGAATATTATATATTAGTCACATTAAAATCAATTATAAAAAAATATTCTATATATTCTTAATAAGAATATAGAAATTATTAATACTAAATTTATAATACCAAAAGGTATTGGTGGATGATTAAATGATAGTTTTTTGTATCATTTCAATATATTTAATGGTGAAATAATTTTTAATAAAATTAAGGATTCTATTTTTTATTAACTACAATTAAAGCAGCTTTTCAAGTGACCACATATAATATAATTAATATATATAATACTAGAGGTAATATATGAGAATTTAACGACTATAATAGTGAGAAATTACACAAGAATTATTAATTTTCTTATCAAAAAATAAGTAGAAATGTACATTTATACAAAACATATACAGGGTCCTCCAATAGTGCGTCCGGCATTGTTTTACGCCCAAACTATTGAAGATAGAGTTTTAGGATAAAAAATTTATTATATATATTGACCCTAAAGAATTTCAGGAAAATATTTTCAACCCCCTAAAACCGCTCCTTGAGGGGTAGTTTGAGGGGTACATACCCGTTTCTCAGTTAAATCAAATGGAATGGTATATCAAAAAGTACATATCTGTAAAGATCATAAAAAAATAAGAAACTTTCGTAAAACAAAAATTTTCATACTTTCAATTGTTTAAGAAATATGGCGACTTTTTCTCAAATTTTAGGGTTTCACTAAAAGTGCTCTAATTTCGTTAAAAATTAATGGAATTTTATTATCTTTTCAAATTTAGAAAGTAGAAATAATGAACTTTGTAAAGATGTATGACTATTTGTGATTTTGATAGTTTAAAGTGTCATACGCGATGTATCAAAAATTCAAAAGTTCAACTAGGGATAATTCGAAATTTTCAAATACAATGGTATATCAATTAGTACTTTTTCTTAAAAAGGATATGTAAATAAACAACTTTTGTTAAGAACATTTAAAATTTAAAATTATAATTTTAAAATTGGAAACTGAAAATTAAAATTTTTAATTTTAATTTTTTTTTTATTAAAAACTGTTTATTTACATAACTTCTTTAAGAAAAAGTACTAATTGATATACCATTGTATTTAAAAATTTTGAATTATCCCTAATTGAACTTTTTAATTTTTGGTATGTTGAGTATGACACTTTAAACTATTAAAATCTCAAATAATGATACATCTTTACAAAGTTCATTATTTCTACTTTCAAAATTTAAAATAATAATAAAATTCCATAAATATTTAACGAAGTTAGAGCACTTTGAGTAAAACTCTAAAATTTGATAACAAGTCGCCATATTTTTTAAACAATTGAAAGTATGAAAATTTTTGTTTTACAAAAGTTTCTTATTTTTTCATTATCTTTACAAATATGTACTTTTTGATATACCATTCCATTTGATTTTACTGAGAAACGGGCATGTACCCCTCAAACTACCCCCCAAGGAGCGGTTTTAGGGGGTTGAAAATATTTTCCTGAAATTCTTTAGGGTCGATATATATAGTAAAATCTTTATCCTAACTCTCTATCTTCAATAGTTTGGGCGTAAAACAATGCCGGACGCACTATTGGAGGACCCTGTATATCTTAATGAGTGAAATTTTTTTTTTTTGAAGCCGTTATAAATATGTCCAGCATAAAATTTGCAGGGATGATAGAGAATACTATAAGCAATATTTCTGATTTTTTTCAGATTTTTAAAAAGCTGACCTCAGGTTCAAATTTGAAAAAAAAAATTTAATTGTACAAAAAATAATCAAAAAATTTTTTTTACTTAAAAACGGACAAAATGTCCAAAAAGATCGTTCTTTTGTGAACAAAACTAAAAAAAAATCAATTCGCTACGATAAGTACATCCGGAGATAAAAATTATTGTTTAAATGCATATGCGTCATGTCTGCAAAACTTAAAATACGCGTCATTTTCAAAAAACTGAAAATTTTGCGAAATGATGAATGAAAGTTATATTATTTGAGAAAGTTTAACAACATATGTGAAAATTATGAAAATCCGTAAAAGTAGCGTTTTTCTCTGATAGAGTTGACTAAGAATGACCCAGATACATTCATATATTCCTTACATGGTAACTACTGATTTTTATTAAATCAAATAGTTTATTTAAAAAAAAATATTTCATTTTTTTTTGTGCTTTTATTTTTGAAGTCGGTTCAACTTTTTTTTTTTAATTATTTTATTTTCGTTAATTTTTTCAGTGATATCATTATTTCATTAGAATTTTTTTTTCGAGAATTTTTTAATTTTTTTAATTTTCAATTCTACAATTAGGTACAATTTATATGTAGATCATCACAAATTACTTTTATAACGAAAATTAATCAATTTTATGTTTTGCGGACCGAAAAACTGACAAACAATTATTTCCTTGATTGAAAGAAAAAACAATGTGTTCAAACCCTGACTACAAGCGTCATTTTATATCGCTACACGGTACATACAAACAGATTATAATTTAAAATTTTCCCTTTGGGAACTTATTGACGATCAACTACATAATATAAATATATACTTACTTTGACATTGACATGTTTCCCGCCCGAGTTTCAAGGCCTTTTTCATGAACGCTACAAAACTTTTCGATGTACCTAAAACAAAACGATAGCACAAAACTTTTTTCGAGCACTCTTTGACACGAGCGATGCACTGAAAAGTTTGCTATCACCAAGAGTAGTAATGCCACGCTTTGACTTTAGTGGCGCAAAGAGTCGTAGACAAAATATAGCAGTGCCCCAACCCTGACGACATTCCCCTACATCAGTGGTTTCCAAACTTTATGTAACTGCGCCTCCCTTAATAAAATGTAATCTTGCCATGCCCCCCCCCCCCCTTACTTCATAAAATAATAGACATATTTTTAAAAGGTATAAAATATTTTATTAAAAAAATATTATATTCTTCATTTCGATTCAACTAAAACTGAACTAGGGGTTCTCTCGGAACTTTTTGTTTGAAAAATCGCATACTATTTCTATTAGATTTTCGTCTTTAATAATTGTCAGTCTAAAACAAAACAGTAATGTGCCTTTCAGAAACAGATAATATATTTTAAAAAATAATAAGTTTATTTATAAGAAAATATTTTTTTTAATTTATATACCTTAATGTTATGTTATGAAAATTAAACTTTTCGCGCCTCCCCTTGCACTAGTCTGCGCCTCCCCAAGGAGGCGCGCCTCCTAGTTTGGAAATCACTGTTCTACATATTGGATCTTGCACGCAATTACATAAGACTTTATGTATTTTTATAAAATTAAAAAATTGTACGTTACCTTGAATTTTTTCCTGAACATTAGTCGACTCGTTCTCGGCAGTATCAGTAGGCTTTGGTTATGTGAGTATTTCATACATCGAAGAAGGAACTATATCCCCCTCAAACCAATTAAAAACATATTGACCATTGATCAAATTCTAACCATTATTTTCAGGTGTAAGAATTGTTGGCCTTTTTAAGTGACTATTCCGCCAAATATTTGTAATATAACGAGTTCTTATTAATTGTTGTCGCAGTTCACGTTGGCACGGAGGTTAATTTAATGAATCGTAACTGATAAGTTTTTTAGTAAATATTTTAGTACCACCAGGGCCGGATTTAAAGGTCTAGAGGCCTCGGGGCAACAAAGGAGTGGAGGCCCCTTGGCCCCAAATTATTTTCCAAATAAAATGAACAATTGTTTCCAGTCGAGTTTTCCTATAAATAATTTATTGTGAAACCAAGTATAGATTCTTTTATTATTTAACGAACATATAAATATAATCGGAAACAAGAATTATCTAAAATTAAATTTTAGCGTTAACGAACGGAACTTTCCGAGCTTTTTTCGCCGAAAAATCGTTGATGATTTCGTTGAAATCCAGTTCCCGAAGCAAATCACTTTCAATGCTCAGGAGAGAAAGCTTTGATAGACGGTTTTGTCCCATCGTGGTTCGAAGCCTGTTTTTTATAATTTTCATTTTTGAAAATGAGCGCTCTCCAGTGCAATTTGATACCATTAAAACCAAATACATTCTCAATGCAATTTCAAGGTTTGGGAATGTAGCTCTGAAATTTTGATCTTCGAGAATTTGGTAGTAAAATAGTTCCTGAGATTGGTCTTTTCCATAGTCTTTTTGTATGAGTCGATCAAAGATACAAATTGAACCAACTCATTACCAAGACTAGGTTCTAAATCATCCTGATAAACTTTCACCAATGCCTCTGCTGCAGCGTGCAAATTTTCAGCATCCATCTTCTCGACGTGATTAAGAAATCCAAATCTCGAACGTACAGCTTCATAGGCATGCAATCTTTCGGTAAGAGAAACACATAGCTGGTCGACCACTGGGATAAAGGCGGATACTTTGTATTTTTCCTTCGGTGACAGATTTGCGTCTTGTGCTTTCCCGTAATCGAGCGGATTCAGCCTCACGTTTCTCGTTCTGGTGCGTGATTGTACGTATTCGTCAGTCTGAGATATTTTTTTGGAAGCTTCCTCGTATTTATCAAAATCGTTTCTTTTGGATTCCACGAATGATTTCAATGATTCTAATGCACGCATTGCCGATTCAAGAATCATTTTTGGGTCTTGCAACATCTTGCTTGTAGCGTTGAATCGCTCCAAGATGTCGTTCCAAAAGATTGCAAATAAAGCGGTTTCGAGACCACGCATCTTCTGTAGAAGGTGCGCTGCTTCATTCCTCGCGATGTCTTTTTGCTCTTTATCGGAAGATATGCTGGTTAGAGCTTCTTCGATTTCCGAATAGCCGTCGACTATGGCTTTCGTAGCTTCAGCTTGACAAGACCAACGAGTGTCACTAAGCTTTTTCAAGACGTAAAACTGTCCGTTTTTTTCTTCGATAATTTCTTGATCAGAATTCCGTATCGTTCTGTACTTGCTGTGAAAAACGTATATAAATTCTGAATGAAATCAAAGAATTGAACAGCTGATGGACAAGAGTTGGCAGCTGCCTTTCCAACTAAATTAAGAGAATGGCCACAACATGGTACAAACGCCGATAAATGATTTTTCTCCAAAATAAGAGCCTGCATCCCTTTGTATTTTCCACTCATGTTTGCAGCATTGTCGTACGATTGGCCGCGACAATCCATAATATCTATTTGATGGTCACCTAAAAATTTGAGTAGAGCGTTTGCTGTGGCTTCGCCAGCATGACCGCAGTTAGGTAAAAAGGTGAGAAATCTTTCTTTTGGCGTCGATCCTTCCATATATCGAACAACTATAGTTAGTTGATCGATGTGAGATTCGTCGGGAGTAGAGTCCACTGATACAGAATAATATTTGGATTTTTTTATCCTGCACACTATTTCAGTTAATACTTTATCACCCATAGAACTGATCAGTTCTTCGCAAATCGTGGATGAAAGGTAATTGACATGACCACTACCTTTGTTTGCATACTCTTTCAAATGGGTTGCCAGGATTGGTTCATACTCGGCTAACAATTCCAAAATTCCCAGGAAATTTCCATTTCTCGATGAGCCAACAATTTCATTGTCACCTCGAAAGGCTAATCCACGTTCAGCAATGAATTTGATGGTACTAACGATAATTCTGAGAATTTTTCGCCAATACTCGATTTGTAGTGCCTCTTGCATCGCTAGCTCTTGATCGATGCGTCCTGTGACTTTTCCCCGTTGCACATTGGTTTGAAATCACGAAAAGCTGGCCATAATATGAAGATATTGTTTGATTGCAGCGAAACTCGGTATATGGGGATTTTCGAGGTCGCTGATTACGAATATGAAGTCAAATTTTAGGAAAACAAAATGACGGATTCAAAATGGCGGACGACTTATTGCAAAACTGTGTCTATTTTCACGAAACTAGGTATATGGGGGCTTTCAAATACGCTGATAACGAATATAAAATCAAATTTTTGAAAAACAAAATGGCGGATTCAAAATGACGGATAACTTAGTGCAAAATGGTGTCTATTCTCACGAAACTCGGTATATGGGGGCTTTCGAATGCACTGATTACAAATATGTAGTAAAATTTTTGAAAACAAAATGGCGAATCCAAAATGGCGGACGAATTACTGGAAAACCGGGTCTATTCTCACGAAACTCGGTATATGGGAGCTTTCGAGTGTGCTGATTACAATTATAAAGTCATATTTTTAGAGTTATTGCATACATATTACAAAGTTTTACATAGGTGAACACTTAAAATTAGTAAAATAACAAGTTACATATATAGGTACAGTAAAATTTTTATTACAATGAATATTTCATAGGTAAAAATTTATTGATATAAGAAGTTACATATATATACAGTAAATTTTTTATTACAATACATCGAAAGATTACTTGTGTACATAATTTTTGATTGAAAATTCTAGTTGGGGTATAGGAAAGTAGGGTTAAAGTAATTAACAACTATTACAACTATATTATCATTTAAATGTGGTTTCACGACACATTTACTACGTTACTACGCCACTGTCTTCACAGTACATTTTAGATTGTACAAAAGTATAATTGAAGTAATTTTATAAAACTTGATCTAATATAATGCTACTATCTGTATATACGATATTTCTACATTCTCAGACATCATTGTACTAAATCTTACCTAAAAACCTAATAGGCACTATTCGGCAGCCAATTCTTTGATATGTTTTAGAAAAATGTTTAATCAACAGTATAAAGTTGGTTTCAAGGCAGGATGTATCAAGAGTTTTGACTTATTGCTTTTTTTATCTCGAGTTTTTAAAAATCAATCACCAAAATTACGTTGAAAAGATCATTAATTGACTCAATGACATGATGTATAAATTAATTTTGATCAATAGATTAATATTGTACTCACCTTCAGGAAAAGAATCCATTTCAAACATTTGAAAAACTTTTACTAATAAACTTTTTATCCGCGTTTGAAAAAACTTATTTTCCACGTGTTCACAAGATCAGTTGTTATGCGCTCGGTAGTTACAAAAGAACTGAATATTACAGGTAGGTAGGGACACGTGACCTTGTCTATTGCAGGTAATACATAAACTAGATGTACCACTACAGCTATTCCAATAGTTAAAAGTCCCTATATAAAAAAACGACTTTTGGCGAGCTTTTCGTGATTTCAAACCAATGTGCGTTGCACTAAACTCATTACTGATTCCAAATGAGTCTTCAAAATCTCATGTTCACATAGACGATCGGATGCATGCTTCCAGTCACTGAAGCCTTCTCCACTGAGTTTGGTGTTTTGAGTGGACATAATTTTTTTCTAATTCTTGGGTCTGATATTCAGTTATAGAAAATTGTGTGGTGTCGCCTGATGAAACCTCAGCCTCAGGATGATCTTGGATAATATCGACCACATCTCTATTTTCTGTTGAATCTCTTGTTGTTTTTTTAGGATCTTGAGAGATTTCTTCTTTATTTAACGACGTAAAAAAACTGGTCAATTTGGGTGTTTTAGCTAAAGTTTCTTCTGATTTCTTGACCCGTTTTGCTTGCAATTTCCTCTTCTGAGAGCCACTAGCAAAAACTCGAGGAGTTTTGTGACGATCACTCATGATTCCACTATGAGAGAAATGTTAAGAAAACATGCTTAATGATTAAATAATTAACTCACAATTAATACAATTTTTTAACATACTAGGACCGAAAGTTTGACAGTAATTCGAAAAAAGAAAAAAAAAGTGTGGTTGCGATAGACAAGCAGACATACAACTTTTTTTTGTAATCATAACAATATGTTCAATGAAAATAAAATTCGAGGTCCAAATCATTATTTAGCAAAACATAATAATTCATTTTATTAATAACAACTCAGCCAGATATAAAATAAATTTTGAAGGGCCTCAATTTATGTTTGTTTTGAAACTTAATACGAAAATTTCTATTCTAAATAATGTTTGTTCCCAATTTACAGTACAATTTATTGCAAATCACTAATAATAATACATCCCATTTTATGATATCGAAATAAGCAGATATCTAAAAAATTTTGTATTTTTTTTAACCGATAAATTGTTATGAGAACGACTACAGCAGATGTCCGACTCGTTTTTTCTTAATTTATCAACAATTTGATAATTACAAAAATAATAAAATGATAATTTTTTTCTAATTCTTCATATGCAATTTTTTGAATTTGTTGTAGAATGATTTAGTTTATATTTATATTTAAATTTTCAAAAATTCATTGTTCGCTGATTTCAATGTGTTTAAATCAAGCAAACATTAATGAATATGTATAATTAAAAAACCAATTAATTAAATCTTTATAAATGCAATATAAAAAATGACTGTGGCTAAAGGTACGACAAACGACAAACGTACGAAGGTTGGAAAGTGAAAGTTTTTCAAACACTCGTGTAATTATATTCACTTTCCGACCTCCGGATGTTTACGTTTGTCGTACCTTTAGCGACTACCTAAAAAAATGCACATTTAGAAAATTAAAAATTTAGTACGTGGATTTTTTCAAATTTAATTTCAATTTGCAATTTATTTATTTACTAAGTTTCGTCACACATTGCAGTGGACATCTTCAGGGCTCTTGTAACAGTGCAACTGGAGGTGAGCGTTAGTGGGTCTTAAGTACCGGTGCGGGCAGCGGTGGGCGGGGGCTCGAACGCACCTGATCGGTGCGCGCTGTACCCTCTTCCCTCGTGCCGTACACTGGGCTCTACGGTGGGAGGTAGTGTTGTAAACAGGTGTCGCCAGGCGCTGCTCAGCTGATAGCCGTCATCTCTGTTAATGTTGTTGGTATTTTTGAGAATCTCGATAGATTCTCGGATGATGCGGGGGTAGTTACTAGCTGTTCTCGCCAGGACCTCGGTCTCGTCGAAACGGATACTGTGGTTTTGCGAGTGCGCATGCTCTGCCAACGCAGACTTGTCTACTTGTTTTAGACGTGTCTGTCTGGCGTGCTCTTGCACCCGTGTCCCTATGGTCCGTCCGGTTTGACCGATGTATACGACCCCACAGCTGCAAGGAATCGAGTACACTCCTTCAGTGTGTAGTGGTATGTGGTCCATGGGGTTCCTAAGTTTCTGAGATACTTTGTTGGGTGGCGTAAAAATGGGTTTTATGTCATGTCTTCTTAGTAATTTGCCTAAACGGTCTGTAGTACCGCGTACATACGGAAGTATGGCCGTGGATACGTATTCGGGATCCGGTTTCGGCTCGTCAGTCTTGGGGGTAATTTTGTCTAGTATGGCCCCGCGATGTCCCGGGTTCTGTAACCGTTCAGCTTGAGAGCTGCGGTGACATTATCCAGTTCACTTTGGAGGTTGGAGGAATGGGAAATAGAGAACGCTCTGTGGACCAGAGAATTCACTACTGAGCGCAACTGGGAGGGATGGTGGTGTGACGACGCATTGAGGTAGCGGTTGGTATGTGTGGGTTTGCGATACACACTGTGTATTAGCGAACCTTCAGGGGTACGTTCCACCAGGGCATCTAGAAAAGGCAGTTTGCCTTCAACTTCTGTTTCCATAGTGAAACGGATGTTTGGGTGCTGGCTGTTCAGGGAGTAGAGAAAAGAGGGGAGGGTGTCCCGTCCATGGGGCCAGATGACGAAAGTATCGTCGACATATCTGTACCAACATGTCGGTTTGAGCGGAGTGTGTTCGAGGGTTTCGGTTTCGAATGCCTCCATGAATATGTTGGCAATAACCGGAGACAGAGGGGATCCCATGGCGGTACCTGATACTTGTTCATATTATTCACCTTGATAGAGAAAATATGTCGAAGAGAGACACGCTTGGATGAGGTCTGGGAGGTCGGCTGCCTGGTCGTGGGGGCCCAAGATTTGATTAATGATGCTAATCGTGTCCTGGACCGGCACCTTGGTGAACAGAGATTCCACGTCAAAACTCACTAAAACGTCACCTGGGTTGGTTTTGAGAGTTTTCAGGATTGACACGAAATGTGACGAGTTCCTGATGTGGTGTGGGGACTTACCCACAAAAGGTTGTAGCGTGTTCGACAAAAATTTGGCCAGCTTATAGGTGGGTGAACCTATAGCACTGACAATGGGGTGGAGGGGGGTGTTGGGTTTATGGATTTTCGGTAAACCGTAAATCCGTGGAACCCGAGAGTCCTAGGGGAGGATGGTTTTCTGGGTGGTGACGGGAATAGTGCTGGAGGACTTAATCAAAGTTTTGATATAAGTCTCAGTTTTGGTGGTCGGGTTGCGTTTCAGTTTCTTGTACGTCGTCTCGTCGGCGAGTAATGCGTCCATTTTATTGTGGTAGTCGGAAGTGTCGAGGATCACAGTGGCGTTACCTTTGCCCGCAGCGAGAATTATAATATCCTCGTCGCTGTTAATGTTTTTAAGGGCTTCCCTTTCGCCTCGTGTGATGTTGGGTTTAGGGGGTTTCGCATTTTTCAGGATCCTACTTTTTTCATGACGGATATTCTCCGCCACGTCCCGGGGGACCTTACTTAATGCTGATTCCACACTACACACAATCTCCTCCGTAGGAACCCTCCTCGGGGTGATAGCGTAGTTCGGTCCCTTAGCCAAAATGTCAGTGGCGTCCTGGGGGAAGGGTTTGCTCGATATGTTCACAACCGTGTGAGCGGAACTGGTCGGTGGTCTGGGTTTCTGTGTCTTGTGAAGTCTGTCGTATTTCTGTATGTGTTTTTGTGTTATAGTGTGTGCGGTCTTGTCGGTTTGTTTGTGTGTGATGTCGTCTATTTTGTCAAAGTGTGTTGTCGTCAAAGTATTACTCAACTTCAAGTGCAGGTTATATAACTCTTTGTTGATTTGGTCGAGTTTACGACGCGTGTCCGTGATGCGCTCTCTGGTTAGAGCCATACTGGTACGTGTGTAGATCTTGTTCGCCTGCTGCGTATGAAATTGAGGTTTTATCCTCAGGAACGCTGGGATAACCCCGTTGTCCCGGCATCTTTGTAAAAATGCCAGGGAACAGAGAAGCTTGGACCGGCTAGTACGTAACTGTTCAAAGTTTTCCGGCTATCACATCTGTTTATCTGTAAATGTCAATGCTCTTTTGACGATTCCGTTATCATGTTATTTTTATAATTTATTATCTTTGTAAACCATTTTGAACCTATGCTTCCATCTTTGTGTTTAATAATTGTTAAGTCTAAAACATTAATTGAGTTTTTTTTTTTTCAATTTCAACAGTTAATTTTAAATTAAGGTGATATTTGTTAAACTGGTCAACTATTTCTTGTATTTTATCTTTTGGTATGCATGTTAATATGTCATCAACAAATCTTTTAAAGAATATGGGTTTGAATTTTAATTTATTAATTACGTCATCTTGTAGTTCTTCCATTACTAGATTAGCTAGTGTGCATGATAATGGTGAACATATACTGGTTCCATTAATTTGTTGATAAAACATATTGTTAAAGTTAAAATAATTAGAATTACAGCAGAATTTTAGGCCATTTATGAATTAATTCATTGGTAGTTTGGTAAAATTTTTAATATGTTCCCATTTTTTTGTAATAATCTCATAAACTAGATCAAGAGGAATATTAGTGAATATGCTTACAACATCTAATGAAATAAGAATATGATTTTCTGGAATTTTTATGTGTTTTATAAATTTATGAAAAGTCCATGAATCTTTTATTTGGTATTCATTTGTGTTTATTATATTATCTAAGATGGTAGCATATAATTTTGATAGATTGTAGTTTGGTGAATGCAATTAGTTATGAATCAATGCTTGGATTTTTATTGCGTCGCGTCTAGCTGTTATATTCCTTTGCTGTGCAATAAGCGTAGAGCAATTCTGCAGTTTTCGGATAAAAAATTTTATTTGGCGGTAAAAGTATACGTCACAGGGTTGACAGAGCGGCGTACAATAATAAACAAAAATGGCTTCGTTTCAACATATGGTTGAATAATATTATCCAAAAACGGATTTTATGTTTCTTTAGTTAGCTTTCCAGATTTTGTGGCGGTAACATACACGGATGTTGTTCCATGAGTTGGTTCACATCTTGTTTCACTCGATGACCGAATTTTCCGCTAACTTCTTCAAGGCAGATGAAGACTGTTGCAGGAGTTTTCCGGAAAACGTTAAACCGTATTGGGTGGTATATGAATGTGTCAAGTGATGCAATTGGTTGACAGCAAGTTCCGTAACTTTTTCACCTCGGTGCGATAATGTTCCTTTTCTGCTGATGTGGTGTTCGCATTCAGTTTTCACAAAATCAGGGTCGAAGTGCAGAATTAAAGCAGACGCCTGATGTTGAAACGTCTCTGCACTTTGCACGTGTTATAATAATAATAATAATATATATTTCATTCTTTTAAATACATTATAATGCATGGAATAAGTCTAGACAATGGAATAAGTATAATAAGTATATAAGAAAAAATTAAAATTAAAATTATAATTAAAATATGTTGGTGATTTTAATTATTTAAGAACTCATCTATAATAATAATAATAATTCAAATTTATTCAGAAAATCACCTAGTACAGGTATTGAGTATGTCACAAAAAAAGAAATTATTTATAAGTGCAATTAAAGTTAAGCTCAAAATTCCTCGATTTTATAGTTACACTTGTCCACCAAGAGTAGCTTGAATTTCTTTTTAAATATTTGTAACGGGAGATTTTTAATTTCCTTTGGGAGTTTGTTGTATATTTTTATAATCGAGTTATGAACTCCATTATGAATAATATTTAAACGAGATTGTGTAGTTTTAAGATCACTTCTATTTCTAGTATTGTGCTCATGGACATGTACATCATTAATGAATAGTTGTGGATACTTTTTAAAAAATATCATACATTCATAGATGTACAAATCTGACAGTGTCAGTATTTGTAAATTTTTAAAATGGGGCCTACAGGAGGTATGTGTACTTAGGTTGCATATCGCACGTATACAGCGTTTCTGGGCTATAAACAGATCCTTTGTATGGCTGGAGTTACCCCAGAAGATAATTCCGTAGGTTAAATTGGATTGTATGTATGCGTAGTAAATATTTAGTAATATATCTTTCGTTGCTTTGTATCTAAGTGTTCTTAAAAGATAACAGTATTTATTAATTTTTTTAGTAAGGTTATCAATATGCTGTTTCCATGTCAGTTTTTTGTCAATAAAAATACCTAAGAATTTTGTACATTCAACTGTCGTTATTTCTTCATTTAGAGATAATGTTTCTTCATTGCTACCGTATGTACCAAATTTAATATACTGAGTTTTGTCAATATTCAATTTTAAGCTATTATTTTGAAACCATTCGTGTAATTTACTTAATGAGTTATTTATATGTTGTGATATTGAAGTAGATGGTGGCTTTTTGAAAATGACTGCAGTGTCGTCCGCAAAGAGTAGCATTTTGTCATTTAAAATTTCAGGTAGATCGTTTATGAACAGAAGAAATAATATAGGCCCTAATATAGATCCTTGGGGAACTCCTCTATTTAGTGTTATACTCTCAGATTTCGATTTGATAATTTGATTGTTGGTGATTGTACTAATTTGTGATTGATTTTCTTTCTGATAGATATGATTGAAATAGTTTTAATGTATTACCTCGTATACCTTGCCTAAATAATTTGTTTAGTAAGAGATCTATATGAACAGAGTCAAATGCCTTAGAGAGATCAAATATATATAGAATATAGAATAAATATAGAATAATAATAATAAATTAATAATTAATAAATAATTAATAAATAAATAAAATAATTAATAAATAAATAAAGAATAATATAGAATAAAAACAATGTTCCAACAAGAATTTTGTCAATTCTGTTTTAATATTTTTGACTGATAATGATTTTATGTTTTCTGGTAATTTGTTAAAAATTTTTACTATAGTATTGTATGGTCCCTTATATATGGTGTTTATTGTTGTTTGTTTCAGTTTCAATTGGTGTTTATTTCTCGTCGGGTATTGGTGAATCTGAATACTATCTACAAAAAGATCTGGATATTTTTTTACGAAAATGACACATTCTAAAATGTATAGTGCCGCCACTGTTAGTATTTTAAATTTCACAAAGAGGGGACGACATGAATCTTGTGGTCCACTTCTCGACATAATTCTAAGACATTTTTTTTGTATATTAAGTATTGAGGAAATATGGACAGAGCCACCCCAGCACAGAATACCGTATCTGATATTTGACTCTATATAAGCATGGTACGTTGTAAATAATACGTTATCAGGGACTTTATCAATAAGCGAACGAATTAGGTAAATGTATTTTGTAATTTTATGTTTTATATAATCAACGTGGTGTTGCCAATTAAGGTCTAGTGTAATAGTGTAGCATCCTGCATCAGTAACTTCTCCTTTTGGGACAGTTCACTCGTTTTCCGCCAATGAATTTTGCAACGATGCTCATATATCTACAAAATAACAAATTGTATCAGTTATTTATTTTTTATGTATACAGGGTGTCCCATTTTAATCTATCACCCCCCTAATTTTTTTTATCTATCAATTAAATCAAAAAATGCTTTAAATAAAAGTTGTTTGGTTTTGAGGGGGACCCAAAATGGCGTTATTAGTTGTTTTTTTTTAGGACGTCTTCATGGTCAAATAGGCCCAACTTTTTTTTTCAAATGGAAACCTATATTTTTTATTACAATATCTTATTGTTTGGAAAAAAACAAGTAGCTTTTGTTTCAAAAAAATTTTTGTATGACTTCATTTTTTTTTTAATATTCAACAAAATAATTTTAGATTTTTATTAATTTTTTACTCGAAACCTATTAACTTTAGAGGAAAAGTGTAATAAACAAAAAATGTTTATTTTAATACGATATAACTAGGAAAATTATTTCAGATTTTTTTCTTTTATTTTTTATTTGCTTTAATATTTTGAAGAGCAAAAGTTAACAAAAAATCCTGATATCATTTTCCTAGTTATATCAGATTAAAATAAACATTTTTTGTTTTTTACATTTTTCCTCTAAAATTAATGGGTTTCGAGTAAAAAATTAGTAAAAATCTAAAATCTAAAATTATTTTGTTGAATATTAAAAAAAAATGAAGTCATAAAAAAATTTTTTTGAAACAAAAGCTACTTGTTTTTTTCCAAACAATAAGATATTGTAATAAAAAATATAGGTTTCCATTTGAAAAAAAAAAGTTGGGCCTATTTGACCATGAAGACGTCCTAAAAATAAAAAACTAATAACGCCATTTTGGGTCCCCCTCAAAACCAAACAACTTTTATTTGAAGCATTTTTTGATTTAATTGATAGATAAAAAAAAATAGGGGGGTGATAGATTAAAATGGGACACCCTGTATAATACAACTAGCTGACCAGACAGGCGTTGTCCTGTCTTAATTATGAATATTGAATTCGTTTACTACAAAAAAATGAAAGCGTCAGTGGAAAACTATAAGCGTTAGAAGTGAAACTTTTTTTTTATTACGGAATGCAAAAACTGTCAAAGAGGAAATAAACAGAAAATTTACTCACAACCAAAACAGAAATTATTTGTAATATAAATTAAACACCACAAAATAAGACAAACACTACAGTATAGTTGCCTACAATTATACCCGAAACCCAAGAATGCATATGAAAATCATCGCGGAAGCTTTAAAACTTGTACGCTGCCTATAATTATACCCAGAAGCCTAGATGCATACGAACATTTACTCTCTTTTTAAAAAAAGGGAGGGGGGAACCCCCCCCCCCTTTTCCCATAGGAGGCCCCCTATGTTTCAAATTGGATCAAACTGCACACGGTGTACAAATTTGATTAAAATCGGTTAAGTAGTTTAGGAGTCCATAGCGGAGGAACATGTGACACGTAATTTATATACAGGGTCCTCCAATAGTGTGTCCGGCATTGTTTTACGCCCAAACTATTGAAGATAGAGAGTTAGGATAAAAATTTTACTATATATATCGACCCTAAAGAATTTCAGGAAAATATTTTCAACCCCCTAAAATCACTCCTTGGGGAGTAGTTTGAGGGGTACATGCCCGTTTCTCAGTAAAATCAAATGGAATGGTATATCAAAAAGTACATATTTGTAAAGATAATGAAAAAATAAGAAACTTTCGTAAAACAAAAATTTTCATACTTTCAATTGTTTAAAAAATATGGCTACTTGCTCTCAAATTTTAGGGTTTTACTAAAAATGCTCTAATTTCGTTAAATAATTAAAAATTTTAATTTTCAGTTTTCAATTTTAAAATTATAATTTTAAAATTTAAATTTTCTTAACAAAAGTTGTTTATTTACATATCCTTTTTAAGAAAAAGTACTAATTGGTATACCGTTGTATTTGAAAATTTCGAATTATCCCTAGTTGAACTTTTGAATTTTTGATATTTCGCGTATGACACTTTAAACTATCAAAATCACAAATAGTCATACATCTTTACAAAGTTCATTATTTCTACTTTCTAAATTTGAAAAAATAATAAAATTCCATTAATTTTTAACGAAATTAGAGCACTTTTAGTGAAACCCTAAAATTTGAGAACAAGTTGCCATATTTTTTAAACAATTGAAAGTATGAAAATTTTTGTTTTACGAAAGTTTCTTATTTTTTTATGATCTTTACAAAGATGTACTTTTTGATATACCATTCCATTTGATTTAAGTGAGAAATGGGCATGTACCCCTCAAACTACCCCCCAAGGAGCGGTTTTAGGGGGTTGAAAATATTTTCTTGAAATTCTTTAGGGTCAATATATATAGTAAATTTTTTATCTTAAAACTCTATCTTCAATAGTTTGGGCGTAAAACAATGCCGGACACACTATTGGAGGACCCTGTATATTAAGATAAGATTACAAACCTTTCTGTTCCACGATAGAATCTAATATTTTTTAAATTTCATCCATGAACTGCATTACATAAATCGTCATCGTCTTTCTTTGTACAATATATGTATCCCTGCAAAAACTTTACATTAATATTTGTATAATGTAGCTGTCTACAACATTTGCATCTACGTCTGTTTTATTAGGTATGATAAACATGAAATCCTCTATCTCTCTTATTTCATGGTCTTGATAATAAGCTTTAAATAAGGATACTCCAGAAATAGAATCAATGGTTACTGATTGGTGCTATTTTATATGCTCATGCATATAGTGTCAAGTTCTAGTGGGGATTCTGTTATATTCATATCATGCCTGCAACCATATGTGGAATAATCACGTGTGTTAGTAGTTTTGAATATCATGAAAATCCCTATAAATGCTAAATCAGGGTATTTTGCTGAAGTCACTGGTGGTGTTATTAAGTCTTACCTGTAAATAATTACGTACCGCGACTATTACATTGCTCCCTCCTTTTAAAAGGATAAATACTTTAGATGGTTTTTTTCCTTTGCATACATACTTACATACTGCCTCAGTGACTGTCACGATCTGGAGTGTCTCACCTCTTAACCTAATTACAACTTATATCTACACGGGAAATCGCAGTCTCCCATCCTGAGCATCGGTTATAAGTGTCATCAACCAAGGTCTGAGTCTGAAAAATTTATATTTTTATTTTAAATTAATTTTAGAGTTACTATTTTTCTTATGATTAATGAGATATTCACAAATAAATTTTCTCATTATTGACCTGGAATAAATATTTTAATTGAGCTATAATAAATTAGTGAAATTTATAAAAAATATTTATTAATAATTACATAATCTTCAATGTAGATTACATGTAGTTTTCTAATTCTATGCGTAACATCACAACTGAACAAAACATACAAACTCAATAATTTCCACTCAAAACATTCCGATACAATTTCATAAGGACATATTTACATTATAATCATAGTATGTATTACAATACCATTTCATAACATTTATTATCTGTTCTTCAATAATAATTAAATGTATTTTATAAAATAATGGACCTTCTTCTGACGGCATCATATTTATATTGTGACTAATTTTATTTCAATCTTCTTCTATATCTAACCTAAAAATGAAAGATAAAAGTTCATAAATAGTTCGAAAGTATATATGTAGTACACTATATCGAGACAGAAATAAGACAAATAGGCAATAAAATCAACACGAAAAATGTAATTAATTAACCGTATATTATGATTTTTAAATAAATTATAATGATTCAACAGCTATTATATATTACTTAAACAATTTCTGTATATAACAGAATTAAATAAATAAATAACATTACACTATTTTTTAAAATAATATATTAATTAAATGAATTAACGTACTTACTTTTAATAATTATTGAACAAGTACATATACAAATAAGTATAATTTCTTCTGAACCACATGTTCTGAATAACACTTGTCAGCACGTTAATAAAGAGATTTCTTTTTGTATTATATTTTGATTTGAGTTTCATCAACATACACATATTATCACTTAAGGACACTTGAAGAGTTGACACGAATCCAGAATTTCTATTAAAATAAAATATACAAATGTATTAGAATTTTTCAAGCATACATACACAGTGTGTCCCAAAAATAACCGAACTTTTTGGATATAGAATAAAATACATATTATATTATCTTTGAAAGTTATTATTTATTCAAAATAGGTTCCATTAGACTCAATACAACGTTTGGAACGATTAACCAGCGCATGCATATATTTTTTAATGCCATTTATAGGATTGTTCTTCAGCACCTCGGTTACGGCTGCTTGAATGGCTGGGATTTCATCATAAAATGCTCCTTTCATCTTGGTTTTCAGTTTTGGAAATAGAAAATAGTCACATGGTGACAGATCAGGCGAATACGGAGGGTGGTTGATGAGAGAAATCCGTTTTTTCATCAAAAATTCGTTAACTTTTTTGGTCTTGTGAGGTGGTGCATTATCGTGCAATAAAAACAGCTGTTTTCCTGCTGGATATTCAGGTTTAACACGACCAATTTTTTTCCACAAACGATCTAAAACGCCTAAATACTATTAGCATTAACAGTTCGACCTTCTGGAACAAATTCCTTGTGGACAATACCCTTCGAATCATAAAAAGTAATCAACATTGTCTTGATACGAGACTGAAAACGCATTTTTTTTGGTTTTGGCTCGCCTTTGGACTTCCATTCAGCAGATTGACGCTTAGTTTCAGGGTCATATTTAAAGCACCATGACTCAACCAGTTATGATCGAATCAAGAAAGTCTGGATCGTTTTCAGCAGTTTCAACAATTTTCACATCTTTCATCCGATTTACATGAATTTAGGTGCGTTTGAAAGAGGATGAATGTATCTTTTTAATGCTGCAAATTTTCAATAGATGGCGCTGCATGTTGTATGATTTAAATATAAAGTTCGGTTATTTTTGGGACACACTGTGTATGTAGGTACATAATACGTTTATTAGTATAACTGAAACAATGACAATTTGAAACTTACCATTTAACAAAATATTTTTAATAAACATCAATTTATGTACTTCAAACTGTTCAAAAAAGCTTGTAAAAACGTCAATTAGAAAACTGGTATATATTGACATTACATATCTATGATACACAAAACTATATGAATTTTGCGACCATGATAATATCAGTATTAGATTGAATCAGAACAAAATCTGCGCATGCGTCATGCAAATATAGAAATTTTTACAATGTGATATTCTAAGTTTTGAAGTGTATTATATCTATATTCAATGTTATTTTCACATAAAAGATGTAATACACAATGCCAGCATAGTAAATTTATAAATAAAAACTTGTAAATTATTCTATGTGTTTAATAAAAATTCATATAAATTGTAAATCAGATATTGTTGGGATTTTTCCTAAGCTGCACTGTAAAAATTGTAGAGATTACAAATGACATTTTACTAATTTTCTAGTAAAAATTTCAATGAGCACTACAATTTTTATCATAATACTGAACCGTCCTTCCAGTACCAATAATAGCATAGTAATTTTTATTATAAAATTCTTTCAGTGCGTAAATACAACTAGAGATTTTGCTGCTTCTATTGTATGCCAAATATGTAACAATTTTTTTAATAATTAATTTTAACTCTGGTTTAAACTTTTCATTACTTATATCTGAAAATACAAGGTCGAATAGGTCTCGCAGTACAGTATTAATCATACGAGTATGAGCAGCACAACTTATGCGTTTTAGACCACTTTGTGCTTTTACATAATTTGATCCTTAATCAGTGACAAATGTTAATTTTGATAATATTACTGGGCCGTCATAATCTTTTTCTAAAAAAAAGTGCTTAAAAACCTCTTTATATATTCTCCATTTTTAGTTTCATCAATTAGAAACGGTTTATTAAACAGCACATGTGTTTGTAGCTCAAAATTTTCGTGGCCATAATGTATAGTTAAAGTAATATATGATAACATTTTAAAATCATCAGTCCACATGTCACTGGTCACCCCACACATTCCTTCTAAGATCACTGGCCAGATTTCATTAATTAAGAACTCGCGTAAATCAGTTGCTATCAGTAGAGCGTTCTTCGAAACCTTTGTTGGATGAGGTACTAAGTCTTTTTCATCAAAATCGCCTAATTAAGAGTCTATGTTTACCTACCAAGAATTGGGGTAAACCAATGAAACCATTACCTTTGATACTCTACTCTCAACAGATCGAAGATCAAGAGCATAGTATTTAACACAATGTTCAATTGCTTCTTTTTTATATATTTTTTTGTAATGCTTGTGATGTTTTTCCAAACATACATTCTTCTTTGACTAGTATCATTGTTAGTTATGTATGTTACACGTATGCAGTCATGCTCTGTGTTTGGTGTTATAAAGGCTTTTTTTGCAAGATTTTGTTTCAATAATGCAATTTCAGTAAATAATATCAAAGTAATAAATAAGAGAAAACTTACCATCAGAAATATGAACTTCTAGCTTAAATAATTGTAGATAAATTTGAACATTTTGATAAACAACTAGAGGCGCGTGTTCTGTTTGTGTCGTTATCCATGGCGGCTTGCATTTCAACACACATCTCTTCGTGCAACGAAAGATCATTTTGATTTGTTAAAGTGTTTTCTGTAACAACAAAACAATTGTGTTATTATCTAATTACTTTTTATTATTGTATTATACCGAATTTCATATTTTAGAAAGTACTTTCACGATGCATAGATTTTTTACGAGTTGAACGCGATGCTGACGCGCCCGGTTGCAAGATTATTTATTTAAAACACTATTAACATTTTCTCATATTTCCTTTGACTTGGGAGTGATACACATACAAGAGCGAGTATGACATGATATGTTATATGTTAATTTATAAACTAGCTGGTACCTTAAGGATGCAATGAACAATTTAAAATAAAAAAAAACAAGGGGGTACCACATTTATGTTATTTTATAGCACTTGTAATACCAAACAAATGTTGGATTATACACAAGTCACTATTTCAAGTGGTTTACGAGCTATTCACAAATTAAAAATTTTATCCTTATTTTCAAGGGCCCATTTTACCCCCTAAATATTAAAACGGGCACGTATAAAAAATAGGTGTCCTTAATTTTTATCTGTTTAACATTTTTACCAAGTTACACTAAAATACGAGAGTGACACCTGGGGATTTTTCCTTGTCAGCAATTTTGTAGAGAATTGATCAAGGAATACGCTGATATTATTTTCAAAATTTTCAAAGCGTGTTCTCGCCTTGAAAACCACGTTTATATAATATAATTGCTTATAAGAAATAAATGAAATTGTTTATAACAATAAAATAAATACGATATTAAAGTGACATTCAAGACCTTCAAAATGTTTTTTTATTGAAGTCTGTAGGATTAATAGAACCGGAGATATAAGCAGTTAACCCGGAGTTCGTCGCTAGGCAAATACGATCACAAACGCTCGCGACCGGGTAAAAATTACCACATTATTTATAGATACCTATTTCATTAAATGTTTATTTATATTAAAGTTTATTATTTTATTTTGTTTGTTTACACTATTAGCTATAAATAAAAAGTATTATTTATTTGAAAACACATATTTAATATTACTTAAGGCACATACATTAAAAGGAACCAAAATCTTAACTTCTTTGTTAGTAATCTTAAAAACTTAACAATTGTTACATTTTACTTCCATGTTCGAAAAAATGCAAGGTAATAAAGTGCTAAAACAAAAATAAACACTTAAAATATAACAAAAAAGTAGTTACACAAACGGTCGCTACCGAGTATTTTTCACCCATACTCACTTCACACGTCCGTAGCGACCGACGCGTGGCGTTAACTGGCAGCCGCGCGGGGAACGCGTCCTTTGTTGTTATGTAGAAAGGTATTTGAAGCGGCAAGTCGCAAGATTACGTAAAAAAGGGTGTTTTTCTTACCTCTGGTATTTTTTACCCGGTAGCGACGAACCCCGGGTTAAAACCCCGTCTTGTTTTACACAAAAATTTCGAAATTATTTCGTCCAAATTAATATTTTCAGTATGTTCATGTTCTATACTAAGTACATCCAGGGCCTTTAGACGGTATTGTGACATTTTGCTTCTTAAATAAGATTTTATTAATTTTAGTTTTGAAAATGATCTCTCTAATGTCGCTGATGTAACAGTAAGTGTCAAAAACAATTGCAAAGCCGTGCATAAATCAGGAAAACTACTTAAGATGCAACTATTGTTTATATATAAAAATTTCGCTAAATCTAGAATACTTGATAAATTTGAATTATCCGGTAACAATATAGTTTTAAAATTAATTATATTCGTTGAACTATTTGTTCATTAGGGTGTGCCAAAAAAAGGCGATATTTTTTTTTCGCTCTCAGCCCAAAATATCTCAGAAAATGCCCAAACAAAGCTCCTGTTAAAAGCGGAGCTCAAAATTCCAATTTTAAGAGGTCCTCCACGGAAGTTTTCCCATCTAAATAACATGGGAAACGAGGTTTTTTAACAGTTTTTTGTCCTGCAAACTCTGAAAAAATTATTTTTGAAAAAAATGAATGAATGGATCTTTTTGAGTATTAAATTTAGTACAAAAAGTCCCGTTGAGTCAAATTTCTATATTCAATATTTGATTTTTGACAGAGCTTTGAAGTTCAAATTTTCGCATTTTTGCATTTTTCAGCTAAACTATCCGAGTTAGGGCAAAATGTTAACTAGCAAAATTGTAGTACGGTTGACATTCTATAAAAAAGTCTCCATCGACTTTTTTGTATTATGAATAACAACAAAGTTATAGACCCATAAACATTTATTTTTTTAAATTTTCGCTTTTATGAACTAAAATATCTTACCGTCTAATCCCCGCCCACCACTGCAAACTTAAATGAAATAGAGTAATAGACTATAGTTCGTTTTTGTTTATTGTGCTATAGTTGTGTTGGAGCCCACTCAGCACAAGTTTCTAAAATCTGGATGATATCATTTTCTGAATATCTTCTAGAGTTCGTCAAAATGATATCCAAATTATATCATTTTATTTTATAGATATTCTCTACAATGATATCCAAACGATATCATTTTATAGATATCTTCTACAGTTAGTCACGATGGTATCTGAAAGATTTCTAAATTATCTCTATCCTCATAAATAGTTGCACGCGCATGCGTAGTGAATTATAAGCATCCTAGCATTTAAATTATTAATTGTTTGGACATTTCGTGAAACAGTTGAAATCGTTGAAATGTGTTGCGTGTTCCGATATGCACTGCGAGTACTGTGACTCATGACGTCACTCATGTGTACTGGATTATCGTTCCGTTTTAGATATTATACTGGATATACCGCCATTTTAAAGTCAAACGTCAAAATGAAGACGTGATATATTTATAACGATAAAGTGGCCAGATTTATCGAATTTATATGCGGGATATCCGTTTTAATACTCTTCCGCCCATATAAAGTAATATAATAAATAAATACCTCAAATATAATTTTCAATAATACCAATTCATAAAATTTTTATTGTTGCATCAATTTACTTAACTATATTATTGTATTTCAAATATAACGTATTCTTATTTACACTTTTTACTTATTCTTGATTATATGTTTCATAAATATTATTAATTCATCTTTAAAATTTACTAATGTTTTTTTAGCTTCCGTCTGTTCTTTAATAGCTAAAATTTTATTGTTATAATATTCTTTTCTAATATCACAATCTTCTGATAATTTTTTCGCATATGAAATTGTCTCGTCGACACGCTGAGTAGCTATTAAACGCATCTTGCTTAAATTATTAGTATCGTTTGTCCTATGAGGCCTTCGCTTTAAAGTCTTCTTAGAAACACTGTCAACTCCAGTGTTGTTTGGCTGTGATTGTGTTCTTATTGATTTTGGGGTGGTGATAAAGTCATTAATTAATTAATTGTGACGATATCAGAATTTTCAAAAAAAATTCCTTCGTTTTCGGTAGTGTTAGCAGCAGACCAATGAAAAATCGGTTGATCATCTTTAAAGTTCTATAAAACAAATATTTCATTAACGGTTGATATTGAAAAAAACAATGTAATGATTTTGTATAATACACTCATCAAAAAAATTAAAGGATCATTTTTAACAAGCAAATTTTTTACCAATTTTCAAACAGTTATATTTCCGTGAAAAATGATTGGATTTGCATGATCTAAAGCTCATTCGAAAGCTTGTACTTTCTAGTTTTTGAATCAAGAGCCCAATTATTTTTATCATCCCTTGCCGCTCTGGGCAAAGGGTTCAAACAGTTCAAAAAATTATCCCTTAATTTTTTTAAAACTTTGAAAGCGTAACATTTTTGCAAAAATTTTTTTACAAAAAAATCAATGACAGTTTTCGGAAGCTTGTTATTTTCTCTTAAACATGTGTTTTTTATTATCCCCGTACGATTTTTTTTGACCGCGTTATTAACTGTCAAAAATGACACTTTTGACTTTAAATTCCTGTATATCCTGAAATAATGAGCTGAAATTATTCTCTTTAAAACCGTTACATACGATTTTGTAAAGAAATATATACTAACAAAATGAATTAATTCCTCTTTGATTGATGCGTGACCTGATACTTCGGTTTGAGACATGTGGGATAAAATATCAGTTTCAGCCTGCGTAATTTGTATTTCGGAACAAGGTCCTCCTCCCGTCTTTTTCATGTGATTATTTAATACACTAGCTTTTCTTTTGGCAATACTTTTTATATCTTGGTAAGTCTTGAACAAAGAAAAAATAAATAAATTATATTTAATAACATAAATTTGTATATGTATTGTTGTGTATTAAAATGTAAAATACACTTACCCGAGGTAGCCGGATACTGCACGAATAATATATAGTTATTTTATCACTCAATTATTAGTATGTATTTAATTTTAGTATTTCAGTAAACACGCGTGCACTGCACTTATTTGTTCGGAAGTGTACTTATCAATTAATCTCGAATCAAGATGAATTACGAATAATATGTTATAATTGTTTATTGCACTATACTGCCATCTGTTGATTATTATCGAATATTTGTTTATAATAAAGGAATTGATATTTAAAGTATAACTTTAAATATCAATAGAGGGCAGTACCTACACAACATGAATATAATGAAATAATTTAAAAAATTACCTTCTTCCATTCTTTCCAACTCCTTTTAGGTCGTTGGATTTTATTTTATTTCATTAGCAATATCTTGCCATCTATTTTCAGCATTCTTGTTGGTGAATCCTTGGTCGAATTTTCCGTTCTTTAATTATGGATCACAGTTCACTAACTCGACTAATTTGTTTTTTTTTGTTCACGGGTTAGATATTTACTAATGTAAGTAGAATTCATTTGATACATTGTTGTAGTTTGACAAACTTTTATGAATATTGAACACGGTTAATAAACGACGGTTTTATCCTACAGTTTAAAGGAAAGTAATGTCTGAAAAAATTAAGGGAAGAAATACCGAAAAAAAACGGGCAAAATCATTTTATAACTTGTTATAAAAAACATCTGCAAGCCACACTTTTTGTACCGCATATTTTAGAACTTTATTATCGTAATAGCGTTGCGAGCACCGATTGTTGTCGGCAGGCGGGGTTGAGAGAGGGGGGGGGGGGGGAAGTAAGGTTTTATTTTTAAAGCACACTTTCTTAATAAATAAACAAAAAATGTTATTTACTAAATTCCAAAATATTTCATCATTTTGAAGTGATTTTAAAATATATAATTTATAAAGCTTATGTGTAGGAAAGTGCGAAATGACAGAAAACATTAAAAATACAAAAAATGTATTTCAATATTTTTTTATTTTATTAAAAGTAAACAATGATTAATTTATACTTTTTTCAAAATTCCGACATATTTAATCATTTTGAAGTGATTTTCAAATTTATATTTTTTAAATTTATAATAAAAAAACTCCTGTGTAGGAGAGAACGAAATGGCAAGAAACATTAAAAATATAAAGAATAGGTACAAAGAATGTATTTAAATATTTATTTATTTTATAAAAAGCAATGTATAAAAAAATCATGTAACATACAAATATTTTTCATAATTTTTTTTTTAACAAAATAATATAACATTAATTTAATTCTAAATTTCTTTAATTTCTTATTCTCCACAACCGTTGCATCATTGACTCTCTTAATAAATATCCAGCTCGGAGTTCTGTATGCATCCTATTAAGTCGACGTCTATCTAAAGCAGTGTTTCCCAACCTTTTTTGTACTATGCCCCACCTAAGCCTTTCTAAAATTCTTACTACTTACTGTTCTTTAGACTCACGACTCAACTTTTTTTCTTCCTGATGCTTCTCGTACTTTTCCTTTGTGCCTGATACTTCTGGTGCGTCTTTATATGATTCGCACAAAATGCATAAATCTTTTTTGGGAGAAAAAAATGAAATATTAAAGTCCGTATTAAAAATGCGTGAATACATCATAAGGTTCGCAGATGGTTGGTTTTTTTCGGTCTGATCTTTTACATAGTCTCTATGTAAGTCAGCTAGACTTTTACCACCATCTATGTACTCTCTGGAAGTATTGGCACGAAGGTAATGGCTTTCCATACGCGGTATCGATTTGATATGGTTCCTTACTGATTTTTTTATGCCAGGTTCTACTGTGAAATGATTTGAGTGTTTTCCTCTCTTCTCTGATTCAAGAAATCCATTTTCCTACTTTTGAACAACTGTTCTTATTGGTCTGTCGTTGATTCCCAACGTATTCTTAAAAAATAATTTGCAAACTCTCACTTTTTTCTCCTCTATGTTGAAGTAGAACGCTGACAGATTATAATGCGCACATAAAACGAAATTTGAATTTTTTTTAGTTGTGGCACTTTTCTTGCGGGGGTGCGACATGTTGTGGAGTACACAACATGCATTGATAATAATTCGACTACATTTTTCAGGTTCGTAGTGCAAAAATCGGTGCTTTAAGAGACACCGAAATCTCATTTTTAAAAGTCCATTGGTTCTTTCTATAAGACATCTTATTTTCCTTAATTTACTGCTGAAGTAGTAATCTGGAGTATCATTTTGTGCATCAATAATAGGAGTAATCAACCAAGGGTGTAAAGGATACCCAGAATCACCAATTAAATAAAATTCATTAGGACGATGACGATGAATTTCACGCATGACAAATTGTATATTACTATTGTTCCAAATGTAACTATCGTGAGTGCTACCAGGAAACCTAGCATTAACATTTAAAATTTTCAGATCTGCATCGCATATCTAAAAAAAATGTATAAATGTATATGTAGAAAATATTTATTTTTTACCAATTGCGTATTAATTGAATGACAGTTTTTTCTATTTACATATGAACGCTCAGGATGCTCAGGGTCATTTATTTTAGGTGGAACTGTAACTACGTGAGTACAATCAATACATCCTACAATATTGGGAAAATTATACTCTTGCCAAAATCTGAAATAAAAATAATAATGACTGTAAACAGCAAAGATTTTTATTGCTTCAATACACCTACTTGTTGATGCTTGGAAAATAGCCGTGTATATATTTCTACCAGTGTTTAATTGGTATCATACACTTCCAAAAAAATTTAAAGCTGTAAGAACCTTTAAAACAGAAAACTGTATTTAATATATATAATATATAAGGGATAAAATATTTTGAAGGATAATTGTCATTCAGTAAAATTAAAATGTACCATGGTCGTTGAATCCAAAGCGGATTTCTTAAATTTATTATTGTAAAAATTTGTACACGTATTATGGTAACTTTTAATTGTATTTTAACATTTTTTATTTGTAAAAATAATAATTTCGAAAGCTGCTACACCAGGAGGTCCTCTCAAAAAAGGCGCCTTGCGGTGACCACGATATCTGTGGAGTGGATCATTTAAAATAAAAAATTTAAATGGATTTCGTTACAGTAATGTATAATCTTGTACTTAATCGAAGGAATAAGCAAAATAAATTTTTTGGACAAAATGACGGCTTCTCAAAAAAAAATTCGTTTTTTGACAAAAATTTTGATTTTAAATTGTTTATTAAAAAAAAATATTTATCGGTGAGAAAAAACCTTCGATTAATTACTAAAAAATATACTTAAGAAACTTGTATTAAAATTTGAGACTGGTCGGTTCATCCGTTTCCAAGGAATCGTGGTCACCGACTTTAAAAACAGATTTGAGAAAAACGCGCTGCCGCTCCGACTTCCTACATTCAAACGCTCTGAGACGTCTTTACAAATATGCGTGTAACTTCGAAAATAATCGCCGGATTGACTTGAAATTTTCTGTGTGTGTATTTAAATATATGTACATTACGAAAATGAAATTAAAAAATCGATTTTTTGAAAATTCTAACTGTATATAACCCCTTAACTCCGGCCTCCTACTTTCAAACGATCTGAGACGTCTTTACAAATATGCGTGTAACTTCGAAAATAATCGCCGGATTGACTTGAGATTTTCTGTGTGTGTACTTAAATATATGTACATTATGAAAATGAAATTTAAAAAAATCGATTTTTTGAAAATTCTAACTGTATGTAACCCCTTAAATTTTGTGTTGCATCTTTGGACAGACGAAACTGTTTAATAAATTGTTTGTCAGATAAATCAAAAGCATCACTTCTACTGTAGAAGTTCCGTCCTGTTGTATCCTCAAGTTCTACTACATACTTCATTTAGCAAATCAAAAACCAATAGTTTAATGTCATACAGCTATAATAAATTTAAATTTTTTAGTGCCATATAAACATTTTAAATGAAACGTATAAAATTTATCTAATTTTATAAGTTTATTAATTTAATTTCAATAAAAAATTAATATTTCAATACTCACTTTTATTTAATATAAAATCTCTCAACACACAATTGTTTTTGATTATCAATACAAGATCGAGATATTTATGTACTATTTGTATTTGTGTATAATGTATACCACATGTATACTAAAACATAACCAAACAAATAAAAAAGTCGAGCGAACTCAAGAATAAGGGCCCTGAATAGTAGTACATATTTCAAACAGATCACTGTAATGTTCCTTTAAACATATAATTTTACTAACCTTAATGGCAGATGCTATAGAGATCACTTTCCCGCGCTTCCACTGGTCGATACAACATATATCTGATTTAAACTTATTTTATACTAGTTGTCACTACATATACACACTGACACTATGATATAATTAACGTTTATTTATCAATTAGAACAATTATAGCTTAAATATTTAATAATAAATCACAGAGCATCAGGGCCGTAGCCAGAGTTGAATTTAAGATAGGGCAGCGGTAATTAGAGGTAGGGCGCAAGTAAAAATTTAACTTTATCTGATCTGGTGAATCGATTTTCGTCGTACATGTGTGAGGCAGTACTTAATTGTTGGGAGGGGGATGATCAAAACATTTATGTATTCACCAATGTTTCACCAGGTAGATAATAAGTATTTGTGCACAAGGTAATTCTTGATCATTGCTAGCAATGAACTTCCGAAAAGTAACTGCAGCATCAATAACTTTTCATTTATTATTAATTTAAAATTACAGAATAAAAACAAAATTAAAAATAATAAATAGTCCTTCCTTAAAACAATCGAATTCTTCGATTCGTCATATCATTAAAAATACGAAGTACTTCATTTAGATCAACTGACTTCGTTCTTTTTCTTTCAAAGGCTAGAAACGCCATACCTGCCATTCTTTCGTGACCCATTGACAGTCTCTGAGGCCTATTGATTGCAGTCAATGTTGAAAACGTAGATTCGCACACAGCAGTGCTGCATCCTATGGTCGCCACAGATGCAAAAAGTTCATACGTATCTCTAAACGCTTCTCGCTGCCTGTACAAAACTTGCATTGTGCTTTCCGTTTTATTCTCGCGACGACTCAAATAAGCTTTGACTACAGCAGCCTCTTCTCTTGATGGAATTGTTAGACCTGAATAATTGGTTAAAATTGTGAATTTGAGATAAATAAAATACAAGCAGCAAGCAGCAGAAGTTTTGTTTAATTTTTTTAAACTTACCTAAATTTTTCAAAGGTACATCCAACTCATCTAGATTCCCTATAGAATCCAGAAGATCGTCGTTGTCCGAAAACCTTCTTTGCAATTCAGCAGTTAGTATGTCCAACGTTTCGAAATAGTCAGATTTAAAGGGCTGAGCGTTCTGGTCTTCTATATTTTGTCTCGCTGACGAACACGAAGGGCCATACATCACGTAATCATCCATCCGGTTTGATTTTTTGACTTGTCTCTTTTGTGTCTGGGCCCTACTTTCGGAATGGCCACTTGTATATTGATTAGCTTCTTCTAAAATTTTATGATACATTTCATCTGATCTCAGTTTAGTTATTTCATTTTGGACACATTTTATTATTGTTATGGCGTCTTTCAATCCTGCGCTTCGGGCTTGTAAAGCTGCGTCTGCAGGTTGAAGCATGGATAAGATTTTTCTGGCCACGACCATGGCCATTCTAAATTCTAAATTTAGCATGACTTTTTTAATACCGACACTCTTAGCGACGTCTTCACCGTTAAATTTGTCTTTTTTAATTTCATCTAAAGTCATCAAAATCGAAGAGTAATTATCGTTTACAACTTTTGTAACCGCTAAGTGTCCTGACCAACGCTGTTCGAGGAGCCGGCCAATCCTTTTTCCATTGTACAAGGCAGCTATTTTGGCATGTTGGAAGAATTCGTGTAACATGATGCATTGGTCAAAAAATAAACGAATAAAAGTCATTTCCGAGATAATCCTGATGACTATCAAATGCAAGCGATGGATATAGCAGTGGACGTAAGGAATTTTTCGGCCCAATTCATTTTCTATTCTGGTCGCAACTCCCGAAACTCTCCCACTCATTACACTTGCGCCATCATAGCATTGGCTTAGCATACGAGAGAGGTCAATGGTATTTTCTCTAAGAGTATTTAACGTTAATTGCGTAAAAGTGGCTGCATTAAGATTTTCGGTAGTTGTAACTGTCAGTAACGACTCATTGACGATTCCATCTTTAACGTAACGTATTGCAATAGCAATATTTTCACGGTTATTTTTATCTTTCGTCCCATCTTCCATTAGTGTGAACCAGTTCACGTCAGATTCCTGAACATCTTTAACAATGGAAAATCGTACCTACTGCTTGAACCATTGCTTGGATTATTTGATTTTGAATTTCAGGTGAACGATATGTTGCATTTTGTGGTATATGACAGAGAGCCTCCTTCAAATTCGGATCTTTCATACACGTGTATTCAAACAAGTTCTGAAATAACCCCTGTTCTTTTTCTTCCTCTAAACTATAATTTCCACGCAAAGCTAATTCGTTTACAACTAGAAATTGTATTACTTCTATAATAGACTTTACATAATACCTATTTTTTTCTATTGCTTTTTCATGTAACAACGTTTCAACGCTACTATTTGTTGATATTCTATATAATTTGTCCTGCCACATAGCCATGGCTTGTGTATGAGAATTGGACTTTTCATGTTTTGGAAAACCAGTTTTAGAATCAGTAGCGTTTTTCCAGTTTCTGAAACCTGTGGAAGTGTAAGAAGTCTGTTTGCTTCCATGAGGTAAAAATTGCTGACAAGGATAGCAAAACGCAGCATCTTTCTGGACAGAATACTGCAACCATTTATACCGCTTGAACCAGTCCGCTACAAAGGCCCTATTATTTTCTTTTGGATAAGTGTTTAAAATGACTTGCTTTATCGGTTCTCCAATTTGAGCAATATCGAAAGGAATACCATAACTATCATGTTTCACCAAACCCTTTTCAATAGGATTAGGAGTAGTTGTACATTTTCCTTCCATCTGTTTTGAGGAATGAAGTTTTTCGTTGTCAATTTACTCTTCGATTTTCCGTTTTTTGCCAAAGAAAACCCGTATATCCATCGCAAAATCAATATATCTACACTACAGTTAACGAAATACTGTCCTTACTACACTACACTACCAACCAACACCATAGATAAATTCAAATCTCGAAATTTACTTCAGTTTTCTTGTCGACTAAACCTTGATTATGCGTATCAATATATGACAATTAAAACTTTTACGTTAATAACACTCTCATTACATTACTCAACAGTAGTACCTAACACCAATTGTTATATTAACAGCAAATACCTACAAAGTGCTTGTTGGATATATATTACAAATCGGTTGGTACACCGTATGGTGTGATATGTGATACATGTAGTAAATTTGAAAAGTTAATTGTAGTCTTATTTAGTTATTCTGAAAAAAGAGTCGATGCCATCTATGGGCGGAATAAAGAATTAGTATAATATAATTTCTTGGTTAATTCAAAGTTTTTTTAGATGTCGCTACGCTACGCTAATAGTATTTTTTTCAATCATATGAACAAACAATCTACTAGTATATTATCATAATCGATGGTATTTCTTAAGGTAGGGCAATGGTATTTTAAGGTAGGGCATTGCCCCATAATGCCCCCCCCCCCCCCCCTAGCTACGGCCCTGCAAAGCATTCATTACAATACTGACACTCGGTGTAAGGATAAACAGAAAACTGTATTATCATTGAGTCCCTATAATAAACGCTAGAGGGCAATCAAATAAAATGTATCAAAAATGATAATATATTGCATTGCACAAAATAATGTCTAACTTAAACCTAACAAAATTATTTTATACTAGTTGACACTACATATACAATAACACCAATTATAGAGTGAAAGCAAAACTATCGAATGCTGCAAAATCATTTATTGAAGACGTTATGAACAGTTATTGTTTTCTCTATAAAAGCCATAGAAATCGGCGTTTACGAATTTTAAGGCTCGATCTACGACGATGGATTAGAGCAGACAGTTCATTTTCGATAGAACTGTAGAGATGCCTGATGTCGAGATGTCCAATGTGAAGAAGTGGCATTATCTTATCATTTATATACCTAGATATGTAATAAAACTAAATATGTAATGTTTACCTATATGTATTAAATATTCTATAAAAACAGAATTTATAAACATATTTTGTGTATTATTTCACTATGTCTGAAAGCCTACATACAATAGATATCTGCAGAATCAATATCTATCAGATATCTAAAGATTTGATATCTGTCAGATATCTGAAGATTTGATATCTATATGATACCTTTTTCAAGATATCAAAAATGTTCTAAAACCGGCGCATTAAAAATCTAGCCAATATCTATAAGATTTATTTTAGATAAAATTTTGCAGAGTGGGTAGTAGTCCCTGATAGTGGTTCCTCTAAGTCCAAGTGGTTAGCAATATCCACAAAAAAGTCATTGAAATTATTAGGGGTGTCTAGATTATCATTTGAAACTACGAGTATATCACTCAGTGAGGTGTTTACATTTCTATTTTTTGTATAATTATTTATTATACTCCAGATTGTTTTTGATTTGTTTTCCGAATTGTTTATGATGTTGGAATAATAATTTGCTTTGGCAATTTTAACTTTAAGCGAAATCTCTTTACAGACATTTTTGTATTTTAACTCAAGCAAATCAGATTTAATGCCTTTCATTTTAACATCCCGTAATATTGTGTATAAATCAAATTTATAAGTGCTTAGTTGCTTTATTTCTGTTGTTAACCATGTCTATTTGATATATTAGAGTTATTGGATTGTAATTTAATTAGTTTTGTCTGAAAAAAGATATTGAAATAATAAGAGAATAATTCATTGAACAGATTATAGCTTTGGTTAGCGTCTATCGTGTTAAAAATTGAATCCCAAATTTCGTTTAGTAATAAATAATTAAAAATAAATATTTCGTTATCTTTGTAAAGTTTAATGTGTTTAAATAATTAATCGTTATATGTGTTGTCAGGAATTGAACAAAACAAGCTAATTGCCATGTGATCAGATAAGGACAGTGGAAAAATTTGTGTTGAGTAATTGTTTAGATTTCTGTTGGTAATAATATTACACAGGCCGTCAAAATTTTTTTTTGTTTGCTGCAGGGCATACAACAACTTTTTAAGGGTAATTTGGACACGCTGAATCCAAAAATGACCACCGTTTTGCTCAATCAGCTCTTGTTTTTGCGGTATAGCTATATGCAAACATTCAAATTCGTATATACAGGGTCCTCCAATAGTGCGTCCGGCATTGTTTTACGCCCAAACTATTGAAGATAGAGAGTTAGGATAAAAATTTTACTATATATATCGACCCTAAAGAATTTCAGAAAAATATTTTCAACCCTCTAGAACTGCTCCTTGGGGGGTAGTTTGAGGGGTACATGCCCGTTTCTCAGTAAAATCAAATGGAATGGTATATCAAAAAGTACATATTTGTAAAGATAATGAAAAAATAAGAAACTTTTGTAAAACAAAAATTTTCATACTTTCAATTGTTTAAAAAATATGGACACTTGTTATCAAATTTTAGAGTTTTACTCAAAGTGCTCTAATTTCGTTAAATATTTATGGAATTTTATTATTATTTTAAATTTAGAAAGTAGAAATAATGAACTTTGTAAAGATGTATGATTATTTGAGATTTTAATAGTTTAAAGTGTCATACTCGACATATCAAAAATTGAAAAGTTCAATTAGGGATAATTCAAAATTTTTAAATACAATGGTATATCAATTAGTACTTTTTCTTAAAGAAGATATGTAAATAAACAGTTTTTGATAAAAAAAATTAAAATTAAAAATTTTAATTTTCAGTTTTCAATTTTAAAATTATAATTTTAAAATTTAAATTTTCTTAACAAAAGTTGTTTATTTACATATCCTTTTTAAGAAAAAGTACTAATTGATATACCGTTGTATTTGAAAATTTCGAATTATCCCTAGTTGAACTTTTGAATTTTTGATATATCGTGTATGACACTTTAAACTATCAAAATCACAAATAGTCATACATCATTACAAAGTTCATTATTTCTACTTTCTAAATTTGAAAAAATAATAAAATTCCATTAATATTTAACAAAATTAGAGCACTTTTAGTAAAAATCTAAAATTTGATAACAAGTCGCCATATTTTTTAAACAATTGAAAGTATGAAAATTTTTGTTTTACGAAAGTTTCTTATTTTTTCATTATCTTTACGAATATGTACTTTTTGATATACCATTCCATTTGATTTTACTGAGAAACGGGCATGTACCCCTCAAACTACCCCCCAAGGAGCGGTTTTAGAGGGTTGAAAATATTTTCCTGAAATTCTTTAGGGTCAATATATATAATAAATTTTTTATCCTAACTCTCTATCTTCAATAGTTTGGGCGTAAAACAATGCCGGACACACTATTGGAGGACCCTGTATATATATTTTAAATCAATGACTTCAACCAAAGATCATTCAGAATGAAGCTATGGGTCCTAATTGAACTAAAAAGTCTTAAGTTATACACATTCATAAAGTTATTCCCTTCGAAAATAATGTTTTAAACGAAAAAAAATCGTTTTTTTAGTAAAAAATCAGCAATTTTCAAAATTCAAAACGCTGTTACACAAACATTTTTTGTCCAATTTTGATGTTATTCACTAAATTTGTAGCATTGCATATCTGCTTTATTGTGTTAAAATTTCAACGTAATCGAATGAAAATTGGCGTAATGGTACTAAAATCAAGTGCGTGTGTCAAAATTTAGTAGTTCGGTCATTTTCACTCTCGGCTTAAAATAAAATTCTATGAACAGATTAATGAATAAATTATTACTTTTTACATAATTTTTTTTTTCGAAAATAATAATTATTAGGGACGTACTACGTTGCCGGCGCCGGCAACGATTCACGTTGCCGGCAGTTGATATGAATTTTTGCCGCTAGATGACTTTACAAATAATGAAATTTTCGAATTTATATTTAATGAGGTACATGTGTACTTACCTACTGTTGTGTATTGAAGGAATAAAAACCTTCATTAATATTTTTTTTCTAGATTCTCTAATTTTGTTAGCATTCAATGAGTAATATAATTAAATAAATAATGATATTTGTAATTTTTTATTAATATTTAATGATAGTATATTAATTAGACGGTTGTTACCACACCTCTCTATATGAACATTATATCAATTGAATTATATCTTATGCCTCCTAAATTCCTTAAAAAACAGAATAGTAATTATAATTGTTGAGTTAGAATGTTGTGTTTACTATTATGTTTGAGGCTTCGCCCCATATACACCTTCTTTCAAAGACACGTACTATTATGTTTTAATTTTTATTTTAAATGATCTAAAATAATATGCAAATAAATTAAAAATATACTTCTTTTCAACATTTTATGAATTTAATATAAAAATACAAAAAATAATTTGAATTACATAGATATAACATCAGTAAACGTCAAATTACATTTTTGAATAAATGAATCTGGTCTTACGGGGTGTCAACTCTATTCAAAGTACGAAATTTTTGACAGTAGTGACAGCTTGTACCCCTATTCTCCATATCAACCCAAACATGTGCTGCTACATTATCTGGAAATCTACGAGATTGAATTTTTAATGTTCTGCTGTCTCGTATCCACTAATTGTAAAAAACCAATTGCTCATATTCCTTAAGATTTAAATTGAGATGTTCAAAGCTATTGAATCTATTTCCAATTTTTAACATCTACAAATAAATCATAACGTGAATATAGGTACTGAATTTTTTATTTTAAATTTTAAATTCACTTACCTCGAAATTATTAGAATTCTAGTTAATTTTCAGTAGAAAATGTACGTCAATGTACGTCGTCTTTATTCAAAAGAAAATTTTATTCAAATTTGTTTACAAAAAACAAAACACAATAAATAATAATCAAATATAAAATTCGGAAACCCAGATACCTGTGACATAAACGAGTGCCGGCAACGATTCACATTATATTCACGTTGCCGGCGCCGGCATAGGAGACAGTTCCTAATTATTATGCCAAAATAGTTGCTGAAAATAAGTTTTTCTTACATAAAATGATTTTTTTTATTTATGGGCAAGAACGTTTTGTATAGTTTTTTTATTTTTTTTATTTATGGGCAAGAACGTTTTGTATAGTTTTTATTTTATAAAACAGTGTCATTAATTTTCGTTTCAAAACTCGAATTAATACGTATTTCAGTTCATAACTTTGTTCACAGAATTTATTTAACGCCAGGAGTGGTTATGACCGAACTACCAAATTCTGACACGGGCGGTTGATTTTAATATCTCTTTGCCAATTTTCATTCGATTACGTTAAGATTTTAACACAATAAAGAAAATAGATAATGCTATAAATTTAGTAAATTGCATTTAAATTTGACAAAAATTGTTCGTGTAACAGCGCTTTGAAATTTGAAAATTGCCAAATTTTGGCTTAAAAGTCAATTATTCTTCATTTAAAACATGAATTTCGAAGGGAAGAACTTAAAAAAATGTGCTATTTAGTTTAATTAGGACCCATAGCTAATTTCGGAATGATCTTTGGTTGAAGGATATAATTTAAAAAATATATGACCGAACTACTAAATTTTTACACACGCACTTGATTTTAGTACCATTACGCCAATTTTCATTCGATTACGTTGAAATTTTAACACAATAAAATTGGCGTCAAAAAAAATCTCGCCTGGGGCGTCAGAATCGCAAAGGCCGGCACTGCATACCTCTATATTTATATACCTTGGATGAAGCCAAAATATGTATGGATAATAATAAAATGTTAAAAACAATTGAATCGGTGAGTGAAAGAACGATATATCTCCAAAATGACCATTTTGAGAAAAACGAAAAAAACTGTTTTAAAGGAGAACTATGGGTTATTTGGTCTAATTATGTATTGTGACATTATAGAATTCTTATGTTAACCGATAATAATACGTACATAAATAAATTAAAAAAAAATTGCAAAAAAAGATATTTGAAAAAAAATAACCTGCAGTTATACTGTTCTTTCACTCAATTAAAAAAAATTACTATTTTTTTTTAATTGCTTTATTTTCGGCTTTATTATTTTATTTTTTATTATTTTACAAAAAAAATTATTTGTAATTTTTACTCAGAATCTTCATTTTTTACTTTACAAGAAATAATATGGTAGTAAAATTCGAGGATTGCGTCAGAAAAGTAAGGTAAAAGTAATTGTAAAAAAAATTGAACTACCCCCCGTCGCACGTACGATGTTGGTCGATGTATTATTATTTTGCTATGTGATAGAGCTATGAATTTTAAACATTTTGCCTATCTCAGTTAAAATTGCCATTTTTGGCACTTGTATTGTTCTTTCACTCACCGATTCAATAAAGTAAAATACCAAAATGTCATTATGTAAATACGAATGCGCTGGGCCCTTATTCTCGAGTTCGTGCGAGAATATGTCGTATGCGAGATTTTCGTTCGAGATTTAAAATGTCGAGTCGCATGATACATGAAATGCGTATTCTTGAGTTCGTTCGAGATGAATGTCGAACGTAAATTTTCCTTCGACATTTATGCGATGTTGTCAACTTTATTTCTAGCTGTTGACCAATCAAATTCAAGTATTTTATGTTTTATTCTATGTCTATGGTTTTATTTATTTTTGTCTTGTCATTTAAAATGATTACAAAATTAAGTTATTTTAAAATTGATTTTTTTTTATTTATAATTTCCAATTCCAAATTTTGAAATATATTGCACACTTTTCCTGTGTAGGAAAAAATGAAATGACAGATTAAAATCAAACAATGTTTAATTATACTTTTATCAAAATACATACATATCAACAACAAAAATCATGTAACATATTCTTCGACAATATCGCAATTAAATTTTAAATACTTCTAGTATAGAAAAGTTCCACCGGGTTATATCCTCAAGTTTCTACTACTACATTTAGCAAATTAGAAACCAAATTGTTAGTATGAATAAATGCCATACAACATACAACTAAAATTGAAAATTTTTAGTGACATATAAACATTTTAAATTAAAAGTATAAATTTTATCTAATTTTATAATTTAATTTCAATAAAACATTAATAAAATTTCGGTACTCACTTTTATTTAATACAAAATCTCTCAATACACAATAGTATTTAGTTATAAATACAAAATCAAGATATTTATTTGTTGTATTATTTGACATATACTAAAACATAACCAAACAAATAAAAATGTCGAGCGACAATTTATAATCTCGCATGCCAAATACCACTCTTGATTTTTCATTCGACATTTTACGAACGAAAAGTCAAATCGAGATTCAAGAATACGCTTTTTTCGTTGCGATCGACATTTTAGTGAGTTACCTAGTTACTTACTAGAAAGTCGAACGGAAAAAATGTCGAATGAACTCGAGAATAGGGGCCCTGTACATGTCTATGTCTATGGTCGCGGCCATAATTCAAAAACATTTTATGAACCACTGTGTTGCGCGACCTTCAGCGCTTTTAACACCAATTATAATAATGAGGTTATGTTAATAAACAACGGAACATGTGTGCGTGTGCTCTCAAGATGGATTTGATATAATATACAGAAGTTGGTTTGTACAAAAAACATTATATACTGGAAAAACAATACACCTAGTTGAATCTGAAAACCATGAATGACTGCAAATCTGCATCATTTAAATTATGACAGTTGATAAATTGGCTTAACACATTTGTTACATGACGTGTATGTAAGTTGATTCTTTTTGATTTCTTATCCCAGTAATTTTAATGTTTTATTAACTATCTTAATTACAGATGGTACTGGTGAAACACATTTATTTGGACATAATTTTATCTATGTTCTATTATATTTGGATTGGCTGCACCAGTGATGAATATTGTTAGAAAATATAGAACGAGATGATAGTTTCTTATAAAAGGTAAATTCCTATATACATTATATGTTAACATGGATCTCTTTCGATTTACAAATGTGATTAGTTACATGTTAAACATTGCGTACAGTTTTAATTGTAACGCTCGTTATAGCGAATGTTCGTAAAATTTATGAGATTTTTATATTTTTATACGTGTGTAAAAAACATAAGAATGTTGATACTCTGCTTAAAATATAAGCATTACGAGAGTTACTTTTTTGTTACAATCAAGTTATTTTCATTTTGATTGCGATATCTCCAGAGTGAACTACAACGTGTTGTGTTTTGTGTCTACGTTAACGAAGGCATAAATGAACATACGCAGTTTAGGTTATTTATTCAATTCTGAGCATCAATGTGAATGAATTATAAATACGTGTTATTATTACCAACGTAATTAAATTCTTTGTGAATCGAGTGAGTGCTGTGTTTTTTTTTTAATGCTATCGTTTGTTGTGGCCAGGGCCCGATCTAGGGGGGCGCAACCGGAGCAACTGCCCTGAGCGGCAAAATTGGTAGAAAGACAAAATTAAAAACAATTAAAACCAACAATGCCATCTTTTTAATAATATTTAAACTGGAACAATATTGGTTCTAAATTACAATTATTATAATGTTTAGTTTGTGTTAACTAGTGCCATTGTTAGATATTGTTCACAAGTGCAAAAAAATAAATCGAAACAACATTTTTTAAAATGATTTTCCCTTTAGTTTGAAATATTCATGTATTTGGATTACATTTTTTTTAAAATGATTGTAGCATTTTTTTAGTGCTGAGATATTTAAGCTTGAATGAAAAAAGTACACTAGTAAAATAAACATGATCCCAAAATATTGATAGATACAAACCATCTGAAAAAATATTAATATTCTTTAAAAAAAAGCTATACTTTTTTCTTGTATTTTTTCTCAGAAGTTGGTTGTTGTTTTTTTTATGTTTAAATTTGGGAATGTCTTTTATAGCTATGCAAATTTCCTTATAAATAACCATCTAGAAATTTGTACAAACATGGGCAACTTTAAAAACTGCAAAAAAAAAAAATATTTTATTATTTATCCAACTGCGGTACCATATGGTTATAAACAAACGTTTAATAACTCAGAAATACCTCTAAATTCGAAAATAAGATAAAATTTCCTTTAATTTTTACCCCCTGTGAGTTAACAAATATTAAAAATTGGCCAATTGGTACTACTTTAATGAGTGTATAAGCGGCGAAAAAGCTAGATCGGGCCCTGGTTGTAGCTTTGTGTCCGGTGAACTGTGTAGACTTTGAAATGTGTGTATTGTTATATTTCTTATTTGTACACACAGTAAATGAATAAGTACATACAGTAAAATTACTTTATTAATACTTTATTTTAACACTTCCAAATACACTCAATCTCTCTGTATACGTACTACATTCTTATATCCTATTCTTATTTATCTACATCTACATATCTCTAATCTACGAGAATCACTACAGTTAATATATACAGGGTGACCCATTTTAAGTGCACACCTCTGATAAATTTTTATTGTGAAATGTTATCAAAAAACTTTTCAGATAAAAGTTGTACATTTTGGAGGGGGGCATAGACATACTCGGATTAAATTTTTTTAGGTAGTGTTTTCAAAGGGATATGAAGGTCAACATCATTTTTTAAAATATGAACCTATAGGTTTTAGCAAGTAATTTTATTTTACGTGAAAAAACACGAATCCCTGTGGAAAAAATCGGATAGATCCCAATAAACACCAATGTTCAATTGGAAGTTATTATAATCTATTGTGCTTTTAAAACAGCAATTCCAGATAGGTACATGCAGATTGATTATAGAAATTGAAATTCCTATTGGACTCTTTGTGGTTCAGAAATGAGATATTAAGTCCAGTGCATTTAAGAAAATTTTTATAGGTGTGACCCAATTTTTTCGGGTACATTTTTTCTTTTGTAGCTCATTCGAAAGGGGCATCGATGAAGACCTTAACCCTGACTTTGCGCACTCCCCAAATCCCCCCTCCCGCCGCCATCTTTGATTACTTGAATGTATCTATAATACCTTAAAATTTTAGTAAAACACATGGCTGTAACTCCATTTTCGTTAAAAATATCAATAGTCCTGGGAGGGGGGGGGGTGAATTTAAAAAGGGGGCGGATGGGAGCGTAACGTGGGTACAAGCTGCTCGTCCTAAAAAACACCCAAAATTACAACAATATTTAGGTAGCATGCTTATTCTATTATCATGTTCTTACAAGTCGAATGGGCAAAAGGGGGGCGGAATATCTTCTTTGCCCAGGGTTGCAGAGTTTACAAATGCGTCACTAACAGCATACATTTTTTTTAATTCTCGATGACTGTATATATCCGTACTGGTTACAACCTAGTTCGACTGTAAGTGTGTTTCATAAATAAATAAAATCTATTATATATAATCCATATACCGGATGATTAATCGATCCGTACTTATAATAGCTAGATTTTTTATTGATTACTTATTTACTTTTATGAAAAAAAATATATAAGGAGTCATTTGTTTATAAGAATACCAAATTAAAATTTCTACAGGGTAATATAACGCAAACAAAATTATTTCCAAAGTGTCATATGACAGTTAGTGCCCAAAAGTTAATAACAAAAAAGTAATTTGACCAACAATTTAACAAATTAGACTCCATAAACATACCATTGGTTCATTCCACGATGATAAATATTAGTAACAAAAAATAATATGTACTAAATTTAATCATTAAAACTCCATGTAAACGTTTTAATGTTAAAAATCTTAAAATACTCGTTTATTAAATCGACGCTGTACCCAGAAACCAATAATTATATCAAAAGTACCATGGAAGCCTTAAGGCTCGTTTATTACCTTTAGGAACCCTGGGATTGTAATCCCCAACCTGATTTTTCTATTTTCATATAGAAATTATATGCAGGTACCCGGGTACCTAGTCACACCGAATAAGGTGTTTTTTTTGTCACACGGATAACGGTTAACACATAATAATAAAGTAAATATATTTAATTTCAAAATAATTCGTACATACTAATAAAAAATATAGAAATATAAAAATAATAAATATGTTAAAAGGAAGTAATAAAATAGATCACAGACATTCTGAACAACCAGGTATTATTTATTTCTTTAAAATAACAAATATTTAAATTTATTCACTCTCAGAACTACTACAACTACTTTCTTCACTGCTGTCACTCTCACTGGAGCTGGAAATTTCTTGCCGTTTATTAATATTAAATTTTTTGCTGCCTGTTTTTTTATTCTTTTCCTCAGTTCCTATAACACACGAATATCGATTAATTAAAAATTCCATATAAAAGGTTCTTATGCAATAATATTCTGATTTGTAGACTGGAAGAGATAAAAATTTTGTAATAATATGACTCGTGTTTGTCGAAGAAACTAAGCTTAACTTTTTTATAAGATTTTTCCGAAGTCAATGGCATTGTAATGTAAAAACATGGGAGATGAATTTAGATAAGTGTACGTAATTAAATGAACATGTGGGTGAATATATTGTTCACCTTTGCGTTGCAAAGCATCCATTAAATTGATTTGATTGAATTAATGTAATTTATGAGACAAAAAAGTTATATTCACGTGATGTCCTTGGACCCCTTTCCAAATCACTAATTTTCTCCCGTATAAACTGTATGTATCTGTCGACCATGGTGTTGATTTTTTCGTCAGGCAGATTTTTATGTTCCTTTAAATAATATTTATAAATACCTGTAACAACAAATGACAAGCATAGGGATATAGGCTATTGATTATACCGGAAAATAAGAGGTAGAAAGGAACAATTGCGATAAAGGGTTTTTATTATTTAATATGTTTGTTTGACACCTACAGATGATAAAAACACAAAGTGCTACTAAATTCACCCTTGCGTTTTTTAGGGAGGGGTTAAACTAGTCACTTTTCAACGTTTTAAGTATAACTCGAAAACCAAGCAGAATTTGACAATTTTACAAGAATGATTTTTTATAGAAAATTAAATTTCCCATCAAAATAGATGATTTGAAAAATTAAAAAAATATATTTTATACAAAAAATATTTAAAAAACAAATCGAAAAAATATCAAAAAATCACAATTTTTTCAAATTTTTACTAAATTGCTCATAAATTTAATTTTCTATAAAAAATCATTCTTGTAAAATTGTCAAATTCTGCTTGGTTTTCGAGTTATACTTAAAACGTTGAAAAGTGACTAGTTTAACCCCTCCCTAAAAAAACGCAAGGGTGAATTTAGTAGCACTTTGTGTTTTTATCATCTGTAGGTGTCAAACAAACATATTAAATAATAAAAACCCTTTATCGCAATTGTTCCTTTCAAAAACTTATAATCAATAGCCTAATATTTAACTTTTTAATTATTATAAAATTTACTCACCTCTGACAGCAAGTAATTTAATCGGGTCCAGTGGTGGTTTTGCAGGTGCTTTCGTTCTGTTACTAATTTTTCCTGTCACACTGCTTCTTTTAAGAACATCTAGAGTGAATATGTCTGCTGCTATTTTTTTGACAAACATACCCTCACTCCCAGCCGCAGCTTTTGTATTATTATAATCATGCATGGTAATCCATATGTTTTCTCCACAATGAATCTACAAAGAAGATTTTGAATCGAGAATTGAATTTACAAAAATTACAAAAACTTTTTGAAGTTGTCAATTAGGATTAGGAATTTTGAATACTTTGATAATTTTATAAGGTCATATTTTTATAATTAAGACTTAACGATAGCAAATTTTACAGCAATTAATAAAAAATACGAAAGGAAGACATAATTGAAAAAGTTTTTTTAATTCATATCATCTAATCTTACAATTTTCAATACTTTTTTTTTAAACATCTAAAGAATATTTATGCTAATTAGCATAAATATATAAAAATACTGAGCTTTAAGCTCAGTATTTTTATATATTTTTATAATGAATCCGTATGTCTGAAAAACTTAATTCCGAGTTATTTATAACTTCATCTAATTACCAAACGTTTTTATTATTAGTCAATAGAAAGGTTCCAAATTCTAACCATTCAGAAGACTACATACAAAATTTGTTGTGCATTTAAAAAAATTAAATTTTCTGAAACTTCAACGATAAAGTAATTTACAATTTAACCATAATGTAGATGATGACGTAACTGTAATAAAGCAAATCGATTTTCATGATTATCAGACACACAGAAATTGAATCTCCATTGACAGCAAGTTAAAAATGACTGATTCTTAAATTTCAGACCAGATAAATTCTCAACAACAATAGAATTTTTCAATTTTAGTAAATCAATTTACCATTCCAGTGTCTGAGCGAATAAAACCATAGATTCCGATTTGCATAAGTGTCTGTCCGATTTGCATAAATGTCTGTTATATCGTAGCAGGAAAAACAATCAAAATAAAAACAAAGAACCTGCTCTAAGATTTATAAAATATGTCTTAATCTAAAAACATAAATTTCGAACGATTAATGAACATACATTTATTTCTATTTTTTACAGAAGAATATGTTTAATTCTTCTGTGCCTTTTATAATTAACATCTAACTTGTGTAAGTCATAGTTTCCTATTTCTGAAACAAAAAACATTTTTGTTAATTATGATTGAATTAAAAAAAAATATACCCGATAGATTTAAATCGAAACCTAAACTTACAAATAACTTAAGGTAGTTGTCGTGGTACAATCTTGTCAGACAGTTATAGATTATACGCGCCACAAAAGTATACTAGCTTGTAGCTTAAGTGATTCATAATTTTTACACAAGACTGTACCAACCCACACAGTATTCATGTGTATATATACACAAATACTCTTACATATTTTTCCAAGTTTAAATCCGGCAACGTAGCTTATGCGCGCGCAACCAGTAGATATATTGGAGACAAAATATATGTACAGTATCGATATGTCAAACAGTTTTCTGTGTTTATTTATTATTGTATAATAATAATAATAAAATCTTGTAATAATGTCCGATCAGTTGAGGTATAAAGGAAAATTTATTAAAACGAAAGTGTTAAATAAACGGCATGAATTTATACATGTGCCACATAAAGAAGATATCCGAAAAAAATGGTTTTATCTTGCAAGGTGAGATCTAAAGAAGTTATCAGCCAAATCAGTGCTTTACTTTTATGAAGATCATTTTAATGTAAGTAATACTTTACATAAATACATTGAAGTCACAAACGTGAAACTAATGCTTTTAATGTAAACAAAAAATGACAGTTGAGGTTAGGATATCGTAAAACTACTTTATTTTGTAATCTGTTTAAAAAAATATATTTATTGATTTCAGTTACCAAAGGATATGGCGAATTACATGCAATACTCAATAATTAGTTCCATCAAAAGAATCCAAATGATAAAGGGATGTTTACCTTCAAAATTTGAAAATAAATTAAGTTACCGAAGCCTTCAAGTGTTGCGACTGGTTCAAAATTATCAAAAAAAAGAAGCTTGACAAACTAAAGAAATTACTAGTTTGACAATTCAAACGTAGAAAGGACAATACGAAAGTTTTCAATGTTAAAACCACATACTGTGATTAATTTTAATTTAATTTGTATTCTTGATTAATCTTTACGAAGCTATTACGATAGGTTGTACTCTTTTAAATTTACAGAATTCAATTGTTAAATAAATTTTATATGTTCAAACAATGTATTTATTGTACAGTACAAAGTAAATAAAAATAAATATAAAATTTTGTAATTTCATTGAATAAATTCAATAAACGGCATGTTTGCAGCCTCTTCTTGCAGCAATCGTGGCACTGAACGCTTCATCGTAACTGAATTGGATTTTGAATAGACGTTATGTATCCGTCCATATATCGTCTCAGTTGCTCATATACAATAGGATCATCACCATTAGATTGTCTTGAAGATCTATTAATAGAAAAATAAAAACATTATGTAGATGTAAAAAATATTACGATATATTATATAAAAATCAATATGTAGTTTTCTGATAAGTCATGCAACCTATTTTATAACAACTTATAACCTATTATATTTTATTTATACTTACACAGATATACTTTAGCGTTCCTGAACTCTGCAGAATAAAAATCAGGGTTTGACTTGAATTATTCTACCATTATGCTTTGTTTTATTATTGTATTCTATAAAAATTATATTTATGTAATTAAATAGTATTATTTAATTATATTACTTGATGTGTTACTAAAAATAGGATTTATTCCATTTCTAAGAACAGTATATTTAATTTTAGTTATTTATTATTAAATATTTATTTTTCTTTATTTATAAGAAGTCACTAGAAATAAGTGCATTTTGAAGACACAAAAATAAATCAGTTTGAAAACATTATTAAGTTAAATAATATTTTATTTCGTTGCTATTTCTACTTTTAATTTTGAATTCCAGGTAATTTTGTAAAATTTTGTGTTGTGTTCTCTTTGTATTTGATAAAAAGATGTTCTGATATCATTTTTTGGATTACTAGAAATTAAAAATTTTTATACGTAGTATAAATATACATATATCCATCAGTCCGTTCGAATTTACCGCGCAAATAATATATCAACTCGCGCACAGCGTTGCCAAGTTGTTTCTGTCCGACTCCGTGAATGTATACTTTTATATAAATTGTTGAACTTTAAACCGTTATTTATAAATAATTAGACGGTAAAAAAATTTGATTATTTTTTTTTTAAGTCATAATAAATGTATTAAAAGACTGTGAGTTTTTGGGACGTTTCTGACAGTTAGTTCTTTTTTTATAAATAACAAACTGGTTCGGAACTACAGAAATCGTATATACTCAATGTTAATTATCCAATTTTTAATTAAGTTTATCTCGGATTCTATACGGTGGATCGACTTCAAATTTTTAGGGTATATGTATTATCGTGTCGTTAACAAGTATACAAAAATTTATAACTTTCTGACGGTGTGCCCTAACCACGACAACTACCTTAAACATACGATACTACAATCACCAACGTTGCTAATAAAACACAAAGCAAGGAATAAAAAATACTATTATCTGTTGAATTGGTAATGTAAGAATTTGAAGAAACATAAAAAATTAAGTTTAAGGCATCAAATTATAATAAAAAAATATTTTTAAAATCCGCATTTGAAAAACAAATTAACATGTAGTCTACCTTTGACCCGTATCAAACCATCATGTAAAAAGGGCAGGGTGACCAGTTTCTGTAAAAGTCAGGCAATTTTGCTATACAGGAAAATGTCAGGGAATTTTTTATAAAAATGCAAAAACTACATATTCTCGCAAATATTTATCTATTAAACTTTAAAAGAAAACATGTTTTTTTTTAGTTTTTTATCAAAATTTTAAATAAAAAAAAAAATAAGGAAAAACATAAAAATTCTCCTGGAAAACCGGGAAAAGTCAGGGAAATTTGTTCGACAGAAATACTGGCCACCCTGAAGGGGTTTAACATTCCAAATGTAGGCGAGCATAATTCGCCCCTTTTCATCAACAATATTTCTGGGATTTATTATTATACTTCTTTTAATTAATTGTACATTTGTATGTTATTTCCACCTTTTCTAGGTCTTGACTCAATATGGTTGTGTCAGGACCAATCATAAGTTTATTTACCTTATAATATGTATTATTTACCTCCCTTTTGACGTCTATTTCAACAAACAGTTCAATCTCAAATGATGTTTATCATAACCACCCGAATATTGAATCTTAATGTATATAAGTTCCATCAATGTTCAAAAAATATATTTTGATTTTATTCAAATAAACAATGAAAATAAATTTGTGTATTAATAAAATGATAAAACAATATCAATCTGATTCTATTGAAGGTTGTCTAGGAGTACATATTGTGTTCAGAGTAGAGGTAGGAATGTTTTCTGACCATGAAGTATTGTTTTGACGCTTACGTGAAGAAAAGTTTGATATACCGGAGTATGTGGAATAGCCAAAGTAGGAAGCATCGTCCTGATATTATTTGCATAAATTATACTATTTTTTATAATGACAAGTAGAATATTATCTTCTTCATTACTTAGAATCATCATGACAAACTTCGCAGACTTGGCTTAAAATACCCTTAAAATTTTGTTTGGGTTTGCAATCATCGTTATCATCATTATCCTCTTCTGTTTCTGCTGATTTCTCATCTCTATATCGTCCGCGTCTAAAATCTCTCATCTGATGAAGAGATAATCTGAAAAAATGTTTTTGTAGTCACTGTGCATAGCATTCATTATAAGGGATGCAACTAAATAACGTATTATTTGCAATAAAAAAATTAATAAAAATATATACATATTTTACTGTTGCAAAATATTCAGATAATCCTATAAAACTAATAGTTTTTACAAAAAACACAATATTTAATTGTATTCTATTTTTAAAAAATACTTACGCCTCGTTTTGCGTTGAGTGTAAACTGGGATTCATTTAATTAGAACTAGAACACTTCACAAATCAAAATGTACTTTACTACATATAGTGGACTGCACTTCTGTACACTGAAAAAATGTAATGTTAATTAACGGGAGGACGAAATTTCATTCTGTGAAAAATTAATCGGTAACGTAGTAATATTTCATACCAACAGTATCAAAAATTACTATACCGTATGTAAAAAGATAGTAAATGCACTGCTATATTTTATGAATGTCGATTTTTACTATACCATTCTGTTGAAATTTAGCATACCGATATGTTAAAATTAATCATCTCGATAACATGCATCAAATTATAACAAAATTATTATGTTTGGTTGTTAAATGGTTTATAAAATCAAAATGAATAAATGTAATACATAAGATTCAATAGTGTAGGTAATAAAAGCGTCCAAGCTTTTTCAGTACTGTCCCCTATTTTGACATCTACTAAATGTTTTTTAATTCGTAGCCACTTATCCTTTATGTTGACTACATATATAATTATAATTTTGATAAATAATTTTGAAAAATCTGACTGAAATTAAAAAGCATTGTAGTTAGTTTTATTTAAATTTTGTGCTTAATTAAACATTGCTGTCTAATGAACTTTGAACAGTCAGTATTGAAATATCAAAAAGTGTTTACTTACTAGTTGAATTGCCAGTTGGAACCTTAAAATTCTATAATTATTATAGTGTTTAGTAATTGAAATATGATTTTTCAGATCTGCTTTTCTAACATTGAATAAATCACTGCTTCACTTTATCGTTAGGCTCTACATGATTTCTGAGCCATTCTGTTTTTTCTTGATCGGACTTTGTAAAAATAATTATGTTAACAAGTTTAACCATTTAAAATACATTGGACTAACAAATTAGTACGATCGCTCAATTTAAAAATTTTATTTTTATGATATTTATTTTAAGTAATTGTAATGCTCCCAGAGCGTGTCACCAGCGTTGACTTTCCGTCCATTGGCCCACGTAGATGGAGAATAATACGTAAGATTATTTTCACTTGGAAATAATGCGGCTATTTTATTTGAAATTTCGGTTAATCTACGAGATGAAAAACTGGAATTTTTTTTTATAAGAACCTGATGTTTTCATCTCAAATCAAAATAGAGTGTCCGATAATGTTTGAAGTTAGTAATAAATAAGATTATTACATTTGGAATTCACTTACTATAATTATGGTAAAGGTTCGTTGTCTTCAGCACTCCATGTGCCAAATGCTGAGTTGCACTCTTCGCTGAGTATGATGCGGGTTAATGAATTTATCATATTTTTACATAAAAATTGTTTTTGTAAATATACAATGGTCTTGCTCTCTGTACTGTCTTTTGAGATGTGATAAATGGGCTGTAAATTTTTTAAATGACAGATCAATAACATTTATTTATTCCATTGAATAGGTTTTTTTTTCTTCAGTTTCGGCGTTAGGGTAGGCCCCGTACAGCCACGACTATGATGAAGTATTATTTTTTTAATTTATTTTATTATTATGTTAGCCTACTTATGACCGATTATACATTGGACACAAATGTAGGATGGTGATTTTGCCTCCGGACCTGTCGGGGCAGGAATTAACGAACAGTACGGTCAGTGTAGATGGAATTAGATTTAGGTCAACACAATGGGAACACTTTCACCTATTATAATTTTAAATTTATTTTATTTAAGAAATTTGTGTTGGATAGATAAGCTTTTATGTTTCTACTATTAAGGATTGTTTCTAGGATTATTGGGAATTCAAAACCTTGTTCTTTAAGATTGTTCAGCAGCCATTTTGTTTCTTCCGTATTCTTCGGGCATTCAAAGAATATGTGGTTTAGATCCCCCTATTTCCCACATGAACACTCTGCAGAATCGATCACCTTGATTTTATTTAGGTGTTCTGGTGATGAACAATGGCCGAATTTTAATCTGCATATTGATGTAATTGCTTCTCTGGGCAGATTGTGATTGCAAAACCATGGAGTGCGACTGATGGTGGATTGAATTCTGTAGTATCTGTTGCCTTTCGATTTGCTTGTTTCTTGCCATTGAGCTGACCATTCTTTGATTATAGATTTTTGGATGTAGCAATTGAAGTCGCTATGTGGAATTTTATACTCTGTGACTTCTCCCTCGTTTATGGCTTTTTTGCCAGTCTATCAGCTTCTTCGTTTAGGAAAATTCCATTGTGCGATTTCACCCACTTTAAACGAATATTTTTTCCTTTCTGCTGGATTCTTTGGATATTGTTTAGGATATTGACTATGATGTAGTTTGCCTTTCCTTTAATTAAGGGGTTGGAGATTCGCTCGATTACAGATTTACTATCTGAAGCTATTTCTATCTCTTTGAACTCTAGGTCCATTGCGTGTATTAAGGCTTCATTTATAGCTATAGCTTCTGCTGTATAGACTGTTAAGTTGGACGGGAGTGTGAGTATTTTAGAGCTTTCTTCATTGTTGTTTAGGATAAATGCGCATCCTACACCCTGATCTGTTTTCGAGGCATCGGTGTAGATGCGTCATTGAATAGTTTATAGATACATAAGAAATGTCTGATAAATTTACATTAGTTTTAGATCTGCTCGTCTGTTAGTTGTGAAAATTCCTAAAAAAAAACTAAGATTTTTAATTTATTTAGGGGAGAAGAAGGCACAATAGCACATTTTTCATATTTGGGCTCATAAAAAATCAACTGTAAAGAGAAATTGAAAAGACATATTTTTCTTAGCTTATACGTACTCCTTTGTTAATATAAAAAAATGATGAAATGTTTGAATTTGTTGAAAACGTTAAAGAGAAAAATGTGTTTCTTTAAAACTCAAATTTGTTCAAATCTGCCTCCCCATGGGGGCACATTTGAATCGACATGGAGCAGTTTTTGAAAAATGGGTTGAAAACCAGAAAAAAGAGAGGATAGAGTATAGGAATTTGTCTTTATTATAATTATATTTATTGTTATTAAAATATAAAATAAACTTATACGAAACTTCTAAAGTTAAATCTTGCATTACATTAACAAAAATAAAAATTATAGTTTTTAATTGTGTCTGACTTCCTCCTTGTTAACAAAAATAATCATATTGCACAAGAGTATTAGTTTATTGTTATTATAATTATATAATAATGCCTCAGGCGCAAAATTAAACATAAAATAAACTAAATATCAAACTTCTAAACTTAATAATAGTTTTTAATTTAGTCAGACTTTCACTTTGGTAACAAAAATAATCATGTTGCACAATCATTTTAAAGTAATCATCTTAGGTAGGTCCTGTCCTACCTATCCCATATGAAAAAAAGAAAAATTGAAATTAAAAGAAAACCTTCCTGCAGTTCTGGACGTGCCAGGAGCATTATTAGGTGCTGGCAGTTTTGTTACTATATCCAAAATTGTAACAGACCATCTATCAACTTTTTCAGGAAAGTAAAACATATCTCCTTTTCTCTTCAAGTAATTGACAGTAAATGTATTTGGGTCCTTTTCTCCAATTCTAGCAACGAAAGCCAAAGATGCAATTCGTTTTTCTGAAGGGCATTGAACTAGTACAAAGTCCCCAACATTCAGGCTTTGACTAGTGAAAGGAGTACTGTCAGCTTGTTCCAGCAGTTCTTCATCTTCATTATGACTCACTCGCATCAGTCGCTTCTAAGTCTGAGTCGTCATTCACAGAGATGTTATCGTCATTATCGTCCGATTCAGAGCTTGATGTGAATATGGATCTCTGTTTTGATTTAGATTTGGGTGTAGAAAGCTGTTTGCCCTTAAGAAGTTGCTTGCCTTTTGCAGCTTGCTTCACTGTGGTAAGTGGCTTCTCTTTTCTGGTACGTGAACGAATAGCAGACTTTTCTAAGCTTTTCATCCGAATTAAGTGTGCAGCTTCTATTGCATTTTCCTCCGGGGTGTATGAGACCAGGAACTGCCTCTGGACTGCCTCTGAACAGTTTCTTCTGTTTCAGGAGATACAATCTGTGGCATATGTGAAGCTACTATGGGCTGATCAATACCAGGTGCAGGGCTTTAAAGTATACTTGGACTGCCTCTCTGATCAGTTTCCTCTGGTGCGAGAGATGTAGTTTGTGGCATATGTAAACCAGTGATAGCATTTGCTATCACGGGCCCCTCATTTCCGACAGATATGTCAGGTTGAGGACGATTCGTGACTTCTGCACATTGGAAATCATCGTCCGTAAATGCATTACGGTTAAATTGATATATTCCTGGTCGTGTAAAGCCTGATAATATATTTTTAGGCGTATGAGATGCATTGACAGATCATGTATCGTTATAGTTCTACGAGGATGTTCGAGCAACCAATCATTTTGTGCTATTGAAATTTTTTGTTTAAATGGACCATTGACGGCAACATCTAAGGGTTGCATCTGGTGTGTGCAATGGGGAGGGAATATGACAACAACAATACCATTATCTCGACAGTAATTAATTGCATCTAACGCTAACGTACAGTGGCTTTCATGGTTGTCAAATAATAACAGTATTTTGTCATCTTTGCTACATCTTGTGAATTTTTTTGTGTTGCAGTACCTTAAGAAATAAAGGGCCGGTCATCCATCCGCTCTTTGGGCTATTTGCATAACCAACGCTTCCTAGTGGTGCACCATTAATCATAGCTTCATGAAATCGTGCCCTTGGAAATATGAAAACAGGTGGAACGGTATAACCTGTTGCATTGACTATGGCCCACATTGTTATAAGCTGGCCTCTCTCTGCTGACACACATTGACCTACCTGTTTTATACCGGTGTGCGCAATCACGTCAGGTGCTTGCATTCGTAATTATCGTAAAACATTGACACATTATGTTTATTGAAACTTGTGGATCTTGAAAGACTCGTGTTCTCAGGCTTTCGCAAAGATAAGCGTTTGTGCCTCTTCATAAATCCTTTCATCCACTCTATGCCTGCCAGTTTGTTTTCAGTCCATTTTGCAGGACATTTATTAAGAGCTGTTTGGATTTAAGCCGGGTGCGGGGCACGTTTGAACGTCCCGTTCAAATCAGTCCCGTTTGTTTTGATCAAATCTGCCCCATGGTCACTTGGAAGATAAAATATTACAAAAAAAATAATGCGAAATAACTGGCAAGCAAAAACTACAAGGTGGATTGAAAACTAATAAGTACTGCACAATTTTGTGAAAGAATTAGTTGAAAACCTTTACTCGTGATTGTAAATCCCTTACAACATTTATTTTTATTTTTTACATCGTCGGTACAAATACGACGATAGGTTATAACTCTTTTTGACAACGAAACACGCGCGCTTTGTGACTTGACGTTTGCCACAGCCAGTGTTGCCAATATTAAAATGGAGTTGCGGCATAGATTAACATAAAGCTGCGTTCAGAAATCAACATGTTCAAATCTGCCTCCGTGCTAAGGTGCCTCCTTCTCCCCTATTTCTGGACGCTGCATCTGATCATTTATTTTAAAAGATTTTCTAAAATATATTGAAACAGGATACCTACATTTTTTGTCTATTCTAAAAAACTATAAAGGATTAAAAACATTGTAATTATCGAAAAATACATTTTTTTTTACTAAACAATTTTGACCATCCACAATCCAATAGTGTGCATGTGCATGCGTTAGTAGTTACATATCAAGATGATGAAAATGAATATCATACATTATATACATGTTAATATACATAGATATTTGGGGAATAGTTCGCCGTATTCTATTTTTACTTTTTTCTTAAATAACTCCGTAGCACTAATGCATAATGTTTTTCAAAAATATGTATCTGTTCATCCGACCAGTAATGAACGTATATTGGGTCCAATCCTGATGATTTTATAACTCCTTCATATTTCAAACTATATTTGATTGATTGTAAATTCTCAAAAACATTATCTTCTTATTCGGCCTTCCTTAAAACAAATTAAGAAACTAATTGAGGAGGTTCGTCATTACGAAATTCTAAAATTTCAGTATAAAGTTTGTATCGATTTAGTTTCAATATTGTATATGTTTTTAGGACTTAAATAATTATCTTTGCCTAGAGCTTTTAATATATATAATTTATTGAATCTTTGCACTTGGAAAACGGCCATCATCATTTCAAGCTGATTTAAATTTGTCTAATTTCAGTAACTCTTAATTTCTTTATACAGCTTCGTTCACTCATGATTGCACTGATTTAAAATTACCACTTTTGAAAAAGGTTATTTTTACAGAATTATTTAAACTCGAGTATTCATTCAATCTCTGATCTATTATATGATTACAGATTTCATAAATAGGGATTGATTGCATGCAAATTTCCTTGAATGTTGCGTTATTTTTAAATGCGCCTGTCACTATTTGGCGTAAACTATCAAACGTACATGTATTTTTCACGAAAAAAATGTTATTTTCATATTTCACGTTAGGTGAATAATTGCCGTTAATAATTGAAGTGCAATATTTCAAAACCCTACAAATCCAAAATTTAAAATTTTCAGAATCTAACAACAACGTTTAGCTACTGTAGTATTTATCTGATGGAAAAAAATTGTTTTGCTAAATTTTGGTTTTTCTTATGTCATTTTAATACCTCTAATCATATAATGAAATAGTTGTTATCAGATGTTTAAAAAAAATCGTGAAAGTTATCAATTTTTGCAAAATCCTATAAATCCAGGATTTGTCGTTTTTTGCAAAAACTTTTAAAGTGGCCATTTTTTGTTGACTGTTTATAATGAGCTATCTTTTAAAACCCATGAAGGGATTGAAACAGGTACAATAAAATAAAAATTTGTAAAATATTATTTAATATTAATAAGTCATTGGCACATAAAAAGGTACCTACTAGTACAATAAAGTAAAAAATAAACAAAAACACAAAAAAGTAAGTGACATCATTAAAACATATCTTCCTCATTTTCGCTGTCAAATTCTAGACGTTCGTCTCTTTCATCTTTGGTGTTCCTACTATCATCCAGGATTGCCTCGTCACTCAAGGTCTAGGATTTGTAGGGTTTTGAAAAACCGCCTGAACTTTACCTTTAATTTACTACGGGATTTGTAGTGTTTTGACAAACCGTAATATCACTATTCGATTCCTGGTGAAATTTACTAACAGAAACGGTTAAAAAATGTATTTTTTTCAATTTTGGCGTTTGTCGCATTTTGCAAAACCTTGCCTTCCAATAATTATTATTGGAAGTATATTTGATAATGTCTGCTTGAAAGATAGGTAATCAGCATCAACAATATGCTGAAACTCAGCAACAGCAGCATAGTCTGCTTGGAATCAAATTTTTCCTATCCCCATGAGATTTGAACAGTTTGAGACAAACACTGGCCACTACTCCATTGAACTTTCTACGGTCTTTTGAAAATGACTTTACTCGATAACGGTCATTATTTAAAACTTGATCTACCTCCATCGGTCCAATATATTTGGGAACTAACTTTTCACTAGTCAGACCCACAGAATAATAGATATACAGAAGCGATACTCAGCGTTATTTTATTGGAAACATAGTTTGACATTAAGAGGTGCGAGGGTTTTGATTGGTTGGACACACTTATTTATGTACAGATATAGGTACCTACAGAGACACAATATTAAATATAGTTAATTATGTTTAAGTTTATACAAATTACTTTCATCAATCAATTGTTATAAGTAAATTGTTGAAAATAATATATTACAAGTGAACCATAGTACTTTTATGCATAAGTAAAATATATTTTATTTTATATTTTACTTAAACATAATCATTATACTTTAAAAACTATACACTGTAGAAATTGGAAATTTTATAGTAGTACGCAGGTAATTAAAAATGTTAGAATGAAATAAATATTTGTATATAATATAAATATAAGTAAAATATAATAAATAAATAAAATAAATCAGTTACTCAGAGTACTAATTATTATCAGATTACAACAGATTAATACGTATTAATGATCACAGATAGATTGTAGTCTTAGAATTTAAATTAAAAATCAGGTACTCAAGTACTTATAAATATTGCGAAATAATATCACTTCTTATGCTTCAATTTCTTAAAAAAATAATAATAATAATACAAAATAAAATCGGTTTATTTTTGAATTCAGTAATTATATTAGGATGTTTAGTACAAATAAACCACTTTTTATCAACGCGATTGTCGACTGCATAGTCAACACTTTTTTTAAAATTCTTTATTGAAGGACAATTTCTCAAAATATAATTTGTAATATCAAATACATATATTACAATAATAATCAACGTTGCGTTTATTTGCATAAACCAGTATATATTTGCATAAAGCACTATATTCTTTCAAAAGATTATACGTGTGAAGTTCTGATTCTAATTCTGAAGAAATAAATGACATCGAACATTCCTCACAGTCTGTAATATTTAACTTTCTAATAAAACTACCGACCACATAACATATAAACTGTTTTTCTTCATCAGTAGGATCAGAAAATACAATGTTTGTTGGCAAATTTGTGGGTCGAAAGTGTTGGTTAAATCAGACGGAATTAGTCTTTACCCAAAAAAACTCTTAAATTATCTAAAATTTGACAATCATCCGAATCAATTAAAATTTGTATTTATTGGGGATGTCAACCCATTCAAAATAGTGGATTTAAAAGCAACAATAAATTGGTAACACGTCGGATTCGTGTTGGTAATGTCATGCTGCCGTATTACACCGAACAAATTTTCAATGGCATCTTGAGTAAAATTATGAGGAAACATGTATTTGAAACCTGCTTTCTGACAAACATCCCATAATGCTAACATACCCCGTATGCTTGTTAACCAATCTTGTCGACACCTAGGAGAATTACGGGGTAACATTTGGGGATCATTAGGATGAAAAAACCTCCATCTACTAACTTTTATCAGCATTTCCTCCCAAAAAGCCTTATGCGGTGAACGGTTAGTGACAGCACTACGTAAAACTTTGCCACAATCAAAAGCTGTACTCTTACCATTCATGCTGTCAAAAAGTTTGTTGATGTCTCCAACAAACTCTGCAGTATCGATTGCCTTGTCCCTTGTGCATATCATTACTTTTAAAAGCATAAGCCAGTGTTCCACAATGCACTTTATAACTAAGTTGCCAAGCAGCAATTTTCACTTTCATTTTGGTCTTGTTATTTAATTCAAAATGTTCAGGTTTTAATTTATACCAAATGCGGGCTTCTATTTAATTGATCCTGTTTGAAAAATTTTAAAATATCTGACCACTTTGCAATTTTGTTAGTATCAAATAAAACATTATATTTCATAAAGTTTTCCTAGTGGTTTTCAGAAGATGGGGAGGATCAAATAATGTTAAAATGTTTTGTTCGTTAACAAAGAAATATAGCTGCTCATTTAACGTTAACGAAATAATAGCAGCTACATAAGTAGCCCCTTGATCACAAACAGTTGCTATCACTTTTAAACCTACAACCTGCAGAAATTCTATGGTTTCTATTAAAATGTGCCTAAAGTGCTGAGTTTGAATCGTATTAATCGTATTATACGTAAAGTAATATTGTCTGATCGACCAATACTGCCCAAGTCCTCGAAGCCTATAGCATTATCCCCAATAGAATAATACTGAATTCCTTCTGAAGAGTAATTTTTTCAAACATTAAAACACAAAACCTAACGAATTTTGGTAATTCACTAACATTGTTCTTTAAAACTCCTAAAATTTCCTCATTAATTCCAGTATGAAATGGCACTTTGTATAGGAAACTCTGTAGGGTTCGTTTTTTTGGCAGAGAAATTGCTAACGCGAATATCTTGTCATCCTCAGTCCAACGATTACTTTTACTATTTAATCCATTACTTTTCATTTGAGAAGTTCATACCAATGGGACTTAAATTATTCTCCAATTTTTTCAAAATTTTTCCATTCTGGAGTTTAGCAACTTAGTAAGTTATTCATACACAACGATAATTTTTTTAAATTTATTAATAACTTCATATTTTTTCCGAATTAGAGTTTTATTAATACTGATAGAAGTTGCAATGTCAAAATTTGAGGTGCTTGGAGAGTTAAATGTCTCTAAATTATCTACAGAGGTTGCAGGTATTGAATTTTGATTTAATATTAATGCACAATTTTTTTTATAATATGAAATGAATCATTTGAAAAATGATCATGGCACAATCTAAAATTTTCAAATATATCATATCATTAAAATCAATTTGAGCAAAATTCAACCATTTAACACAAATATCCGGACGGTTGATAGGAAATTAAAAAAAACTTTTTTTATTAACATCATTTACATAATAAACACTTTCACACGAAGGTGCTATATATCTATAAACAATTCGAGACATGATAATTTTTTAAAATAAAAAATAATAATGAATAAATACGTGAACAAACACAAAGATACAAAATTTAAAAATATCTTATTTTATTGTAGCTGAAAAGTATAATCATAGTAGGGGAACCTGGGGCGGAACGGGGTAGCTAAGCTTTGATTACAAGTTGAGAGGGTTTGAAATAAATAACACTATTATTTGTCAATGTGTACTTTGATTTACTTATTTCTCTACAAAAAAACTACAGCTAAACTTATCTAAGTTGATAACAACAATAAAAAAATGGCGTCTGAAAAAAAATATGAAATTTCCCATTCCGCCCCACCCCCTGGGGCGGAATGGGAAATGATCCCTGGGTACAATGGGGTACTAATTATAGACACAGTTCAAAGATGAGATAACAAGCAGGCCGTATTTTCGTCTTCCGAGCTTTCTTCGGATTTATTTCATTTATTTAGATTTGTTTAATTTACCTTTAAACGTCAGTTTTTTTCTCACTTTTTTTTCTTTCGCTTCCTTCATATTTTCTGTCATTTTAATAGATTTTTCTAATTCACTTTATTTATTATTGTCTTCATATTATCAGTACAAATTCGACATTATAAAATCATAAAAAGCTGTCAACACGACACAGTCCAGTTTATGTTGTCTGTGACAATCTTTTTTGATTTTGCAATGTTGAATTTGTACTTTTGTAATTAATAAAGAAATAGATATGTTTGAAATTCAACATTTGAATATGTTCGCCGAAAATATAGAAATGGTCCCAACTTTTATTCGCGGAATAATTTAACAACAGGCTCGCGCGAGCCGGCTTCAGCACACCACTAGGTGTACCCCATTCTGCCCCCGGCGTAACGTTCTTTATAACAAGAGTATTATGGCCGTTATATGTGTTGACCTTGAGTTATCACTAGACTTTTAGTTAGTCAAGAGTATGATGGAACAAACATGTAATGTAAATTTCCGAATAAAAAATAGTATACAGTGTACTTACCTTGGTGTCGTAAAGCAAAAATTACAATTTGTAAGCTTTTTCTTGGACATTCGGTAGAATTCACACTAAATGCACTCTTACACTGAAAACGGCAACTTAGTACTGTGTAGCACAGCGAACTAAACAATGTGTGCAAAAGACACGTGTCTCAGTCGTCCATAGGGAGATTACCACCCATTTCCCATTCCGCCCCAGTACCCCGTTCCGCCCCGGGTTCCCCTACTTATTAAATATAGTTTTAAAATAAACTCTGATCAAATTGTAAAAAACAATAAGCAGCTATATTAATAATTAAATACTTTCGTTAGCATAATTAAGAATAAATTTCCTATATATTATATCTGTGTGAAGCATGAATATATTGACAATTTTAACAGATTGGCGAACAGTAGTATTTTGGTTGTAAAAATGACACATATTGTACTTTAAAAAATTGCTGTTACTAAAAATTATAAAGAATAGCTCCAAATAAACTATTATACACAGGACGGAGGGGAGTGAAAAGTTTATTTTATAGGGAAACATTTAACCCCTTTTGTTATTTTCAAAAAGTGTTGATGGTATGCCATTTTGTTCTTATACGTGTAAAGAAGCATAAAAAAAACATCAAAATGCTAAAGTTAAAAAATACTGCTCCAGATAGTGGTTGATTTCGACTTATCAACATATTCATGCTATACATACAGTTTCTCTAAAAATCAACATTTTTAAATCTAAACATATGGCAAAGATTACATTATTTAAATGTTTTAAGATAACGTAACTAAAAAAAATAGTACAACTTTTTCTGCTTAGTTTATAATACAAATAAGAATATATATTCAAAGTTATATCTATTATATAATGTTGCATTTTCATTATAACAAATACGGTATTAATAAGCTAGCAAATCATTAAAGAGAGATCGTGGTCAATATATGTGTGTGTAAGGAACGAAAGTTTCAAACAATATTATAAATATTCAAGAAATGTAATTACTTTATTTTACTGATTGAAAATTTTTGTAAACCGTTACTTTAATTATAGAACATTCTATAAATACATATATAATGTTTAATTATTGTATGACTGTATAATGAATATTTACTAATGTTCTTCCGTGGGGCCGCTTTTAGTGAAAGTCTTAACATTTGAGGTGTGATATATACTTTAGAAGATCCTGCTTACTGTTGACTGTTTTCTGCAGAAATTGTCATGGATATATTATGTTGTTGTGGAGATGGTAGATCAGGAACTTGATTAGATGGAAATGTTGCGTCTGGTGTTGGTCGGAAAGATGCCTCGCTGCCCTGAGTTGGCTGTGATTCAGCGTTTGTTATTGGAAGATCGTGAATTAGTTGCGATGGTTCTGCTTTATGTAAAATTGAAGGGACAGCTTGAGTCGATTCCGATCTTTCTGTCTCTAAATTAATTTCGTTATTTTCTTTGCCTGGGTCTGGTCTATCTGTGACAAAACTAGGCAAAAAAATCTTCATCCGTAAAAATTGACTCGTCAAATGTATGAATGCCACATTTTTTAAAAGCATTTGTGGTGTTGAGAGGTGTCATTGCTTTCAAATATGCCTGTTCCACACATTCTGCAATGTGGTAGATAGTAACTACTTGACCTGGATTTCTCAGTAGCCAAGAATCGACGGCAGAGTTATAATACGTTTTGAAGGAACCGTTTAAGCCAGCGTCTAATAGTTGAAGTTTTGCAGTAGTATGGGGAGGCAATGTAAGTACAGTTACTCCAGAAGATTTAACCAGGTTCAATGCTTCTAAAGATATATGGCTCTTATGATTATCCATTATTAAGAGCGCTGGGTTGTCTTTAGTGGCAGAAGTATGCTTGATGAAATGTTTCATCACGTCAACAAATATTTCTGCATTCATCCAACCCGTAGGTGTGGCTAAGCCAAGTGTTGCAGGAGGAGCATCATTTAACATGTGGAAATTTTTCCTTGGAAAAACCATTGCAGAGGTAATGCTTGTCCAGTTGCGGATACTATGCAACATGTTGTTACTAATACATCCCTTTCACCACTTGTTACTTTACAAACGCTGCTCCGTTTTGGTACTAAGATTTTATAGATGGTCGATGAACGGTTGTGGTCGATGTTTCATCTAAGTTATAAATTCGAGTGCCGTCGCCAAACGTCGTATGCCACTGCATAGCTTCCTTCAAATTATTAAAAAACCTTTCAACGTTCACCTTGTTAAAAGCTGTAGCACGTGCAATACTGCAAGGTTCTGGTTTCTTGAGGTTTATATTGTTGTGCCGTTGTTATAATGACCGCAACCAATCTTTCCCAGCTATTTCATTCTTAGCTCAAGTCTCCGGACGTTTTATGTTATTTGCAACCGCCATCTGATATGCCAATTGACGAGTCTCCTTTGTAGTAAGGCCATAAAACATGAGTGCACATTCCTCGATATAATTTAAGGTAGGCATACACCTAGAGGAAATCCTCAAGGAAAAAGCCTCCGGGATTTCCTTGAGGATTTCCTCTACAGAACCCTTGCCCACACACGGAGAGGATTTTCCTTAAGGAAATCCTCAAGGAAACGGCCTTGAGGATTTTCAGAACATAATTTTTTTATTTTCTTTACGGAGAGCGCTTCTAATGTTGTTAATTTTTTTAATAACATCATCTTTTATTGCGTTTGGATCCACTTCTTTTAATTTTTGAATCAATTTCGTGTACATGGCATCTTTTTTATTGCGATCATGATAATCTTTTGACTTAACTTGACACAAGCAAGGTTAATTTTCATACATAAGAATAAACTCTGTCTGAAACTCACGAGACATGACTATGGAATGAAATGAAATCCTCAAGGCCCATACAGCGTAACCACACACGTGTACAAGAGATCGGAATAATTTGGCCTCAAGGTCAAAAATAATTGAATTTCGTTCGGGTTTTTTCAGCCTCTCGCTGCCTTCGTGGCCTCAAGGAAACCGCCACACACGTTGGGGAATTCCTCAAGGCTTGGACTGTTCAGGCCAAACCTTGAGGAAATCCCGCTCGTGTATGGGGGCTTTTATTAGGATTTTTTCTTGTTCTGGAGAAAATACAGTGTTGACCTTATAATTTGGAACTAAGCTCGACTCTTCATCATTTTTGGTTTTTATAACATACCTTCTTAGCGTGGGGTAAACCAATCTTTAGCGGCTTTTCGGATGCTTACACCATGTTTTACAAGAGCGAGAGCCATTTGCATAGCTTCCTTGGTATGCCCAGCTTTTTTTATTTTCTCCACCTTTGTTCTCCCCATTCTAAAAATGAAATAATATTCAATAAAGCAAATAATTATAGCAATCATGTAGTGTTACTGAACGGTTATTATCCATATGACAATAAGATGAAAAAAATCTGATAGTACACAGTGAACCTAGTTAGGTAAAAGTGCAATGGTTCATTGTGTGCTGCTAGTTATATCACAGTACACAGTGATCCATTGTGTGCCAGATACACCTTTCGATGTTTTAGGTTAGGTAAAAAATAAACCTAACAAGATGGTCACGTCAGCGAATGTCGAAACGATGGCCAAATAGTTATTTAACACAATTGATAAATTCGATGTAGTAAAATTAACAACATTCTACGGAAATAATGTTTGTTTTGAAGTCGAAAATCAAAAAACACTTCACCACGCGTGCGGTCTCAACGCAAGCCAGCCGCCGACTGGGGAGCGAGGGACGCGACCATATTGAAGCGTATCTATGTTCATAGTACAGTTTGGCAACGTTGCATTTTCGAATAAAACCGTTGGTTCTATGTGTACCACTGGTTCATTGTTGCCTACCTTACCCTACTCTGAAAATCATTGATGACAGTGACAAGTCTTATTGTTTTTAATTTCAAGCTTGAGTTTCAATTGTTTAACTTGAGTGAGTATCAGTCTCATCTCACATCGTAAGTACGATAAGCACAGAATGGTACCAATTATTTGGTATTTGAATAGTTAGTTCTTTGTGAAATAAAAAAACACAAACTATTAAAACATACCTATATTCTGAATTCTGTCGGGCAGCGAAGAGTAGAAAACGTAAATAAAAGTATCCAAGAACTAAAGATGTACGAAAAATGTTTGAAGAATCCAAAAACTAAGGATTTATGTAGAATTTCCTAAAAACTAAAGGATAAATGATATTTAAAACGTTTCGGTATATTGTAAAAAATGGCGCGAAAATGAATAATTATAATCAATAATATAATGAATATAATTATTATCTTTTTGAAAGCTGTAGTTCTCTCATGAAAAATTTCCAGGCACATGCATGAGCATAATAAAAAACTTTATATATGAATATAAAGTTTTTTATTTATAATATTTTTCTCAATTGAATGTTCAAGTGTTCAAGTTTGGCACGACAGTGCTGAATCATACTGTCTAATAATCTAGTAGTAACTCAAAAATCTCAATATAAGTAAGAAAGAGGTGAGTATTACTACACAAAAAAATATTCATAATTCTATGTGGTTTAGGCGGTATATCCAAAAAACTGAAAATTCGGAATTTCTTTAAATGGCTATAACTTTTTTGTTAAAGTAGGTAGGTACTTTTTGTAGACGGTTTCTCAAAGCACTTTTTTGTGTAGAATCGATTGGTGTATTTAGAATTTTTATATCACTTTTAGTTTCCGAGTTATGAGCCCTAACTTTAGTTTTTCTTATGGGCCACTAAGTTGGCTATGACATATTTGAACTTGTTTTTTACTCTACTTTACAACGATATGTCACATGCCATACTTATTATCGAAAATAAGTCGATGTACATTCATATATGTATATATCAATCGCTGTTAGTATTTGGAGTTTCTTCAAAAGTGATTAACAATTTTGTTTATAAATCGAATTTGTCATAATGCTACATAATGTTTTTTTTCTGAATTTTTAGCACTTCATCGATGTGAGAACAGTCGCACTGCGCTAGGGACATTTTCGGCAAACCATTGTTTGATGCTTCAACTAATTTGATCTCTGGTGTGCCGGTGATTTCGTGGAGCCGTAAATGAATTTGCTGTAAGACATCACTACCAATCATGTTCACCTCGTCCATGATTACACATTTCAAACCTACAAAGGCATTGCGATATGAATGCAACACTTCCTGGGTCATTATACTGATGCGTCGAAAAAAGCCGTATGAACTGTTACGCCATCGATACTCACTTCTGTTATGCCGGTAGACGCACACGCAATATATGAGCGAGTAGCGATTGTAAGTTTCCATCAAATGTAGAAACACGTGAGTCTTGCAACTGCCGGTAGGATCAGCACAGAATATTTGTAATGGAACTACGTCTGGAGTACGCATCGGTGTAACAGCATGAATATCAGCGGCGTTGTGCTTGGTTGGTTATACGTATTGGTCTACAATATTCCTCTTTCGATAGAACATTCTGCTTCTTGTGCACAACCAAAATGCCATCGTGGAGTTTAAATCAAAGTCTTCATTGTTCTTATTAAGAATTTTAATTACAAACTGATCGCATGCCTCCATATTCAGAAGCGAGTCAGCATTCTCCTGTTCTTCGCATGTAATTCTTGCCATTGCCGGTAGAATCAATAAAGAATATTTATAATGAAACTGAATCTGAAGTACGCATACGGTATATTTGAAGAAGTTACATATTGTAACATGAAAAGATACAACAATTTAAATGAAGTATAAATATTAAATATATATTAAAATTAAAAGAAATATTAAAGTATCAATTTGAAATCCAAAAAGTTGCGGATATTGACAGTTATGAATGAATTGTTTTTGCAATAGATATTCCAACCAAGTTTACAAACCAATGAGTAATTTCAGATCATTTCTGGATCGGTGTCCGTAAGTCTGTGTGTGTGAATGCAAACATTTATTACTACAGAATATAAAAAGATATGCTCCAATGTTTTATTAAATCCTCGTGGTAATAATATGACGATACCACTAGTTCATTGATTCTCTGTAGAGCCTTAAGTATTCTTTATAAATATGGGTTTGGATATCTTAACTATAGATCCATCTAGATCCTACTTCCTTTACTGCATTACCAATATATAGTTGATTTGTAGGTTTCTGGGATAATAATGTCAGTTGAAATAAAAAAGAAAAGATGTGCATAAAATCAGCGCTTTTATTAATCAGTTATTTTTTCGGAATTTAATTTCCATTCCATCATCAGTGCATATAACATGGTTGGTTTATAATATTTATGATAATTTCATAAAGATTATTGAACAGGTAACATGGTGTTCAATTTTACTTGCAGGTGTGAGTACTTTCTTTGCCTTCTTGATCCTGTGTTTTAATCTATTTTATTTCTTCTGTTGGGTGTTAAGCTTTCTTTTTAAATCAGCAATAATAGTACATTTTTCTGCAACGCTATATTCCTTAACTTCCGTTGATGAATGCTTCTTCCTTTAGCTTCAACTTGTCTAAGGTCAGCATTCACATTTTGGCTGTTTATATTATTGTTCAGCGGTTCTGGAGTTCTATTTTCCTCAGAAAATTCCTCGTCAGATAAAGGAGGCGTATTCTGAGCAATGTAATTATTACAAACTTTCCTAACTTTTTGGTTCTCTCTATAATCAGATGAGTACTTTTTCCACTTTTTTCGAATTTTTCTTTGTTCACGAGGGGTCATATTCTCAACGCATTTTCGCTGTCCTTTCTCCTTTTTTTAGATACTTCAGTCTTTCTTTCTCTTTGTATTCAGAAAATAAAGCTGGATTACTTTTAATTTTCGTCAAACGTGCTTTTGCAGCAGCTGACTTTTTTATGGCTATTTCCTCTTTGGACAACTTTGGCTTTTTTAGGCGGCATGTTGCTGTAAAACAGATAAACATAACATATTTAGAAAACATTGCCAATAAGTGTTAGTGAACGTCAATCACTGACAACTTTTTTTTATAATTAATATTAATATATTTGTTTTCCTGCATATACTTCCAAATTTACTTAGACAGATTTTGCGTCTAACAAGAGCTTGAACTTTGATGCCATACTTGGCAGGTTTGCTGGGAATATAAACGCGAAATACACATCGCCTCCAAAATGCTAAAAGCATTTAATCTATTGTCATATATTCGTGAGGGGTGTAAGCTTTCTGGCAGCAGTCAACAAACTTTTCAAAGAATGTTCTGATAGGAGCCATGTTATCAAACTTTTTACGTGCCTCTCTTAGGGATGAAACGATACGAGTAAATACGAGTACTTACTCGATACTTTTCTTCCGATACCAAGTACTTTTTGTATCGATACTTTGAAACTAAGTATCGAGTAGGTATCGGTCAAAAATACTCGTATCGGTAATCGGTAGGTATACTGATGAAAATGATTTTTTGTGAATTAAATATTGAAATTTTTGAACGCACCGTATGTACAAAAACAAAACTGTCAAATATATGAATTAAAATCTACACTCTATAGCGTCTATCCCATTTTTTACATGTCGTCAAGTATACGCTGTACTCATTTTAATGGACTTTATATTATTATATTCAACTGCGCTGAGTGCGCTATTGCTACATTTAACACGTTTCAAGTTCAAATAAAAAATTAATTCTTTTACCCTTAGATTTTTTATTAGAAGTATTGGATGAACTGCATGCATATATAATAAGAGTGAAAATAATTTTTTTTAAATAAATTATTAGCAACTAACAACTCATTTTAAAGGTTACAACATTTTTTTATGCGATTGGCAAATTTTACAAAAAAAAATCGATCGATACGAGTATGTATCGATACTTTCCAATCGATACCGAGTAAGTATCGATACTTTACGACCGATACTGTATCGAGTAAAAGTATCGATACCTCAGCGGTATCGTTTCATCCCTAGCCTCTCTTGTTGATTTATCATCAAAGTGAACACAGTTTTGCAAAAAGTAAAATCGTTGAAGAGACATAGTTGTTCTAAATATGTCCACCCCGTGCCATCCGTTCTCCACAAATCTTTGAGACTCTGGCGACTTGATTTATTGACACCAGCAAGGTAAAGCAACCCAATGAGAACATCCAACTCGGTGGATTTGTTTCCTTCATATTGGATAATTTAGCAGGATCGTTGCATTTTATCGCCTTTTTATTATTTCTTCGGAATGTTTCAATATGATAGCTTTCATTTAATGATAAAAATATTCCAACAGCGTGTCTCAGTATTTGCTTCTCCTGCTGCTCCTTTTACGCCTGGCTGTTCAACAATTATGTTTTCGGATCTCGTACGTACGTTCGTTCGTAGAGGACTTTTATACCATTTTTGCCCATCCTTTGACTTGTATTGACTTGCATTGACTTGATGTGTTGGACAGCGGCGTTTTATCAAAACAGACAGCGGAATATTGTCTTCAGAGTCATCGGAATCGGCACTATTTTCATTTGTCTCAGCTTCATCGTAATCAGAAATCTCTTGCTCAGTATCAGATTGCAAATCATGTTCACTACAATGGTCAGCTTCTTCTCCAGAGCTCGCCTCATTGGAAGTATTTTCTAGTACATCTTCCAACATGGACTGAAGTAGATTTTCTTCACGTTCAAAGTCCATTTTCAATTAAAAGATATATTGTGAACAAGAAAATAAGTTAAAATAGCAGAAAAAGCAAGGCTAGTTTTTGTCACGAAATATATACATTTGCTTGTGGCAGAGTATCACATACCCAAACGCGGTTTGCAAGCATGTTACACGACTGCAGGCTGCCGCGTCACTGCGTCACGCTACTATCCCCTCCTGCACCCTTTAAACTCCAGCTACTCAAGACGACAACAACTTTGAAGGTTATAAACAAAAAATATACGCAAATAAGTAACACGGTGGGTATGACATACCCTGCCACACTCTCGCCGGGTTAAAAAAGTACTCGACACAATTTACTTTTCAATAAGATTTATGTCTCCAACTGATTTGTTATCACAAACATGTTCATCTTTCTGTCTATTTTTTAATGAAATTTCTCAAAGTTGACTTAGAAATGTAAATATCAGGAAATGCTGTTGAGAAGTTTTACTGTATTTGGCTATTCACCTAAACAGTTACAAATTCGCTACTCGTGGACGATCTATGAAAAACTACATGTATCCAAATAAGTTTATTTGTTGTTTTCATGATCCAAATGACTAAATCCGCCTCGGCTTGAAAATTGAACACAACTAAATGTGTTCTCTCCAGTATACACATATTTTTTGCACTTTGCCATTTGGCCTTACTGTTGTGATATTTGTAATAACCATGTCCAAGGTATAACGTATAATCATCACATAATTTTAACACCTTCTCAACTTCCTTATCTACTGAAAAAATAATTACAAAACATTACTTAATTTATTTAAAAAAAAACGACTAATTTAGATTTATCAAAAAAAAACTCGCCGTCATTAGGAACTGAAGTTGTCACTTGATTGTAAATGAATACTTACATTTAAGACAAGGTCACAGTTTTATCATTACTGAATTTTTAAAACCTTCTTTATATCAATTTCCTTATCTGCTCAAGAAATAATTACAAAATATTATTTTATTTATAAACGAATTATTTAGATTTATGTTTATAAAAAAACTCACCATCGATATTAATTACAATATTAAATATATGTATATTCACTGGATTCTGTGGATCATCTTGATAGAAGCTATCGTTGGATTTTGTTTTAACCCTCCAGCCGCGGGCGATTATTTTATTATTATGTTTATACCGCGGGATATTTTTATTTGCTATTTATAATAGTTATGAGGATTGTATGTACGGAATGTAAGAAAAATAAAAACTAAGTAGTAAAAATTTTAAATTTTATTACCATTTAGCGTACATGATGCAGGAAACGTGATTATCGCGTTTAATCGAGAAAACAGAAAACTTGCTAACGATTTTTCTGTGAATGGTATATCTTGAAGCAAGGTTCCATTCATAAACCAACATTGCAATCCTGGCACCAGATTCTTGTTTCTCTTCGTATTTTCTTTCCATCGGCACTTTTTTTGGAACAGCAGCATCTCCGGGCACTTGCCGGGGTATGGTTTCTATATATTTTTCAAAAATCTCTTCAATAATCTCCATTCTAAATTCCAAAAAAGTTTTTTTAGTGTTGCTCGTAACTTTTTGGAAAATAATAAATGTGTACGCCGAGACAATTCGACTCACACGCTAAAAACTACCAACGCTGATTCAAACCGAATCACTCGAAATATGTCAAATAAGTTTGTCAAGACACTTACCTCGCTCGATGACTCCAACCGCCTAAGATATTAATTTTGGAGAGGAAAAAATGTTGATAAAGGATTCAATACCTTCTGGTCGACTCCACCGTTCTTTCCAAACGTTGGTTAAACTTCTTGTCATATATAATAATACACTGTACAGCGGTTTTAACTAAAGCACAAATACACAATTACTACTACAAAATGCGAGATTAACAACGTAAAGCGGGTTCAAATACTTGATTCAAACTTGTTCAGGAAAAGGCTGCGCGAGCATTTTGCGTTGCGCAGACGGTCCAAAACAAAACAAAATATACAGTGGCGCCAACAATAAATGCATTAAATACAGACTCATCCATTTGCAGCTCCTGACTTCCATATGTACGACTTGTCCGGCAAACCTCGCAAAATATGAAAATATATACAGTAGCGAGCATAGAAACTGCACCACTTAAAACATTACGATTTTTTTATTATTTTTCCTCCAAAACTAATGCAACCAGCAAAATTGTTATTGTATATTATGAACCAATTAAAGATGTCAGCAAAGGAGAAAATCCAGTTGACATAAAAACCCATGAAGAAGAAAGAAAGATGTGAATATAATAATATTTTTATGATATTTGAACAATTATAGATATTGATTTATTTGTTTAAAAAAACACTATTTTTGCTGAAATAATATATTTTATTTTAAAATATCACTATACTTTAAATACAAAAACAAAATTAACAAAAACATTTCTATAATAAAAACTATTATTTACATTATAATATTGAACTTCCTAATATTTTGTTGGGTCCCCCTTGGCCTTTATAACGGCTTTTACACGACGTGGCATGGATTCATTTAGGTTGTGTATAAGTTCCGTTTCTAATTCTTCATCCCAAAAACCTTTTTAAACTTCTTTGAAGTTCAACAACGTTCTTTGGCTTTGTTGTCTTCAATTTCTGACCCATGACTTTCCATAAGTTTTCTATGGGATTTAAATCGGGGCTGTTACCTGGCCAGTCGAGGGTCGTAATATTCAAATCGTCTAATAATTTTATTACCTGTAAAGATTCCATAGAAAAATATAAATAAATTATATGTATTTTTGTGAACAATAAAATTATGTATTAAAAAAATATATATCTTACACTTTTCGCTCTGTGGCATGGCGCAGAATCATCTTGGAAAATAAATTCTCGATCGTTTGCCAAATGCTGCTCCATAGAAAGAACCAAATTTTCTTCTATGATTTTTTGTACCCTGCCGCGTTCAGGTTACCATCTACGAAGACCAGCTCACCAACTCCATAGTAAGAAAAATATCCCCATACCATTTTACTGGCTGCGAACTTCACAGTTCTCCGCATGCATTCCTCCTTTAGGCGTTCCCCAGGTCTACGTCTCACATTCTGCATGCCGTCGGACCCCATTAAATTGAATTTACTCTCGTCTGAAAACATCACTCTTTTCCAATCTTCTATAGTCCAATTTTCTTTATTTTTAGCCCATTCAAAACTTTTTTTTTAATTTTTTGGGTTAAAAAAGGTTTTTTGGCGGGTCGGCGAGCCAGTAAATTGAATTCCCGAAGACGTCGGCGAATTGTATGAACACTTACTGATATTCCTGTGTTTTCTTGGAACTCAGAGCGAATGTCTACAGCAGATTTAAATCTGTCTTTCATACACATCCTCTTCAGAAGACGAATATCAGCCATTGTTGTCTTCTTTTTTCTTCCAGTTCCTTTCTTTCTGCAAACATCATTAGTTTCACTTATTTTTTTTTTAAGTCTGGATACAGTCGCATGATTTCACTTCACTTTTCTTCGCTTCACTTAATTGTTTATATTTTGCCATAATTTCAGAAAACAGAGCACACAGAAACAAACAGCACAGTAACAAAATGTAAACTGATGAATTTATGTTCTAATAGTGTTAAAGTTGTTGTGTGTTGTGAAGGATGGAGGATCCTAGGAGATCGAATGAAGACCAAGTTATAATTTCTGGAGGTGTACTTGATTTATTTTTCAAATATAAATGTATAATAATTGTAAATAATTGTTCTATTTAACAATGAGATAAACTTGAGACAATTTCTTGACCAACAACGGCTCTGCACTACGGCTCTTAAAAGTAGATATCAAGGTTCAAGATCTTGACCAACAACGGCTTTGCACCAAGGATCTTACAAGTGGAGATCAAGGCTCAGGATCTAGCAAGTATCTGAAAGAAAGTAAGAATTAATTATTCTACCGTGCAAGTAGATGCACACAATTATGAATCTCAGCAAGGAGATAATTGTGTATCTCAGCAAGGAGATTATTGTGTATCTCAGCAAGGAGATTATGTATCTCAGCAAGGAGATAATTGTGTATCTTAGCAAGGAGATTATTGTGTATCTCAGCAAGGAGATCGTGTATCTCAGCAAGGAGATCGTGTATCTCAGCAAGGAGATCGTGTATCTCAGCAAGGAGATCGTATATCTCAGCAAGGAGATTGGCACAATAAATAATTGCATCAAACTGCCACAACTATCACTTAAAACACTATCACTTATTAAGAAGACACTATCAATTAATTATCTCAGCTAGGAGATAAGCCACAATAAATGATAATTACACTGAACCATCACTTATCAAGAAAACACTATCAATTAATTATCTCAGCGAGGAGATAAGCCACAATAAATGATAATTACACTGAACTATCACTTATCAATAAATAAACTATAACTTATTGAGGATAAACTAATAATGTGTTAAGAATAAATTAATATTCACTTTAATCCTTAATTGATAACTTCTGTATTGTTTAGAGACTAAATGACGAATGAATGTGAATGACTTAAGTCAATCGTTTGTTGCTAAAGAACTTAACTGTCTTGCGGTCGCTAAGCGAATTAATCCTAGTCTCAAGCGAGCCGTGATATTTATATGCCGGCTCAAGGTCAAGCGCCGAAGTTCCAGTACCTTCCAGCATCCGAGTTGTTTACTTACTGCGCAGTAGTATTCCCGAATATTCGATGATGTTAAGTGTGTAGAGGTTCAAGGTCAAGCGCCGAATATTGTAAACACTTTGTTCTGGAACCTTCGCGAGTGTATATATTGATAATTTAAATCTTTTAGTGTGGTAGTTTTCTCAAATAATCGTGACTGCTTTTTTATTAAAATTTTGAATAATATTTTTTGTTCATCATGTCTTAAACATTTTAAACAAATAGCAACCCTTTATATTATTTTTACCTGACATAGCGGATTAGAAAGGAACGCCCTTCGTAAAGTCAAAATAAAATACACATTTTAAGTGGTGCAGTTTCTATGCTGGCTACTGTAAATGAATACTTACATTCAAGACAAGGTCACAGTTTTATCATCACTGAATTTTTACTGAATTTTTAAAGCCTTCATTATATCAATTTCCTTATCTGCTCAAGAAATGATTACAAAATATTTTATTTATAAACGAATTATTTAGATTTATGTTTATAAAAAAACTCTCCATCGATATTAATTACAATATTAAATATATGTATATTCACTGGATTCTGTGGATCATCTTGATAAAAGCTATCGTTGGATTTTGTATTAACCTTCCAGCCGCGGGCGATTATTTTATTATTTTTTTATACCGCGGGATTTTTTTATTTGCTATTTATAATAGTTATTAGGATTGTATGTAAGAAAAATAAAAAATAAGTATAGTATAAATTTGCAATAAATAAAACTTGCTAATAATTTTTCTGTGTATGACAGTGGTTTCCAAACTGGGAGGCGCGCCTCCTTGGGGAGGCGCGGACTAGTGCAAAGGGAGGCGCGAAAAGTTTAACAGAAATTTAATTTTCATAACATCACATTAAGTTATATAAATAAAAAATATAAACATATAAATAAACTTTTATAACATAACATTATTTTTGTATACTGAAAGAGACGTTACTGTGAAGTTTTAGACTGACAACTATTATTGAAAAAGCAAAACTGATAGAATTATCATGCGATACTTCTAAAAAAAATTCTGAGTGAAAGCACTCCCCTTTATAACACCTAGATTTAATTAAGTTTGTGCTAATAAACAAGTGCATTCATCGCATTAAAAATAAATTTTATACGTAAACAAATACATTTTATACCTTTTTAAATATTTTTGTATAATCTTATAAAATAAAGGGGGGGGGGGGGGGGCGCAAGATATTAATTTTTTTAAAGGGAGGCGAAGTTACATAAAGTTTGGAAACCGCTGGTGTATGATATATCTTGAAGCAAGGTTCCATGCATAAACGAATATTACAATCCTGGCACCAGGTTCTTGTTTCTCTTCGTATTTTCTTTCCATTGGCACTTCTTTGGGAACAGCATACGGCGCATCTTCTGCGAGGTTCCCTTTTGATTGTATTTCTATCACCGTGTACTTACCGGGATACGGTTTCTATATATTTTTCAATAATCTCCATTCTAAATTCCAAAAATGTTTTTTTAGTGTTCGTAACTTTTTGGAAAATAATAAATGTGTACGCCGAGACAATTCCTATAGCGGAAACTGTAGCATTCGGCTCAAACGCTAAAAACTACCAACGCTGATTCAAACCGAATCACTCGAAATATGTCAAATAAGTTACCTCGCTCGATGACTCCAACCGCCTAAGATATTAATTTGGGAGAGGAAAAAATGTGGATAGAGGATTCAATACCTCCTGGTCGACTCCACCGTTCTTTCCAAACTTTGGTTAAACTTCTTGATCTAAATTGAATTCACACCTACCTTTGATCAGTCGGATGACCTCAACAATCACGGGTGTAATCGACTCCAGCTTCAGCGTGACGATTAATGTATGGAAAAGGGAGGTTAGGATCGCCACGTTTTTACTAAAATCTATTCTTTTCAGTCCGGACAAATTCACAATAAAAATAAATAATAACTTTAAACAATATAACACTTTGAAGGTAACATACACACATTCGGTACTTTATTTGGTCGTTAACTATAATTAACATATAATATCGGTACATTATAAACACGGCGTGTTACAAACTCTGTCTGTCCGGTCTATTTCTCGGGTGGTATATTCCCACGATGCATTGTCTCTCCGGTGGCTACATCTATCGATAAAACTCGTTATCAATAACAAATTAGGGATATGTAATATATATACGCCAAAACACACGCAATTGTTAGTCTATTTTTAAATTTCTTACTAGCCAGTTTTGTGCTTTAGCCTGTGTATGCGGCTTTAGATTTTCAGGATTTTTTAAGTTTTCCTGTTTCCATAATTACTTTCCTGTAGTAGTAAGTAATGTACATATCTAACGTAACAAATCACTGAATTTGATTTTTTAACTGGATTCGTGCACTTTACAGACTTTACTAAATAATTGCCTGTTTTCGAAATTAACTAAGCAATTTTTTTCTTGGTTTAGAATTTGCGGGCAAAGAAAATATTTTCTGAGGATCAGGTTCACACTGTTGATTTATTTCTTAAAAATTTAGAACTATTTTTTCGTTATGAAAGTCATTTTTTTTTTATTTTTAGGACATGACATATTTAATATAGCCTGAATTTTTTTCGATGATTTATGAATGCCTCTGATATCCGCAGTAAACCCCAATTACGTTTTAAAAAATACAGCTTTTTTATATTTTATACGAAAATTTTATTGTAGGTTCTAATTATTTAAAATAACGGATTCTAAATTCTGTAGGTGGTCTTGATCGTTAACCTCCGCAACTATCTTGTGTTTACTTAATTTATATTGCAAAATATTAAAATATTGTAAAAAATTCATACAACTGCAAGGTCGTCTAGTAGTTAGCTAACCTTTTAGGCTACTCAGTATCTTATTCATGACTCGCTGATTAACAGCTGGGGCCGACGCGATCCCGAATGGTAGTCGTTTTTAGCCAAAAAATCCAAGATGTGTACTAATAGATACGAACTTTTGACTATTTTCATCTAACTGTATTTGAAAATATGCATCTGAAAAATCTATAACTGAAAATTTCTTACCTCCTTTGAATACGGAAAATATGGCTTGATATTGAGACACTTATTAAGGATCGTTCTGAAATTGGCGCAGAAAAGAATCTTTCAGACGGTTCTGAATAATCGATTCGTTCAGAAACCCTTTTGAATTTATTTTATAATCACACCCTCAATCTGTTATTTCATTGAAAATGAAATATGCCTGGCACGAATCAGGTTTTATTTAAAGCGTAGACTAATTTCATCAAATAAATCATCGTAGTTATTTAAAATTTCTTGTAGGTTTGGAGAGTAATAATTTTCAGTAAATCTCTCTTGTTTTTTATTTTATAATTTTGAGAAAACAGCAGGATTTTGAAATATTTTATCTAATATTTATCTGCAACAATTACAAATATATTCACTTGATCTTAAGATTGAGATGTATTTTTTACGTAAGACATCAGAAAAACGATAAATTTTCTTTGTGATACACATGTGACCCTAGTGTATACTGTACGTAGTCATGCAAGTACCATAAAATTCAAACTGCCGCACTATCTGTGGAAAAAAATAGTAGTTTATTGAATAAACTATTTACTATTTACTGCTGTCATCCTCCGATCCATTGTTATTACCCCTAGCGTAATAACATTAGTTTTTTTTCCAGTATTCTGCATATTTACACAAAATAATTGCCGGTCTAGACGCGTAGCGGCATCAATCTTCAACGAGACTAGTTTTTTTGTAACTTTTTTTTTACTTTGATTACAAATTGCTCGTACCTTTCATTAATTAGGTTTAGTATAGTATGCGAATTTATAATTTGCATATCAAGACCTTTAAAAATAGGCTCAGCAAAAGTCTTGAACGCCGAACAATCCAAAAAACTCAAGGGATTCCCTTCACTTGTTATAATAGCAAGACACGCATCTGATACTTCGGTCTTAGAGATTTCAATTGAAATCTTCCTTTTCTTTGAATAATTCGGAGAAGGCCCTTGTAAATTTTCCGATTCTTCATTCAAATCTTCAAGAAGAGACGGGTGGTATTTTTGAAGATGCCGTTTCATGTTACACACATAAATACCAACAAGAATAATTGAACAATTTTTACACTTACTCGTGTTTTTGACAACATCTATGTCGAAGGCTTCACGAATACACAAGTTTTTGTTTCGTCCCATATCGTAACACATATATCAATTTCAATGCGTAGGTTGTGAACACACCGACAATCATGAATCAACTAATGAACTAATAGCTGTATGTTTACTTTACATTATTGGGTAAATGGGTTTAGATATAATCCTTAAAAGAAAAACAAGCTCAAAAATGTGTAAACAATATGTTGTGAGTGGTATGGAACAGAAAAATTAACCGATTGGAATGAGTGTCTAAATATTACTTTAAAATCAAATGTATTTCGAGACTTAGTCTCAGACAAGTTTTAAACTTTTTATTTGTTTTATATTGATTATGTTTCAACTCCAATTACTTTAAAATGTATCTTATGCTCTCTTTATATTATTTAAAAAAATATTAAATTGTGTACATTGATAATGTATGTATTCATACATATTAATATATTAATTTGCTTTTAAAAGGTGATTTTTATTTTCTGATCAATATTTTTTTGATCACAATTTAATCATTATTATTTATTTAATACCGTATCACTCGGTGAGTGATCATTATTTTTAATCCAATTAATAAACATCAAAGATCAATTTAAATTTTTATTTATAAATCATGAATGATTTTTAAATTAAAAATCAGAAATAATAATTATATGATTTTTTGGAAAAAATAATTATCGATTTCAAACCCTGGTTTATTCAATTTTATCTTATAACAGATGTTGAATAAGTCACAGAAAGAAATTACATTAGATTTGTGGTTTGCCGTCACCGGCCGTAGCTGACAATAAATAATAAATATCGATGTGGTTCAATATTTTTTTATTCCCACGTAAAATTTTATATTATACAAAATAATCAAATTCATGTACATGTAAACATAGTATATTATTGTGGAGTGAGGTAGACTGTATGCCGTCCTTGTTGCACTGGCTGTTGGCTGCGTGGCTCTTCGGTTGATGTTGATGGCGCTTGAATTCTTGTCGACTTCAGCGGTAGCGAAAATTGACTTGAATTGTTTGTTTCTTGTTTTGACTTGGAACACTAAACCGTTGTAGCACTGTAACTTTCTGTTGCGACTCGGTGGCGCTATGTGTCCAACTTCCTTTTCTGATTTTTATGATTTTCCCCAATACATTTATGGTGCCCGTCACATGATTCCTATTTTATTAAAACAGATATTACTGGCAAACTAATAAAAGATAGAAAAAAGCGTTAAAAATAGAAAATTTATATACGTGTATGTTTAATTACACAAAAATCATGTTTATATATGTAAATAATAAAAACTTCCAGCAGCGCTGACGTCGATCGCTCCTGTGCCCCTCCCGATGTAATCGCTATCAAAATAAAACAGTTTTGTATAGACTCAAAAACTACTGAATCGATTTGGATGCGGTTTTCATCTACATATAGATAAAACTTATTGTTAAAAAAAACGTATATTTTGCTTCTGTGGCGAAGTAGAGTTTCGCCCCGGTATATTAAAAGGAAAAAAACACAGGGACAAATATAATAATAATAAACAGCACCACAATGTTTACAACACCGTGAAGCCAGTTATGCGACTCCGTGACGTTCTTAGTCAGTAGCAAAAAGTAGGAGAACATGGGTGACAGTGGATCATCTTTTTTATTTCGTAGCATTCCTATGAAACTGTTGTATTTTTTACCTATATTTTATATAGATCTTATAAATGGGTTATTAAACTAAGAGCTATACTAACAATTTTAGATGTCAAAGCAAAAGCAAAGATTTGTTTAGCTATTAAAAATAAAATGATCCACTGTTCCTCATATACGGGTAATGCTGGATCATCATTAGGGTAACTGTGGATCGACATTATTACAGTGAATAACAAGGTTTTAAGGACTATAAAAAAGCTTTTATGTTTTGTTAATCATTTTATTATATTTATTTAGAACTAGAACATCAGTCTTGTCAAGTAATAAAATCACATATTATATAGAACAAAAAGAAACCTAATAAACTGAACTGAAATTTAATAATTACTTTGGCAAGATAAACTGCTATTATGTATTATTACATAATTATATTATAATATTAAATAAATAATAATTAACGAATATCTATTCGTGAAAAATCGAGATCAAAGGAATGAAACCCTGCTGACGTTTTGTTTTCCCACAAAGTCTTGGTTACTGCAAAAGTAATTTTATATCTGGAACGTTACGTATGCGAAATGTGTTAAAGTTTTTAACTGCTTTTCTTAAAAAACTTATTTCAGCTTTATTTTTATTTTTTTTTATTTGTAACACTTTCCTTACGTAATAAACCTTTTTGTTGTGGACCTTAAATTCAACTAAAATAAAAGTAGAGACGTAATGGGATGGAGATTTTCTGGAGCAACAATTTCGTCTTCCTGTTCTTCTGCAAAATATCCTTCATCTTCTGAGTAAATACTAATATTGTCATTGTCTTCATCTGAGATTGTTAATAATTTATAGTAAACGATGTATGAAGACAATGTGAAAAACATGGTTTGATGTGTTGTTGAAATTTCAGTTATTTATTGTAAAATTATTTTAAAAATAAAGTAACACCTATATCCAAATTTTGGATATAAGGTAAAATGTTTTTATATCTGGCATTTGTCTTTATCTTCACTCACTCACGCACTTTCACAGTCCTGTCTATATTCCTCACTTTGTTTTTGGTTATGTTTAATGTTTAAGCCTATGGTAGTGATATCCTAAAATCATAGCAATGTTAAATAAATATATGTATAAATAAAATGCCCTATACCTTAACATAACATAAAACTTAAATCTAACTAAAAATTGTGACTCTCGAAAGCACAGTAAAGGAAAAAAAACATACATTAAGATGTTACGTTCAAAGTCTTTTAAAATATGGTTCAATGAAAAATAGTGAAAATGACTAGAATTTTTCTTTTCTTTAAAATAATAAATTTGGTTACCTTTTGAAACAGTGTGCGTTTTTAAATTGCATTTACGATTTAGGATCAGTAAGGTTAAATATTTACATTGACTGACTCCTATTATCCTCCATGTATCCTTGTTCCTCCCGCTCACACATAGCTTCAATCATAAGACTCCGACATCCACGAACCGAACTCATTCTGCGAGCCGACTGGCAACTCCGAATGAAGCTTGGGACTGGATTTATATGACCCCACTACGGGCGGTCAGAATTTGGGTATCATGATTGATCCTCCAAGTCTCCTCGTTCCTACTGCTCTCACATAGCTTCAACCATAAGACTCCGAAATCCATGAACTCGTAGCATTCTGCAAGCTGACTGGCAACTCCGAATGAAGCTTAGGACTGGCTCTGTATGACCCTACTACGGGCGGCCAGAATCTGGATACCTGGTGGCAGTTTGGGTATGGGTGTTCCGACTGTACCCTCCTGTCACCAGTTCTCTTCGCTCCACGTTCTTCGACGACGGGTTCCGTAAAAACCATTGCACCCATAGCATCTTAAAGTGGCGTATTTCATACCCAACATAAGATGAAGTCCAAGGCCGGGCCCGCATTTCGACGTAACGACTATGAGTCGAGGAACCTTGCGACAAGGCACAGGCATTCCACTGATGATCCTTACTCCTTATGCTCCTTTGATATGCTGTAAGAGCTTTCTGTCTAATGGTGTAGTTAAGCTCAATAGTATTTCTACAAAAGGAAAAATGTGAATATATGTTTTTTAAAACTTGATCCGCCCAGCTCGTTTGCTGGCTCTTGGGTCAAACACCGTTTTAAGGGGCCAGTTGAGAACCTTTTAACACCGAGGATAAATTGTTCCTCCGATAACGTGCCCAATGAGCGCAAATCATTTAAATCTTCAATAAACGTTAACAGCTTGTGCAGATCTAACCAGTCACATTTACTGATATTAACAAATTCATTTGGGCCAGATTAGAACCTCGAATAAACCTGCAATCGCAGCTTGACTGCTTACGACTCTTTCCAAAATTACAGCATTTCCTTCTTGTCGACCTGCTAGTCCTGCTATTCCTATTGCTATTTCTCTTTTCCACGGTTCCGGAGATAATGTAGCGAGGGAAGGAGGTTGTTGTTGCTCCACATCGGGTGGCGTATTGAATCCATTCTGTGAATTTGTTATTGTAACTTGTAACGACCCAAAATTGGTCGCTACGAAAGCGGTAGTGCCCTAGCTCAGTGGAGACGGGAGGGTTCAAGGACTTTATCAAATTAACAACGAAATTATTCCAACAATCATTAATCAATAAAATTAAATATTTGGGCGCCACCTGGTCTGCAAAATATACTAAAATAACCAAACGGAGCGACCATGGAACTCCTAATGCGGCTCTGTTGTTAGTTGTATATGTTATGAATGTTAGTGAAATAAAATATATATTAATAAAATAAATTAGGTATATTTCTGCCCTATATCGGGGTGTGTGTGCGGAAATGTCCAGTCAATACAAACACTGATAACATAAAAGATAATAACTAAATGATATATAATTGCAAGAAAATAATAATGTAAAGAAACCCTATATAATCTATAAAATAATATACACACAATAGTTATAAGTTTCGGATTGAGTGCAAATATGAAAGATAAAATGTTTATAAACGGAATACAAAAAAAAATACAATAAGGTCTAACTATGCATTACTTGTAACTATGAAAACAGAATATACAAATATGATACTTAAGTATGCATAGGGTACCTATAAATCATACTTTGCACTATATATCTATGATCATGATATTTTGATACTTATCTAATATACATATATTAAAAAGAGACAGTTATTTATTAGATATTTAATGTTGGTTGCAACCCTAGAAAAATAGAACGTAAGTAGGCCTCGCGACCGGCACTCGCGCTATTCAACGGACACACACAATATTAACACTTAGCTTTTAGGGGGCGTATATCCCTGATTTATCAGGACGGCAAGGCTGGACCTCCACTCCTCTGCCAAATCACTCCCTCGGACACAACAAGAATAAATCCCCTTTCGGGAAAGGCCGGCTGGACCACCAAATTTCCGGACCTCTACACGGTCTTCTTCTGTCCCACTATATGTCGTCTATTGTTGTCGTATGTTTTTGTTGGCTGTTTTCGCCAGACGCACGTATCTGTCTGTCTTTGGTTTTAGCTTGTTCCGTCCCTCGACAAGTTAGCGTTAGATTCAAGAGTGCACGCAAGGTCGTTGTAATTAAAGCGATAAGAAATTAATAAGTAATAACTACATGTACAAGATTGCAGCGAAAATAAAATGATTAAATTGAAGAATATAGAATTTAATATAAAAATTGAAAACCCAAAAAAATAAACATTACAAACCCCCCCTTTCCTTCCGCGCGAATTTCTTTCAGAAATTCTGCGAAAACGGTTTAAGATCCTTTACGTGCCAAATCCCTCTCGACTTGCCATCATCATCTTGAATCTCGTACGTGACTGCCGAGACTTTTCTTCTGACACGAAAAGGTCCCACAAACTTCGGAGCTAAGCTTGCTGAAAAATTCTTGGTGGCATCCGACAAAACATAATTCTTTTTCAGCACTGGCTCCCCGACCTCGAATATAACAGGTCGTCTGCGCAGATTATACACGCGCTCGTTTGTCGTGTGCGCATCCTGTAGTTGTTTCTGTACCCTCGTTCTTATTTCCTCAAAGATCTTACTTCTTTCCGTTCGATCTTCCACTTCGACCTCTAGTTCCAGACGGTTGGCTTGTCTCCCGAAACTCCTACCATTTAACACATATTGACGTCCAAAATTGACGAAGTACGGCGTGTCCTTCAATACCTCGTGACGTGAAGTCCTCAGCGCGCAACCAAACTCTGCCATGTGGTCGTCCCATCGCTTATGGTTGGCGTCCTTAATATATGACCGTATCATGGTCTTTACGACACGGTTCACGCGTTCAACGGGGTTAGCCTGTGGGTGGTAATTCGCAGTGTACAAGGCCTTGACTCCGTACTTTTGTAAAAGCGATCGAAATTCTGTACTTTTGAACTGTACCCCGTTGTCACAGATGAGATATTGAGGAGCACCGAACATCAAAATGACCTCTTCCTCAATTTTCTTCACGATTGGCTTCGTTTTGGCCGTGCGCAGTGGAAAGATCAACGGGAACTTGCTAAAATAGTCGGAAACAACTAGGATATAACAGTTTCCTTTCGACGAACGTGGTAGCGGGCCCATCAGGTCAACACTGACCATTTGCCATGGCTGGGAAATAGTTGGTCGTTTTCCCATGAGGCCAACGGGTCCCGCTTGACTCGGCTTCTGTTCCGCGCACACCCGACAATTCTTGACGTAGCGTGTCACATCTGCCCTCATTTTCGGCCAATAATAATGTTGAGCAAGACGGTAGAATGTCTTACTCGCTCCAAGGTGCCCTGAAGTCGGCTCATCATGGCACTCGACCAGTGCCTCAATCCGAGACTCCTTCGGCAAAACCTTTTTCCACTCCCATTCACGGATGATACCTTGGCTTCGAACTTTCTTTAGCAGTACTGAATCTTCGACGCGCCATTGGGCCATTTTCTGCGGAAAGTTGGCAACTTTCTGGCACATATTGACATACCAATTGTCTCTAGGAATTTCTGGAACTTCGACAACGTCTAGTGGTACGGCTCTAGACAAGGCGTCGGGTACAAGATGATCCTTTCCCTTTCTATGTATGATTGAGAAGTCATACTGTTGCAGGCGTAGTGCCCATCTGGCCAGTCTTCCTGCAGGGTCTTTTAAGTTATTGAGCCAAATCAGCGAGTGGTGATCTGTAATCACGGTGAATTTTGCTCCCTCGAGATATGGGCGGAATTTCTCTACCGACCAGATGACAGCTAGGCATTCCTTCTCTGTCGTGGTATAATTTCTTTCGGCCTTGTTTAGACTACGGCTCGCGTACCCTATAACGTGTTCGCCGTCTGCCAACTGCTGAGACAAAACCGCTCCAAGACCATAATCGCTGGCGTCGGTCTGGAGGACAAAAGGTAAGTCAAAGTTCGGACACATCAAGACAGGTGCCGAAACCAAGGCATCCTTCAAGGTACGGAGTGCATCTTCGCAACTCTCCGTCCAAGTCCATTTCTTTGACTTCTTTAGGAGCTCAGTTAGCGGTGCTATCGTCGTTGAGAAGTCTGGTATGAAGCGACGATACCAGCTAGCCATTCCGATAATTCGCCTCACTTCTCCCACATTTTTCGGAGACGGTATGTTCAGGATGGCGGAGACCTTTTCAGGATCTACGTGAAGACCATTTCTGTCGACCACGTATCCCAGATATTTAAGTTCGGGGCGGCATAACTGGCATTTCTCTTCACTCAGAGAGAGATTCGCAGCCGCTAACCGAGAAAACACCTTCTGAAGAACGTCCACATGTTGTGCGAAAGTTTGAGTGCTAACGATGATATCGTCAAGATAAACGAAAACGAACGGCTCTAGATCTGGCCCTAACACACGGTCGATTAACCTTTGCCAGGTAGCAGGCGCATTGTGGAGGCCAAAGGGCATCCTCATAAACTGGAATAATCCACGTCCAGGCACGGTAAACGCCGTCTTATCGCGACTATCCTTCGCGACGGAGATCTGCCAGTACGCTGACTTCAGATCAAGCGACGACAGATATCGAGCATCTCTTAGGCGATCTAGTATGGCTGATATGTACGGCAACGGATATGCGTCCCTCTTTGTAACCTCGTTCACCTTGCGGTAATCGACGCAGAACCGATACGTTCCATCTTTTTTCTTCGCCAAGATGATCGGTGAAGACCACGCACTTTTGGATGGCTCTATAATACCTTGCTTGAGCATCTCATCCACCTCCGCGTTGATATGTTGCTGCACCTTTGGAGACACCGGATAATATCTCTGTTTGATAGGGGGTCCAGACGCCGGTATTTCGTGCTCTACCATGTTAGTACACCCAAACTTTGGCATCTTGGAAAAATATTCTTTGGTAACCAGTACTAGTTGTTGCTTTTCTTCATTGCTCAACTCGAGCCCTATGTGTTTCTTTGTCGAAGCATCAATTTGACAAACTGGAGTGTTGGTGAAAAACCACTTACCTCGACACACGTTCGGCACGACTCCCATCAGCTTCCAAAAATCCAGTCCTAGTATGAGGGGGTAGCTGACTCTTGGGACCACCAGCAGCGTTACCACCCTCACACGACTCTCCAATCTTATGGGAACTTCAATCGTGCCTAAACTTTCCAGTTCCTGCCCATTAGCAACGGTACAGGACACATGTGTCGAGCGATTAATCGGTAGACCAAGTTCACGCAGAAGCTTCCAGCCCTCAGCACCGACTATCGACCTTGATGCGCCAGAATCGAGCAATCCGTGCATCTTGACACCCAGTATGTCTACCTCAAGAAAAGGTCTTCCATCGCCTTTTCGTTCTGCCAGGATGTAATCAAGCTTGGCAGTAAGCTTAGTTTTGGTCACTTGTTCAAATTTGTTGGACGGCTCGTGACCTCGAACTGTCCTAGAACTTAGTTTTTTGTATATCGGCATCGGGGACATGTGGCACGGAAGACATTCTCCGCTCCACAGCCGAAACAGAATTTCTTCCTACGGGATGAACATTCTCTAAAATGATGGCCCGTTCCACCACAATTCCAGCACAGTATCTCTGAAGACTGAGGTAATACTGTGGTAGTTGTTCCAACTGCCGCTACTCTACTTGGTCTTTGCGTCCTTCCCCTGTACGCGAGATCAGGTTCTAGAAAACGACTTGTATTGCCTGAAGGAGGCACAAATGACTCTGTTGCAAGGCGACTATTTTCCAATCGTCGTCCTAATTGGGCCAACTGACTAACCGAGTTGACTTCAATCAGACTTAGTCGATCCTGGTACCAGGGAGAGATATTTCTAAGGAGGATTTTTAGCTTCACTAATTCTGACAACGGACTATCTAGTCTATTAAACAGATTTGACATTATGGCTAGATATATCCCAAACGATTCTTCTGGCCCTTGAGTACGGCGTTTAATTTCGTCAAAAAGCCTATCATTATAATCAGCTGGTTGAAATTGGTCACGTAAAAATAAACAAAGTCGAGGCCAAGAAGACAACTGGCGCCTCATTGCCCTAAACCAAATTAATGCTGGACCTGTGAAAAGGTCAACTGCCGAATTCCACAATTGAGTCTCATCGACGTTGCGTGCAACTCTTAACTCTTCCACTCTTTCAAGGAACGCGCTTACGCTAATGTCGTTTGGTTCTCCGCTAAATTTGAGATCCCATTTGGAGACTGGCATTGATTTAACTGAAGAAGACCAGCTTGATTGATTCGGGGGTTGAGTGTGGTAATCATCATGTATCGTCGAACTATTTCGGACATCGTCCCTCAAATTAAGAACAGACAGATCAACCGGAACATTTTCTAGATTGGTCGCGGTGACCTGTGGAACTACATTGTCGTCGGTAGCTTTATTGGCTATTTTCTGCTCTAAATCGGCACTGGCATCGATAATGCGATCTAACAATTGGGTTCGGACAGCTTGTGAATCCGCACTATCAAACCGATTCACTCGCTCCCATAAGTGTGCCAGCTTCGTCGCCATCTTTTTATAGTTTCCGTCGGTTTTATCCCCGGAAAATATGTTCAGCAACTCGTCCACTTCTTGCAACTTTTGTTCACAGCTTACTTTTTCCGCTGCAAGGTCAAATTTCCACGCTGGATTCGAGTGCACCTTGCCCTCTTTCTCCAGATTAAGCGCATGTCGAAAACGCTTCCGCAGTTTATCAACCTTACCCTCACTACCAAAGCCTCTGACCGTTAATTCGTACTGGAGTTCATCCAGAGATAAACGGTCGACGTCCATTTTGAGTGACATTTCAACAAACACACTTTCGATATATTCAATAGGCACAAGAATTAAATGACTATAACAACTAACAACAAGCCTAACGAGCCTTAAAAATTGCCGAAAAATATTTTAGAAAAAAAATTACTAATTAAAACTTTACCTAACCTAACCTTACCTAAAATAACCAATGGGCCCTCCTAAAATTAAAGAGTCCCAACCAAAACACAACCTACGTCACAATAGGCCAGATAAAATTTTTAAATCGCGAACAAATTTATTCAAAACCACTTCAAAATTTCGACAAAATCAATTGGGCCCACCCTACAGCTCAACGAGTATATTCAAAATAAAATAATGACCATAAAAATGTAATTAAATCCTAGTGGCCCCCCTAAATTTTCCTTGGCCCCCTCTTAAAAGTATAAAGGCCCTTCGCAATCAACAAAAAATCCTAATGGGCCCACCTAATTTAACAAGACAATCCTCAAAAAAGAGATGGCCCTTGAAATAATTTCGATTCCGCCTGGAAAACCTAAGTTAAACCTCAAGATAAAATACTGTATGGTCAAGAAAATTTTTAAACAAATGTACTTAATTGATTTATAAACGTAATTAATATTATTATAAAAATCTTAACAATATTTATAAGAAAACTAATATTTAAATTTAGAAAATAATTTATAGTATTGATATACAAAAAAAAACGAATAAAAATGTAGAAAATTTAAATTTTTAATTTTTCAAAAGTCCCAAAATTTCGGGGCCCCACGTTGGGTGCGCCAATTCTGTAACGACCCAAAATTGGTCGCTACGAAAGCGGTAGTGCCCTAGCTCAGTGGAGACGGGAGGGTTCAAGGACTTTATCAAATTAACAACGAAATTATTCCAACAATCATTAATCAATAAAATTAAATATTTGGGCGCCACCTGGTCTGCAAAATATACTAAAATAACCAAACGGAGCGACCATGGAACTCCTAATGCGGCTCTGTTGTTAGTTGTATATGTTATGAATGTTAGTGAAATAAAATATATATTAATAAAATAAATTAGGTATATTTCTGCCCTATATCGGGGTGTGTGTGCGGAAATGTCCAGTCAATACAAACACTGATAACATAAAAGATAATAACTAAATGATATATAATTGCAAGAAAATAATAATGTAAAGAAACCCTATATAATCTATAAAATAATATACACACAATAGTTATAAGTTTCGGATTGAGTGCAAATATGAAAGATAAAATGTTTATAAACGGAATACAAAAAAAAATACAATAAGGTCTAACTATGCATTACTTGTAACTATGAAAACAGAATATACAAATATGATACTTAAGTATGCATAGGGTACCTATAAATCATACTTTGCACTATATATCTATGATCATGATATTTTGATACTTATCTAATATACATATATTAAAAAGAGACAGTTATTTATTAGATATTTAATGTTGGTTGCAACCCTAGAAAAATAGAACGTAAGTAGGCCTCGCGACCGGCACTCGCGCTATTCAACGGACACACACAATATTAACACTTAGCTTTTAGGGGGCGTATATCCCTGATTTATCAGGACGGCAAGGCTGGACCTCCACTCCTCTGCCAAATCACTCCCTCGGACACAACAAGAATAAATCCCCTTTCGGGAAAGGCCGGCTGGACCACCAAATTTCCGGACCTCTACACGGTCTTCTTCTGTCCCACTATATGTCGTCTATTGTTGTCGTATGTTTTTGTTGGCTGTTTTCGCCAGACGCACGTATCTGTCTGTCTTTGGTTTTAGCTTGTTCCGTCCCTCGACAAGTTAGCGTTAGATTCAAGAGTGCACGCAAGGTCGTTGTAATTAAAGCGATAAGAAATTAATAAGTAATAACTACATGTACAAGATTGCAGCGAAAATAAAATGATTAAATTGAAGAATATAGAATTTAATATAAAAATTGAAAACCCAAAAAAATAAACATTACAAACTTGGAGTTGTTTCCTATTTGCTGGCGGCCCTCTCTTGGATCTATCTTTCGCAGTGGTGCGATGTTATACGATGTACAATACTCCAGATTCCTAAAACCAATCTATCTGGGTTGCGAAGACTGTTACGACTATGTCGTTATTAAGAATAAATTTGAAACTTGATTTAAAGAAAAGGTAAATAGATAAACAAATAAACTGTACGGTGAATACCAAAAGGAAAAATTTATTACCCACTGACCAACTACTCAATCTGCTACTACTGTATGTTATCGTGAATGAAAAAGAATTTACGTACGGAATTTATCTAACTACGCTCTGCAGACCACTTTGTGGTGCAATCGTGCGTCTAAAAATTATTTTAGCGGTTTCCGCGGTATTTCGGGCCAGGGAATCGAAATCTTTAATCAAAAAGGGGTTCCCATTTAAAAAATACGAAGAGGGGAGCGTTCCCCCCGGAGGCAGATCCTCCCCCACAACTGACATCGCCATGTGATAGCTGGGAAAAAATGCCAACATTTTTGTTTGGATCATATTTCCTGATAATTCCTCCCTGGCGAGTTACGCAGGTGTATCCTTCAACACCCTGTATAATATATGTATATTATACTAGTAGTGACGTTAAAATATAATAAATAAAAACAACTAGATTGTCTAAACGTCAAAAAAAATATTGTTGAGATTACGACATCGTTCTCAATATTAGGGGAATGTGTTCGGTTGTGGGCACCCTTTTGTTTTTGGCTCATAACTTTTGACCAAGTGCATATTATTCGGACATGTGGGTATCTATGGAAAGCTAGAGACCTTAGCTAACTACTAATAAAAGAACTAAACCGATTCCGTCAAATAGTTTTTTGTTTTTTTAAATTTTGTAAAGTGGTCATTTTTGGCGAAATTTTTTTTTTTTGTTCGGTTGTGGGCACCCTTGGAAAATCTGCTGAAAATGGGAAAATATGAAGAAAAACCACCACGAATATAGAACAAATTGATTTATTTATAGTTTATTTATTCTGGAAGCCTTTATTGGGATTACTCATCGTCTGAAGCACAATGTTCACATGTGAAGTAGCTGGCGCTCATATCAGCACACTTTAAATGGACGCGCCGATCGCATTCGTTGCAATTGATGGAGTTGGCGGCGGTCAATTTGCGTGGCAAGAGCTCCAAACAAATTATGCAAAAGTCCACATCATCGTCAGATGGCGAATACTCCTTTGCCTTGACGCGCTTGGCCGGAGATGGTTTGGCACACTTAGCCAATGGTTTGACTGCAGTTGGATTGGCGCGCTTAGCTGGTGTAGCTTTCTTGGCTGACTTGGCGCGCATTAAAATCAATATCGGGCGATTTTTTTATTTATTCTCGGACATGGCTAAAAAATTCGAAACATGCATAAAAACACCATTAAAATTGAAAAAATGCATAAAAACACAATTAATATACACAGTAAGCAAGCTCGATAACTGTAGTCGACTATCCCGCACTCACAGCTGCCCTATACAACGAGCTCTTGTTTGTTTATTTTTAAATTTTAATTCGGATATTACAATATTTTGGTAAAAAGGGCTTTAAATTTACCTTAATACGTGTCTGACTTTAATTTTATATAATCAATGTTTGATACAACACTATATATCATGTTATTTATTTATTTTTCTGAATATTTAAAATTATTACAAAACGGGGCCCAAATTTTCGTTAATACGTATCTTACTTTAATTTTGGCAGCTATCTTGAGAAGTGGTGAAAATTTTTTTTGGTGTCAACATATCGGTTGCAATCGATATCGAATAACAAAGTATAATAAATTTACTGAATAAATATGCATTGACTCACCTTTTCGATTGATTCACTTCGATTTACAGCACTATTGAAAATGTTTAAAAAATTATTGTGATTATTTTCAAGCATAGAAAACTAAATTTGTTAACACCAAAAATCAGACGCGTCTGTTTACTTCGATATCCGACACAAAAATAACGTGCTGCCATAAAGCACAAATTATATTGGTCAGCAAAACCAAATCTGTTTTCTGTCAAAAGATACGCAGGGGTGTCCACAACCGAACACATTACCCTACATAAAGATTCATATTAAGTACAATCTGGTCGTTGTAATGATGAAACGAAGTCGTAACAAAACATAGTGTTTGTTTTCGAATTTGTGAATCAGTGTTATGAACTTTTGTATAATTTTCACTGACTTGTACATTAATTTGATGTGTGCATATGAAAATCAAGTACATAAAATTTAATGAACATGAATTCATTCTGTCAACGAACAGTGCCTCAGTTGTTTTTCGGACACCGCCATTATTCATCCCGGAAAAAATACCGATACTTTGCCCATTTAACCGATCTTCTAGCTCCAATAAAAACAAAGTTAGCAATGGTCACTTGGTTCCCGCGAACATCCTGTATAGTGTTGTCACAGTGGTTTCGAGATGACTGGTCCTAAGCAAGTGTATTAATATTGCCATATAACTCTATTCGCACTGGACATCACGGCACATTTTGGTTCTTTCAATAATCCTTTTTCGTATCAATTTTTTGTCTTCTTTTGATATGCCTTATAAACGCAAGTCATTTCTGGTGCGTAGCTCTAGCAGAGCTCAGACAATGAAAGTTATTAGAACCCTAATGACCACGCTGAGGTAAGTATGCCTAATTATTTCAGCGATAGTCTTCAATATTTAATCATATTTTTTGATAGATCTTTGACTTATTTCTTTGATTGTGTAATAAAAATGTAATTTACCAGACACAAATAAAAAAAAACATTTTCTACAAATATATTCTTAAATCATAATAATATGTACCAGATGTATGCATAAGTTTTTGCCGGTTTTTTGGTAAAAAAACACGTGATTTTCAAGGGAAATAAATTTTTTTTTATTATTCAAAATATTGGCCATCGGCTTCTACACATTTCTCCCATCTTACAGGTAATTTATGAATACCATACCAGAAAAACTACTTGTCTTTTGCGGAAAACCATTCGTCAAGCCATTTTCCAACTTCCTCGAAATTGCTGAAGTGCTGCTCTGCGAGCGCGTACCCCACTGATGCGAAGAGGTGATAGTCAGATAGCGCCAGGTCTATGGAGTACAGCGGGTGCAGAAGGATGTCCCATCCAAACGATTTCAAGGTGTCTTTCAGTAGTTTTGCTGTGTGAGACGGCGTATTGTCATGTAACAAAATCACTGCCAAATCGTGTGGGGCCTATTTACCGAGTTTATTGATCTTCCCCATTGCTCATAAACGTCTGCTGATTGTTTCTTGACACATGCAATGCTTCCGCTAATTGCCGTTGAATTTAAGTTGGGTCATCATCCAATAACTCCTGCAATTGCTCGTCTTCACATGTGTGTGGTCTACCAGAGCGCTCACTGTCTTTCACATTGAAATCACCACTTTTAAATTGTCGAAACCAAGTCTCACATGTTCTAACCATCGATGCTACTAATCGTTTGTACCCGTTTGTACCAGCAAACGATGACTTTCAACAGCCTTTTTCTTTTGATTGAATAAGAAAAATAATGCGAGCCGCAAATGGTCTTTTTCAGGCACAAAACTCGACATGATCACTGAACGATAAAACAAACACGCTAGTTTTTGGCAGACTCAACTTGTGTGTGTTTATGTGTAAATGTTATGCCGGTTTTCCACCAAAGAGACAGTTTTAAAAACAGTTCTGTTTTCAATAAAGAAAACAAAAAACTGTTTTTTTTTTCAAATTGTTCTGTTTTTTTTTATAAACAGACTGTTCCATCAAACTGTTCTGTTTTTTTTTGTAAACAGGCTGTCCCAGTTGTTGCTAGTGTTTTGACAAAACATGTCTTTCAATGACGATGATTTTATAATTAGTTGTGGTGTGTTTTTAATTAATGATATCCAAAACAGAAAAAAGCCAAGATATTGGGTCAGTTCTCTATTAAAAAGGAGATTCAATTATGGCACAGAAGAATTATTACATGATTTAAGTACTGACGACGTTGGGTTAAATGGAGAATTGAGATCTTCCTTCCACAATTTTACAAGAATGTCAAGTACCGATTTCGAATTATTAATTAATTTACTAGGACCTAAAATCACCAAGAAAAATACAAATTACAGGGAGGCAATTTCGGTGAGGGATCGCCTGGCACTAACTCTGAGGTACTTAGCAAATGGGGACAGTTTTCAATCATTAAAATATTTATTCAAAGTTTCAACTTCTTCAGTAAGTCGAATAGTACCTGAGGTCTGTGAGGCTATATATGACGCTCTTCAACAATATATCAAGGTAAGACCAATTAATATATATTATGTATCTATAGTTTAAACGGATAAATAAGGGATTGATCGATTATAAATTAAATATGGAAAAGTAGATGAAACAATGGTTTATTTAACGTGAATAAATATAGCAAATATAAAAATACGCAATTATTTATTAGTACAATTTAAAGAAACGCAAAGCTAGTGTTTAAACTGTTGTTCACTAATTGTTCTTCACTCATAATTGTTACACTATTCGATGATGGTGAGCCACTTGATCGCGATGGGCTTGTAAAATATGCAATTGTAGATGTAGGCTCATCATAGTTTCCTAGCTCTGCTTCGTACAATATATCGTTAATTAAATGTTGTACTTTTGCTTTTGCATAATTTGTTTTTAAACTTCGTACTTTTCGGCCTACAAGTTCACCAAACACCTCAAAATCATCACGCGTTGAGTTTTCTTTTGTTTTCCTGGTATCATAGACCGATTTCATCATTTCAAATGCCTCTTGACGCATATTGGTAGCAGTCGGTTTTAGTTTTTTGGTGGTCGCTTTGGGAACAGTAAATGAATACTTCCGTTTCTCTGGGGCTGCTTCTTGTGGAATCTCTGAAGTCATTTCTGGTGGGTTCTCGCTACTTTCCTGGTCAAGATTCTCATCATAAATTGTACTTTGGGTATCATTCAAAGTATTGTCTGATAAGCTGTCGCTGTCCTGAAAAACGAAATAATAATAATAAATAAATAAATAAATAAATAAAAACCAATATTTTTACATCACTATACACAGTATCCACAGATGATTTAAATAACTAATAGTTTTCTATTATGTTGTAGGTACCCACAGATCCTGAGGAATGGAAAAAATTTGCATGTGACTACAATTCTATGTGGAACTTTCCTAGGTGCATGGGGAGTATGGACGGTAAACACGTGGTTATACAATCTCCCAAGTTCAGCGGCAGTGAATTCTTTAATTATAAAGGAACATTTAGCATTGTACTCTTTGCTGTAGTCGATGCCAATTATAAATTTATATACATTCACGTAGGTTCTCAAGGGCGTATCTCAAACGGGGTTGTTTTCAAAAGTACTGCATTTGCAAAGGCATTGCTACATTTGAAACTAAATTTGCCCCCCGAATCACCTCTACCTGGACGAGCAGCACCAATTCCGTACGTTTTGGTGGCCGATGATGCCTTCCCGTTATCACTAAATATAATGAAACCTTTTCCTGGGCATCACATACGTGGATCAGTTCAACGAATATATAATTATCGCAAAAATTAATAAGGGCAAGAAGAGTAGCGGAGAATGCATTGATATACTAGCTTCGATATTTAGAGTTCTGCGTAAGCCTATGCTCTTACAACCATCAAAGGCAGAAAAAATAGTTCTTGCATGTACATGTTTGCACAACTTCTTGCGCAGAGATTCGCAATCAAGAGATATATACTGTCCAACAGGTACTTTTGACGTGGAAGATTTAGAAACAGGAATAATGTCAGAGGGAGCATGGAGACAAGATGCAGATCCACTTCAGTCTCTATTACCGATTAGAAGAAGAGCAAGAAAACCTGCTGCACGGCCACTTCAAATACGAAATGAATTCAGCGAATATTTCACATCGGAAATAGGACAAGTACCGTGGTAACATTATTACCAGTAATTAAATAATGAACATTTAGATTCAGTTTATACATATAATTAAAAATAACAAATAAATATTTGTCTTTGAACAAGCCTATTATTTTGAATTAAACACTTACCTCAGTATCCAAATTAAAACCACTTTGCCTTCCTTTCCTCGGTTTGTTCTTGTCATGCAAAAAACTCATGGCATCATATCCAAACCATTTTGATACAAATGATTGCCCAGCCCCAGACTTTTTAAATTTTTTATGGTTTCTTCTTTCCCTGTTATATTGACTGATCAAGTTTTTTTATTTTTCGATCGATTTCATCACTAGAAGTTTGAAAAATATCACCAATTTCCTTTAGTGAATCTTGTCTCTTTAATCTATTCTTATAATCCGTACTTTTACAATCCCACAAACTAATATGTTGATTAGGCTGTGCCAAAAAAAGGCGATATTTTTTTTTTCGCTCTCAGCCCAAAATATCTCAGGTAATGTCCAAACAAAGCTCCTGTTAAAAGCGGAGCTCAAAATTCCAATTTTAAGAGGTCCTCCACGGAAGTTAAAGTTTTCCCGTTTAAATAACATGGGAAACGGGGTTTTTTAACAGTTTTTTGTCCTGCAAACTGTGAAAAAATTATTTTTGAAAAAAATGAATGAATGGATCTTTTTGAGTATTAAATTTAGTACAAAAAGTCCCGTTGAGTCAAATTTCTATATTCAATATTTGATTTTTGACAGAGCTTTGAAGTTCAAATTTTCGAATTTTTTCGCGTTTTTTGCATTTTTCAGCTAAACTATCCGAGTTAGGGCAAAATGTTAACTAACAAAATTGTAGTACGGTTGAAATTCTATAAAAAAGTCTCCATCGACTTTTTTGTATTATGAATAACAACAAAGTTATAGACCCATAAACATTTATTTTATTACATTTATTTAAAAAGCACAGTCAATGTCGTAGCCTTTATCTCTTTTAGGCTGGTTAATAATAAATGTTAAGTAGGTTGTTAATAAAATTGCGCTGGTTAATTTATTCTCAAGCTTTATTCTTAATAAGCAAAATACAACCCTGTTGTTGTCGCACTGATCTATACTCAACGAAGGTATCCACCGTAATGGCGTAAAAATGGGTCACGCGCATAGACATAGAGAAAATTCTCCTTTACTTAAGGCATGTTAACTGCCTTACCGACTATTGTCAACATAAGTTCTGCTATTCGCCAATAGATGGCAGATAAAGATAAAAAAAGACTTAACATAAAGCAGGCCCCTGTTGACAAATTTATGTATTGTCAATAAAAAATTTTGAAAAGTCAAATATGAATATAAGATCAATTACAACAACATTTGAGTTTGATTCGATACATAACAATGTTATCTTAAATCTAGTGCAAATTATAATATAAAATAATCAATGAAAATATTTACAATATAAAGTAACGTAAGGTTCAGTCTTTTTCTTTATAAATAACATAATATTGTCTTACTAATCTAATTTTATCATCCTATTTGTTTTAGATATTCATTATATGTATTTAATTTGAAATAAAGTTAAATCGAATGATAAATATTGAAAATTAAGCTATTCGACTAGTATCGGAAACAAAATTATAACCTATACATATGTTTACATATTATTACACAAAAAAAAATGTTTAAGCAATTCTGTTAGCTTTGAATGAAAGTGTCTTTATAGATATAAAGATATTTAAGCTATTCTGTAAAACATCAGAATAGAAAGTTTATATAAAATTCAAAAAACAAATTTAAATTATTCTGAAGTGCTCAGAATAAAAATTCAAAAAAGAAATGGAAAAGTTTTTCCTTTATACACTATTCACTTGATGCATCTCGGAGAGGTAACACTGATAAGTTCCTTACAGCTCGCTTGATGATTCCAGCCTTGGTTTTTAAAGATACTACTCGAACAATATTATCTGGACCTGGGTGTAGCTCTATTACGCGTCCAAGTCTCCAGTTGCTCGGGGGTATGTTGTCTTCTTTTATGGCAACCAGGGCTCCGAGGTGGACATTTGGTTGATTGAACTGCCATTTGTGTCGTTGCTGCAAGGTGTGTAAAAATTCTGTTCGCCATCTTTGCCAAAAGTGGTTGAGCATATACTGCAAGTGTTTCCATCGATCCAGTTTGTTCACTGGTGGCTCCGCTACGATTGGTGTTGGTAGGCTCGTCAGTGCATCTCCGATTAAAAAATGTCCAGGGGTAAGTGCATTGAGATCGTTGGGGTCTGAGGATAAAGGTGTGAGAGGACGGGAGTTTAAGCAAGCCTCGATTTGAGTAATTAAAGTGATTAATTCCTCGTAAGTGAGAATAGTTGTACCTATTGTACGACGTAAATGAAATTTAATTGAACGTACTGATGCCTCCCATAATCCACCGAAATGGGGAGAACTTGGAGGTATAAAATGCCAGTTAAGGCCTTTATTTGTAAAATAATTTAACTGTAATTTATATTTTTCAGATTTTAAAATTTCAAATAAATCGTTTAGTTCGTTATTGGCTCCTGTAAAGTTAGTACCATTATCAGAGTATATATTGGCACAGATTCCTCTGCGAGCTATGAAACGTTTAAGAGCACCTATGAATGCTTCGGCAGTCAGGTCGGTGACTACTTCTAAATGAACTGCTTTTGTTGAAAAACAAACAAATGTAGCTACATAAACTTTATGTGAAACTTTGCCTCGCTTACGGAAATCAGTTGCCAAAAAATACCCACAATAATCTACTCCACAATTATAAAAAGGTCTATTTAATGTTAATCTATTTTTAGGTAAATCACCCATTATGGGTTTTAAAAACGTTGGATTAGCTTTTCTACATGTAATACAATTAAAAATAATTTTTTTTGTTATTACTTTTAAAGAAAGAGGCCAATATTTTTGTCTAATAGAAGCCATAACTGCTTGAACTCCACCATGCAACAAACGCCTGTGTTCCGCTTCGATCAGTAGTTTTGTGAAATTACTATCGGAGGGTAATAAAATTTGATGTTTTTGATAAAAAGTTAAATTTGGCGCCTGTTTCCATCTACCACCTACACATAAAATGTTATTTTCATCTATTATAGGGCAAAGCGTAGCAAGTTTGCTGTTTTTTGACACTTGCCCTTTCTGAAGTAAATTTTTTATATCTTCAGCAAAAGATAATTGCTGTACTAGATGTATTAATTTTAAAGTTGCATTTTCTAATTCATTAGCATCTAGTGGACCAGCACGTTTTGTTAAAGTACGTTTGCAATTGTTAAGAAATCGTGTACAGTAAGCGAAAACTCTTATTAATTTTGAAAATGATGAGAATTTGTCCTGCAAATGACTCGACATTATGTTACATAATGAAATGTGTTTCGGTTTAGCTCTTTCTAGGTCCATAGACATGTCCCACAGATTCCGAGGCCAATTTTCATTATCTAATCTTAACCATGATGGACCGTGCCACCATATATTTGAGTTTATCAGTTGTTCAGTAGTACAACCTCGTGATATTAGGTCAGCGGGGTTGTCTGCTGAATCTATATGATACCAATCAGAGTTTTTTGTTAATGTATGAATTTTTGAAGTTCTATTTGCTACGAACGTTTTCCAATTACTGGAATCTCCCGATATCCAGGATAATACAATAGTGGAATCGGACCACCAATAAAATCTGTGAATTTTAATGCGCAAAGACGAAATTAATTGATTACTTAGTTGTGCCAAAAGCAAAGCTGCACATAACTCTAATCTAGGCAATGAAATCCTTTTAATGGGAGCTACCCGGGACTTTGAGGTTAAAATATGAACATAATGATTATTCGCGTAATCAGTGGTTCTCAAATAAATACATGCTCCATAAACTTTTTCACTAGAGTCTGCGAAACCGTGCATTTCGACTGCTATGTTGTCCGAAACAACAGTATTGCGTGGAATTGATAATTTTGTTAAATCCTGCAATGATATTAAATAACGTAACCAAGTTTTTTGTAACGTAGAAGGTAATATTGCGTCCCAGCTACATTTGAGTTTCCACAATTCTTGCATAATTATTTTTGCTACAATTATGACAGGAGAAATTAAATTTAATGGGTCGAAAGTTTGTGATATTATTGACAAGACCATGCGTTTGGTAAATGTTTGATTAGTATTTATGTTGTTACAACGATAATATATTAGATCATTTAAAGGATTCCAATGAAGTCCGAGCGTTTTCATTGTATCAATTTTATCTGTAATAGTTAATTGGTTTTGCATATTGGCATTTTCCAGCAACTCAACATTGTTGGATGTCCATTTATGAAGTTCTAAACCATATAATTTAAATAAATATGTTAAATCAGTTTTTAACTTGGATAAAATATCTAATGAATCACTACTGGTTAAAAGATCATCTACAAAAAAGTCAGAAAGGATTGCTTTAGCAGCTTCTGGATACTTGTCAATATTATCATATGCAATCTGATTTAGAGCTCGTATAGCTAAATATGGTGAGGAAACGACACCATATGTGACCGTGTTTAATTTATATGACCTGATGGGTTCGTTTTCATTATCTCGCCATACAATTTTTTGAAACTGTCTATGTGTTGGGTGTATTAAAATTTGTCTGAACATTTTACTTATGTCAGCAGATAGTACAAATTTATGTGTGCGAAATCGTATTAAAATTTTGTATAGATCGTTTTGTAGTTTTGGACCTGTCATTAATACATCATTTAAAGATAGATTAGTTGTCGATTTACAAGAAGCATCAAAGACAACTCTTATTTTTGAAGTTAAGCTTGCTTCGCGAATTATAGCATGATGTGGTAAAAAATGTTGTTGATTAGAATCATTGGACTCATCTAGCTGGTTTTGCTCGAGAGACATATGGCCTAACGAGATATATTCGTTTATAAAATTTTGATATTGTGTTTTAAGAAACAGGTCTTTATTCAATTTATTTTCCAAAGAGATAAATCTTTTGATTGCTATTTCTTTTGAAAGACCTAATTGTGATAAATTTTCACGAAAAGGCAACTGAACTACAAAACGACCTGATTCTCGGATAGTGGTTAGATTAAATAAATTTTCACAAAGATTGTCTTCTTCTGAAAGTGTTGTGGCAGGTGTGTCATCCTGCGGCAGCTCTTCTATATTCCAAAATGTGGTTAATTGTCTTTGCAATGTTTCGAGGCTAAAATTACAACAAACTGAGTCTGTTCCCGTTATTTGATTAGGAAGGCGACCTGAGACGATCCAACCTAATTTAGTGTTTTGAAAAACTATATTGTCATTGTTTGTGAGTATTTGCCCAGTGCAAATACATTTCCAAAATACTTCAGCCCCGATCAACAGGTCAATAGAATCGCTTTTATAGAATAATTCGTCTGCTAATGAAATATTTTTTGGTAAATTGAAATCATTTACTTGGTATGTTATTGAAGGTAAATTGTTTGTGATTGTAGGTAAGACTAAGCAAAAAAGATCTGTTTTAAAAGTAGAATTTATAGACATCATACTAATTTTGATTGTTTGTTTGCTTTTAGCTTGCGCTTTATTTATCCCCTGAATAAAAGTTTCTTGGGAGTTAGGAGATAATTTTAGTTTTTTTACAAATAGATTCACTTATAAAGTGTGATTGGGACCCGCTATCAAGAAGCGCTCTTACTTTGATAGGGTTTCGATATTTGTCCAGTATAAAAACATTGACTGTGGGTAATAAAATATGCGAATAATTTTGATTTGCACTGTAGCTCGCTGTAGCCACAGAGGCATTAACCTGTTGACCGGGATTGTTATCAAGAACAGGCTCAGTTCGCTGTTGACTCGATTTGTGTTCCGGAACAGTTCTTAAATCGTTTTGATTATTAAAATGCAATAGCGTATGGTGGCGCTTTTTACAAATTTGACATGTCGAATAAGATCGACAAGAAAATGTATTGTGATTTGATCTGAGACAATTTAAGCACAGTTTGGCTTCTTTTGCTGCTTTTTGTCGCTCTATAGGAGAGATCGACTTAAATTTTTCACAATTGTATATTGAATGATATGCCTTTTTGCAGATATGACACGAATTTGTATTATCCGCTTGTGTTGTTTGATGGTATGAATTTACTCTGGTCTTTCCTTTGGAATTCGATTCTGTTGAATCGTTTCGCTTGACCTGTAAAGATTCTAAAATTTGACATTTAGAAGATAAAAAAGTCATAAGACTAGAAAAAGTAGGTATAATATCATTGCAGCTTTCCTTTTCCCATTCGCGTTTTGTGTTGTGATCTAGTTTAGATGTGACGAGGTAAACCAAAATAACGTCCCATGAATCTGTGGGCATATCTAGCGCCGAAAGAACTCGCACCGATTTATTTACCGTATCAACCAATTTTCTAACTAAATCAAAAGACTCTTTTGTGATAGCTGGTAGATTGAACAGTTCTTTTATTTCGTTAAATATAGTGAGCCTTTTATTGTCATATCTACTCCTCAACAGGTCCCAAGCCGTGTCATAATTCGCTTCCGTGACATTTAAAGATTTTATTAAATTGCTAGCTTCATCTTTTAATGATGCATGTAGATAGTGAAATTTTTGAATTTTCGTTAACGATTCATTATTTTCTATTAAAGATTTAAATGTTTCCGAGAATGGTTGCCATTCCCGGTAAGAACCGTGAAACGTAGGTAATGTCAGCGACGGAAGTTTGACTTGGGCTGTTGCAGGCGCAGAAAATGACTGTAAAAGGGTTGTGTTATGGTCTGGTGTATGTTCATCAATATAGTTTTCAATTTTTGAAATTAAGTCGTAGTAAGTATTTTCGAAACTATCTCGTTCAACTGTTTGTGCATCAACGTGTTCAGCATCTATGTACTCTATTTGATTTTGTAGGTCCTGAAATTCAGGCCACGAGGATGAAACTTTAGCCAGACGTAACTTTAATTGTGTTAAATTTTGAGTCTCTTGCCCTGTAAACGTAGCAAAATAGTTTGCTAGTTTTGTCAGCTGAGATTTGATGATACCTCTTCTGAACGTGAGGGGTCTTAACTCTTCAGTAGTCATAACGAATAAAATTTTTATGTACGAATTTGAAAAGAAAATAAATAGCAAAAAAATGTATATATAATAAATATTATATATAGAGTATGTTTGTACGTATTCTTACAGTTAAAAAATAATGTTTTAACCTATATTTATAAAAACACGTGTTTTGAAATTTATGTTAATATCGAGTTGCTTTGAACAAATATATTGGAAATGAGGAAGGGAATTGAAAAAAGGACTCAATGCACCTACCTTTGCATTCCGATGGTTGAACTCGAGCTTGATTACGGCTGATGTCTTCGTTGATTTCTTGAATGTTAATTTTTTGAAATGGCGGCTTGGCTTATATTTTATATTCTTGTATATGGTGTAAGTTACTTATATTGATATTGCTTCGGTACGAAGGACCATTTTTATATTAAGTAGGTTGTTAATAAAATTGCGCTGGTTAATTTATTCTCAAGCTTTATTCTTAATAAGCAAAATACAACCCTGTTGTTGTCGCACTGATCTATACTCAACGAAGGTATCCACCGTAATGGCGTAAAAATGGGTCACGCGCATAGACATAGAGAAAATTCTCCTTTACTTAAGGCATGTTAACTGCCTTACCGACTATTGTCAACATAAGTTCTGCTATTCGCCAATAGATGGCAGATAAAGATAAAAAAAGACTTAACAATAAATGTTTATGGGTCTATAACTTTGTTGTTATTCATAATACAAAAAAGTCGATGGAGACTTTTTTATAGAATTTCAACCGTATTACAATTTTGCTAGTTAACATTTTGCCCTAACTCGGATAGTTTAGCTGAAAAATGCAAAAAACACGAAAAAATTCGAAAATTTGAACTTCAAAGCTCTGTCAAAAATCAAATATTGAATATAGAAATTTGACTCAACGGGACTTTTTGTACTAAATTTAATACTCAAAAAGATCCATTCATTCATTTTTTTCAAAAATAATTTTTTCACAGTTTGCAGGACAAAAAACTGTTAAAAAACCCCGTTTCCCATGTTATTTAAACGGGAAAACTTTAACTTCCGTGGAGGACCTCTTAAAATTGGAATTTTGAGCTCCGCTTTTAACAGGAGCTTTGTTTGGACATTACCTGAGATATTTTGGGCTGAGAGCGAAAAAAAAAATATCGCCTTTTTTTGGCACAGCCTAATGTTGATGATACATTTCAATAAGATTGCTGCACTCATCTTTACTCCACTGCTTTTTGGAATAACTCATTGTCATTGCCTAAAAATAAATTAAAACCACAGTTTTGATAAATTTGGTTTTCAGTCAAACTTTTTAATTAATATTAAAGAAAATGTTTATTTGAAAATTTGAAAATTTTCAATGAAACTTTTTTTTTTTATTTTAATTTCTTAAAAATTTTTTAAAGAAAATTTAAATGTAAAAACACATTTTGAATATTAATATTAATCGATGATTATCTAAATGCAGTATTATACATTTTAAGAAAATTTATTGTTAATTGAAAATTATAAAAAAAATATGGTACTTAGGGGAAAGCAGGTAGGATTCGTACACTTTTTACTCTGAGCCTTACAAAAAATAAACTATTAGCTATTACTAAATTATTTTAATACCGCTATGTTACCCATATATCTGGCTTTAATACTATGAAGTGTAGTTTTCATATAAAACAGCATGGGGAAGCTGCGGCAATTTTCCTAAAAAATGAAAAACGTACGAGGCACCCCATGCATGGGGTAGCTTCGTACAGTCAAAGAAAATGCCATTTATTCAATGTATTAAATTCATTTATTGAGGTCAAAGTTAACACAGAATCAGCCTTCATGTAGTATTCTAACAATTATTGAATTTAAAGTACTTATAATTGCTTAAACATAAATATATAAGACTTTTAATTTAATTCTTGGTAAACAATCTTTTTGCGGCCACCTAAAACATAAAATAGAATTGTGTTTATCGTGAAATGTGAACAGAATTGCCTATATGTAGTTACAAGTAGAGGTATTAGGTATCTAGTAGAGCAGGATTCGTACAATACGAATCTACCCCACTCATAACTGTACGAAGGTACCCCAACCCGAGAAATCAACAAATTAATTTGGAATAAAAATTACCGTTATAGTTACACTAAAATGACTATTTAAATATTAAACCAAGATTTTAAGGCATAAACTATAATACATCACTTTTATAATTCGAGCATTACTTATACCAGCAAAGCGTGTTCAAAGATGAAAACAAAAAAAAACTTAAGCAGAGCGAAAATACATATCGGCTTGCTCCATCGAAGCCGGTGGCCGTACTATCGGTCCGCCCCGCAGGTACCCTTTGCGTATGAGGGGGAGTCACCCATACAAACGCGAACATGTAAATGTATTAGATAGCATAGATATCATCACTGTACGAATGCTCCTTGTGTACGAATCCTACCTGCTTTCCCTACCATTATTATTATACTTCAGTCGTTTGATTTATCACTATTGGGATCCGTCAATTGACTAAATATGAGGTAATTGAGTACAACTTTAACTAAACATACTTACTTAATAATAATTAATTCTGAAAAAAATCAAGTCAATTGTCGACAACAATTATCAACTGGAACTAGTTGAATGCAAATGTCGCAGAGAACAAAATTACGTGTTGCCACCAATCAGACAAAAAAAACTAGAACAAATATGTTTTCCTTTGATCTAGCGACTCAGGATGGGAGTGTTTTGTTTACTAAAACACTGTTTTCAGACAAAAATGTTTTAATAACTGTTCAGTTTTTACAAAACATTTGTGTTTTTGTTCAGAAAAACAGTTTTTGTTCGTGTTTTTTGTTTTGTCTCTTATTAGACGAACAAAATGACGTATGTGTCAAATTAATATGCTGCGTACTTTTCGCTGGAGCCATCTCTTAGTTAAACCGGAAAGAACTTATGCATACACCTGGTATAATAAATGCATAATTAACTCTGGACTGTCTGTATGTTCTTTGTTTATCTATTGTTTTTCTAATTTTGTGACAAGTAACAGCTTCAGTTGCTTTGCTCAATAAATAGTCATTCAGTATTTTTCAATTGTTGGCAAGTGGAACGATAGTCTTCTTATTCTATTTTTTAATATTTACATCATGCGCGGCCTGGCTTCATATAATTATATTTTTATAATAGAATTAAAGTCTATATTACCTATTATTTGCTTCTGCGGACTGGACATAACAATAAATGTCTTTTTTCTTCAACGCATGTACTATTGCAGTATCACAACATTGTTTATGAGTAGTTACAATGTTTATGGCGAATTTATATTAATATTGTGTGTTGACATTTCGTGCAACAATTTTTGTTGCACCTACAAATAAATCGTAATTGTTGGTTGTAACGCTTCAAATAAGTTTATAATATTATGGTTTAATATTTTTATATTAATTAATATTTTTGATAAATCACGCATTTTTCGTGAGGTTACATAAAATATTTTTCTCAATGGATTTTCATATAATACACACCAAATGCACGAGTCTTTTTTGTGCAACTCACACTGGTTCGCCAGTAGGAGTCATCTAAATACAGTTTTTGGAATAAATTGTTTTTTTTTTCAAATTTCTAATGCTTAGACACCTTTTATCATATTGGGAATGGGTTTGATGGACCTTACGGGAAATTTCACGCTCTTTCAAATTGCCTTAGTGTTTTTTCTGTAACTCACACTGGTTCACCAGTAGGAGTCATCGATTTCTCGTGCCTTTCGAAGAAGACCTCGGAATGATGTAATGTCGCCGCGAGATATTCGTTGGCGAATTTTTAAGTCTAGCAGTCCGTATATCATGTCAATTTGAACTGATTCGTTGTGTCTTCTGGGAAGGAGTTCTGCCAATAATGCCCGTTTCTGGCACACGAAGTCATCTATTGAGGTTGACGGAGACTGTTTTGTCTTAAATAAGTCCAGGTATACTAGGTAGGAAGCACGTGCTGGCGAGAAAGCGCTTCATATTAATGAGACTGCTTGTTCCTATGCTCTTGCTTCGTTTTTTATACCTTGCCACCAGGTAGCTGCTTGGTCGGTTAGTAGTAGAGGTAAGCCCTTTATTGCGTCGTCGTCTGAAATGTGTTCGATTTCCTTAAAGATGTTGATGGTGGTAATGAATTCATTTACTCGTTCTTGAGTTCTTTCTCCATAGAATCGTGCCGTGCAGTTTGCGAAAGATCCATGATTAGTAGTTACTAGCAATTGGATGCTTTGCAATAACTTGGCGAACGGCCATGCCTGCTTGAGATCTTGTGATGCGTCGCGTTGTGACGAATTACATACATGATGTTTCTTATCAGCAATTAACGTAGTTACCAGTGGCGTCACTAGGGTTGGTGTCGCCCAGTGCGGTAAATCATGGTGTCACCCCCTGAGAAGTTCAATTTTGATGACCTTTTTTTTTAGTCATTCCCAAAAATTATACATCTTTGGAATTTGGGTGTCACCCCCTGAGGACACAGTTCAATTCTGATTACCTTTTTTTTATACAATACTACTACTGACTACTACTACTACAAGTGATGTTTTGCATTTGGGTGTCACCCCTTGTGATGGTGTCACCCGGTGCGGTCCGCACCCCCCCCCCCCCCCCTAGTGACGCCACTGGTAGTTACATACTTAAGAGCAGACATTTTACTACAACTCCATTAATGTTTTGCACATAAACTAGTATGCTAATAATTAGTTCATATTCTATAATATATTTTGGTCATGCAATGTGTAAAGTTCAAAGTTAAATACAATTAAAAATGAATTACATCAAAATAAAATTTTCTGACTTACCTATGAAGACCATAATGCAATTTTCTCTTCCGTAACGAATAGAATTCCTGAATATTTAATTTTCAATTTTCACGATACACAAACATGAAACAACTAATGTACACAATATTGTTGATTTTGCCAAACATAGTTTTTGTTTCATTTTCATAGCATTTATCTGAGCCAACTAGAAAATAATTAGTTTGTGTTTGACATTACAGCACTGAAATTTCATAACTATGTTACGCGATGATTTTCCTCAACCAGGTCGTGAATATACTTTAAAATTATAACTAAAACAGCCCATGCAAGAATAAATATAATTGTATACACATATATAAATTGTCTTAAATATGGATTCATACCAAAAATTAAATAGTTTTATATTTTTGACAGATGTTTTTTGAAAATAATTATTTAAACAAATGAAAAATATACAATAAACCATAAATCATTAAATTTTTTAAAGTACTATAAAATTAAAATATTTCATTGAATAACATCTAAATTGTTTGAAAAGGATAGATTTATGAATTTAAAAAATGTAATTATTGATTTTTCTTTTTACTTATATTTTTAATGATAAATAAGCAAAGTACCATTCAAAATGAAAAAAAAAACATATAAAAAATATACTGCTTGATGAGTTTGAGTACTCCGATACTTTTATAATGATAACTCACCTAGCGTGCTGCTGTTGTTAGTAATCTTCAAGGCATATTTTCAACTGAAATCAACTTGAAAAGCATCCCCAAACATAACATACACCTTTATTGAATGTTTAGCGGTCCAAAAATGGGTGTGTGGTCTAATAGGACTTTTGTACCCAAAGAGGGGCTTCATCAGAAATATCACATTCTCCCAATTATAATTCAAATTTTTCCTTCCCATTTTACCATTAAATATGTAGTACCTAGCAAAGGTATGACGATAATTGAATCTCTCTGTATAAAGCATCGTAGACTACAATACTTTCTACTTGCTCGTTCATAATATTTCAATATTATTGTTTTCCAAACGTAAGTTTTCCTGAACAAGCTCTGTTAAATAGACTATGTAAATAAATATACACAACATGAAACAAACTATATGTAGGTAAAGCAGTTAAATCATCAAAGCTAAGTTCAAAAAATACAAAGGAATTGGATTAAATACAAAATTTTATAAAAGATATAAACAAAGATATAAAAGGATTTAAAAAACTTACCGTCGTACGCGTGCTTACTAAAATGGCCGCTCGGAACGAAGTGAACGATTGTCGTTTCGGATTATGTGTTTTTTAGGGTGCGTTCCACTAAGCGATCACAACGCTCACGCTCACGACCGCTGTTTTCCCCATTCCACTTGCTTGCGAGCGTTACGTTGTTAACTCCAAGTGGAATGGATTATGGAACGTTTTGGGCGTTCATGTAAACATTACAAATGGCAAAGTTGAAAAAAGTAGAAGTTTAAGGAGGTTACGTAATCCTAAACAATAAATTTTAGTAATTGTTAGTTAACTTTATTTATATAAAAAAAGAAGAATAATTTAATTTTTTATACAGGGTGTCTCATTTTAATCTATCACCCCCCCCCCCCCTATTTTTTTATCTATCAATTAAATCAAAAAATGCTTCAAATAAAAGTTGTTTGGTTTTGAGGGGGACCCAAAATGGCGTTATTATTTTTTTATTTTTTGGACGTCTTCATGGTTAAATAGGCCCAACTTTTTTTTTCAAATGGAAACCTATATTTTTTATTACGGTATCTTATTGTTTGGAAAAAAACAAGTAGCTTTTTGTTTCAAAAAAATTTCTGTATGTCTTCATTTTTTTAATGTTAAACAAAATAATTTTTAGATTTTTGATTTTTACCAATTTTTTACTCGAAACCCATTAACTTTAGAGGAAAAATGTAAAAAACAAAAAATGTTTATTTTAATCTGATATAACTAGGAAAATTATATCAGGATTTTTTGTTAACTTTTGCTCTTCAAAATATTAAAGCAAATAAAAAATAAAATAAAAAATCTGAAATAATTTTCCTAGTTATATCATATTAAAATAAACATTTTTTTTGTTTTTAACACTTTTCCTCTAAAGTTAATGGGTTTCGAGTAAAAAATTAGAAAATTTTTAAAATCTAAAATTATTTTGTTGAATATTAAAAAAAATGAAGTCATACAAAAAAATTTTTAAAACAAAAGCTACTTGTTTTTTTTTCCAAACAATAAGATATTGTAATAAAAAATATAGGTTTCCATTTGAAAAAAAAGTGTGGCCTGTTTGACCATGAAGACGTCCAAAAAATAAAAAATTAATAACGCCATTTTGGGTCCCCCTCAAAACCAAACAACTTTTATTTGAAGCATTTTTTGATTTTATTGATAGATAAAAAAAATTAGGGGGGTGATAGATTAAAATGGGACACCCTGTATATCATTTCAGTGAAGTTATTAATAGGGATGAAACGATACGAGTAAATACGAGTACTTACTCGATACTTTTCTTCCGATACCAAGTACTTTTTGTATCGATACTTTGAAACTAAGTATCGAGTAGGTATCGGTCAAAAATACTCGTATCGGTAATCGGTATACTGATAAAAATGCTTTTTGTGAATTGAATATTGAAATTTTTGAACGCACCGTCATCTACAAAAACAAACAACTCAAATATATGAATTAAAATCTACGCTAAATAAGCGTCTATCCCATTTTTTACATGTCATCAAGTATACGTTTTACTCATTTTAATGGACTTTATATTCAACTGAGCTGAGTGCGCTATTGCTACATTTAACACGTTTCAAGTTCAAATAAAAAATTAATTCTTTTACCTTTAGATTTTTTATTAGAAGTATTGGATGAACTGCATGCATATATAATAAGAGTGAAAATAATTTTTTTCAAATAAATTATTAGCCACTAACAACTTATTTTAAAGGTTACAAAATTATTTTTATGCGATTGGCAAATTTTACAAAAAAAATCGATCGATACGAGTATGTATCGATACTTTTCAATCGATACCGAGTAAGTATCGATACTTTACGACCGATACTGTATCGAGTAAAAGTATCGATACCTCAGTGGTATCGTTTCATCCCTAGTTATTAAACAACATAAGTTTAAATGTAATCGAAATGGCTTTTACGGCAGTTGAATATTTGTTGATGCATCGCAATAGTGATCCAGAAACTAGTTCATCTAGTTCAGATGATGAGTGGAATGCTCCAAAACAAAATCATGTAGATTATATCAATCGGAAAGGATTTCATTCTATTCAATTACAGGTAATTAGTAACTGTTATTTTAAAGCACACTACTAATTTTAGCATTAAAAATGATTTACATATAGTTAAAATTTTCTGCAGCTCGTATGTGATCACAAGACTGATAACTCATTGTTATGTTGGACGGAGTTTTCCGTTTGTCTGAAGTTGCAGATTACTTAAATGATGATAAATTCCCAGAAAACAGTCATATTCTAGGCGATGCTACGTATGAAATACATCAGCACTTACTTACTCCGTATCGAGATAATGGACATTTAACTGAAAAACAAAAAAACTACAATTATCGTCATTCAGCTGCACGAGTGACTGTTGAACGATGTATTGGATTATTAAAAGGACGAATGAGGAGTTTATTACATTGTTTACCCATGACACGGGTAGATTTAATGGCAGAGTACATTGTTGCATGCTGCGTCATCCACAATATCTGCATTTTACAAGAAGATGAGTTAAATGTAATCACTATACCTGAATATAATCAAGGAAACCAAGAAAATGATGGAAACTATCCGCGTGAAGTAAGGCGAACCGCAGGAGTTATTAAGAGAGATGTTATTATGAATTCCTTGTAAAACTGACAGGAAACTCCATGATAAATCCAATGTAAATCCATAAAAATTTCATGTAAATTTAAAAAATTATAATTTTCCGGAAAGTTTGTTAATATTTAATGTAATATAAAATAGTTATAAAAATTGTATGTATTTTTGAATTGTGTTATATTATAAATATATATACTAAATAAATACTACACCTTCTTCATTATCGTCGCTCGACTCCTCGGATTTTTGAAAACGTAACGGTAGTTTCCTCGTGCGCTTTGGATTATTCTCTTTATTATCAATATTTAGAAAGGATGTTTCGTCACTTGTTGACAAATCAACAGCAGCCATTTCTACTTGTCTTGCCATATCAAAGATTTTTAAAATAACCAAATTTCAAGTTAAGATAAAAAATATGGGAATTAATAAATTTTGCTTACAACATATATAGAGCTTAAATTAAAGTTAAATTTTTCATAATAAACATTAATTTGCTACAATAATAGTGAACGTACTGTATGGTCCAAGCAGCCTTGTATATTTTGTCTGCAGCCAATTACTCTTGGGGTTCATTCCTCTTTTACAAGCAGTTGTCGCATTTTCGTTTTTAGTAGGCCATTTAATTATCATTCTACTTTCATCTATCCAATTTTTTGGTACTGTTGAACACCAATTCTCACAAAAAGCAACGAAATACATCTTTAAAAAAAAATAAGTTACTAATAAAACTATATAAATGCATGTGAGGTTAGTTTTTTCTTTTCTTTTAAACTATATGTGTTAAAACATAAAATATATCGATGAGAATGAAATTGTAATCAGATTAAAATGTTAATAATCATTAAGAAAACTTTAAATTTACCTTAATTCTTCGTTAAAAAATGTATGTATTGTTGTCAAAAATTCTTGGATTCTGCAAATTACACATCTGGACCGATATTTACATGTATACTGGTAGTTGGCATGTCAGTAGTACAGCGCGAAATTTGAAGTTGCAATTATTATAATCAATATAAAATGTGTAGAATAAATAGATATTAAATTTCATTTCAAAAATTTTTTTGTTTATTAATATTTTTAAACAAAACATATAATAACAAAAATTAAATATACTAAATAAAATAAATTAAAATTAATATTTTTATCATAGAATAACATTCAGTTCGAAGAATGAATCAAAGGGAAAAAATTAAAAATGAATCATCACATTGTATACAAACGGCTATATATCATAACTATATGAATTAACTTCGAGTCAATAGGGTAATTTTTTAAGCTCTCAGAGTTAGTCAACGTTTGTCCTTGTAATATGATTTCATATATTAATATTGTTTATTATTATTTCTATATTAATATTGTTTATTCGAACAATGTCATGATTAATAGTGTAACAGAATCTATCACAAGTTTGGGAAGCACTGAGTGTAAAATTTCCATAGTTAATTTTATCATATGAAGGAACTCCAATTCTCTGAGACTTTTTGAAATTAAAATTACTTACTTCAGGCTTAATCAAACGTTGTTTTATAGTTTGTTTGAAACCACAATTAACTCGTTCTTCAATTCGCTTGTTTAATTGTTGCAATGGTTTGTCACCTTTCTTCAAAATTTTTTTAAGAAAATATAAAAAACTTTCAAATGAAAATGCACTAAATGAGTCTAAATTACCAAATTTTAGAACATCTTCAGGTAAATGCACTAAGTTATGCACATTGTAAATGACGAAATTTTTGCCATACAACTTCGCGCTTTCATCAACAAAATAATTTAATAAACTCTTTGCGCACGCGTTGTTGTTAATACAATCAGTTTCATCGCATAAAATCCTTATCGCACATTGTAAACAATTAAAATGATAGGGGAAAGCAGGTAGGGTTCGTACACTTTTTACTCTGAGCCTTACAAAAAATAAACTATTAGCTATTACTAAATTATTTTAATACCGCTATGTTACCCATATATCTGGCTTTAATACTATGAAGTGTAGTTTTCATATAAAACAGCATGGGGAAGCTACGGCAATTTTCCTAAAAAATGAAAAACGTACGAAGGCACCCCATGCATGGGGTAGCTTCGTACAGTCAAAGACAATGTCATTTATTCAATGTATTAAATTCAATTATTGAGGTCAAAGTTAACACAGAATCAGCCTTCATGTAGTAATTTAACAATTATTGTATTTAAAGTACTTATAATTGCTTAAACATAAATATATAAGACTTTTAATTTAATTCTTGGTAAACAATCTTTTTGCAGCCACCTAAAACAAAATAGAATTGTGTTTATCGTGAAATGTGAACAGAATTGCCTATAGTTACAAGTAGAGGTATTAGGTATCTAGTAGAGCAGGATTCGTACAATACGAATCTACCCCACTCATAACTGTACGAAGGTACCCCAACCCGAGACAAATTAATTTGGAATAAAAATTACCGTTATAGTTACACTAAAATGACTATTTAAATATTAAACCAAGATTTTAAGGCATACACTATAATACATCACTTTTATAATTCGAGCATTACTTATACCAGCAAAGCGTGTTCAAAGATGAAAACAAAAAAAACCTAAGCAGAGCGAAAATACATATCGGCTTGCTCCATCGAAGCCGGTGGCCGTACTATCGGCCCGTCCCGCAGGTACCCTTTGCGTATGAGGGGGAGTCACCCATACAAACACGAACATGTAAATGTATTAGATAGCATAGATATCATCACTGTACGAATGCTCCTTGTGTACGAATCCTACCTGCTTTCCTCTACATGTATTCTTTCGGTAAATAATTTTTTAGAGCAATAGAACCCACATATATTAAAAATAATCTCAGCTCTGTTGCCTTCCATCGATCTATTTCATCTAATTCTCGAGTTTTTCGAGCAAATTCTGACGGTATCCAACTCTTTATTGAAGTTAATACATCTGAAATTTGTTGTATTTTTTTATGGTTAAATTTCATTAATGTTTTTTCATTCACACGAAATCCAGTGATCCATGATTTTATAATTTTTTTTGAAACTCCAAGACAAACTAGGTGCATGAATTCCACAGGGAATTGGGAAACCATACCAATTTCAGTCTCTTCAAAATTTGATTTTCCAAGATGATGCTCTTCATTAACGCGTTTAATAAAATTATTATCCGTACGTATCGGTGCATCGGTCGATCAAAAACTCATTCGATAATCTTGATAATCACCCTCCTGCATACATTTGCTGCAGCCATAATAACCTGTATGTCCCTTCGTATACGTCACATAAGAACGAGCTGGAGAATCACAGATTACAGCTCTCATTTTCACAAAAAATTGATGATGGTTATACTTGAAACCTGTCAAATGCAGAATTTTGTATTCATTTATAAATTCTTCAAGAAATTCATTGCAGTTTTCAGGCTTATTATTAAGCCCATGATATATTCCAATGACAAAAGGTGTAGCAATTTTTGGAAATACTTCAGCTAAAATAGGATATAACTGTCTTTTCGAGCTTTTTGAAATTGGCAATCCATCGATGTGAACATTTATAAGAATATTTTTCGCAAATTTATCTATTCCAATAGATTTTAACTGGTCAATTAGTCCTCGCTCTAAGCCATAGTGAAAGTATTCCCCAGGTTTAACGGAGCGAATGACAGTAGTTTGAGGTGTATTTAATAGGGTACGCGAATCTTTAGGTAACTTTTTTAACTCATCAACTGAGTTCACATTAGTGAGCATTTTTAAAAGAGATCCGGTGGCCGCTTGACTTATGTTATATTGGCATTGCCATTGTCCTATTTGAGTTCTTAAATCAATTAAAATTGTTGTATCAGGATCAATAATTTTAGTTTGCACAGAACCAATATCAACATCTTTCACAGTTAAAACGCGGTCACTAATTTCCATTTGAATAAAACCAACACCATCATCATCAGAAATAATATCATCTTGATGTTCAATGGAACTTTCTGGCAATATGAAATTATTAAAACTTGTACAATTAATGTTGTATCTTTTTAATCGTCGATTTTTTTGGCTTTTCGACAATTCTTCGAAAGGCTTTCGGGTAGTCATTATCACCTATTAAATTTAAAATAATTTTTTTCAGTATTGAGTCACTAAATAATTGTATCCTTGAGCTTTGTAAAATTCTGCTCACAAAACAAAGACACATATAAAATATATGTTATGAAATGTGAAAAAAAATTAGATATTGATAAATGAACAATATTACCTTAATTCGTCATATAATTAATAGAATCCACACTTAATTTAGTTTTTAAATAATTGTAAAAATATTATGTTTATAAATGATTGATAAATAAATTTCTATTCATTTTTGTTGGTTAATGCACATGTAAACAATATATCAAGCGCATGCGCATTGACTCACTATGAGCATGCGCATAAAAATTATATTTTCATTATAAAAATACATTAAAAAGATGTCTTGAAGGACTCATGTTTTTGATTTTTGTGAGAAGTCTTCAAAATGAATACATTATGTTGTCATAAAACTGACGTCTTTACTATGAGTTCTTAAAGAGATCATAGTTTTGAATTCAATAAGAAGTAAAAAAAAGAATACTTATGTATGTCACAAAACTGATGTCTTAAAAAAGACATCTTGAGGAGTTCTAAATTTTGAGTTCTAAAATATGATGTCTCTAAGAACTCATAGTTGGGACTTCTGTCAGAAGTCTATCAAAAGACTTCTCGCAGTATTCTTTATGAATTGGATGCTATCTGGGTAACTTACACCTTCAACGAGATTTTTTATTATCTCCATACTTTGTCTATTAAGGTGACATAGTCTCTTGTGCCATATCTCTTTAGGTAATTTTGTGGTGTTTTTGTTAAGCGTTAGTTTAGCCTGTAAGTTTTCAGTTTCCTTTTGATTTAACTCATAGACTCCACCTACATTCTTTGCTTTCCAAGCACGTTGCCTGTTTCGGTACAGATTTTACAACCTTCTTTATTAAAGTTCACAGTAAAACCCTTTTCTACTATGGCAGTTACTGATAACAGATTTGTTTATAATTCTGGAACGTATAAAGTATTTGATATTTTATTCACCTTCTTTCTTACCAGTACTATAGCATCTCCCGATCCATGGCATTTTAATTTATCATTGTTGGCCACGACTACAGTAGTGTGATTTGAAATCCGAACACGTATGAATTATCATTACTGGTACTAATATTTTATTTGTATGTTATTTTAGGTAGGTTTTCTATGCATGGGTGGTTAAGTACATCATTTACATTTTATCTACATTTAATATATTCCACAAGAAATCTTTTATTTACTTTATATTTTGTTTTGTTTATCAATACGTATTTTTCTGCATGTGTGAAAAGGCAAAAATAAATCATTTATTCACAGTATATTATAAAAAAAATTTATTAATATAATTATTACAAAATTTTGTTTATAAACATTCTACAAAAAGTATTTAGTATTAAGTAAGCCCTCCTTTCGCTTTTATTACTAATATAAATATTAAATGTTATATTATTACTTATTACTAATATAAATATTTAATGTTCTTTTAATATTTTTATGTATCCGTCTGCGTTTAAATGTCCATCAATAACATGTAAAGGACCAACACCCGTGCACGTTATGTACTCCCATACCATTACACTTGTCGGGAACGGTACTGCGAATACATTTTTTGTTTAAATCTTCACCCGTTCGTCGGCGAATAGACTAATCGGAGAAAATTACTCTTTCCCATTGTTTTCCAGTCCAATTTTCATGTTCCCCCAACCCGGTGTAACCGCGCAAGCTTAATTTTTTAGTAAGTAATGGCTTTTTCCTGGGCCTTCGCGCATTAAGCCCGCAGGAAATAAGCCTTTTACGCACTGTAGATGCACAGTTGCTTCAGACCACGGTGAACTTAATTCTGCTGACGTTGATTCGCGATTATATAAACACATTACCGCACGGAAATATTTATACGTGGAATCTATCGTCAAAGTATACGTCAAATATACCATGGCGTATACCATATTTTACCGCTGGACGTATATTTAATTATATTTTAATACATCTCTGAAATTTTACATTTAATTTTTTTTACACCGTCATTATTCATCCAGGAAAAAATACTAATGCTTGCCCATTTAACCTATCTTCTAGCTTCAATAATAACAAAGTTAACAATAATCACTTGTTTCCCGTGAACATTCTGTACACGTCTTTTATAGAATATATTAAATCTTAATAATTTACTTAACATTTTCACTAGGATACTAAAATAAAGTCAGAAATAATTATCATTAAATATTTATTATTATTAAATTACATTAAATTTTACTCTGATTATTGCAAACAAAGATTAAAAGATTTATGAAACGGTGAAACAATTTCATATTTTTTTAATGATTAAAAAATAATACTTTTATGGAAAAAAAATATTTTTGTTCAATAATCTTTTAACAAAAAGGTATACTCTTCAAAGGAAAGCTTCAATCGAACTGATTCCTTATATCCACCATGTTAAAATTACGTTTTTAAAAGTTATCTACTTTGTAACGAAACGGTCAAAAATTATGGGAAAAATATTGTATTAAAAAAGTATTGTGTTTTCAGTAGTGAAATAAGTTATTCAAAAATAAATCTTATAATTTTTTTATGTTCGATATATATCCTCCCCGTAGAGGTTCGTAATCTTCTTCTGTAGGCTTTCGTGGCCACTGTCCATCCGGAACGTCACGCATGAACACAGACACAGGTATATAAGGACCGACGCGAGTTGACATCACCAGTTTCAGATGTCCATTGGTGCTAGCTTTTCGGGCTGTTGTCCACGTTGCAGTATTATTTTACTTGACGTTTCGACTCTCATGTCGGAGTCTTCTTCAGAAGTGTTTCTGAAACTGGTGATGTCAACTCGCGTCGGTCCTTATATACCTGTGTCTGTGGTCATGCGTGACGTTCCGGATGACCGATAGCCACGCCTTCGGTAGCTCTATCCCCTTGTCACGATTGAAGTTGTCGGGATGTCTGTGTATCTCGATGGTCTCCTTGTATAGTCTGGGCCAAAACCTTTGCTCTCTCGCGAGCATTTTGGTTTCATCAAATTTGATGGTATGTCCCGTGTGAGAGTGGTGTTCCGCTACCGCCGATTTCTCCCAGTGGTGGTGTTTGGTTTGCCTTATATGTTCCTTGAGCCTCGTGCTGATGTGTCTACCGGTTTGGCCAACATAAACTTTCCCGCACGTGCATGGAATGCTATATATTCCCTGCTGGTGTTTGCCTTGAGCTTTTGGAAATTGCGTCGCTAACTTCCTCGGAGCTTTGAAAATTGTTTTGACTTCATGTTTCCGTAGCAATCTTGCTATTTTGTCAGTGCATCCTTGGACGTAAGGTAGAAACGTAATCGCCGTGTATGTTTCTGTCTCTTTTTCCTGTTGTGGTTTCTTCCGTATACTCCTCTCGATGGAGGTTTTGGTGTAACCGTTTTTCTTTAGAACCATGCGCAGGTGGTTTAGTTCCTCTTCTAAATGTGCTGGTTCACTTATTTGCTTGGCTCGATGTATTAGGGTGTTGATGACACCTTGTCTCTGCGAAGGGTGATGATGGGAGTTTGCGTGTAGATATCGGTCTGTGTGTGTCGGTTTCCTGTAAACTCGGGACCTAAGCTACCATCCTCTTTCCGGGTTACCAATACATCCAAAAATGGTAACTGTCCGTTCTCTTCTAGTTCCATAGTAAACTGTATGTTGGGATGTACGTTGTTCAGATGTTTCTTGAATTCTAGTAAGGTGCCTCGTCCATGTGGCCAGATTATAAAAGTGTCGTCTACGTAACGCAGCCAGAATTTGGGTTTTAATTTAGCTGTGCCTAAGGCTGTGTTTTCAAATGCTTCCATGAAGATATTTGCTATAGCCAGTGATAAAGGTGAACCTATGGCCGCTCCTTCTGTTTGTTCGTAGACCTCATCATCGAACGTGAAGAAAGTAGATTTTAGACACACTCGAGCGAGTTCTGCAAGCTCCTCATCCAGTTCTTCTTCTCTCAGTCTCTTCCTGACTTTCTTCAATGCTTCGTCCATTCGTATTTTGGTGAAGAGACGTTACGTCGAAGCTTACTAGGATGTCTTCTGATTTCAGTGTATACTCTTGTATTTTCTCAATGAAGTGTGTTGAGTTCTTGACGTGGTGTTTCGTTTTTCCGCAGATGTTTTGAAGTGTCCTTGCTACGTGTCGGGCTAACGGATGAGTGACCGATCCCACAGCACTGACTATGGGTCTGAGAGGAGCCCCTATTTTGTGTATTTTCAGCAAGCAGTAGAGATGCGGTGTTTTAGAATCTGTTTGTATGAGCTGCCTGTGTTCTTCTTTAGGTATCTTCGATGTTTTGATGGCTGTTGCCACTTCTTTTTCTATCCGTTTTACTGGATTCGATTTTAGTTTACGGTAAGTGGGGTCTTCTAACAACAGTTTTACTTTCTTGATGTATACGTCTTTGTCCATGATGACTGTTGCGTTCCCTTTGTCGGCTGGTAGTATAGTTAAGTTGTCGTTTTTCCTCAGTTCTCTCAGAGATGTTCTTTCTTTTCGATTTATGTTAGGTTTGTGCACTTTAGCTTTCTTTAATATTAACGCCGCTTCTGTCCTCAGTTCGTCAGCTAAATCTGAAGGTAGGCGCCGCAAGGTCGTTTCCAGAGAGCTGATGATATCCTCCTTTGGAATGATTCTTGGGGTTTCGGCAAAATTGAGACCCTACGCTAATACGTCTGTTGTAGCCTCGTCAATTTCCATTGATGATAGGTTGATCACTACTCTCGAACTGTCTAGTTTCGGTGGCTCCGGATGCTGTGTATCGTGTAGTTTCTCGAACTTCTTCTTGTATTGTATTGAGTATGCAGTGAATCTCGTACAGTTCTTTAGCATTCTGGTCTAACTGTCTTCTGGTGTCATGAATCCTTTTTCTTAGTAGCGCACAACTTGTTTTCCGTAAGATCTTCTTGGCGTTCCAACTTTGAATGTGATGTTTCACTTTTAGAAAACTTGGTATTACGTCTTCATCTCTGCATCTGCTCAGGAATGTTAACTGCTCTTGAGGTTGTATTTCTTTATCCGGTACTTTTCCAGTTTCTTCGTTGTTCGATATATATCCTCCCCGTAGAGGTTCGTAATCTTCTTCTGTAGGCTTTCGTGGCCGCTGTCCATCCGGAACGTCACGCATGACCACAGACACAGGTATATAAGGACCGACGCGAGTTGACATAACCAGTTCCAGAAACACTTCTGAAGAAGACTCCGACATGAGAGTCGAAACGTCAAGTAAAATAATACTGCAACGTGGACAACAGCCCGAAAAGCTAGCACCAATGGACAGCGGCCACGAAAGCCTACAGAAGAAGATTGTATTAAAACAGTATCAAAAATAAATCTTTTAATTTTTTATGCAACTACCTCCTTAAATTACAGATCTTTTTTAAACTAATTTCTCCTGATAAATTTAATGAAGGAGGAGCAGCTACATATATTTGAAGAACATAATAATATGGGAAAAAAATATTGTATTAAAACAGTATTGTATTTTCAGTAGTGAAATTTTCAAAAATAAATCTTTTAATTTTTTATGCAACTACCTCCTTAAATTACAAATCTTTTTTAAACTAATTTCTCCTGATAAATTTAATGAAGGAGGAGCAGCTATATTTGAAGAACATAATAAAAATCATCATAAACACATAGAAGGTATAAAATTTATTCTACCCTTATTAATTAATAAACTTCGTGGTTCTTGGTTAAGAGCAGCTATTGATTGGGTCCTAAAAAATAATTGATAAATTTTAGTATAAAAAGAAGCATAATATTGTTTTAAACAAATATATTTTTACTTACTTCAGTTTCAGACTTAATTTTTAAATCTTTTCTAATACTTGACATCTTATTGTTCAAAGCTGCCCGTAACAACTTTTGATTATATTTAGTTGGGTGTTGTGACTTTACAGCATCTATACAAATATATGATAAAATTAATTAAATATGTATATAGGTCTATATGCAATTTAATAAAATTTTACCTTCGAGAACTCTCAATTCTAGAGGCTTTCGTAGTGCACTGTTGCCTTTTTTATTAGATCCCCCTTTTAAATTACTAACAAGTAATACATCCATGTCGAATATTGACAACAACAACGAAATTCCCATATTAGTAAACGTAGATTTCGAAATGGCAGAATACCATTGGTCAACTGTAACATATACTCTTGTATTGTTACCAATTTCTTTCTGAAATTTTATAATTATTAAATTATATCTTCTAAACAGTACCTACTTTTAAATTAGTATAATCATTTATTTATTAATTCATCAAGTCATTTGTTTATTTTATTACGTATTGACTTAATTATATATTGTTTATTTTTTTCAATATATTTAAACATTTATGAATATTTGTATTTACTCACCATATTAGACAGTGAATTGCTAGTAGTTCAAGATCTTTGTTAGTGCATTCACATTTTTTGATTTTTGAAAAAAAGTTATTCTTAATAAAATTGTTAAATGGAATAAAACAAACCTTGAAGTATTATGCCCGATTTTTTATTAGAGTGATCAACAATGATTGTGTCATTGCTATCACTGCTATCATGAACATATGCAGGTATGTTTGGTCTTCTTTTTTTCTAAAAAACAATATTAATTATATATTAAAATATTTGTTTTTAAATTATAATTATAAATTTATTAATTACCTGAATAACATCATCTTCAGAATTTGATATGTTTTGAGGTGTTTTTCTTTATTTTTAGATGTCATCGATTTTGGTGACTGAATACCATCTATCATTTTTAGTTTTTTATTCAAAACTGAGACTTGATCTATAGATGTATTACATAAAATATTAGAGGGTTATGAAATTATGTTTATTATAAGTTATTAATTAATTGTTATAGAATTAATTTGAAAAAAAGTTATTCTTAATAAAATTGTTAAATGGAATAAAACAAACCTTGAAGAATTATGCCCGATTATTTTATTAGAGTGATCAACAATGATTGTGTCATTGCTATCACTGCTATCATGAACATATGCAGGTATGTTTGGTCTTCTTTTTTTTCTAAAAAACAATATTAATTATATATTAAAATATTTGTTTTTAAATTATAATTATAAATTTATTAATTACCTAAACTGTCCCGCTTGACGTGGAATCGCTCATATATCTATTAAAAATCTCAGCTACCTACTTCGAATCAAAAAAAGTTAATTTATTTATTTTGATGAAATGTTTTTATTAATTCTAATTTATTTCAATCTAGATGTACCTATATAATATTCTTCTAATTATTATTCTTTCGGAGTATTAAATCATTAGTGGAACGTGTAATTAAAAAAAAAAATACAAATTGTTTATCCTTACAGGTACCAGTTAATGAAGAGTACAATGAAGCTTCCAATTCAATTAATCACGATCATATCATGTACAACACATCAAATCAGATGAATGAATATGGATTAATTTCTTATGAGAATTCAGTTAATAATAATGATTTTATATATGAAGCAAAAAGTGAGCTATTTAATAATTCAGATGATATTGATAACGAATCAAATCAGTCATCAACACCTCAAAAAATAGTAACTTCTTCTTCAGAGTTTCCTATGGATGTTCTAATTCAAACTCTATTAGTTATGGCAACAAAAATTCGTCATAATTTCACTTATGCTGCAACTGAAGATGTCATGCAACTGATTGAAATTTCAACAGCACCACCTTTACAATATAATACTTAATATTATTTTAAAAAGATCTTGTATAAAATTTCAGATCTCATGAGTATTCATTATTTATATAATAATTGTGGAAAATATGTAGGAACAAATACTCAAACTGCAAGTAATGTCGAAGAATTACTTTATTGTCAATCATGTGACGCGATATTTAATACTACTGTTGATCAAGCTTCTGGTAATGCCTTTATTTACATTAGTTTAACGAAACAACTGCGTGAAATGTTTGAACTATCGAATGATAATATTTTTTATCCTGACATTCGCAAAAAAAAGGTTTATGCAATCGAAGATTTATTCGTATAAAAAAAATAACAACGAAAATATGATCAGTGTTAATTTCAGTCTTGATGGTGCATCAATATTTAAAAATTCAGATTTTTCTGTTTATCCGTTGTTATGTACGCTTAATGAATTATCACCGCGGCAACGCGGGGATAATATAATATTGACCGCTTTATGGTTCGGAAAAGGCAAGCCGAAATCCATGAATGACTTCCTTAAACCGTTCGTTAACGAAGCTCAAGACTTATATAACAATGCCTTTCAATATTGTTGAGGTGGAAAACTGTTTAATAAAAAATGTCGTGTTTTAATTGGCATGAGCGACTGAGTTGGGAGATCTGTAATTCAAAATTCAACACAGTATAATGGTAATTATGGATGCAGTTATTGTCTACATCAGTGGTTTCCAAACTAGGAGGCGCGGACTAGTGCAAAGGGAGGCGCGAAAAGTTTAACAGATATTTAATTTTCATAACATCACATTAAGTTGTATAAATAAAAAATATATACATATAAATAAATTTTTATAACATAACATTATTTGTGTATACATACATATGTATGTATATTATCTCTTTCTGAAAGGGACGTTACTGTGTAGTTTTAGACTGACAACTATTATTGAAAAAGCAAAACTGATAGAATTATCATGCGATACTTAAAAAAAAATTCAGAGTGAAAGCACTCCCCTTTATAGCACCTAGATTTAATGAAGATTGTGCTAATAAACAAGTACATTCATCGCACACAGGTTGAAAGGTTTACATGAGCCAAGTAAACCTTGTTTTGTATATAACGAAAACAATATTTTCTTAAGATAAGAAATATATTCTTAAACCAACTATAGTATTCTTGGACGAAGAAATAATGTAGTAGGATTAAGAGTACCTACTTTTCTTATATTCAGAAAATATTGTTTGCGTTATATACAAAGAAGATTTTCTTGATCCAATACAGTTTTTTTGTGTGCATTAAAAATAAATTTTATAAGCAAAAAAAATACATTTTATACATTTTTAAAATATGTCTGTATAATTTTATAAAATAAAGGGGGGGGGGGGGAGGCGCAAGAGATTAATTTTTTTTAAAGGGAGGCGTAGTTACATAAAGATTGGAAACCGCTGGTCTACATCGTGGAGACCAAATCGTTAAAGGCAATGGAACAGTTCACGTGTATCCAATAGATCAGCGGTTGTCAAACTTTTTTCGCCGCGGCACCCTTGTCGGGCAAAAAAAAATTCGCGGCACCCTTGCCGGGATAAAAAAATTTCGCGGCACAGTTATCCTTAAAGCGGTTTAAATAATTAGGAAAATAAGAAAAACCAGTGCAACTTTAATGCTCAGGTGTCTTTTGCGACGAATGAAACTGTTTTGATGAATTTTTCATTATTTCTTTTATATTTATAGGAAGTTTGGTTAGGTACCTAAATATAAGTGAAGTTGGGTTTCTTTTTACGCGGACTTTTTCATGCAAATTCGCCGTTTCGGCAGTGAGATATGGAATGAAAGCTGACAATTCAAGGAATTCAATTATGTAAACGTTTTGTTATTATTAAAATCTTCGTTTAACAAATTAAAAAAAATCGTAAAAAAATATCTCCGAAAGTAACAATGAGACAAATTTGAAAAATTGGGAATACACTCATCGCTTGATTTACCAACCTTTGATTTACCGGCGGGCCAAACGCGCGATTTACCAACCTTCTCCAATCCCATCCATAATACTACCGTGATTTGTATTTCTGCGCGAAATTTAAATTCACCAATCAACGTTAAGGTCGGCACGGTGGTGGGGGCCCCTCTCAACGCCGTCAATTCAAGCGGTTCAATTACCAACAACATTGGTAAATCAAGCGATGAGTGTATGCCAATTAGACTTGTGTAGTTCACGAACGAACTAGTTCAAAAGAGCGCTCTGATACGAGAACTAGACGAACTAGTTCGTATACGCTCCGCTCTTTTAGTTCAATAGTTCCCGGCTCCCACTATCTTTTAAAAATGCGTTCAGATACATTGTGCCGATCAAATTTTCCTGTGCAATGTGCATTGCTGCGCATTACTTCATATATATTTCGGCATCTAGAATATTTTAGAACATATAGGTACTGTAGGTAACAAAAACCTTAACAATGAGACGTAAAAAATATAGATGCATCATAAAATATGGATGGAATATTCTGACACATAATTACGTGATTATTATGAGAGTTTTTTTGTATTATCTGTAATAATAATGTATATTCTTTGAATAAAAATGTTGACGTGAGATTTTCAATGACCCCCGGCTTCCTTTAAATGAGACTGATGGACCCCCCCCCCATTTTGAGATCACGGTAATTAATAGATGCCCCCTAAAAATGTAAGTTTATATTTTGATAGTTTGTTTAATTTGTATTTTTAATATAAACCCTAATTACTTTGCAGTAGCGTTTTTAATACGTAAGTATGATACAAGATACAATTACTAATCTCTAATTTACCTATGCAATATTATATGAAAAATTTATGTATATTATGAATGTTTATAATATTATATGAAAGGTTATGTTATGACTTATCAAAACTCAACGGCGGCCATCTTTCATTGATTGAATGTCATTTCCAGAACTGACATCATACAGTTACAAAAAAATTCATGAACTAAAAGAACTAGAAGAACGAACTAGTTCATTAAAGACAATTGAACTATAAAGAGCGCTCTCTGTCACGAACTAAAATGCCCAACTCTAATGCCAATATCACAAGAAAATAATCTGCAGTCACCGCACTAACTAAAATTTTAAATACAATTGTTAAATTTAAAATCAATTGTAGTAAAGTTTTAAATCCAATTGTTAAATTTGCAGTTGTTTCGTGTCACAAAAGCAATAATAACATCGGTGTTTTAGTTGTCTTTTATTTTCAAATTTTGTTTACTTTTTAAGAAAAGTAAATAAATAAAACTAAAAAACAACCCTTTTTTATAGGCATTCTTATTCGTTTATTTCTAGAAACTTTCTTATGCGATTTTTGGCCTATTTTTAATTCATTGATTTGGTTTTACACGGTTTTAGAAAATTATGTAACGTATCCCTGATTTTACAATGTAAGCAATGTCTTTTTTTGAGCGATTTTTTTATATGCGGTTTTCTGTGAAAAGTACCTACCGCGTAAAAAGAGACCTTACTCAGCCTTACTGTACATACTTGATCAGGCTTGCAGTTACTGTTTTACCAACCAAATTTTCCACCTTAAAACTTCACTCAAAATGTAATTACAACGTTACTTATCGACTGCAAGTTATGCATTTTTTTATAAAACACGTCTGAATGTGAAACAAAATATAAACTTTGTTTGATGGAAGACAACTTAAATTTTAGCTTTTAGCATCTTAATGCAGTTTTTAATATTCTCACAATTTTTGGCTGACTTTTCTTGATTATTGCCGCGGCACCCCTGGCATACGCTCGCGGCACCCAGTTTGAGAACCACGAATAGATGATCATGGAAATGCATTCGGAGAAGGACTACGGAATCATGAAACAACATTATTTCATACCAGAACTTGTGAAAATGGGATCAAAGGTTATTCCAGTTTATGTGATATTCCTAATTTTAATATAATTGAAAAACTTGCTCCGGATTGGATGCACTGTGTTGCACTGGGAATATGCAAGCAGTTTGCAAAATTATGGTTCGATTCTCAATATCACGAAGAACTCTTTTACCTTGGCCGCCAAACAGAATTAGTTGATTTAACTTTGCTCTTATACAAGCCAAATAGTGAAATTTCTCGTACACCACGTAAAATATCTGAGACATTTATGGAGAGCTCACGAATGGGCAATTTGGCTATTATTTTATAGTTTGCCGATTCTCAAGTCAATATTACCAAAAAAAAATTTGATCACTGGGTATTACTTGTCAATGGTATATCGATTTTACTTGAAACTTCTGTTATGCGATCTCAACTAGTATTAGCAGAAATATATATTAATTTTAATTTGTATCTGGCGTTCAAACTCTGTATGGTTTAGAACATATCATATAATGTTCACGTTCTGACGCATTTGAGGGACAGTGTATTTAAGTGGGGTCCTCTTTGGACACACAGTATGTTTATGTACGAAAATTTTAATAAAGAGATAAAAAGTTTAGTGAAAAGTTCTAATAAAGTTTCCCTTCAGATCAACAGTGTCAACCCCTCTTTTTGTACTATTGTAAAAATGAATGCATGGTAGAGATCAATATAACAGCCTTATTCTTTTTAGGCACAAATGACACCATCATCAAATCCTTCTGGAGGCCAAAAAGAGTCGAATTCACAGGCCTCGATTTATTAGGTTGAAACTCGGGTGGAATATCTGCTTTGTTTTTCTTAATAGTACCAACCAATGTAATCTTTTTCTGGAAAATTGATATGGCCAGTGGAATACTTGTATACCAATTATCAGTTGTTAAATTGCGACAACTTACCTTTACATGGTCCACAAGTCTCACCACAATATCATATGGAGAATTAGATACCTTGTAGGGACCATCTGGCAGTTGTCCACAATACAGCTCCAAATTGGAATTGTAATAGGTCTTAGCATCACAAAGTGCAAATAGTTTCAACCCATATTTGGCGGGTTTGTTGGGGATGTATTGTACAAAACTACAACGTCCCCGAAATGGCACTAGCATTTCATCGATGGTCAAAAACTCACTATGGCAATAGTTGTTTTTACAATTTGCCACAAATTGATCTAATATTTCACGAACAGCTGGCAGTTTATCTGTTTGCCGACGTGTATTTCTGGTCTCTTTGTCATCAAATCGAATAGCCGACAAAATAAACAGAAAACGATTATAGCTTATGTATGCTGCAAAAAGGTCAAATCCGGTTCCATCTTGTGCCCAGAGTTCATGAAAATTTGTGTGATTAGCTTTCTTCAATCCGGATAAAAACAGTAAACCAAAGAATGCCAAGATTTCTGTGTTCGTAACCAGTTTAGCATCACGTTCTCTAGTATAATTCCCTTGTCTGCTTGCAATAAATTTATTGGTATTCAACAAAATGCTATCAAATATCTTGTTTCTGAAAAACTTTTGAAATGCATCAAGTTCATTTGTTATATTCATTGCACATTGGTAAGGACGTGGCAATATTTTCACTAAATTTTTACTAGAAATTTTGGCAAACTTACTCTTAACAAGTTCTTTCTGCCATTTGGTAGATTTATTTTTTCCAAGGAAAAAATTTTCATCAACAATATTTTCTTCCTCACTTTCGCTATTCATTTTATCATCATTTTCAGAGATCTCCACTTTCAGTCCCTGACCCCCCCCCCCCCCCCCCACCCGTTACTACGACACTGCATATAGCATTGATACATTGTTTTATTCTTATAATTGCATAATTGATGACTAACACATCAATATCTTAATTGTATCTAATGCATTATTATTCAGAATATTACCTAAAAAATACTTACATAATTACTCGCGCGGTGTATTTCAGGCACCAAAACAGCAACAATTCAAACTTTGTCCAACAATGCACTTTTACAAATATCTAATTGTAACTGACAAATGCCTATCACACTCTAGAAAGACTAAACAAAGGTTAGGTGGGGGTGTACACTATCAAAAAAATGTATACATTTAGTAATCGCAGAAAATGCATTGCTGGTGTACAAAATACACCAGCGCGAGTAATTAAGGGTTAATGCAATGGAAGATATTTTTAACAACGACAAAACTATTAACATACCTCCATTAATTTCCTCTATGTCATTTACTCCCACTTCTACTATAACTTCCTCTTCTATATTATCTTCTTTATCTGTCTCTAAGAATTCTTCCACTTCTACTATTACTTCGTCTTCTGTAATTTCTTCCTTTCCTTCCACTACATGTTCCACTATGTCTTTCATTTCATGTAACCTTTCTTCTTCCAGTACTAAAAATACTTCTAATGTAGAAAAATCCCACCTTGCTGTAAAAAGAAATTATATAGAAGAATTTTTAAAAATTCAAAAACAAAAATTATAAATGGCGGCCGAGCTCACGCATGAACTAAAAATGAAAAATTTTCATATAAATGGCATAAAAAGAGAACTGCGAAGAAAAAAAAATTCACTTCTTCATTATTGAGTTAGATTTATAAAATTTCAATACATACATAGTTTATTTGTTTTGTTTTTTTCAAACTTAAAAAATATATATTTATTTATTATATTATTAGTTAGATTTATAAAATTTTATTATCATACGATATACATATTATTTTTTTTCAAACTTAATAAATACAGGCTGTCTCAAAAAATGTACTCACACTTCGAATGACAAGAAAAATATTATTTATAAGCATAAATTGAAATCAAATAGCTTCGAATACAGAAGACAAATGTAATGTTCGTAAAAGTTCAAATTGATGACCATTATTTTTCAGGGTGACCGGAAAAAAGCCCACAGCAAAAAAACCCACAGGAAAAATACCCACAGGAAAAAAGCCCACAGGAAAAATACCAACAAAAAAAGTTCACACGGAAACATGCTCACACGGAAATAAGCTCACACGGAAAAATGCTCACACGGAAATAAGCTCACACGGAAAAATGCTCACACATTTAATTCAAATATTGTATTATTTACTCTTCATATCCTCACAATCAGAAATGTTATTTTTTCATTCATTGCAAAAGTTACCTGGAACGCCACCATTTCAAAATGTGAAAATTAAAAAAAAAATGGCTTGCAGACATAAAAACCCCTGGTTTAAACGATACACATTGATTGAAGAAAACTGTACAACTGAATCAAATCAGGATGTAAAATTATAGGTAATGTAAGTGGATGATAGGGGGGTGGTTTTTCCAATTTTAATGACATTTCTTAAAAATATTTATTATTTGTGTAACGTAGTACTACTTAGTAAGTACCTGTTTTATTACAATAAAACCAAACTATCCCATGCACCTACTAGCCTTTCTGGGAAATTATTAAGTAAATATATTTTTAGATTGAATATTTGATTGATAATATAACAAGCTGAACAGGTAGTTATATTGTAAATATATAAGGTCAATACAGTAGCTAACATACATACTGTACCCTATTTATTTCTTAATGTGAGCATTTTTCCGTGTGAGCATTTTTCCGTGTGGGCTTTTTTCCGTGTGAGCATTTTTTCGTGTGGGCTTTTTTCCGTGTTAGCATTTTTTCGTGTGGGCTTTTTCCGTGGGTATTTTTCCTGTGGGCTTTTTTCCTGTGGGTTTTTTTCCTAGAACCATTTTTCAGACAACGGTGATAACGCGCACCAAGAAATTCGCAAACATCACGAAATAGGTCATGAGGAATATCTTTCAATTTCCAATTTCAATGCATCAATTGTTCTTGGTTTGGTGCGGTAAACTTTGTCTTTGAGGTATCCCCACAAAAAGAAGTCCATGGGTGTGAAGTCTGGAGAACGCGCAGGGTACCTCTTCGTCCAATCCATGTGTCAGGAAAAGTTGAGATGTTTGGTGATGACGACGGGATTTATTTTCAGCAAGATGAAGCACCCCCCCCCCATGTAAATAAACAACTTATTATAAAAAAAAAAAAAAAAAATTAATTTTCAGTTTTCAATTTTAAAATTATAATTTTAAATTTTCTTAACAAAAGTTATTTATTTACACATCCTTTTTAAGAAAAAGTACTAATTGATATACCGTTGTATTTGAAAATTTCGAATTATCACTAGTTGAACTTTTGAATTTTTGATATATCGCATATGACACTTTAAACTATCAAAATCACAAATAGTTATACATCTTTACAAAGTTTATTATTTCTACTTTCTAAATTTGAAAAAATAATAATATTCCATTAATATTTAACGAAATTAGAGCACTTTTAGTAAAACCCTAAAACTTGAGAACAAGTCGCCATATTTTTTAAACAATTGATAGTATGAAAATTTTTGTTTTACGAAAGTTTCTTATTTTTTTATGATCTTTACAAATATGTACTTTTTGATATACCATTCCATTTGATTTTACTGAGAAACGGGAAAGTACCCCTCAAAATACCCCCCAAGGAGCAGTTATAAGGGGTTGAAAATATTTTCCTGAAATTCTTTAGGGTCAATATATATAATAAATTTTTTATCCTAAAACTCTATCTTCAATAGTTTGGGCGTAAAACAATGCCGGATACACTATTGGAGGACCCTGTATACCGGGTGTCCCAGATAACTTTTCCAGCATGGGGATCTCAGTATCTATAAGAGATACAGGTTTGGTTAAATGAGATGAATTATTTGTATGAAAGGGGTGAGTATTATTACACAAAAAAATATTCATAATTCTATGTGGTTTAGGCGGTATACCCAAAAAACTGAAAATTCGGAATTTCTTTAAATGGCTATCACTTTTTTGTTAAAGTAGATAGGTACTTTTTGTTTGCGGTTTCTTAAAGCACTTTTTTGTGTAGAATTGATTGGTGTATTTAGATTTTTAATATCACTTTTAGTTTCCGAGATACAAGCCCTAACTTCAGTTTTTCTTATGGGCCGCTAAGTTGGCTATGGCATATTTGAACGTGTTTTTTACTCTACTTTACAACGATATGTCACTTGCCATATTTATTATTGAAAAAAAGTCGAAATACTAAATATCAGTGATATTTATGAAGTATTTTATTACAAACTTTTAAGTGAGCCATGAAAAACAAAAATTGTAAACAAAAATCACAATAACAACAATCAAAATAACAAATGAATATTTGAAACAATGAACTATTTGAAAAAATATATTATAATTTTTTTTTCGATAATAAATATGGCAAGTGACACATCGTTGTAAAGTAGAGTAAAAAACACGTTCAAATATGTCATAGCCATCTTAGCAGCCCATAAGAAAAACTGAAGTTAGGGCTTGTATCTCGGAAACTAAAAGTGATATTAAAAATCTAAATACACCAATCAATTCTACACAAAAAAGTGCTTTAAGAAACCGCAAACAAAAAGTACCTATCTACTTTAACAAAAAAGTGATAGCCATTTAAAGAAATTCCGAATTTTCAGTTTTTTGGGTATACCGCCTAAACCACATAGAATTATGAATATTTTTTTGTGTAATAATACTCACCCCTTTCATACAAATAATTCATCTCATTTAACCAAACCTGTATCTCTTATAGATACTGAGATCCCCATGCTGGAAAAGTTATCTGGGACACCCGGTATACTACATCTCTATACTTTATTTTTTTCTCAATATTAATGTTAATAAAAATACACTAAAATTTAAAAAATTAAAATATATTCAAGAAACTATCACATTCCAAGGTAACAATAAACAAAGTTTTGATAAAAATTTCAATATAGCTTATGAAATTTTTTACTGTGATGGACGGTTGACAAAGTGAGATTAATAGCAGGGTTCTGGTCATACACCTAGAGTCCAAAAAATAAGTGATTTTTGGAATTTATATTGTTTTATGATATGTTTATAATAATCAAAGATATGTAAGTAAAATAAATTATTTTAAATGTTTTAAACGGTGCAAGGTTTCAGGTAAGCACATGTTGTGGTATTTTTTTAATGCTATGTAAAACTCTTTTTTGATATAAATGTGGCTCTAATGAGCCTTAGTAAAATCAAACTTTTTAAAAAGAGTTTGCGATGTTTTTTCTTTTTTCATTGGCTTCTTGGTTGAATTCTTCTTCTGCAACATTAACTTCCTCATCGATATTGAATTCTTCATCTTCAAAATTAACATCATTTTGATTGATGATAAAGCTGTGCAAAATACAACAAGCTGTAATCATTTTATTGCCTAATTGAAAATCAGCAATGTCAAGGTACATCAGTCTATGAAATTTTACTTTAAGTAGACCAAATGCCCTTTCAATGATTAATATAATAGAATTAAATTTTCTATTATACAGCCTTTGTGCTGGTGTTAGATGGCCATTGTCACGAAATGGTGTCAACAAGTTCTTCTGTAGTGGATACGCAGAGTCACCAATTATGTGCATGTTTCCCGGTAACAGTGGAAAATCCTCATTGTTCAGTCGATGAGAAATGGGACTGTTCCGGAAAACCCTTGCATCATGCATTCGCCCTGGCATTCCAACAAAAACGAGCTCAATGATTACAAACACCTTCAATGAAACGATTTAAATTAATATGTTATATAAAGTTACATAAAATATTTTAATACCTTGTAATAAAATAGAATGAAATCCTTTTCTATTGTAATAATCGACATAATTTTCTGGATATGGCAACCATCAATCGCTCCTACTGTACCCGGAAAGCCATTAAAACGTATTTGGACAAATATGACAAATATGTATTCAAAATTCAATATTATAAAAGTAATTTAATTTTAGAGAAGTATGTGTAACATACATTACAAATTTCTTGGTAGCTATCTTGTTCAGGCCATTTAATTAATTGTGGAAGAAGCTCAACTAAAGCATTGACAATCTCCACAAATATACCATGTCCGGTGCTTGTTGCAATCCCAAATCTGTCACCAACAGAAAGGAAAGATTCCTGTTTAGCTAGTACCCAAACAGAAAATAGTAATTTCTTCTGGAGAGTGATCGGAACATCTCGTTGGTGATACATATGATTACCTACAAGAATTGTGAGCTCCTGTAATTAAAATAAAATTATAAAAATTTTATGTCTATAAAACTAAAAATACTATTTTACGTTTAATAAGTTTATAGAAAAAAATATTATTATTACCTCAAAACTTGCTCGAGACGTTCGAAAATGTTTTTTAAAAAGGTCGTCAGTAAAAAGAGGAATTATTACTTCAAAATAGTCTTCATTTCGAGCTCTTACTTCCCTTTCATTTAAAAACTCATCAGCTATTTCAGCATCGAAGTCGTCCATAAGCCATCTTATGAGGTTTTCATCAACATCATCATCTTCTAAAACCATCACATCCATTATTAATAAAATATTGAAATAAATAACTAACACCAATATATGTTCAAGTCACAATATCGACATAAACTAAATTTTAGTATACCTACCCCTCTTCATATATAGTCATGAAACTTTCAATCCTTTAATAAGTAAAACATAATTGTGTATAATCCATCTTTATTTAAGATTCCAACGTTTATTTTAATCTTCCTTAATTCTTTAAACCTCCACCTATCATAATTTTTTGAATTTGCTGATGTATATTTAAATAGAAAACGTTATTCGTTAATCCTTTACATGATCCTAAGAATATATTACGGTATTAGTATAATTTCAGTCATATCTACCTGTCGAAATTCTTTGAACTTTCAATTTACCAAAAACCATTTCAATATTAAATACAAAATATCCAAGTGACAGTTCTCACAACTGTTTTTGACACTCCATCACGAATCTTTGTGACGTCACGGTCAGTTACCGATAACCAGTCACTTTCTGAATCCTCCCATTATTATTATTATCGGAGGTGGAGTACTTTTTCCTAGTGGTGCAACTTGTTTCATTTCGGCGCATTTTTCTTCATCATCGATCTTTAGTGATGTAAATCGGTTGTATTAAAAAAAAAATTGTACTAAAAATTCGTCATACTAAAATTTTAAAAATTTATTGTATGAAAGCTATTCACCAAAACTTAAAGTTTCAGACACATGTTAAGTAAAGATCAAATTTTCAAGTAATAATAAAAAAAAAATTTTTTTAAATAAACATTTTTTGTGTTTTCTCAATGAAATAATTTTTATTTTTTGTTAGAAACGTATGACATTAAAGTTTTCATATCCGAAATAAAATTTCACTGCCCGACATTAGTTAGAACAAATTTAATTTTTTCATTGCGTAGCGCAGTGTCGTACCGCTGCGCTGTAGTGCGCTATCGAGAACGGACTATTTTACCAGTGCTTCGGTAAAACTGCATGTGTACGCAATAGGGAGTTAAATATAACAGGATATAAATGAAGAATTTTTCTTTAATTTATATTATATATTTGTTATATATTTTTTATTCCTTTTGATTTTATAATTTTTTTTTGTCGGCTAAAAATTTACTTTAAAAAAGATAGCTATTTCAAAATTATTTTAATTAATATTATTTAAACAAGTATCAAACTTGCTCTAACAAATATCTTAAACTTTTTCTTAAACAATACTTGTTTAAGAAAAACGAAATGCATTTAGTTTTTCATTTGTCACAAATGCTGATAGTTTGGTGTTTTCCATTGAATTTATAGTCTGCGATTTATATTTAAATAATTAGTCATAGGCCGTACAAATGAATGTTGCAATTCTCTGAATAATAAAAAAAAACATAAATGTATTTGAAAAACTCGTTTATATGTTATTACAGATAAGTGATCAATCCAATTTTATAGTTTTATCGGTTTCTGTATGTGCAATTCTTGTGAAAGGGAAGTATATAAAGGAGCCGAAGTTAAGTTATCCTGTGAATAATAATGAGTGAAAATGAAGAGTTAAGTGAAGTAGACAATGATAATCAAAAAATAGATCCGATCTTTGAGTGCAAAACTATGGACAATATTTTGAATGTTCAAAAAGTGAATATTATTTTAACTGAACTTGGTGAACCACCAATAAAAATAAAATCTAAAATAAGGACGCAGAAGAAACAATTACTATTGTGGTTCATAAATTAAGTGATGAAAGCAATCTGGTGAATCAAACCAAACTGTTTATTAATAATATAAAAATTACATTATCTCAAGAACATGATATGGCTAGACAAATTCAAGTTCTGACTTCACTTCCACTCTACTCGACGGTGAAAAAAATTTGTCGCGAATTCCAGGTATCACACAGAATGGCATATCGAGCAGTGCAGCTAAGAGAAGGGATCTGGATTTGCTTCATAGCCTCATAAAAATGGAAAGACTATCAGAAACAATTAAAAAAGTAGTCCATTTCTATTTCTCTAATGATGTCAGCCACATAATGCCAGGAATGACATTTCTGTGGTCCAAGACGAAAAAAAAGTACAAAAACAATAAAGATTACTATTATCTAATCTTAATGAACTCCACAAACAATTTCAAGAAACCCATTCAGGCATAAATATTGGAATTAGTAAATTTCGAGCTCTGCTAAAGCGTGAGTATATTTTAGCAAGTCAAAGTGGAACCCATAATGTTTGTGTGTGCAAAATACATCAAAATATGGTCTTACAATTAAATGGACTTAAAGTGGAACTTAAAAAGGGACTATTTTTTCTGATAAGTCTCGCGAAATAATAAAAAGCTCTGTTTGTGAGGAATTAACGTCTTCATGTTTCTTTTATTTATGTGCGAACTGTCCCGGAATAAATCAACTTATAGAGAGGCTAAATATTTTATTAGATAAGCATGATCTAAAAGAAGTGAAATTCAGTCAGTGGATATGCACAGATAGGTAAGTGAAATACAACAAGTTAATTGATTTCCTTTTTTCTCTACATTTTTCCATATAACTATTTATGGAATATTTTGCTTGTAATAGGAGTGAAATAGTTCAAAATATTTACGACAAGGAAGAATTTTTGGATTCATTGAAAGATAAGTGGCCAGAACTATTAAAACATGATTTCCTTGCTAAATTACAAGCAGCTTAATTTGATGAAGAAAAAAGAAATCATTGAAGCTGGAGAATTAACGGTGTGTATGGATTTCGCCGAGAACTATTCTTTTTTTGTTCAAGATGCAATTCAATCGCATTACTGGGCAAATAATCAAGCGACACTTCATCCATACATCGCTTATTATAATGAAAACGGCAAAAAACATTAATTACGTGATTATATCAGAAAAGATAAGTCTCCGTTCACCTGTTTAATTCGAAATTGATTGAATTTTTAAAATGCGAAAATAGGAATAGATAATATAAAGAAAATTGCATATTTCTCCGACGGCGCTGGTTCACAATATATAAATAAATTTAATTTCATAAAGGACCACGCAGAATTCTTTAGGGAATGGGCTTTCTGAAGTTGGGAATTATTCTCGTCTTTAATTATTTTTAATAAATTATGCTTTAGATAATGTGTTAATGTTTTATAATGTATACATATAATGTTATTTTATATTATAATGTATATTTATTATGAATATCTAGTACTGTATGTGCATATGTGTTGTAATGTTAATAATGAATAGAAAAAGGTTACTTAACTATTATTTATTATTTCATTTCGACATAATTTTCCAGGTGATCAGTGATATTATCTACTATACTTATTAAACCTATTACGTATAGAAAAATAAAATCATTTAAGTTAACTGTACAGTTGGTTCAGATGTAATGTACGAATTGAAACGATAACGCAATTTTATGCTCCAAAAAAGTTTTCCGAATTAAAAATTGAGTCAATACAAGTTTTATCTCATTACTAGATGTACCCACGCGGCTTCGCTCGCATTAAGTACAAATTAAATACAAACACGATTAGTTATTATTGTAATAATAAAAAACACTTAAATTTAAATTTAATTATTGAAACAAAACTGACGGTCAAATGACAACGGCTGAGCCGAGGTAGATCGAATACCGGCGTATTTAGTTCGCGCGTTATTAATAATATTTTACCGTATAAAACATATTTAATGTTATTTCCTAAACTATACCACCAAATTGGATGCTGTAAAGGGCAAAGTATATCTACATTAAGTACTTATGACGATGAAATCATTTATTTCAATAAGGATTAAAGTTTTGCAGGTCATAAGTCCATGTAAACATAACCCAAATATTTTGTTTTCTTTGTAACATAAAAGCAGTCATTGTGGTTTAAATATAAAAGTTAGACATATGGTGTCGCGGACTTTATTGTAGGACTTTTGATTCTACACAATTCTTTAACACATTATTTTGTTGTATATTCAACGGTTTAGGCAGCGTATTGCAAAACAGCGCGCCAACGGCAAAATTTTTTCCGACTTGATTTACTATTATCGTCACTGCTTAGTTGTTATGTTACCTAACGTAACAAAATATAGCCTATAACCTGGCCAGAGAATGTACCTATGAATTAAAAAAAAACACGTAAATCGGGTAAGTGGTTCTTGAGTGATAAGCACACAAACGGACAGAGACAGACAGACAGAGAGACGTTGAGCTTTATATATATTAAGGATGATTCAAATATTTTATAATCTTTGCAACAAAAAATTATTTATTCAACTGCTGTTAATTCTAAAAAAAAAAACCTGTATATTACTTGCACTAAATTACCAAACATTTATTCCAACTACATACATGTATAGTATGTATGTAGGATGAAATCAAATCAACCCAGCGGCGTAGTTGACCGAACGACGCCTTGCATTCGCCGTATTTAATGCCGACGTGTAGTTGAGAGAAATACGTTTTCTTTCTTAATACGGATTATTTTTAACATATATGTGAACACCGTTTGATACATCAACAAAATTTATACGCTCAAGTATTTTCTATAAGTGAAGTAATGCGTGTTGTTATAAAAACGGTAAAGTATATTAGTTCGAACGCCCTTCATCATCGCCAATTTAAGGCATATAAATTAAATTCTGAGTATGGTGACATCGTTTATTTTACCAATATTAGTCGCGGTAAATGACGATTTTTTGAGTTGCGAAAAGAAACTGAAATATTTATGACCGAGGAGAATGTACCTGTTCCTGAATTAAGAAATGCATAATGGTTGCAAGACTGTTTTTTGGTAGATATTACAGAAAAATTGAATCAGCTTAATAGGGACTTGCAGGGTCACGATAATTAAATTATTGATGCTTGCAATATTATTAAAGCGTTCCAAATGAAACTATTATTGTTTGAGAGCCAACTATAAAATAATGATGCAAAACATTTCCCATTGTTAAATGCATGTATTTTAACACATAATAAGATTTTTTCAAAATTTGCTGATAAAATAAAAAAACTTATATTGTTATATGATTGTCATTTCCCAGAACTAGTAAATTATGAGAAAGCGTTTGAAATGTTTAGATCACCGTTTAGTGTTGATGTTTCCACTGTTTCGGAATCGGTACAGATGAAACTAATCGACTTACAATGTAATATTGAATTAAAATATATATACCCCTTGATTCTAAAAATATAATTTTTTAATAAGTGCGGTGGGGCAAATCAAACAGTGCAGTTTTGAAAGGTTGGTACTTCCCGTATGGTGGGGATAGTGTGATTTTGGTGGTCTCATTTCGTCGGGCGGGCCATGCCGTTATCAGTCATTACCATGGTTTGGTCTGGTGAACATCGTGGCTTCGCCGTCCGTACGTTTTTTGAAAATGGTCGTTCTTTGGTCGAAACTCCGCGTGCTTTCCAGCTGCACTTTAACCTCGCGCGTCATGATACCGTCCCTCACCGTAATGTAATCGCGAATTGGGTGCGTAAATTTGAAGAAACTAGTTCTACACTAAAACCTAGGTGTTCAGGAAGACCCAAAACGGTAAGAACACCGGAAACCGTAATTGTCAACGCTCAGCGTTATGTTTCCATGTTGGACAATTTTTTTGAACCTAAATTGGAAGAGCTAATGGGAGAAACAGATATGGTTCCAACAAGACGGAGCTACGGCACATACTGCTCGAGTTTCAATGACGAAGATGCGACAGATATTCCCTACGCACCTCATGTCTCTGAGGGGTGATGTGAGGTGGCCCACGCGCTCACCGGATTTGAGCATTTGTGACTTTTTCTTGTGGGGCTACCTGAAGCAAAAGGTTTTTTAACATCGGCCTCACACCTTGGAAGAACTGAAAGAACGAATTCGGGAGGATATTGGTGCTATACCAATAGAAATGTGTCAAAATGCGGCCGAAAACTTCAGAAATCGCCTTCATCAATGTATCGCTGCTGGCGGCCATAATCTTTCTGTCATTTTTCAAACTTGATACATAAAACGGCATGATGTACTGAAGAAAATTAAATAAATATAATTTTTGTAATTTGCGTAGTTTTTTCTTAATAGCCTTTCAAAACTGCACTGTTTCATTTGCCCCACCCTGTACATAATAGTAAAATAATTTCTTCGCATCAGATACTTTGCTCAAAAGAGGTGCTTTTGGGTCAACGTATGTATGCGAAACTTTTTTTTTCTAAAATGAAATTTAACAAATACAAAAATAGAGCGTCAATAATCGACGTAAATGTGCAACATCTAATTTTGAATTAGATTTATGTAGAAAAATTAAGCAAACGCAAAGAAATACAAATTTCACACTGAAAGAAAAATCATTTATATTTAAAATTTATTATTAAATATACTGTGCTAGCGCTTGAAGAGCACAGCCATGTTATACATAGCTTGTTTACATATATTGTCTTTCACAAATATTCAAAAAGAGGACTACTAGAAAGATTGAGAATACTATCGCGGCGGTTAAAGAATGTAATTCTAGTGATTTTACTAAAATAATTTGTGCGAGTGTGAGCACAGTTATATGTGAATTAAAAAATGAAGTTTTGAACTAAAAAACCTTAAAGAATACGAACGAGTTAAAAAATCGAGAAACATTGAAATATCAGACAACACTGAAAAAAAAGAAAAATATCAAGAAAACAAACGACACATACAGTGCAAATAGTATAGTTTAAAACCCAGATAAAGATAAACCTATTGTTATAATAGTTGTTATAACTAATGAAGAGAAAAAAGATGAAACAACAACTTACGCAAGTATTGCAAAAAGTACTCCAGTGATCAACAAACAAAAAAATCCAAGCAATAACATCATGCCAATCTCAGACCAACCATTACCAAGATACAATCAACAAAGAAAACCCGGAATATTTGGTACCAATAAAAATTCTAACAACCTTACAGCAACACCCAAAAAAGCTTGGCTCTACATCGGGCGTATGTAAGGGACACATACTATAAGGAGGAAGCAATAATGGACTTCATAAAGAAAAAACTAGCAACCGAAGAATACATCTGCCAATAAATAAACTCCAAAAGCGTACAATGTCATGCAAAAATCTTTGGATACTCATTTTTTGCGTATTGTAAATATAAAACTGCAAACATGGATGATAAAAAATCTTAATTGTTGATAAGAGTGCTTAATTAAAACTTTTGCAATAATCCTGTATTAAAATACAGCATTTAGGTACAATTTTCTATGCTAAGGATTTTTTTTAATTATATGCCTGAAAGGTCAGGTTTACTCAAGTTGAAAGTATTGACGCACAGTGTCATTCAAGCTAACGAGAAATTGTTTTTTTACTATTTTGACTACATATTCTTTTCGCTATTTTAGGGATTTTTATTGACTGAAATCTGTATATTTACATTCAAAACCACAGGTGTCCAAAGACTTGCACGGCAGTGTATACTACAGTTAATTTTTGATTGGTGTACCGTTCAGCTTCAAGGACAAAGTATATGATCCTGAATTCTGGCCAGATGGTACTGTCACTGACAGATTTAATTTCTCAAAGGAAAATAAAAATATTCGTTTTCTTTTTTAGAAAAATGAATTTAAATATAGAATCGAACAAGCATAATCAGCAACATTATTCTACAAGATCTGACAGGCTGCTAAAAATTAATTGCCTCATTTTTTAACATCTTTTTCCCGCTATAAATTAAAAACGCAGCGGTGAGCACGTCAGATATACAATATACATATTTATGTTTTTGTAATAATCAAATCAACCTAAATCTTAAATATCTGACAGGCTGCTAAAAAGAATTTTTTTGGGTCATTAATTCACTCTAATATGTATATTTAAACAGTGACGTAGGTGTCAGAAAACTATATTTTTTATCTGGAGAACATGTACCTATCAAAATGCATTTATCTGCCATATTATACAGGGTCAACCTGTATAATAAGTTAACTCATGAAAATATTTTATATCTTTTCCAGAGAAAATTCCGGCTCAAATAAATTTGCTGACAATGTTACTACCACCAAGAGGAAGATTATCAAAAAAAAATACTCGACTCAAGAAAAGTAAAGAAGTAAAGAGCCACATTCACACTTGTTGCATTTATTTAATATTGTATTTATTCATGTTTGGTATTTTCTTGATTTTGAATATTTCATCTCATCTAAAACTTTGCTTGCACTGGTAGCAGTTAAGCTTCTCCAAACTGACACTGCATTCATATGAATGAGTTTTATTAAAGCTGGCTATACTCTTTTCAGCTTCATTTGATTTTAAACAGGGAATTTCTTCTTTTATCATAACATCTTCCTAATACTCAGTCGCGTATGTTGGAGGAGAGGTCAGAGGGGGCGCCAACTTCGGGTCGTACTTTATTAAAGACGGAAAATTTAGAAAAAGATAATTTATTAAATAAAGTATAATTTTATTTTTATTTATATTATAAAATAATTTCTGTTTCTACTTAATAATAGACCTTTTTCTGTTTCTTATAATATTTTCTTAATCCAAAGCATTATAATATGACTAATTATTTCTTTCTTTATAATTTTCAATCAACAATAAATTTTCTTAAAATGTAATATTGTTATTAGATAATCACCGGATTTTTTTTTGTGTTAACCAGAATCGAATCGGTTCGGTAAATCTTGCCTTAACAATGCTAAACAGCCTCTTTTGAACTGCAATCACTGAAATTTGAAGATTTTTGGCAATTTTCTTTAAAGAATCTTCATCTCGCATATAACCCTGTAATTAATACTATAAACATTATATTTTTTATTTAGACCATGTCAATGCCAGGAAAAAACCGAGCGGTTCTCAGAATCGGAAAAAAACTAAATGGAATCATATTTAGTAAAAAAAATCGCAAAAGGAAAAACCAGAAGATAAGAAAGATGAAAAAGTAAAATCAGAGTCATAATCAGATTCACATTGTACTCCTACTGCTGCTACACTTTTATGCGATAGCACATCGCAACAAATACAAAACTTTGAAGATGATGTAGATGGGGGTCCAAGTATATCAGAAGTTCCAAAGCCATGTCCAGATCTAATAAAAAGTACAGAAAATGCAACAGAAATACTCAATGTAATTCCGGACGTTTTGGAGTTCAAAGATGTTGCTTATTTAAAGTTCAATAATAATCTTCCAATAACATCGAACAAACTTCGGACAGAAATTATCATTCGTGGACCCCGCATATTTCAGAACAAATCCAGTCTAAATACAGTAGCAACATCAGCAAATCGTCTAATGCCAAAATCTTGGTTTTCTCGACGGGTCGGTAATGAAGAAGAAGGAACAGAAATTAACCGATCTTGGTTATTATATTCACCAAAAAATAATGCAGCGTACTGCTTTTGTTGTTTACTGTTTATTATATCAAATTCCGCTATAAAATCATCTTTCGTAACAACATTTGGTTTTAATAAATGGAGGAAAAAAGATAAATTGAGTCATGTAAAAAGTTCAAATCATCGAAAATCGTTTACAACTTAGAAAGAAACAGAAAGAAGATTAATTAATAAAACGGGAATCGATGCATCATTAGAAGCAAATATTAAGTCAGAAAAAAACGGTGGCAAAATATATTTCAACGAATATTAGCTTGTATGAAGTATTTGATTATACAAAATCTTCCTCTACGTGGTCATGTTGAAAATCTAGCGCTTCAAGATAGTACAAATATCGGAAACCCATTATCGTTACTTAAACTTGTATTTCAGTTTGGTCCATTACTAGCCAATCATCTTAAAAATATAATAGAAACGCCAAGATCTGTCTCATACCTAACGCCACAAATCCAAAATGAATTTATTCATCTTCTGTCATCCACAGTTCGAAATCAACTAATAAGTGACATTAAAAGAAATAAATATTATGGACTTTTATTTGAATCGACTCCTGATATCGCTCGTCGAAAACAAATGTCGCAAGTTTTTAGGTATGCAGATATTGATTTTACTAACAGAAAAGTTTCTATCCAAGAATCTTTTTTGGGATTTATTGAAATACATGCTAAAGATGCAGCCTCAATTGAAAATACAATTTTAGAAAAATTAAATTTCGATCAGATTTCCTTAACAAACTGTAAATCACAATGTTATGATAATGCTGCCGTGATGTCAGGTCACATATCTGGCATTCATCAAAGAATTATTAAGTGATAACCACTAATCAAATTTAGTTGGAGTTACCGCAGCTAAGCAAGATCCAATCGTTGTAACATGTTTTGGAATAATTGAAAACATATATATCTTTTTTTTAACCTTCCACATTACGATGGGAACTATTAAAAAAAGCTTTAAAGAAAACTGTTAAACGTGAATCTGAAACACGATGGAGCGCCAGATCACAAGCGGTTAGCGTTATTGTCGATGGACTGGAAGAATTAGTAGAGTTATTAGAAAAAATAGCAGACGACATTACTACCACAAGTGACACGAGAAGTGAAGCTACAATTTTATTACAAACATATTAAATTTTAATTTCATATCTTTAGTCAATTTTCGGCATGTAATCTTGGGGACGAATTTTAGAGAAGCGTTCCATGATCTTCAATCAATTAGCGACTGAACTCGAGAAATTCGAGACGAGATCTGTGAAAACGCAATAGAAAACGCCATGTCTCTTTGTGAATAATGGGGCATTGATACAACAGTCCGTGTTAGAAAACGCTGAAAAATGCCCGGAGAATTGGCTAGAGATGTTGGCCTTTCCACAGAAAGTGGAAATTTCTTGCGTTATGAAAAGCGTTCTTGATCGTCTGCAGCAGGAAATAAATACAAGATCTACACGACTAAGTGATCTTAATTCCAAATTTGGATTTTTACTGGACGCTGAAAATTTATTAAACGATGATAATGTTGATAACGATCTTGAAAAGAATTGTAAAAATCTGGGTGAATTTTATAATACAGATTTAATGGAACATAACTCTATGTCGAATTATGTGACTGCAAGATAGTACTCCGGAGTATAAAAGAAATTGAACCTAAAACTAGAGGTGTAAAAGTAACGAAAAAAAAAGCGTACCCGTATGTATTCGTTACTATAACAACTAGTACTCGTTACTTTCGTATCGTTACGTTACTCGTTACTTCTGATACCTCATAACATACTATATTATGTTAGAGCAACGAATCGAGTCGTATTTGCATACGCGTACATAGAGCCGACGCTAGCCAACGCGAGGCCCTGGGCCGTGTACATTTTGCGAGACCTTGGCGGTAAAAAAATTTGCACTGACAATATGCTTTAAATCAACTATAATTTTATTCTTGAAACAAGTAAAAAATTATCTTGAAATAAGCATATACTTGATTTAAGCCGAAAAAATACTACATTCAAGAATAATATAAAATTTATTAATAAAATTAATTAAAACTTATTTAAAAAATTCTATGGGACATGAAATTCGTATCGTTACGTTACTCGTTACTTCTGATTAGAGGTGTAAAAGTAACGAAAAAAAGCGTACCCGTATGTATTCGTTACTATAACAACTAGTACTCGTTACTTTCGTATCGTTACGTTACTCGTTATATTATACTGATACCTCATAAAATGCTATATTATGTTAGAGCAACGAATCGAGTCGTATTTGCGTACGCATACACAGAGCCGGTGCTAGCCAACGCGAGGCCCTGGGCCGTGTACATTTTGCGAGGCCTTGGCGGTAAAAAAAAATTGCACTGACAAAAAAATAAAAATAAAAAAAGTCAATAATAAAATTGTATGTCTGCAATCTGCAAAAAAGCAAAAATCTCTACTAGGTACGAAAAATGCGAGTAACGAAATGTATTTGTATGTATTTGTATTGTTGTGAGTTGGAAATCTTTATCAGATGTCAAAACAATAAAATTACGTCAATGACGCAGTTTGATGGTAACTACATTGACAACTAGAGCCACGTAAAGGCAAATTCCGGTTTCATATTTACATACCTGGTAGACCTCACAACGTAGGCGCCTGAAGTATGAGCACTCTGCGTGCACAGTTTCCAGAAAACTAAAACAAGGCACAGAACATTTAGATAAAGTAAAAGTCATAAGAAGAATTAGATAATGTTATTTTTTTATATAAAATGATATTAACAACAAACATAAACACCGAGAGATTCAGACGAGCAAACTTGAACATTTAGATAATTATGATTAACCATAATTTAATAATAAATTAGTTCATCCTATAAGAATTAATTTTTTTTATGTTTATATAATACCTACTTATCTTTTTTTTATACATATATTTTTGTAATTTTTCCTGTAATTTGTAATAAATTTAATGTAATTTATAATCTGATGTTGCTGAAGCTATCTTTCCAATTTATACAGATCTCAGTGATAAAAAATTATTGGAAAGATGTGTTGGTGGTTTCACGCAAAACAACAATGAGAGTTATAATTAGTTGATATGGAAAATAACAAAAAATCGTTCCGTGTGGCTCAAAAATTGTTGAAATAGCAGCTTACATCGCTGCCGGGATATTCAATGAAGGTACAACTTTACTATTGTACTTTATGAATTCAATGGGAATATCACTTGGGCCCAATGCCCATGCCTATGTCGTAAAAGAGGATGCAGAGCGCGTCACGATCTCTGACTTGAGAGCGCATGGGAGTACGCGCGAGGGAAGAATAGCTCGTAGACAACATCAACTCGAAGTATTAGAAGCTGCTGGTGCTACAGAGGGCCCATCTAATGGCCCTGGAATAGATGACTCCATCCATGTAAGTAAAAAAAAATTATCTGTGTAAACTTCTTCCGAAACTTTAACTGCGTTTTTCTCAAGCCTATGTTTTCCAAGTCGATGTCCAAGATTTCTAAAAAAAACGGCTCAACCGATCGGTCTGAAATTTTAACACAGCCTTCTCAGATATATTCTTCAGGTATTAATCGAAGGAATAAGAGTTCGGATAATTATTTCTACTTTTTTTTAACAATTTTGGTCGAAAATTCGAATTTTTTTTACGAAGCCGTAATTTTGTCAAAAATTCAAATTTCGATTATTCTTTCGATCAATATCTATTTTTTTCTATCCACTAAAAGAATCTTTTCGGTTTTTTAATTTCAGATGAACTAAACCGGAGAAATCGTGGCCTCCGCCAAACACCTTTTTTTGGAGGACCTTCAGGAGATCGTCTGCAGGAGCACACCAGATCAATATTTTTACAAATCATTCGTGTCATTATAAACTTAAATGTTACCACTAAATGTACCGATATTTTTTGTTTTTGTAAAATAAAATACCTTTTCGTAAAACATTCATTAAAAACGCTTTTTTTCGGCCTTGCGTATAATCCCTTAATAAAATATAAAGAATGAACCATATGGTAGAAGGCATTACGATTCAAATATATGTAAACTGCTTGTGGATGTATTGGGCTGTATCCTGCTTTCTGATTGATGCACTCCGAACTGTCATCGAGTAGTTACAAAAAAATAAGTATCAGGCGCTATAGTACATAAAGCCACCAGACGTAGGACAACTATACCGTGTGTCCCAGATAACTTTTCCAGCATGGGGATCTCAGTATCTATAAGAGATACAGGTTTGGTTAAATGAGATTAATTATTTGTATGAAAGGGGTGAGTATTATTACACAAAAAAATATTCATAATTCTATGTGGTTTAGGCGGTATACCCAAAAAACTGAAAAATCGGAATTTCTTTAAATGGCTTTAACTTTTTTGTTAAAGTAGATAGGTACTTTTTGTTTGCGGTTTCTTAAAGCACTTTTTTGTGTAGAATTGATTGGTGTATTTCGATTTTAATTATCACTTTTAGTTTCCGAGATACGAGCCCTTACTTCAGTTTTTCTTATGGGCCGCTAAATTGGCTATGGCATATTTGAACGTGTTTTTTACTCTACTTTACAACGATGTGTCACTTGCCATATTTATTATCGAAAAAAAAATTATAATATATTTTTTCAAATAGTTCATTTGTTATTTTGATTGTTGTTATTGTGATTTTTGTTTACAATTATTGTTTTTTCATGGCTCACTTAAAAGTTTGTAATAAAATACTTCATAAATAATAAATATCACTGATATTTAGTATAAATATGGCAAGTGACATATCGTTGTAAAGTAGAGTAAAAAACACGTTCAAATATGATATATTCAACTAAGTGGCCCATAAGAAAAACTAAAGTTAGAGCTTGTAACTCGGAAACTAAAACTGATATAAAAATTCTAAATACATCAATCAATTCTTCACAAAAAAGTGCTTTAAGAAACCGCAAACAAAAAGTACCTATCTGCTTTAACAAAAAAGTTATAGCCATTTAAATAAATTCCGAATTTTCAGTTTTTTTAATTATGAATATTTTTTTGTGTAATAATACTCACCCCTTTCATACAAATAATTAATCTCATTTAACCAAACCTGTATCTCTGATAGATACTGAGATCCCCATGCTGGAAAAGTTATCTGGGACACCCGGTATAGCCTACAAAGAAGTCCAAAAATATGTAAATATAAACTTAAGAAATATTAAAAAGAAAAGTTGGTGGGAGTACTGCAATAGCCTGAACTGCAGTTCGAACACGACAGATATCTGGCGAAATATCAAAAAAATTAAAAGGGTCATGGTTGCAACGAATCACCCACTACCAACAAACAACAAATGCTTTGAAGACCTACTGTCCAAACTAGCCCCTGCGACAACTAAAGAACATCACACTGAACAAAACGACGAATGCCAACCAGAACACTTTCTAAACCGCCCGCCCATTTAGCATCACAGAACTAAACATCGCCATAAAAAATAAAGCAAACGCAGCCTCAGTGCTGGACAATATAACGTACCCAATGCTGGAGAGACTACCAATATCTGGAAAACACAAACTAACTGGCCTACTAAACAATATCGGGGATAAGAAAGCACACATCACCGACTTTAAAAAATCGAAAATAATATTGCAGAGCAGAATTAAGAGCTAATGAGCATAAATTTTGTTCTTCTTCAGATGCATTTGAAATATTTGTCGATGATTTTTCTGGTAGCCGTACACTCAAAGTGATTCCTATACTGGAAGGATCGAGAGGGTATATCAATTCCAACTTAGCATCACCACCATAAGTAATCATTTGATAAATTTCTTTAAACTTATTGTTTACTGTTTCATAGCCGATACTGAACTTTTCTTGGCGTTTCTTACTAATGTCATCTAAAACTGCACGCATCTCATTATTAACGGCGTCAAGCTCTTTTTCTTGTTCAAATAATTGCTCACCTTTGTATTTGCATTCGTCAAGTTTACATTTTTGCAACTTATCATTTTCGTCAGAGTGAGTGTTGAGACACTGAATGATAGACAACGTAATTGTACACATCGAAGCATCAACCTTGACTAATTGGAAATATCCAATTAGCCGATATACAGCGCAAAATTAAAGCAATAAAAGTCAACAACTAACAAAAACAGCTAGAAAAGACGAAAAATGGATGGAGACCCGGGGGTTCAGCCCCCCCCCCCCCCCAATAATACCAGCAAACCCCTAGAAGAATTCATATACGAAGCACTAAATACCGCAAATAAAGCTAAAAATACAGACAAATCAGAGGTAGAAAAAATATTCCATAAAACATCCCAAGTGTTTAACAAAAAATTAAAAACAGCAAAAAGTGCGGCATTTAAACAGCACTGTCAAAACATAAATTGTTTTGATAATTGATGTAACTCTCCTGCATCCACTTTTATTAATTCTTCTCTTGAATATGTTTTTTTTATACTCGAACCAACTTTTCCTTTTGGAATTTCATGTAGTTTTAATTGTCTCAGTTCAAGTTTTGGGGATGGGATTAATACGCAATCCATTATAATAGTGTAGCTTCAAAACGTGACATGTATGAACTGGCCGAACAAAGATATTGGAATTTATAAAACTGATATATGAATGTGCTACAATTAGTAGTCTAGAACTATAAATCACTGAAAATTGGAGTGGGTTTAATACACAATCCATTATAATAGTTTCAAATCGTGGCATGTATGAACTGGCAGACCAAGATATTGGAATATATAAAACTGATATATGAATGTGCTACAATTAGTAGAGTCTAGAACTATAAATCACTAAAAATTGGGGATGGGTTTAATCCACATTTGTTCTTGAACACCCCTGCTTCCACAAGAGTTGTATACAAACCAACAGCACGGAGTATTTTTTATTTCATTTATTGCTATAACTTTTATTAATTTTATCTCTGCGTGCACAGTTTCCAGAAAACTAAAGCAGGCACAGCACATTTAGATAGAGTAAAAGTCGTAAGAAGAATTAGATAATGTTATTTTTTTATACAAAATGATATTAACAACAAACATTAACACCGAGAGATTCAGACGACCAAACTTGAACATTTAGATAATTATCATTAACCATAATTTAATGATAAATCAGTTCATTCCTATAAGAATAAAAAAATTTTATGTTTATATAATACCTACTTATCGTTTTTTTATACATATATTAAATTTGTAATTTTTCCTGTAATTTGTAATAAATTTAATGTAATTTACAATAATTTGTAATAAAATCAAGTTTGTAGTCTTTTTTTAAATATGTATATTTGTTTGTACTAAAATGTGACACAATTAATCAACAGTTCGAATATATAGTTTTAAATTATTAAGAAGGAAACGATTTAAGAATCAAGTTCAGCATCAATTTGATGTTTTATAATACTGCAGAGCAGAATAGAGAGCTAATGAGCATAAATTTAGTTCTTCTTCAGATGCATTTGAAATATTTGTCGATGATTTTTCTGGTAGCCGTACACTCGAAGTGATTCCTTTACTTAACCCAGTCGATACATCGCGACCATCGCACTATCGCCGTATCACCCCAGAGATCACAGACCCCTTGGCCCGAGTCGTTAAGGACCATCGACGTCGATCCACGCCCGCCGAACTACGGGGAGAAGATCCGCACGTGGGCATCAACGAGGAGTACTCTGAACCGGATCTTCGCCGAACGCCTCCAGCGACTGCGCCACACCGGGACGAGAAGAATTGCTCCTGACGAAAAATGAATGGAAACCCGGGGGTTCAGCCCCCCCCCCCCCAATAATACCAGCAAACCCTTAGGAGAATCCATATACAAAGCACTAAATACCGCAAATAAAGCAGAAAACACAGACGAATCAGAGGTGGAAAAAAAATTCCATAAAACATCAGGTAAACGTATTACAAAAGAAACATCCCAGGTGAGAGAACTAATTAACAAAAAATTGAAAACAGCAAAAAAGCTTGGGGAAGTAGGCACAATGACAACTAAGAATGTATTCATGAAATGTTTTAAAAATCATTTTAAGTATTATATCGATATCAAATATATTGCCAATAATCTTTATAATGAAATAAATAAAAAATTATAACCGACCTAGCATGGCCAACTGTCAATTTTTTGATCGGCCTTACAAGGAACCATTGGCTTTCCTAGGAACACTAACGATATTTTAACTAAAATGGAAATAAAGTAATTTTTTTCTTTAGTACCATAGCAAACCCTTATATTATACATTCAGAGTAAATAAAATAATAGTTTATTTACTTGAAAACTTAAGTTTTGCTGTGAGCGCATATTACAATTTTAACGTCCACGACCGAAGTCAATAAAGGATGGGACGACACAGACAAAATAGCGGCCTGAGTGACTCGCCGCCGCGTCTTGTGTTCTTGAGTTCGATGGATGTTAGTGTGAGTAGAAGGAATTTGTCATCGCATGGCAATAACTACGACCATGGGCGTACCCAGCATTTTGTTCAGGGGGAGGGGGGGGGGTAATTTTTTTTATAAACCGATTTAGTCGGTGTGTTTAACCAAGGACCCCACAAAAATAGGGGGGATCGAACAGATGGGTTATTAACCTTTTTAGATATTGAAGTGCAAAAAAATGTTCTGTATTGTCCTTACAAATGGGCAATATTGTCAGTGCCGGATTTACCAATAAGCATATAATTAACTAGCTAAATGTATGGCAGGACAGGTCCAGGGGGGGCAGCTGCCCCTCCCTGCCCTCCCCCCCTTCTGTACGCCCATGACTACGACTTTTTAATAATTGGCTTTACAAGGAGCATGGTATTCCATGGTCCACCCACATTACAATAAGAAAAACGTAAACGAACAATATTTAAAAGTGATGTTGAACATAGTATTAAAATGTTGAAAATTGGAACATGACCTGGCCCTGATGAGATCTATGCAGAAATGATTAATATATTAGACAATCTGGAAATTTAAAAATTAGCCGAACTGATCAATATTTATACAATGGGTAAAATGAGTTATGTCATTAATTATCCATGCCACAAAAATAATAAGCAGAATCATTTCAAACAGAATAAGAAATAAAATTAAATCAGAAATAATAATGCAACGATGAATTTTATTTAACTTGTATCAATATCAAAATATAATGTTGGCAAGGGAAAACAATGTCAGACGGCTGAATGCAACATGAAACAAAAATTTCACATATGACAATATACATACATATCACTAAAAAGGATTATAGAAAAACCTTTTCGGAGCGCAGAAACATAATATAGCCTAGAACAATATCAATAATAAGAATTACTGATATTTCATCCATCGATATTTTAACATTCATCCATCCACATATTACGAATCTAATAATTAAAAGAACCACTATTCGAATTGTCAGAGTTGAAATACTATAAATATACCTATATACAAATAATCAGGGTTTACTGATATTTTATTGCCGTGTAGGCACGAATCGAACAATATAAATTAATAATCAGAATTTTTAAATATTAACTTGCCTCGTAGGAAAAAGAATACATTAACATAGATAAATAACGTGACATTAATATTTCTTGAGACGTAGATACTTGAATATTACTGTTTGCTTTTGAATTTGCACTCTTCCTTCGTCACGTAGTAATGGAATATATTAACATATACTAATAATATAATAGATCTAATTATCTTACAGTTATTGGATCTGTTTAACTTCTCTTGCCACATCGAAAATGAATATAATACAATTTAACAATGGGCGCACACGTATGATCAATGCTGTAGCATTCTCCGTCTGATATTATTTCACTCGCCCGTTTCGAACGACCACATTGCGTCCCCACTAGTGTCTGTGTGACGTCACGCAGCGTGTTAGAACACGGTATCGTAAATTCAGAGAGTAGCAAATATGGTTATTACAATAAAATTCAACAGTTTGCAGTCGAATATATTTCATGTCCAATTTTTTTGATAATTTGTTATTAAAATGCCATATTACTCAAATTACTTTAATTAAAAACTATTTTAGTTATATGTGTTTGATTCAGTTTTATTATTAATTAATTTTGTTATTGATTATAAAATGATAATAATCTTGTAACACGGTCTGACAAGGTATTGAATATTTTTTCTACGCCCAGGGCCGCCGAGAGCCAAACCGGGCCCCGATGCAACATGTCAAAAAATGTTTTCTGGACCCCCCTCCCATAGACTGAAAAGTGTACTCAATTTTTTTTCACATACCCCATCATGTGGGGTGTCTTTAGATAGGTCTCCTAAAATGCAACAAAAAAGTTCTAGAAACTTTTGATTTTAACCCTTCATTCTCAAGAAGAAATATAATTAAGAAATTTATCTACTTACTAAATTGAATGGATGAAACGTATTTTTGACATCGATAATAAAATTTAAATCCTACACTTGCCTCAATAAAAACACAAACGTTGGTAAAATAACTTAAATTTCATATAATTTGGTTAGTTAGTTAATTAGTTTATGTATTTCAATATTTTCAATTTATCATATAAAATAAATTAGATTTTCTTATGTGAAACCTTTCGCATTTTTTTATGGATTACCTAATATTTTTCCAGAAGTATTTCAATAAAATGATGTATACTTCTTTGATTTAAAATTTACTCAAATTTAAATCATTTTGGTCAATTTTTTTACCAAAATGCAAAGGGCCGGGCCCCTGAATACTGAATGTTAAATCATTTTTCATACGGTTTTTCTTCTGTATTTATATTTATTTTCTTTGGTTTTAATAAAATTTTCTATATCTTCTGCTTCATTTGTGAAAATTAAATTATTCTCTAACAAGAGGCCTGTTATGTTAAATTTATACCGATATTTAATTATGATGAAGATTTTTATAGCTGTCATCAACAGAACTATTTTAAAATTTCATCATTCAAATTATTTTCAATATTATTATCTACAGTTTTTTAAGAACAGATTCAGTCCGGGCCCCTTTAGGTCCCGGGCCCCGATGAATTGCATCGCCTGCATCGCCCTCTTGTCGGCCCTGTCTACGCCATATGAATCAACTTCATTGTTAGTAATTTTATTATCAACTAGTGTACCAGATCTAGTTGCCATTGTATAAATTTTGTATAGCAGTACACTTCAAATTAAATATCGGTATGGAGAACCATACATGACTTCCATGTTCTGTAATATATTTTACAATAATTTTTAATATAAAACTCACCTTTGTATTATAAATATTAGTTTTCTAATATTCTAGTCAGTTGTAGAATACACAGTTTTGTAGAATAATAATTATACGACATTTGAATTTAACTGCGTTTGTTTCCATGGCAACATGAATTTTATAGTATATAAAATTAAAATTTTGGGGGTGATTTTCACCCCTTCAGTGGCTTTTTCGGCACGTTTATGAAATAAGTGCCCCTTAGATTGGATTAAACTACAAGTGTACCAAGTCTTATCTAAATTGGTGAGATACAAAACTTCGAATATTTTCGAAACCCCTAATCCTATTAGCACTTCAATAGGTCTGGAGTACTCACTGAGGCAAACATTTTCCCCAAAAATAATTCAAATCGATGCATATTTAAATTAGTTATCGTGAACGGAAAAAAATTCTACATCCAGACACACGCACGGCCGCCATGCGGAAATCAACTTTTCTTTACGTTTTGAAGTTAGTACAATCAGAATCTGTTCTTATCTCGGTCACGATTTTTTGACGGTATTACAATACTTCCATTTCTTCGAACATGGAAGTAAAAACTTATAATATATAGATTTAACTCTTTATATTAGTATGTATCTTATTATTAAAATTTGCGTCAAATTCACAACTAATAAATAATGGCTTGTATTTAAATCCACTAAAAATGAATACTTTGCACTAAAAAAATTAATACTTTGGACTTGCCAAATTTAAAAATTTGAACTCGTTTACTATTTTGAAGTTATCATTTCCAAAATTAACTTCTTCCGGTAGTTTATTTTTTCTTGCAAAGATCATAACCTTGCTTTTTCCAGAACAGATATCAAAGCCTGAATCTCTCAGCCAGTCATTTAAAACTGTAAGTGCTAGGGCAAGATTATGTCTGCAGTATTCTTTTATTTACATTAAAAATAAATAAAAAATTTTCCGGAATTCTATGATGGAGACTTGCTGAAAAGTTCTTTTAATATATTTTTATACTCATTTGTGTTTAAATTGCCATTGATAACATATAAAGGTCCGACACTCTTGTATGTAATGCACCTCCATACCATTGCACTTGTTGGGAACTTGACGGTAGTGCGAATACATTTTTTGTGTAAATCTTTACCCGTTTGCCGGAAAATATATCGAACACTGTCTGTTCCGTGTAAATTGAACTTTGACGCATTGGAAAAAATGCACTTTGCAATTATTTTTCTGTCCAATTTTCACGTTCCCGAGCCCAGTGAAACCACAGAAGCTTAATTTTTGGGGGTAATAATGATTTTTTCCTGGACTTTCACGTATAAAGCCCTTAGTAAACAAACAATTTAACCCATTAATTCCCAACGTTGCGTTAACGAAACATTTTAAAAAAAATACTTTTTTTTAAATATCTCATTGATGAAATGACTTTTTTTGCTGCTAACATCGTCACACAAACTGTTTTGAACTATTCCACACTAAGTAATAATTTCTGTTTTCACAACGTTTCGTAAACGTAATTTTGTTGAAAAAAAAACATGTATTTTTTAACTTCAAAAACAGTTATTTGAGTATATATTTAGTAATAAAATGCAGTTAAAACATAAAATTAATTTTATTTTTTACCCTTGGGAATTAATGGGTTAAGACCAGAAATTTTGTGTTCGAATTTCATGTTACAGTATTGCATTTTGTTGCTATGCTTATCAGAGACTACCTTTTAGTATAAAAAAATGGTTATTTATCGTTTTAGTGATCCAAATTATTTCATAATTTTTTCAACATCTTGGAGAGTTCTTATCTATGGATTCAATTCAAACACGGGGATGACACTTGATTGGTTAAACTGGGAACTCATCTGACAGTTTGGGTTGTGGGCGAGACGGGTAAGACGCAAGGAAAAGGGTAGTTAGTATTACAATCTGGCAACACCTATAATTATGAATTCTTTTGAATGAATGTGGCAACAGTGTAATAATATCGTGAAGCATTCGTGAAGTTATGAAATATGGTGTTGTGAGATTCTGAAGATGTTTTCCGAGTTTTATTTGAATATTAAGTAAGTACCTATTTGATTTTTATTTTTTTTTTCTATTACATACAACGACGCTGTATGTGTAGTTTGATTTATTTAATTGTGAAACCACTTTATAAAATAACTATAAAAGTAGTTTTGCAAATAGATTACTGCCGTATGTTTATGTTTGGATAATTATTTAGCTACATTTATTTTAAATAATTCATTTTTCAGATTCCGAAAGCTTCCACATGCTGTTTATTACCTACTACGTGCTACTGAGTACAAAATAGGATTCTGATTAATTATTGGTATGAGTTATTTTATCATTGTATGAACTTGTAGAGTGAAATATCATGAAATATTTATATCTGAGCAATGTTTGTAATAACATAATCTGATTTTAATAAATATTTGAACAGATTTTGTGTTTCATTAATTGTTAAAACATGTGGATTATTATAGGTTAATAAAATATAAACAAAGAACCATATGGTAGAAGGCATTACGATTCAAATATATGTAAGCTGTTGTGTGATTGGTGGATGTATTGGGCTGTATCCTGCTTTCTGATTGATGCACCCCGAACTGTCATCGAGTAGTTACAAAAAAAATAACGTTGAGTGTCGCTTCTGTATATTTATTATTCTGTGAATTCAAACAGATGTTTAATGCTGTTATTATAAGACGGTCGAAAAGCCTTTTCACTTAATTTTTTTTTTACAGATTTTATGTAACATATTATATTAATATTGTTTATACTATATCATAGTTAACCCAATATCTTAGACTTCCCACATGCAATTAAAAAAAAAGAAAAATTGAAGGGACTTCACATACACCTGTTCATTAAATTTTGTGTATATAAAAATACAACAATTAAATTTTTCAAATATATTAACGATTATTAAAATAGACGACAATGAATAATTATTCAGTGTATGCATATTATGCAAAGATACTATACGCTACTACATTATTTTGGTTTAAAAAGTTAAAAAAAAGTTTATAATGGCAGGAAGACCTACAACATTGACATTTATTGTGGTCGAAGGCTGTATATTGCCAGAAAATGTTATACGGGGGGAAAATTGGCGTCTGGTATCTCTAGCTCGCCAGTTAGAAACCCCAGAAAATATTTTAATTTGGCTTGCGCAGAGAAAGCTTATACGCAACCATCTTGATTGAGGAAAATTCTGCAATCCCTGCAAACATGTCAATTTCACACAAGGGGTAGACGGCAAAAGAGTGTCGTGCCAAAATTGTGGATTTTCTAAAAGTGTTCGTTACGGTTCTTTTTTTTTACACGAAGCCATTTAAACCTCAAGCCCCTCATTCTCATGATGTATTGCTAGGCTCGTGACAAGTCCCAAGGAGATGCGATGCACGAAGCTGGTGGAATTAAACGACAGAACACCATTGTTGATGTAAAACAGGAATGTAAAAAAGGAAAAATATAAAGCAGATTTTTGCTTTTAAATTATTTTATATTTACTTTGATCAAGAATCAATAGTTAAGTTATGTTTTAAAAAAAATATTGAAAATTTACAAGTACATTTGTTAGAATAAACACTCAGCGACATCTTATTGTAAATAACAAAAATTAAACAAAAAATATTGACTAAATTAAAAGAATTTTTATTAATCAATACTGAAATTCCAAAGGATGTTGTAGAATGGAAAATTTAGATAATGATAGCAAGTATTACTTGAGAAAAACACACCTAAGCATATAAAAATGCATATATAAAAATAAAACACTTCCTTAAAAACAATACAAACTTAAAAATTGTAAAAGCTGACGAAAGTTAGAAAAAAATATAATAGACAAAGAAGAATATATGTTTAAGTAAAATTACAGAACTAGTAAACGACATGAACACCTACAAAACCCGAAAACAGAGTCAACAGAAAAAGTTCAAAATAAAAATAATGCTATTATGAAAATTTTGAATAGTAAAAATATATTGATAAAGATACTGAAAGCAAATAAACTATACATAATGCTTTTTCACCATGGACTTATAAAAATACAGTAATGCCTCGCAAAACGAACATAATTCGTTCCAGGAGCAAGTTCGTTATGCGAAAAGTTCGTTATGTGTAACGCGTTTTCCCATAACAATACATACTAAAATTTTTAATTAGTTCTGTAGCATAAAATATGGTACTGTAACATAAAAAAGATCGTAGGTACACACGTTTTTTATTTTTTAGTCAGACTCAGATTTCGGAGAGTCTACCGAGGCTTGCAGGGTCAAATTAAATAAAATTACATTTATTAAAACAAACACGTGTGTGAGTTTAGCGCAGAAAAAAACGACTGACGTGCGTATGTTCATACAAGTTTGAGCATCGACTTCGTGCGACCTTGGAAGTTCGGGAGACTTCGTGATACGTAGGAGTGTTCGGGCTGCAAAATGAAGAGTTGCGTAATGAACGAACAGAAAGTTCGTTGTGCTCAGCGTTCGTTATGCAAGGCGTTTATTGTGCGGGGCATCTCTGTATATAAAAAGAACAATCCATAAAGTTAAAAACTACCAAATAAAGAATTTATTGAAGGCCTAAAAATCGTTTGTGACTCCAATTATTTTTATTTTATCAATAGTTTTTATCAATAAATAAATGGAACCAGTATAAGTTCGCCATTATCTTCCATATCAACTAATATTTAGTAATAAAAGAATTGCAACATGATAGATAAATTAAAGTTTAAACCCACCTTTTATAAAAGATTTGTTGATGATATTTTAACATGCATTCCAAAAGACTATGAAATAACAGACCAATTTAACAAATACCATGTTATATTCTTATTTATGTTTGTGTGTTTTTAAATATGTTTCTAAACAATTGGCGTACGATATCAAGTCACATCATTCTCCGTAAAAAGTCACTGAGATTATGCGGACGTCGAAAACCAACATTTTTTATCCAATGCCATTACAACTACTGTATTTTTTTTTTATAATTGTTCGTTAAAATTTTTAACATTACGTATATATTTTTTTGACATTTATGATACATTTGTTTTTATTTTCAACACTTTTCACAAAAAAAAATAATTATTTCGTTCATAAATTTAATATTTTCTGAACAAAATAAACGTATTTTTGAAGATATTTAATTAAATGTACTTAAAAATGGATAGTTTTTTTAAATTTTAAGTATAATTATTCTTCAAATGTACGGATAAATTGATGCAGTCTGTTGTCAAGTAATAATTTCATCAACTTACAGTAAAACTTCGGTGATTCGAATTTTTTTCAAGATGTTCTAAACTTTTTTTTTTACTCAAACTGCATCAAAATATCAATGTAATTTATTTACTGTTATACAAAAAACGATTATTTAAAACACCTGATCAATTAAGGCACCATTTTGTTTCGTTGTAATTTTTTTTTTTATTATATTTGAAAGTATTTTTTAAGGTTGTGAAAAAAAAGGATTGATGATACGTTTCAAATACTGATTTATATTTTCTGTATCTTTGAACGTTTACATATTCTATATAAATACTAAGCTACATTTACCCCTACAATCCCTTTATTCCCCCCCCCCCCTCTCACAAACATCCATTTGTCAAACATTTAAATGTGTCATATAAACATATGTTTGTTCAATGGTATTACTTTAAATTAATGTAATTTGGTATGTCAGTGTTTCTTAACCTTCTAAATGCCTTAAGATAAAGTATCATCACTCAGGGTATGATTGCATGTGATATTGGCAACGAAGTAGCCAGGTGCGCCGACTCCATGGGGCTCGAGGGGCTCAAGCCCCCCAATAAATTTATCCCTTCTACCTGTGTAACTGACTATAATAACAGATAAAAATATAATTTGCTCATTTATCATAGAATCAACCTTTACCGAACTGGAAAAAAAGCTTTTGAAAAGTTTCGGGCGCATGAGAATACACAAACCCACAAAGAAAATGTAATGAAACTGGTCTCTTTATCAAGAACGAACATAGCTGTTCAGTTAAATGAACAAACTGACCATGAAGACAGGGCGCTCAGCCCTTATGACTATCTTTACGACTCTGAGGTTCCTTTGCCGCCAGGGATTACCAATTCGTGGGCACGAAGAGTTAAGTTCAAAATTTTAAACAGTTATTGGAGTTGAGGAAAGGTGACGCATCCGAGCTCAATAGATGGATTCAGGTTATAAGTGGCTCTCCCATGACATCCAGAATGAAATAATTCATATCTTGGGAGAAAATGTTCTTCCTTCGCTTGTAAACGAAATTAAGAGATGTGAGTATTTTTCCATCATGTGGAAAAAGAGACGTGCGACATCTCTATACACAAGCAAGTCACATTCTATGTACGAACTGTCAACGAAAACTTAGAAATATCTGAAGATTTCATTGGATTGTACGAAACTGTCAGTACTAAAGCTAAAACTCTTGTTGAAATAATGAAAGATCCTGATAAACTCGTTTACAGCGAGCCTGTACGTTTGCCCGGCGAATTGATTACGCCTACGACTCCAACAGAACCTCGACCCAACTTTGTAAAACATATAACTTCAAAACTTGACATGTATGAACTGGCCGACCAAGATATTGGAATTTATAAAATGATGTACTACAAATATTGTGTTATATTCATATTTTCAATGAATATAACAGGCGGATACTGATACACTCATTTGCAGCGAGCCTGTACATTTGCCTGGCGAATTGATTACACCTACGACTCCAACAGAACCTCGAACCGACTTTATAAAAATATAACTTCAAAACGTGACATGTATGAACTGGTCGACCAAAATATTGGAATTTATAAAACTAATGTGCTACAATTAGTAGTCTAAAACTTTAAGTCACTGAAAAGTGAGGATGGGTTTAATACACAATTCATTATAATAACATCAAAACGTGACATGTATGAACCGGTTGACCAAGATAATGGAATTTATAAAACGGATGTTTCATATTTTCAATGAATATAACAGGCGGATCCTGATAAACTCGTTTACGGCGAGCGTGTACGTTTGCCCGGCGAATTGATTACGCCTACGACTCCAACAGAACCTCGAACCGACTTTATAAAAAATATAACTTCAAAACTTGACATGCATGAACCGTCTGACCAAGATATTGGAATTTATAAAACGGATATACTACAAATATTGTGTTATATTCATATTTTCAATGAGTATAACAGGCGGATCCTGATAAACTCGTTTACGGCGAGCCTGTACGTTTGCCCGGCGAATTGATTACGCCTACGACTCCAACAGAACCTCGACCCAACTTTATAAAACATATAACTTCAAAACTTGACATGTATGAACCGGTCGACCAAGATATTGGAATTTATAAAACTGATGTGCTACAATTAGTAGTCTAAAACTTTAAGTCATTGAAAAGTGAGGAAGGGTTAATACACAATTCATTATAATAACTTCAAAACGTGACATGTATGAACTGGTCGACCAAAATATTGGAATTTATAAAACTGATGTGCGACAATTAGTAGTCTAAAACTTTAAGTCACTGAAAAGTGAGGATGGGTTTAATACACAATTCATTATAATAACTTCAAAACGTGACATGTATGAACCGGCTGACCAAGATATTGGAATTTATAAAATGATGTACTACAAATATTGTGTAATATTCATATTTTCAATGAATATAACAGGCGGATACTGATAAACTCGTTTACAGCGAGCCTGTACATTTGCCTGGCGAATTGATTACGCCTACGACTCCAACAGAACCTCGAACCGACTTTATAAAAAATATAACTTCAAAACGTGACATGTATGAACTGGCCGACCAAAATATTGGAATTTATAAAACTGATGTGCTACAATTAGTAGTCTAAAACTTTAAGTCACTGAAAAGTGAGGATGGGTTTAATACACAATTCATTATAATAACATCAAAACGTGACATGTATGAACCGGTTGACCAAGATATTGGAATTTATAAAACGGATGTTTCATATTTTCAATGAATATAACAGGCGGATCCTGATAAACTCGTTTACGGCGAGCGTGTACGTTTGCCCGGCGAATTGATTACGCCTACGACTCCAACAGAACCTCGACCCGATTTTATAAAACATATAACTTCAAAACTTGACATGTATGAACCGGCCGACCAAGATATTGGAATTTATAAAACTGATGTGCTACAATTAGTAGTCTAAAACTTTAAGTCATTGAAAAGTGAGGAAGGGTTAATACACAATTCATTATAATAACATCAAAACGTGACATGTATGAACCGGTTGACCAAGATATTGGAATTTATAAAACGGATGTTTCATATTTTCAATGAATATAATAGGCGGATCCTGATAAACTCGTTTACGGCGAGCGTGTACGTTTGCCCGGCGAATTGATTACGCCTACGACTCCAACAGAACCTCGACCCGATTTTATAAAACATATAACTTCAAAACTTGACATGTATGAACCGTCTGACCAAGATATTGGAATTTATAAAACGGATGTACTACAAATATTGTGTTATATTCATATTTTCAATGAATATAACAGGCGGATACTGATAAACTCGTTTACAGCGAGCCTGTACATTTGCCTGGCGAATTGATTACGCCTACGACTCCAACAGAACCTCGAACCGACTTTATAAAAAATATAACTTCAAAACGTGACATGTATGAACTGGCCGACCAAAATATTGGAATTTATAAAACTGATGTGCTACAATTAGTAGTCTAAAACTTTAAGTCACTGAAAAGTGAGGATGGGTTTAATACACAATTCATTATAATAACTTCAAAACGTGACATGTATGAACCGGCTGACCAAGATATTGGAATTTATAAAATGATGTACTACAAATATTGTGTTATATTCATATTTTCAATGAATATAACAGGCGGATCCTGATAAAGTTCGAACTACTAGAAGCGCAGTCTCAAGTAGTTCATTGTCATATGAACTATTACACATTCAACATCCATGTACTCCATACATCTTATTTTACAGAATTATAATTAAGTGTCTGCGCGTTGATTAAACATATTGTCAATTTCAGCAGACCCTAGTTTAAGAACCGCTGATATAGAATAAATAAAATTATTAAAAAAAAAAAACGAACATTCCCTGATTCAACCTCGTACAACTCACAAATTTCAAAAACTGGATAGAGCGTTTTTGAAACCTTTGAAATATTTTTGCGTTTCAATATTTGTCTGATTATAATATTAATGAACTAGTCAATACAACATTTACTTATAGATAATTATCAAAAAAAACATTGATGAATTTGATAATTACACATAATTCTCGTTTTACATGGATTTCTTTCCAGTTGAAATAACAAGACTTTGAAATAAAATCTTTTTTACATAGCGTAATTTGAAATAACTCGGTTCAATTTCAATTTGTTCCCAGACAACACTGAATACCGATAGTTATCTTTTAGGTAACCTTTTTACAGATAACTTTTTTTTATCTCGAAAATGTTGTCATTTAGATTACTTTTTCGAGATATCAATTTTACAAATTATCAAAAAGTTATCATTTTTTAGATGTAGTATTGATAACCGTTTAATACGCATGCGCGCGTGTTTATGTAATTTTGCAAGCGTTTCCAAACAGAAATTCTAACCTATAAACCACAAAATCGTGAATGACGCAGTTATATATTCTTATTTCTTTTGGCTTCGTTAAATTTTGTAAAAAAAATTTTTGTAAAATGCGTAAGCAAAAGACATCAAAAAGTCAAAAAAATAGGCGTTTTTAAGAAGTGCAGTGCGCTGAGACAAAAAAAGTGGATAAAAAGTTTGTAGCAGAGCAGTCAGAAGACGAAGCACATTCATTTTGTGAAAATGTTTCGTGTGATGATTCTGTTCAGTCGGAATCAAATAATTTTATGAATATTGACTTGGTGTCAGACGTTCCAGATGATGATAGTGCCAGAATTTTAAATAATTCTGATGAAGATTCAGAAGAATCGAACTTAAATTTAAAAAACATTCTGTGTCAGTGGGTCTGTGTGTTGTTTTTCACACAGTTGTTTTTCATAATGCAACTAGTGCTCTTTTAAAAATATTGCGGAATACAACACCAGATGAGATTATTTATTATATTTTTATTATTATGTATAAAATTAAAAATAAAACAATTCCTTTTTCATTAAATCTATTTTTCATTTATTTATTCGCAAAATTCCATCTGTAAAAGATGTTTTTTAGATATCAAAAAATCATCTAAAAATAATATCTTTTTTATAACTTTTTGAAGATATCTTGTTTCTATCTAAAAACGGCGCATGAGAGATCATAATGATATCTATATGATAACTTTTTGATATTTTCCAGATACTTTTTTAGATATCTATATCTATTATTATGATATCATAATGATAACCTTTTGTTCACTGGGTTTATAAATAAAATCTTGAAAAAAATTGTTTCAATGTCGTCATTGTATACGTGATATCGTAACACAGTAAAGACGAAAATACTATAAAATATTACGACATATCGTGTGTTCACTTTCAAACATACGACCTGAATATTTCTGGAACTAATTAGAAAAATATATTTCGATAAATGTTTAATTTAGAGGGGGAAACTCAACGACGTAATTAGTTTTTGATTCATTGTTTTTTTTTTCGAATTGACAGTTATATTTTTCATTGCGGTATTTTATCCTATTTTATAGAATAAAATATTTGCAACTTGCAAAACATATTTTTATGTTTTTATGATAGTAAATAAGTACCCAACCAATGATTAAGTAATATTTATATAATAGATTTCTATTAACTTTAGAGAAGACAAAAATTCATTAGTTTCATCTCATTAATGTTTTGAATAAAATATTTTATCAGAAAAATGCAGTAATAAATAGTTTATGAAAAATTAATTAAAATGACCCAAAATAAATAACTGTCGTACTTAAGTGAAAATAATTTTCAAAATGTTTCAGGAATAGAAAACAGTATGGGTAAAGTGATTCCCGAAGAGAAAACAAGGAAGGAAGCCTGTTACGGTTAAAGATCCAACGTTGTGTATTTCTGTTTTGTGACTTTTGAGTAATTGCAAGACGATTGAAGAATATGTAGATCAAATCACTAGTACAGCTTATAAGTTAAATGATACGGATTTTAAGGTTGTTGATGAGTGGATAGAGACTTAATTACTTGCTAGACTTCCAGATGAATAGAGATCCATGATAATGGGACTCGAGAGTTCAGGTGTACTAATCACAGGAGATGCAATAAAAGTAAAGTTACTGCAAGATATTAGAGTGCATGAAGAAGTGAAAAAAAATAATAGTGAAAGTGACATTAAATGTAAATGTAGCAGTTCTATTATGTGCTCGATTTTATGAAGTGTGACTCACACTTATGCGCGAATGCAAAAAATTCACCCATCTGTAAAAAGTGAGAGCTCAAAGCTATCTATACTTTCGCCGCGCAAGATAGTATAATTTCAGGTGAATGGTAACTACATTTTCATATTTGTAGCGCAGATTATCCTCTTCAGGACAATATAACAATATTCACTTTTTTTATTAATCTATAGCGCAGACACCAATTTCCAAGTATTCTTGTGCTAACTGTCTTAATAATTTGCAGCATAGATGATAATTTCAGATTACTGTATTACTTATTTGCCGTTTGGTAAATGGTATCGCAGAAAACAACTTCAAAGCCATATATTGATAATGTAATTATTAATCTTTAATAATGTATAGAGAAATATTTCACCATAAATATCAGCAACAGGGTTTACTAATAATTTTTGACGGGGTCGAAATCACAAAGAAGTAATACCAACGAGAAGAATAGTTGGTGTTTTGTAACGTAGCGAATAAATGTTTTTTCATATAGTGTAATACGTGGTTTGGTTAATAATCTAAATAAGCCTCTACTTATATATAGACCGGGAGGCAGCAACCAAAATTTGGTCATCATAGCAGCCCGCAAAATTTAAAATTAAATTTAAAAGTAAATTGTCAGTCATAAAATACGTTGCTTTTACCCCTGATAGGTTGTCAAAGTCGTCAAGTTTTTGACTTAGGGTGACATATAGCAATCTGGCAGATAAATGCATTTTGGTAGGTATGATACATGTATTCCAGATCAAGAAAATATAGTTTTCTGACGCCTAAGCCACTGTTTAAATATATTAGAGTGAATTAAAGAAAAAAAAATGACCCAAAAAAAAATTTTTTTAGCATCCCGTCAGATACTTAAGATTTAGGTTGATTTGATTATTACAACAGAATATGTATATCTGACGTGCTCACCGCTGCGTTTTTAATTTATAGCGGGACAAAGATGTTAAAAAAATGAGGCAACTTATTTTTAGTAACCTGTCAGATTTTCATACCATCTTGTAGAATAATATCCCCTTATGCAAAAAATATGTATATCTGACGCGTAAAGTGCTACATTTGATTTGGAGAGCCCGTTAGACAATTTCGTACCTCAGGCAACATAAATTTTTTTTTACTGTTGTAATAACAATTTTTTTAGTGGTTAGGCTTGATTTCTTTGACCTTTTTTTTTTGGAAATACATAATAATAATAAAAATAAATACACTCATTAATTGGTTATTTTTTACATGTTTAAATTGTTATTAAAAAACAAAGCAACTACTGAGGCGTCAGATACAATTATTTTCTTGTTCAGAAAACTTAAATCTATTGAATAAAAAAGATTTTGAACGGGCGGCTATAAATATGTCGGTCATTATTTTTTTACATGTTTAAATTATTATAAAAAAATAAAGCAACAATTTAGACGTCAGATGTTTATATGGCAGTTCATAAAAAATCAAAATAACAAATTTTATAAATATCTGGAGGGTTGCTATGAATTTTTCGTCTATTTTTTTTTACATATCTGACGGGCAGCCCTATCTAAAGGCAGCGTCCTTTGATCTTAGGACCTATCTAGCTGAGTTCCCTATATTCCAGTTAACAAATTTCATAACAAATTTGGCGGGCTGCTATGATGACCAAATTTGGTTGTTGCCTCCCCATCTAATATGATGGAAGCGTGATTCGAGAGTGGTGCTTTATATAAAATATATTAATTATTTTTGAGTACCTACCTGTTCACCAATAGTTAAATAACCTGGACGATGGATCAGTAGAAAAAAAAAACAATGGTTAGCAATGTCATCAAATTTAACGCCACTAAATTTTGTATAGGAGCATGTAAAAATACTATGGCTAGGCCATAAAATGCACACCCCTTAAACATAAAAAAATGTATTAATTTATAATATCAAATAAATACGATACAATATAATTGGTGAAACTTAAAATATTGGAGGTAATTAAATTATATAAATATATAAAATGAAGTTTATCACTCATTAAGATTTTTTAGAAAATCAACAATGAATCTTGATATCAATCGATTATTACCGTTTTTATTTAAATTTAGGATGTATAGTAATAAAACAACAATCATTTTAATTTACAATTTTTATATAAAATATTTTTTTTGTAAAATGTATAAAGTAAATAAATTAATTAATAATAATAATTAGAAAGATAAATACATCCACATATTGCAGCGATAACAGCTGTGTTCACCTGATGTCTAGCAGAGCATTTAAAATGAAACAACAATGTAACGTTTATAGGTTATATGTATATGTACATTATATATTTGTTTTAAAAATGCAAACTTACCAGACTTTATCTTGATTAAAAAGATTGATTGGCTTTGAATAAAATAATTAAAATACAGCACGTATCGATGTACATGTATTTATATATTAATTAACACAATATAATAATTATGGAATTTGAAGTGACATATGAAGAAATAGCGCCTACTACTATTAATAAATTATAAATAGCAACTACTCTATTTGTAAAAAAATTTCTTGTCAAAATATGAATTTTTGTTTAAATAAACTGCAAATTTCGTTACTTCTAGTTATCCAATTTTGTTGAGTTTTAATAGGGTTCTATTCTGATAATAGATGAAGTGAATTCAAAAGGATTGGTGCAAATTTATTTCGAAATGTAGCCTACAGTTCGGCGTTTTTATCAAAAAAGCGGGTTAAATCGACAAATTGAACTTTATTTATATTTTTATAACAGAAAAATAAAACCGATCGATATTAAACTAAGTAAAAATGAAGACTGTAATGTTTTCTATCAGAAAATGTAAAAATTTAAGTGAGTTACTGAAGAAATTTAAGATATAATACTCATTTTATCAATTTATATACGAAAAAAAATTTTAGGACGAGAGTAGAACACACTTCCAAGCAGAGCCTGCTTGGGGTGTGCAATATTGTTAATGATACAATCTTTATTATACACATATATCAAAAAGATAAAGACACATATTTAATCTCTATCATATTTATTTATTAATTTTTATTTTGTCATGATATTTTATCGATCTTGGTTTCTGGGTGTAAACCGCGTCAGTGCAATGTGTGATGAAACGTTTGCCGATAACACGACCAAACTGACGCGGTTTACACCCAGAAACCAAGATCCATATCAAGATCATCGCAGAAGCCTCAAGACTTGTATGATCTTTTATATTTTAAAATAATACTTAACATAATTAAATGTAACTTTGAAAATGTATTAGTTCAAAAAATTCTGGTTAGTAAAATCTTTTGTTTAATCTGCACTTTCCTTAAACACCTATATAATTATATATTACCAATTTGAGTAAAATAAAAAACGCAACGCGTACAGATAAAATAGTAAGTGGTGCGTCACCTATTAGAAGAGTATTATATAATTTTTTTTTGTTATTACTCGCCAGTGGCGTAGATAGCTTTTTGCGATGGGGGGGATGAAAAATTTTTTTCAGTCATTGGAAATTTTGAAGACCTTTTAAGCTCTTTTAGTAAAAAAATCTTAAGCAAATAAACTAAAGACCTTTTTTTAGCTCTTTTAGTAAAAAATTCTAAGCAAATAAACTGAAGAGCTTTTTTTTTTAGCTCTAACACGCATTGATCCCCTGTACCAATCTCATGGGGGGGGGGGGGGATATGACAGTATTAAATCATCTTTTATATGGTGGAAAGTATAAAAATTGGACTCATGGGGGGATTGATCCCGTTCATCCCCCCCCCTATCTACGCCACTGGTTCAAATACAACATGTCACTATTTACGAAACTAATGAATTAGTATTATAAAAATACTTATAGCAGAATATGCAACACAGCAAACGAGCTATAAAATACTTTTACATGGCATCTGTCAAAGAAATCATAAGAGAAGTACATGTGATATTTATACACGCCAGATATATAAAACTGTTACATTAGAAAACGTAATAACTGTCACCTTACGCTAGACAAAAAGGCATACGTGGAATCACAGCAAGTATTCACAAGGATTGATATAACAAAACGAATTATAAATATAAACAGGAGTTGAAAGAGAAAAAACATACGTTGAAATACAACATGTCACTTTTTACGATACTAATGTATAAGTAAAAATATAGCAAAATATGCCACCACAACCATCGACCTATAAAAAGTTTTTACATGGCATCTGTCAAAGAAATCATTAGAGAAGTACATGCGAAATGAATACACGCAAGATATATAATACTGTTACTTACTCTAGAAACCGTAATAACTGTCACCTTACGCTTGACAAAAAGGCATATGTGGAATCACAGCGTATTCACAAGGATTGATATAATGAAACGAATTATTGTTATTAACCTTATGTTTTACATTAAAACAAGCCAACGTTTTTGATATTACGTTCTGCAACTTAAGGCGAAAAATGATTTTAGAAATAATCTCAGGGCAGCTACTGATTCCGTAAACATTATCAATTCAAATTGCATATGAATATAATGCAATTATATTCATATGCACACTTTCGGATATTAAATAGCTGAAATTGAAATTTTTCTGATTCATTACAGAATATAGTAACGTAAATACGAGAATTACAAAAGTACATGTGATATTTATACACGCCAGATATATAAAACTGTTACATTAGAAAACGTAATAACATGTCACCTTACGCTAGACAGAAAGGCGTACGTCGAATCACAGCAAGTATTCACAAGGATTGATATAATGAAACGAATTATAAACATGAGTTGAAAGAGAAAAAACATACGTTAAAATACAACATGTCACTATTTACGATATTAATGAATAAGTAAAAATATAGCAAAATATGCCACCACAACCATCGAGCTTCTGAAAGCTTTTACATGGCATCTGTCAAAGAAGTACTTCTCTAATGTATGTACATGCGAAATGTGTACACGCAAGATATTATAACTGTTACTTACTATTGAAACCGTAATAACTGTCACCTTACGCCTGACAAGAAAGCTTATGTAGAATCTCAGCAACTATTCACAAGGATTGATATAATGAAACGAATTATAAACAGGAGTTGAAATACAACATGCAATTATTTACGATATTAATGCATTAGTAAAAATATAGCAAAATATGCCAACACAACCATCGAGCTATAAAAAGCTTTTACATGGCATTTGCCAAAGAAATCATTAGAGAATTACATGCGAAATGTATACACGCAAGATATTATATAAAACTGTTAACCCATGTCCCCCTACATGCAAAATTTATGCATGAAAAACTGTTATGTTAGAAACTGTATCATTAAAAAAAGCAAACTTTGAATCACATGTAATTGTGTTAATTTTAATAACAGTTTACAGGTACTTTTTCGTACAGAATTAATGAAAAAGAAGATACACAATTTCAAAAATAACATTGCAATTGGGGATGGACATACTGTTACATACTTTAGAAACTGTAACAATAAACAAAAAAGCGTACGTTGAATTACAACATGTAATTCTATTAATAATATTAATAACATTTTACTTTTACAGGTAATTTTTCGTACAGAGATAAAGTAAGAGAAGATAAAAAATTCCAAATGTCAAATTATTATAATGAAATAGAACATTACATTTGGTAATTGACACAAACCGTTACTTACTTTAGAAACCGTAAAGGTGCGGTTACATCAAGCGCGCCGTGCCGCGCCGCGCTGCGCCGAACACGCAAAATGTTTATGTTTGTCTGATGGGAACGGCAAACTGCGCACGAACGCGCATGTTTGTGCGCGTTCGTGCGCGTACATTTACGATCCGCTCGGAGTCGGTACATCAAAGAAAAATGCACGTTTGTGCGCGTTCAGTTTAGACGAGTTAAAGAACGTTTAACTGAAATTTTGAACTGTAGTATTGTATTTGACTGGTGTCATTTTAAAGTAAAACAATCGAACTTTATCGAAGTAAAGAAGTCAAAGCTAATCGTTCCTTAGGTGGAATTGCCTTTCTAAAATTGGGATATTTTTTATGATTCTTGGTCCAATTAAATTCAGTACCTAATAATTCAAAATCTTCGAACAAGACACAAATTTTTTTTAAAGTGTCCAGTATCCAGGGCCGGATTTAAAAATTTGCCGCCCGTAGGCAATTGCGAAAATTGCCGCCCTTTTAGATGAAAGTTTTTTATTTATGAAAAAAAATCTAATAATAATAATTTTGAAGACCTTTTTTTTAGCTTTTTTACCTTTTTTTCTTTTTCATACCAAAATTTGTCGCCCCAAAAAATTTGCTGCCAGTTTCTAAATGTGTAAAAGTGGTAAATTACTACAAACGCTGCAGCAGCAGTAGTTTTATCACAATTCATGGCGAAATTATCATGGAACTTACAAAAACACTAACGTGCATTGACAAACCTCCGCAATCCCGTAGTTTTGCACGAACACAAATTTTTGGTTTCGCGCCGCGCCGAGCGGTTCGGCGCAGCGCGGCGCGGCACGGCGCGCTTGATGTAACCGCACCTTAACGTTTGACAAGATATCATACGTAGAATCACAGCAGGTAATTGTGTTCAATTTAGATTTTCAGGTCATATTTCGAGGACAAATAAAAAGAAAGAAGATAAAAAATTTCAAATGTCAAATTGTAATGACGAAAAAGGACATTACATTGGCGATTTGACATTAACTGTTACTTTAGAATCCGTAACATTTAACAAGAAAGCACGCAACAGGTAATTGTGTTCATTTTAATAACAATTTAAATTTTCAGGTCATATTTCGATGAGAAATAAAAAGAAAGAAGATACTAAATTCCAAATAAAAATAAAGAAGATAAAAAATTTCAAATGTCAAATTGTAATGACGAAAAAGGACATTATATTTGGGGATTTGACGTTAACTGTTACTTTAGAATCCGCAACATTTAACAAGAAAGCATACGTTGAATCACAGCAAGTAATTGTGTTCATTTTAATAACAATTTAGATTTTCAGGTCATATTTCGAGCAGAAATGAAAAGAGAGAAGATAAAAAATTTCAAATGTCAAATTGTAATGACGAAAAAGGACATTACATTTGAGGATTTGACATTAACTGTTACTTTAGAATCAGTAACATTTAACAAGAAAGCATACGTTGAATCACAGCAGGTAATTGTGTTCATTTTAATAACAATTTAGATTTTCAGGTCATATTTCGAGCAGAAATGAAAAGAGAGAAGATAAAAAATTTCAAATGTCAAATTGTAATGACGAAAAAGGACATTACATTGGAGGATTTGACATTAACTGTTACTTTAGAATCAGTAACATTTAACAAGAAAGCATACGTTGAATCACAGCAGGTAATTGTGTTCATTTTAATAACAATTTAGATTTTCAGGTCATATTTCGAGCAGAAATGAAAAGAGAGAAGATAAAAAATTTCAAATGTCAAATTGTAATGACGAAAAAGGACATTACATTGGAGGATTTGACATTAACTGTTACTTTAGAATCAGTAACATTTAACAAGAAAGCATACGTTGAATCACAGCAGGTAATTGTGTTCATTTTAATAACAATTTAGATTTTCAGGTCATATTTCGAGCAGAAATGAAAAGAGAGAAGATAAAAAATTTCAAATGTCAAATTGTAATGACGAAAAAGGATATTACATTTGGGGTTTGACATTAACTGTTACTTTAGAATCCGTAACATTTAACAAGAAAGGTAATTGTGTTAATTTTAATAACAGTTTAGATTTTCAGGTCATTTTTCGTGCAGAAATTAGAGATAGCAAGTTATCAATTTCCGAATGCCAATTATTGTACACGAAACGCAAATTTCATCCTGGAAGATCAAGAGTTGTTACTTGTATGGTTTAAAATCTAAAACTAGGATTGATAATAAAATAAAAAAATGTTTTTTACCTTTAGATCCAAATCTTTCGAAAAAAATGGAAACGACCGCATTTTTATGTGAATTGTATTCACTACAAAAAATTAGATATGAAAAAGCAATTTATTACAAACATGGATTAGGCCTAATGGGGAAACCATGTAAAAAAACGCACAGAGAACTCTACCTCTTGGGTTGTGTGGAAACGAGTTCAACAATATTAAATTGCAAATAGGTACAATAAACTGATTACTGACTAATAACAAATAAAACACATACACACACATAAAAAACAAAAAAAACTTTAAATCCAAATAAATAATTTAAAAAATGCTTTTTTTACTCATATACCAAAGTGAACCTAACCAACAAATCCTATGTATCAGGCCCCCCAATACCTATGAACCTGCGATGATTGGCCCATCAGCAAACTCACATTCCATCATATATCCCTATTTAAACAACTCTAAAAATTACAAAATAAAACACCACTGATCTATTAAAAGTATTAATTCAGCCAAAACTGTATCAACGTGTGTTACTATATTAGCAAAGAAAATAATTAGGTAAGGTACAATTAAAAAATATCACGTTATTATTAACTATTTACTTAGTCAACAATTATTTGAACGTCGCACATTGGTTTGAAATCACGAAAAGCTGGCCATAATATGAAGATATTGTTTGATTGCAGCGAAACTTGGTATATGGGGATTTTCGAGGTCGCTGATTACGAATATGAAGTCAAATTTTAGGAAAACAAAATGACGGATTCAAAATGGCGGACGACTTACTGCAAAACTGTCTATTTTCACGAAACTCGGTATATGGGGGCTTTCGAATACACTGATAACGAATATAAAATCAAATTTTTGAAAAACAAAATGGTGGATTCAAAATGACGGATAACTTAGTGCAAAATGGTGTCTATTCTGACGAAACTCGGTATAGGAAAGAAAAAAATAAATTAATATGTAATTAGGACACATGTACTATTAGTTTGGTTAAATGTATGTTATTTAAATAAATATACATCAACGGGGGTAATTTTATTCATAGTTTTACAAAATGAGTTAAAAGTTCATTCACTTTAAAATGTAAACCAAACTAGGGCTAACTTTTCGGGCTTTGTCCACGTTGTCTTATTCTTATACTTGTCGTTTCGACTTTTATGTCGGGGTTTTCTTCAGAAGTGAATCTGAAACTGTTGCTACATTACAACTGCGTCAAATGAAAGCTGTTGCAAGCAGAAATTTATAGTTGAAATGAAGAAAAATGGGAAGATACGTTTCTTAATAATTTTATACATTATTCCATAAAACCTTTTTGAGTTTCACTTTTCACCAAGGATCAAGTAACGATTTCCTATCCTTTAACACATAATTTTTTTTGTTAATTCCCCACAGACAGTCTGATAAGTAAACCTGATTTGTCACTGAATATGTTAGATGAATCGATTCTGTCCTTGATTTTTACTGTGAGTGCTTTAGAGAGCTATTTTCTTTAAAAATCTAAGAAAACATGTTTTCTTATCATATTCAAAGATGTACAGATTGTCCTGTAATGAAAAAATCAAATTGACTTTGTAAGAAATGTTAAAATTTTATCAATATATAATACACTACTGGAAAAAATTAAAGGAACAAGAAAATTTCCTAATTTTTTTAGTGATTTTTGAAAGGTAGTAACATTGTGAAAAATAGTCATATGGAGATTTAAAAAAAAGGATTTTGAAGCTTTAAGTTTCTAGTTTGGAGATCTTTTGACAAAATTTTATTGTGAGTTGCAGTTATTGCGCAATCATAAGAAATAGCATAAGACGAAAATTTTCCAAAAAAATTTTTATTTTATTTTGAGTTAATTTTCTTGGGGAAAATTATTTATTCGAAAGAAAATTTTCTGTTCCACTGCTTTTACGTTATATTTCTTATTTTATTTTATTATAAGTCTTTAAAATGGAATTCCAAGTGGACAGAAGTGGATATTTTGGACACTTCCTTCTGTTTGCGTTCTATAAAGAGAATAAAGCCGCCAAAACTGCTTGTGATATTTGCGTAGTGTATGGTGAAGATACTATCAATGAAAGGAAACCTCAAAAAATACATTCACTGATCTTTATTTTACATAAATTCATATTATTAAACACAGTACTATATGTATATGTTTTTTTAAGCTCTTTTAGTAAAAAAAAACTTGAGCAAATAAACTGAAGACCTTTTTTTTAGCTCTTTTAGTAAAAAAATCTAAGCAAATAAACTTAAGAGCTTTTTTTTTAGCTCTAACACGCATTGATCCCCTGTATCAATCTCATGGGGGGGGATATGGCAGTATTAAATCATCTTTTATATGGTGGAAAGTAAAAAAAATGGACTCATGGGGGGGGATTGATCCCCTTCATCCCCCCTATCTACGCCACCGTTACTCACTACGAATAAAACTTATTGTTTTTAATAATAACTTGCAATTAATTCAGTAGAGTTTTGAGAAGCGTTTAATAACATGTATGTATATATATGTAATATAGCTAGCCTTCTAGTTTATACACAATTGTGCAGTTAATATAAGATTCATTTATATACACCACACCGCTGTTGCATAGTGTATTATATGTATGTAGTTACATATTAGTGAATGAAATTTATCTTATCTTTCTAATATTAACTTTCTAATAATGACTTTGGAGAGCAAATACATCGTGATTGAAGGGTTAAAATCAAAAGGTTCTGATACATTTTTTATTACATTTTAGGAGACCTTTCTAACGACACTCCCCCCAATGGGGTAGGTGAAATTTTTTATAACACTTTTCATATACCAAATTTCATCTTATTATGCCAAAATTTTTCAAGACGGACGGACAGATGGACTGACATGGAGAAACTATAAAGGTTCGTAGTTTTCTACGGAACCCTAAAAATGTGGCAGATATGTAAAGCTTTCCAAAAAGAACAAAACAAAAGTGAATTAGCGCCATAGTCATATCCATCAGAAATTTGGTCTAGAATACAGATTTTTTTGGACCAATATTTAATCAACGTTTTCTAGTTGTAATTGATGCAAAAAAAATATTTTAAGGTTATGATAGATCATAACCGTAAAATGATTTTTTTCTCTAATTAAACTTCATGTTGTCGCTGTGTTAACAGTACAACATGGTAAATAGTTAAATACAGTGTTTCTCAAGATAAAAAATACATTTTTTCATGCAAATATCGATATTCATTTTAGACCACATGGCTCGCAGTAAGGAAAATATAAAAATAATTGACATTGATAAAAATAAATTAAGTAATGCCATTCAACTGGTTTAAGAAAAAAATATACAGGGTGCTGCTCAACATTTACACTGCAATTGAAAAACTGCCAGAGCTAAAATTACGACAGGTGATCACCGAGCAAGGATGTGCTCGAAGGTTATCGGTGGATTTATGAAAAAAGTTTCTTGTGTTTTAACTCTTTAAGGGAAGTTGATTTTGTTACTCGCTTCTTCGTAAAATGATACCGTGTCCATCCAAAAACACTCAGTCAGTAGTTTTCCAAACAGGTATTAATTATTCAATATTTCAACATGTAACTGAATATGTGATGTCAGATGAGTGTCGAAGTAGATTTAGTACTCATATTTGATGAAATGTTAATACAAGAATATATCTATTATGATAGCACATCTAAATATATCGTTAGGTTTGAAAAATTTAAACATGTAGGTATAACTAGAAATATTGATAATATGTACTGCTATTAATGGTTTGAGATGTATTTCACGGTTTTAAGTAAACTGCAGCTTACAATTTCGAGCTAAATATAAAAGTTTAGGTACTGGCTTCTTTAATTAAAAAGCTCTTAAGAATATCGAGAAGACTCAAGGTACTCGCTGTATTACAAGACACATGGGTTCTAAATAACATTAAAGCCTATACAAAATTAAGAACAGGACAAACCGCATGTTGAAATATTTAGTTGTTGCTTACTAAGGCCTGCGCTTAATCATCAGGACGAAGCAAGTGTAAAATAAATCAATGTTTTCAAATGTCATTAAAACTCAAATTAAAATATGAAAAAATACACAAAAGTATACTTAATTTGCTTCTTAAATATATTATTAATAAATAATATATTTAATATAAATAAGTGAATGTAAACATGAAGCAAACTAAGTCACTGATTCAATTTTTACAAGGGCAAGTCAATTTCACGTTCAATAAAATTTGTTTTATCGGTTTCTAGTAGTAAAGATTTAGATTACTATGGAAGTATATACATTTACAAAAATAAGAATATAGAATTTCTATTCCGATAATGAATGGTCCAATCTTACATCTTTGTTAAGGTAATCTCTAATCAGTCAGCCGAACCAACACGTTCGACGGTTACTTAACTTAAACTAAACATCGAGATTTGATGCGAGTATCGTTTGCAACAAAGGTGATGTGTTCATTGTGAACTACCTATTGCATGATTGTAGTGACCAACATGCCATCGCTGAATTTGTCAAGATGATAAAGATCTGTTCGTCAGTTTAAACCGCACAAAGAAATCACCAAAAGGACACAAAATGAATTATATTGAGATATTTCTTATGAAAACAATTCGAAAGAACAATATTTAAAATTCTCTAATTTTATTTGATATGATAAAATTCTTGAACAAGAACTTGCAAATTTCATATTGATCACTTTTACTTAGAGGTTGAGTGAAAATGACCAGAGTTGTCCAGCACATAAATATTGTTCGAAAGAACAATATTTAAGATTCTCTAATTTTATTTGATATGAAAAAATTCGTGGCACACATTGAACAAGAACATGCAAATTGGAGCGTTAAACAGAAATCACTTTCACTTAGAGATAGAGTGAAAACGACCAGAGTTGTCCAGTACATAATTATTGTTCGATTTAATAAAAAATTTGAAGTATCACCTCATTATTTCTAGTCAAATGTAGCGACTAAACAAAACAATGCTCGTGAGTTAACGTGCACTTATTAGACCGGCGTTTTTATTTACAGATGGTCGAATATACCATATATTTAAGACTCGATATTCCAGAAAGGACAACATGAAGAGACATACATATGTGGCAACACTGTCACAGAATTAGAAAAACTAATAAATCATCAAAACAAACAAACACCACCTTTTGATAACTGCCGACAATAATAAAAACAGGTGTTGCAACACGACAAACTCAACAGACAATAAACACGCAGACGCAATAGACGGCATACCGACTTTGACGAATGCCGCCACTAATGAAGATTGCGAAATATCAGGAACACGTGTTTTCAACGGTCATCGAAAATGTGTTGGGGGTAAAACATATAAAAGCTAGACGCGTGCCCTCAGGAAGATAAGTCGGATACCTGACGCCATCGCGTCACTTCATAACACCACAGTGCTACAACAAACCAAGTGTCAAAGAGGTCGAAAACCAAACGCCATCGCGTCACAACATAACACGACAGTACCACAACTATCAAGTACGCCCACCAGAAGTCAACAATCAAAGCAAGCATCAACGATTCACATCAATTGTCTACGACCACTGCCGTTCTTCAGCAAACAGTAGCGCCATCAACCATTCACCAACACCGCACAACCCCGACGGTCGGATTGTCATTCCACAATTGGTGACCCCGACGGTCGGAAGAAATCCGACAGAGAAAAAGAACACGCAACACAGCACAATCGGGAACCACCGCACACATATAACTACGAGTAAGTTCATTTTGTACTCAATGTACCTACACAGTTAAATGAACATCAAACGGGGTTCAAATATCCACAGCGTAGCGAGATATATCGAATTGTTAATACATGTTTCATAAAATCTATAAAAGAATATAAAATATAAAAATTAATTAAATTTATGTAACCCCTCCATTCTAAACATATTAGTATAAATATTTATATCCACATTAATAGAATTGTATTTTTTTTTAGCTTCTGAAAGAAGAAGAGAAAAACGAAAGCGGTAGAAAAAGAAATGAAGACATTAGTATTTCAATTTTCACCCCCGTATCATGATTAAAGAACGAAACTCTATTAAGAAATTAGGGGAATTATTAAAATAAAAAATGTTTAAAACTGTTTTAAATTATTTTAGTACGTAAATTGTAAACAATGTAAAGCAGATCCTAAATTTAAAGTATAAAAAAAAATACACTAATAATTAGTTCAACACGTTTGTGGACAAGTTTTCTCTTGAACATTTAATGTGAAGATGCACTGGATAATTAATATTTACGATTTTATTACTGAAATCCACCATTGCGCAGAACAAGTATACGTTTAAATTAGTTTTTCACTTACATTTTGTATTCACAAAATATAATATAAAAAGGAACAAAGAATCATTAAAAAAAAACTCAAATTATAGAAAAAGATAGTTATTTTACAAATATAGACTTGTAATGCTGTTTTCTGTCTAATTCTGGATTTTTATGAACATAAAAAACCTATTCGTTGAAACTCGATCTACACGCAGAACATGAAAATTATGTTAATTTACATGATTTTTGTGTTTGATTTAAAATAAACGGAACGTTTAGAGGTTATTACAAAAAAAGAATAAGTTGCCATCCCATACAATTAAAAAAAATGATATTAATAAAAATGATATTTTTAATATCGTAATATTATTACTATCGTAATGATATTCATTACGATAGTAATAAGTGTCTGGGGGGGCCTTATCCCTTCGATAGGTTCAAATGATTATAAATTAAAGCCGTCCACATACCCAAAAAATAATTGAATAATAAAGTATCTGATAAGGTGGTATTTTCAGATGAAAGTGAAAAAATTAGAAGAAATACATATAGTACAGTCAAAGCGTCGTAAAAAATAAGGCAACCGTGCATTTTGGGTAGGCAGCAATTTTTTTAGGTGGGTTCGTAGAGGGATCATCCGTGACTCTAAAACTCATTTTTCGGGTTCCCGAAAGATATTGTTTTTCCGTAATCTTGAAAATAAGGGTGCAATTAGTTTTTTTTATTTATCTCCGTAACAGTCAGCTTATCAAAAAAAAAAAATTAAGAAGCATTTTTGAAGGTAATCGAAGTATCTATAACTTTTATTTATAACTTTTTGGCTTAACATTAAAAATAAAAATGTTATGAGCATAAAAGGATAAAAAAATAGGGGATGAAAATCTTTAAGGCAAGCTAACTATTGTATTTTTAGTCCTACAAAAAAGTACTTCTGACCTTTTTTGTAGAACGTTTCTTAACAAACAATTTAATCTATTCATTTTTTTATTTAATTTATTTTTATTGATGTTTCAGCGTTGTTAAGGGAGGTAAATTGAAAGTATATGAGTTACGTAGGTACAAAAAATTGTTGATACAAAAAAAAGTTTCAAATAAAAGTTGTTCGCTATAATATTTCCTACAACTTCTATTATGAAAAAAATATTAAAATTTCATTTGTTTATCCGCTAAGCAACAAAAGTGGCTTAAAGCACAATTTATTAAGTTTTAATATCTAATTAATTATAATGATTTTTTTTAAGTTGTTACCCCCGGAAAATTAACAATTTATAGTTAAGCACATTCCTTGTAAATTTGGTACTGATATCTTGAACTCTTATTGTTTTATTAAACTGTTAATTAATTGTCTTTTGATTAACAGTAAAAAATTTACTATAAACTTTTTTTTTGTACAACTGTTTATATAGGTTCCGGAAAACTTATATAAGTGGTTGCCACCATAAAAAAGTCAATTATTCATTTGTTTGGAAAATGGTGACGCTTTAATATTATTGTCAGATATTTTACAACAATAAGATTTAAACAAACAACAGACAAAAACTATGGTTATGACTTATCAAATACAAATCCCCTAACCATAAAAATTGTAAGAGTTTAGACTTACACGTGTTTCAATAGCAATGCTTTCATCATCAGAGTCCTAAAGACTTTAGGACTCTGATGATGCACACTGATTTTCAATATTTTCTATTAATTTTATACTTGTTATAACTTGTTTTCTATCAATTTTACCATCATACATGTATTACACTTTTATAAAGAGAATATCCTCAGCTACAAAATTCAATAATAATATACAGGGTGTTCCATTTAAAAAAAAATTATATTTCAATATATCTCTGAAATTTGACATTCAATTGTTTTTTTGACACCGCCATTATTCATCCCGGAAAAAATACTGATACTTTGTCCATTTAACCGATCTTCTAGCTCCAAAAATAACAAAGTTAGCAATGATCACTCGGTTCCCGCGAACACCCTGTATACATATATTATGTACTAACAATTACGCAGATTTTTTATGCATTTATTCTGTATTTGTTTTTCTCATTTAGGATACATAAATCGACAGACTTATTGATTTTTTTCGTCCTTAACACAACAGCTCATCCACAATACGCCCTATTAAAAAATGGTTGAAAAAAAGAAACACACTGGAAAAGACCTCACTTTCCCAAACAATTTATTATAACAACACGTACCACGATCACAAATCTTTAGAAAATCTCGTTTTTTTTTTTGTAAAACTCAAAAAATATTTGTGTAAATCTCTTCTCATGTATTTCAGGACGACAAAGTTGATCCAGCGAACCAATTATAGTGGATAAAGTGTATATGTACATTGTACATATAATAAGACAAATTTATTATTATACAATATTCATAATGCATAAATCGACGGCCTTTTATTCTTATAGAATTTTCACTGGTAAAGTCTTATACAGGTAAAAAAATCACTAACGAAGTTCATATTAATTGTTGTTCAATTTCATATTTCAAAACTATATGTATCATACACAGTTGGTGTCAACTGTGTGATTATTTATAAAAAAAAACTTGAATTAATATACTTTAAAGTAAATTACAAAGCCAGGTAACTTTATATGCAGCAACCATATCTGTTAATTAGAATTATAAAAGAATACAAGTAAATACAAAAGTTTTTATTAGATAAAAGTAGTAATATTCAGATGGTACAATATGGTACAATAATTAAAATTTATATTGGTCATTCTGCAATTGTCAGTTACAAAATAATTTATTAGTGTAGTTTACGAGTGCTATAGATAATTATATATTTTTATTAAAATAATAGGTGTAAAGTGAATAAATTGTTGAAAAAGTTATTGTAAAATGTCAAATCTTCAACAACCGTGCACTCCATATATCTTATTTTACAGGTACTTATAATTATGTGTCTACGCGTTGATTTAGAGATAGTATATGCGATGATCAACGTTGACTGAGTCTAGGAGTTTGTTATGAGTTCAACGATAGCCACGTCTCTAGTAGTTCGTTGTCATATGAACTGTCAAAACTTCAACAACCGTGTACTCCATATATCTTAATGTACGGGTAAATATAATTAAGTGTCTACGCGTTGATTTAGAGATAGCCAATGTGACGATCAGAGTTGACTGAGTCTAGGAGTTTGTTATGAGTTCAACGTCTCTACTTCATATCATGACGATACTTAAAAAATTACGACTCCTTAGAAAAATTCTAAGTAATTAATTAATTAAAAAATTGATTGTCAAAGTAATATTTGTTTACAGTATTTTCAGTTGAGCTGGAAAAAACATTCAGAGATTCAAATTGAACACAACATTTATCGAAATTTTTACCATTAGAGAAAAAAATAACAGATTATTTCAATACGGCCAACCCTAAACGTCCTTGGCGTGACGGGACTGCAAAATCCTCCTTCACTACTAGACCCACGAATAACGAAAAACCTTCCCTTACGTTGAGATCTGTTCATCCGTCAAAGGCGTGAAATACATTTGCAAGTATCTGTACAAGTGCCACGACTGTACCTGTGTACAACTGCATGGGGACGATGCGCCGTTAAGCAGGAGAGTGTTGCCACGTCATGCTGAACGAGAAGCAGGCCACTATCTACACAGCTGTAATGACAGCTGTAAACGTCCTTGGCGTGGCGGGACTACAAAATCCTCCTTCACTTATCTACTACTAGACCCACGAATAATGAAAAACCTTCCCTTACGTTGAGATCTGTTCATCCGTCAAAAGCGTGAAGTACATTTGTAAGAATGTGTATAAGGTCCACGACTGTGCCTGTGTTCAACTGCATGGAGACGATGCGCCGTTAAGCAGGAGAGTGTTGCCACGCCATGCTGAACGAGGAGCAGGCCACTGTCTACACAGCTGTAATGACAGCCGTGAACGACCCTAACATGACCGAGAGATGTTTCTACATTGATGGTCCAGGCGGGAGTGGCAAGACTTTCCTGTACAACACCCTGTTGAGCGTTTTGCGTGGTCTTCAAAATCGGGTCATAGCCGTAGCTTGGACAGGAATTGCTTCGTTGATGCTGAGAGGTATGTAATTTATTGTAAATTGAAAACTAACCGCTTATTAATAATGTGTATTCACAGGTGGACGAACGGTGCACTAGCAGTTCATTTTACCTGTTCCTTTGGTTGAAACATCAACATCGTCGATGAAACCAAACAGTCCAGACGCAACAGAATTGAAGGAAACAGTGCTGATCATTGGACAAAAGATTTATCGAAATATTTACCACTAGAGAAAAAAATTACAGATTATTTCAATACGGCCAACCCTAAACGTCCTTGGCATGGCGGGACTACAAAATCCTCCTTCACTACTAGACCCACGAATAACGAAAAACCTTCCCTTACGTTGAGATTTGTTCATCCGGCAAAAGCGTGAAGTACATTTGCAAGTATCTGTACAAGTGCCACGACTGTGCCTGTAGCTTGGACAGGAATTGCATCGTTGATGCTGAGAGGTATGTAATTTATTGTAAATTGAAAACTAACCGCTTATTAATAATGTGTATCCATAAGTGGACGAACGGTGCACTCGCAGTTCATTTTACCCGTTCCTAAACTCTGGACTAGGTTCAAAGAGTATCTGATCGAAGACTTTTTCCTTAAAGAGAATGATCTTTATCTTTCAGAACAGATGGCGTCAGAACAGTTGCTTGAGAAGGGGACAGACTGCGAGTCCCTGGGCTTGCCGGTTCCAGCGACACGTTTCGTCCGCAGTGATAGAAACTGCATCAAGAATTCCGTTCTTTAGCTGCAGTTCATCAAGCTGTTCTTAACATCTAATATGAGAACAGTAGATGATCTATCATTTGCTGAATGGTACGTTAATTATATATTTTATTAAAATAATTCTCTTTTTAATATTACATCATCTAATTATAATCATTTCTCGAAATATTAGGTTACTTTCCGTTGGACGAATGCGATAATAGCGCTCGGAATGACAAACATCGCGAACGAAGTAGATCTCCGTTCCCGACGACCACATTGATGAAGAAACGCAAGTAGAATGTAATAATTCGAGTACTAGCCGGCCAACTACGTCGCAAGATAATTATGAAGAAGATGATACCCAGGTTATATGTATATCACAAGAGCAATTACAATCGTTAGTAAATTAAACATTAAACATGTACAATTTCTCCAATGAATTAAAAATATACATTAAAATGTCTTGACTTACACTCAATGGCCAGAAATGATTGTATTACATTAGCAATTGATGTATTTTTAACAATAAATAGATAATTGATAATTATTTTATAACATGTGTCAATAGTACATTATTTTAAAGTGATCTACCTCACCAAATAGATATGAATTTTAATAATGTTGAAGCTGAACTGTCATAATGATAATAATGTTACTTTTCCATAAATACTTCAAATATCAATGCCATTAAACCATCAACGTTCATCTGGTAAAAAATATAAAAAAGAAAAATATAAGAGATACATAATTATTTTTATAGGGCTCAAAGAAACAGTTATAAATTCTTACATCAGTAAGAAATATTAATTGTAATAATATTGAAAGTGAATCAGTCATAATGATAATGAAGGTATACTTTTCTTCGATATATACTTCAAAAATCAATACCATAAAAGCCTCAACGTTCATCAGGTATAAAATATAAAGAAAGAAAATAATTATTAACAAAAAAAAAAAATCAAATTCAAAAAGTCACATCATTTTTAAATGGAATGGTAAATAAAACTACTTATACATTTTTAATATCACAATTTAAAATACTCGAGAAATAGACTACAAGTCGACGATTTGCGTCGATAATAAGATACTTTCATTATCTTCAATGAAATTAGGTCCAAAGTCTCACTGACATATGAATACCATATTTAACCAAATAAGTATAGTAGAAATATTAATTGTAATAATATTGAAAGTGAATCAGTCATAATGATAATGAAGGTACACTTTTCTTCGATATATACTTCAAAAATCAATACCATAAAAGCCTCAACGTTCATCAGGTATAAAAGATAAAGAAAGAAAATAATTATTAACAAAAAAAAATAATCAAATTCAAAAAGTCACATCATTTTTAAATGGAATGTTAAATAAAACTACTTATACATTTTTAATATCACAATTTAAAATATTCGAGAAATAGACTAGACGAAATAGACACGTTTCGTCCGCAGTGATAGAGAACTGCATCAAGAATTCCGTTCTTTAGCTGCAGTTCATCAAGCTGTTCTTAACATCTAATATGAGAACAGTAGATGATCTATCATTTGCTGAATGGTACGTTAATTATATATTTTATTAAAATAATTCTCTTTTTAATATTACATCATCTAATTATAATCATTTCTCGAAATATTAGATTACTTTCCGTTGGACGAATGCGATAATAGCGCTCCGAATGACAAACATCGCGAACGAAGTAGATCTCCGTTCCCGACGACCACATTGATGAAGAAACGCAAGTAGAATGTAATAATTCGAGTACTAGCCGGCCAACTACGTCGCAAGATAATTATGAAGAAGATGATACCCAGGTTATATGTATATCACAAGAGCAATTACAATCGTTAGTAAATTAAACATTAAACATGTACAATTTCTCCAATGAATTAAAAATATACATTAAAATGTCTTGACTTACACTCAATGGCCAGAAATGATTGTATTACATTAGCAATTGATGTATTTTTAACAATAAATAGATAATTGATAATTATTTTATAACATGTGTCAATAGTGCATTATTTTAAAGTGATCTACCTCACCAAATAGATATGAATTTTAATAATGTTGAAGCTGAACTGTCATAATGATAATAATGTTACTTTTCCATAAATACTTCAAATATCAATGCCATTAAACCATCAACGTTCATCTGGTAAAAAATATAAAAAAGAAAAATATAAGAGATACATAATTATTTTTATAGGGCTCAAAGAAACAGTTATAAATTCTTACATCAGTAAGAAATATTAATTGTAATAATATTGAAAGTGAATCAGTCATAATGATAATGGAGGTACACTTTTCTTCGATATATACTTCAAAAATCAATACCATAAAAGCCTCAACGTTCATCAGGTATAAAAGATAAAGAAAGAAAATAATTATTAACAAAAAAAAATAATCAAATTCAAAAAGTCACATCATTTTTAAATGGAATGGTAAATAAAACTACTTATACATTTTTAATATCACAATTTAAAATATTCGAGAAATAGACTAGACGAAATAGACACGTTTCGTCCGCAGTGATAGAGAACTGCATCAAGAATTCCGTTCTTTAGCTGCAGTTCATCAAGCTGTTCTTAACATCTAATATGAGAACAGTAGATGATCTATCATTTGCTGAATGGTACGTTAATTATATATTTTATTAAAATAATTCTCTTTTTAATATTACATCATCTAATTATAATCATTTCTCGAAATATTAGATTACTTTCCGTTGGACGAATGCGATAATAGCGCTCCGAATGACAAACATCGCGAACGAAGTAGATCTCCGTTCCCGACGACCACATTGATGAAGAAACGCAAGTAGAATGTAATAATTCGAGTACTAGCCGGCCAACTACGTCGCAAGATAATTATGAAGAAGATGATACCCAGGTTATATGTATATCACAAGAGCAATTACAATCGTTAGTAAATTAAACATTAAACATGTACAATTTCTCCAATGAATTAAAAATATACATTAAAATGTCTTGACTTACACTCAATGGCCAGAAATGATTGTATTACATTAGCAATTGATGTATTTTTAACAATAAATAGATAATTGATAATTATTTTATAACATGTGTCAATAGTGCATTATTTTAAAGTGATCTACCTCACCAAATAGATATGAATTTTAATAATGTTGAAGCTGAACTATCATAATGATAATAATGTTACTTTTCCATAAATAGGTACTTCAAATATCAATGCCATTAAACCATCAACGTTCATCTGGTAAAAAATATAAAAAAGAAAAATATAAGAGATACATAATTATTTTTATAGGGCTCAAAGAAACAGTTATAAATTCTTACATCAGTAAGAAATATTAATTGTAATAATATTGAAAGTGAATCAGTCATAATGATAATGGAGGTACACTTTTCTTCGATATATACTTCAAAAATCAATACCATAAAAGCCTCAACGTTCATCAGGTATAAAATATAAAGAAAGAAAATAATTATTAACAAAAAAAAATAATCAAATTCAAAAAGTCACATCATTTTTAAATGGAATGGTAAATAAAACTACTTATACATTTTTAATATCACAATTTAAAATACTCGAGAAATAGACTACAAGTCGACGATTTGCGTCGATAATAAGATACTTTCATTATCTTCAATGAAATTAGGTCCAAAGTCTCACTGACATATGAATACCATATTTAACCAAATAAGTATAGTAGAAATATTAATTGTAATAATATTGAAAGTGAATCAGTCATAATGATAATGAAGGTACACTTTTCTTCGATATATACTTCAAAAATCAATACCATAAAAGCCTCAACGTTCATCAGGTATAAAAGATAAAGAAAGAAAATAATTATTAACAAAAAAAAATAATCAAATTCAAAAAGTCACATCATTTTTAAATGGAATGTTAAATAAAACTACTTATACATTTTTAATATCACAATTTAAAATATTCGAGAAATAGACTAGACGAAATAGACACGTTTCGTCCGCAGTGATAGAGAACTGCATCAAGAATTCCGTTCTTTAGCTGCAGTTCATCAAGCTGTTCTTAACATCTAATATGAGAACAGTAGATGATCTATCATTTGCTGAATGGTACGTTAATTATATATTTTATTAAAATAATTCTCTTTTTAATATTACATCATCTAATTATAATCATTTCTCGAAATATTAGATTACTTTCCGTTGGACGAATGCGATAATAGCGCTCCGAATGACAAACATCGCGAACGAAGTAGATCTCCGTTCCCGACGACCACATTGATGAAGAAACGCAAGTAGAATGTAATAATTCGAGTACTAGCCGGCCAACTACGTCGCAAGATAATTATGAAGAAGATGATACCCAGGTTATATGTATATCACAAGAGCAATTACAATCGTTAGTAAATTAAACATTAAACATGTACAATTTCTCCAATGAATTAAAAATATACATTAAAATGTCTTGACTTACACTCAATGGCCAGAAATGATTGTATTACATTAGCAATTGATGTATTTTTAACAATAAATAGATAATTGATAATTATTTTATAACATGTGTCAATAGTGCATTATTTTAAAGTGATCTACCTCACCAAATAGATATGAATTTTAATAATGTTGAAGCTGAACTGTCATAATGATAATAATGTTACTTTTCCATAAATAGGTACTTCAAATATCAATGCCATTAAACCATCAACGTTCATCTGGTAAAAAATATAAAAAAGAAAAATATAAGAGATACATAATTATTTTTATAGGGCTCAAAGAAACAGTTATAAATTCTTACATCAGTAAGAAATATTAATTGTAATAATATTGAAAGTGAATCAGTCATAATGATAATGGAGGTACACTTTTCTTCGATATATACTTCAAAAATCAATACCATAAAAGCCTCAACGTTCATCAGGTATAAAAGATAAAGAAAGAAAATAATTATTAACAAAAAAAAAAAATCAAATTCAAAAAGTCACATCATTTTTAAATGGAATGGTAAATAAAACTACTTATACATTTTTAATATCACAATTTAAAATATTCGAGAAATAGACTAGACGAAATAGACACGTTTCGTCCGCAGCGATAGAGAACTGCATCAAGAATTCCGTTCTTTAGCTGCAGTTCATCAAGCTGTTCTTAACATCTAATATGAGAACAGTAGATGATCTATCATTTGCTGAATGGTACGTTAATTATATATTTTATTAAAATAATTCTCTTTTTAATATTACATCATCTAATTATAATCATTTCTCGAAATATTAGGTTACTTTCCGTTGGACGAATGCGATAATAGCGCTCCGAATGACAAACATCGCGAACGAAGTAGATCTCCGTTCCCGACGAACACATTGATGAAGAAACGCAAGTAGAATGTAATAATTCGAGTACTAGCCGGCCAACTACGTCGCAAGATAATTATGAAGAAGATGATACCCAGGTTATATGTATATCACAAGAGCAATTACAATCGTTAGTAAATTAAACATTAAACATGTACAATTTCTCCAATGAATTAAAAATATACATTAAAATGTCTTGACTTACACTCAATGGCCAGAAATGATTGTATTACATTAGCAATTGATGTATTTTTAACAATAAATAGATAATTGATAATTATTTTATAACATGTGTCAATAGTGCATTATTTTAAAGTGATCTACCTCACCAAATAGATATGAATTTTAATAATGTTGAAGCTGAACTGTCATAATGATAATAATGTTACTTTTCCATAAATAGGGGGAGTCCGGGAGAGTTTACCAGGGGGGAGACAGTAGCCACTGCTCATAGAATCTTTGTGACACTATGTATTGCGACGTTGTCTGACTTCTGAAATGCCACACACTCCCCCCGTCCCTCTCACGAGATGCCATTATGTTCGGCAGTTAGGTTTAGAAGTGCGAAGTGATAACGTGTTTTCACGTGTGGTAAGTGATTTTTTTCAATTTTAGACATTTAATTGGTGTTGTTTTGTATAAATAGATTTAAGCAAGTTACCTATATAAATGGCAAGTGTAGTTATCCTTGTAACACGTACAGTATATAGCTTTTATGGACGTGGGACTGTTTTTTATAAAAATTCAATAACACACAAACTGACGTGGGGTGGGAGACATTAGTCACACATGGGAAGGAGACTTTACCCAGGGTAATCTCTCCCGCAATTTCCTTTTATAATGATTTCTGTTTTACTGATAAATAAACACCAAAATGCCTTTCAAATATAAAAATCAAAATTCAACAAGAAACAGGAGTAATTTAGATATATCAGTAATAAAAAATGCTTTAGATGACATCGATAAAGGAAAATCTATTATAGAGGTGCTGCTTTGGAATACGGAATTCATCGAAATACATTACGGAATTATCTAAGGCACAGGAACAAATTAACTAAAATAAATGAACAAGGAAGCCAGTTTAAAACATCTCAAATATTTACAATAGAAGAAGAAAAAGCACTTTTTAATTATCTTCTAACTTGTAGCAAAATGAATTATGGCTTGACCAGAAGGGAGGCTATGAAACTGGCATGTGAGTATGCAAAACTCAATTCCAAAAACGTTCCACAGTCTTGGACTTCAAATAACTGCGCTGGAAAAGATTGGTTCAGAGGCTTTATGCGAAGAAATCTTGAACTTAGTTTGAGAACCCCTGAAGCAACCAGTTTATCCAGATTAACAAGCTTTAACAGAAAAAACGTTACTGATTTTACCATACTTCAAAGTTACTCAAAGTTCCTAATTTAATCATTGTATTATGTAATAGTAAGTGCCTTATAAATATAACATTTTTTCATAAAATTACAGTTTTTTTATTTGGTATCATTATTTTACCCATTTTTTAAACCCGGGTAATGGCTCCCTACTTGGATGGTAATGTCTCCCACCCAGGCGGGAGACATTAACCAAATTCATTTTTGAGAAAATTCGTTAATAACTGACAAATTATTAAAGTTATATCAAATGTTCTTAAGAGAAAATATAGCTAAATAGTGCAGCTTAAGATACAATTCATAGAAAATAGCAATATGTAAGTACAAAAAAAAAAATTAGTCTTTTAGTGGAGGGCGGGTATACTCTTCCGGACTCCCCCTACTTCAAATATCAATGCCATTAAACCATCAACGTTCATCTGGTAAAAAATATAAAAAAGAAAAATATAAGAGATACATAATTATTTTTATAGGGCTCAAAGAAACAGTTATAAATTCTTACATCAGTAAGAAATATTAATTGTAATAATATTGAAAGTGAATCAGTCATAATGATAATGAAGGTACACTTTTCTTCGATATATACTTCAAAAATCAATACCATAAAAGCCTCAACGTTCATCAGGTATAAAATATAAAGAAAGAAAATAATTATTAACAAAAAAAAATAATCAAATTCAAAAAGTCACATCATTTTTAAATGGAATGGTAAATAAAACTACTTATACATTTTTAATATCACAATTTAAAATACTCGAGAAATAGACTACAAGTCGACGATTTGCGTCGATAATAAGATACTTTCATTATCTTCAATGAAATTAGGTCCAAAGTCTCACTGACATATGAATACCATATTTAACCAAATAAGTATAGTAGAAATATTAATTGTAATAATATTGAAAGTGAATCAGTCATAATGATAATGAAGGTTACACTTTTCTTCGATATATACTTCAAAAATCAATACCATAAAAGCCTCAACGTTCATCAGGTATAAAAGATAAAGAAAGAAAATAATTATTAACAAAAAAAAATAATCAAATTCAAAAAGTCACATCATTTTTAAATGGAATGGTAAATAAAACTACTTATACATTTTTAATATCACAATTTAAAATATTCGAGAAATAGACTAGACGAAATAGACACGTTTCGTCCGCAGTGATAGAGAACTGCATCAAGAATTCCGTTCTTTAGCTGCAGTTCATCAAGCTGTTCTTAACATCTAATATGAGAACAGTAGATGATCTATCATTTGCTGAATGGTACGTTAATTATATATTTTATTAAAATAATTCTCTTTTTAATATTACATCATCTAATTATAATCATTTCTCGAAATATTAGGTTACTTTCCGTTGGACGAATGCGATAATAGCGCTCCGAATGACAAACATCGCGAACGAAGTAGATCTCCGTTCCCGACGACCACATTGATGAACATAATTATTTTTATAGGGCTCAAAGAAACAGTTATTAATTCTTACATCAGTAAGAAATATTAATTGTAATAATATTGAAAGTGAATCAGTCATAATGATAATGAAGGTACACTTTTCTTCGATATATACTTCAAAAATCAATACCATAAAAGCCTCAACGTTCATCAGGTATAAAATATAAAGAAAGAAAATAATTATTAACAAAAAAAAATAATCAAATTCAAAAAGTCACATCATTTTTAAATGGAATGGTAAATAAAACTACTTATACATTTTTAATACCACAATTTAAAATACTCGAGAAATAGACTAGAGGTCGACGATTTGCGTCGATAATAAGATACTTTCATTATCTTCAATGAAATTAGGTCCAAAGTCTTACTGGCATATGAAATCCATATTTAACCAAATAAGTATCTTTTATAAGTGGTATATATGCATCGGTATGTAATTTATTGTAAATTGAAAACTAACCGCTTATTAATAATGTGTATTCACAGGTGGACGAACAGTGCACTATAGCAGTTCATTTTACCTTTTCCTTTGGTTGAAACATCAACATCGTCGATGAAACCAAACAGTCCAGACGCAACAGAATTGAAGGAAGCAGTGCTGATCATTGGACAAAAGATTTATCGAAATATTTACCACTAGAGAAAAAAATTACAGATTATTTCAATACTGCCAACCCTAAACGTCCTTGGCGTGACGGGACTGCAAAATCCTCCTTCACTACTAGACCCACGAATAACGAAAAACCTTCCCTTAGCTAGCACAACGTAGCAAATATGTCATTTATATAATATTTATATAACGTATATTTAAAATTAATTTCTATCAACTTTAGCAAAGAATAGCAAAAAAAAATGTTTAAGCAGAAAAATGTTGTAAAATTTATTATTAAAAATGACCCAAAATAAATAACTGTCATATTTAGGTGAAATTAATTTTCAAAATGTTTCAGCAACTTCACAGGACAAAGTATGGGTAAAGGGATTCTCGAAGAGAAAACAAAGAATGAGTAAATACTTCAGGAAATCGAATATAACGACGATGGTAGTGGAATAATATAACGGATGATATTTCGGAGTTATTTTTCTCTCGAAAGACCAATGAAGGAATGCCACTATTACGAAGATCCAAACAATTTTTTTTATAATTCTTCCGTTGATTGATTTTAGAGACAATGAAGTTTACCAATTACGCATATATTACAATTGTTTCCTCGCAATTCTTCTGTTGATTTTAAGATCAACATTACGTTAGGGGTTATTCTGTAAGGAATTTCTTTATAATAACGTATCTTAAAGGAGATGATAAAATGCGGAAAATGTACACATCTGCATCTGACTTGCATCCACTTGAAATATGTGAACTTTTTCAGATGTTCGAAGTCGATGCCGCAATGCTGCTTCTTTATTTAAGTTTAAAATAAACAGTCATAGTTTAAGGTAATCGCTAAAATATAGTTTCGAATAAAAGGGTTTTTACAGGCACAAGTTTGACAAAGAAGTTTAAAATAATTTTCAAAATGTTTCAGGAACTTCACAGAACACAGTATGTGTAAAGGGATTCCCGAAGAGAAAGCAAGGGAGCCTGTTACGTTTAAAATTCCAACATAGTGTATTTTTTTTTGTGATTTTAGTGTACAACTTAACGTAGATAAAATGTAATCTTCCATGAATAAATATTTCTTTCAAATGTAGCTTTTCTAACCTTTCACGGGTTACTATACAGGTACAAAATATTTGGCTGAATAATCTTTACAATAGGTGTTCATTATTGTATTCGGCGATAGAATGGAATAACATTGACGTAACATAGATTGATTCTCGATCAAAACATTTCAGGGAATTGAATATAACGACGGTGGTAGTGGAATAATTAACGGATGGTATTTTGGAGTTATTTATAATACGAAGATCTTAAAAATTGTTTCTTCCTAATTCTTCAATTGATTATGGAGTCAACGAATATACACACTATCTTAGGGACAATAAAGTTTACCAATTACGCATATATTAACAATTGTTTCCTCGCAATTCTTCTGTTGATTTTTAAGATCAACGAGTATTACAACATTATATTAGGGATAATTCTGTAAGGGATTTCTTTATAAAAGAAGATGCTACATATCTACATTACGGCTCGAATGCGGAAAATGTACACATCTGTCGGTAATGAAACTCTTGAGGCATCTGTATTTGTAATATCTTCAAAGGACTGACAATAACAACCAACGATGATTTAGGATTTATTCTAAATTCCATTCTATTTGAAGCGAAAATACAACTACATATACATAGATATAAACATTTGTTACTTCTGACTTGTGTTGTATTTGCGAGATTGCATTTGGGATTATGCTGTCTTGCCTTTTAAATATGTAGCAGTTCTATTATGTGCTAGATTTTATGAACTGTGACTCACACTTATGCGCGAATGCAAAAAATTCACCCATCTGTAAAAAGTGAGGGTTCAAAGCAATCTATACTTTCGCCGCGCAAGATAGAATAATTTCAGGTGAATATAATGCCAACTGCATTTTCATATTTGTAGCGCAGATTATCCTCTTCAGGACAATATAACAATATTCTCTTTTTTTATTAATCTATAGCGCAGACACCAATTTCCAAGTATTCTTGTGCTAACTGTTAATTTGCAGCATAGATGATAATTTCAGATTACTGTATTACTTATTTGCCGTTTGGTAAATCGTATCGCAGAAAACAACTTCAAAGTCATACTTGATAATGTAATTATTAATCTTTAATAATGTATAGAGAAATATTTCACCATAAATATCAGCAATTGGGTTCACTAATATTTTTTGGCGGGGTCGAAATTACTGCATTACAAAGAAATATACCAACGAGAAGAATAGTTGGGGTATTTTATAGCGTAGCGAATAAATGTTTCCTCATATAGTAACACGTGGTTTGGTTACTAATTTAAATAAGCCTCTACTTGTATATGATGGAAGCGTGATTCGAGAGTAGTGCTTTATTTTAAATATATTAATCAATGGCCAAGTGGGGACGAAATATAATAAAATGACGGGATTCATTAACACTTCTTGAAACGTTTATGTTACAGTACAAATCGAATAAAGTACTTATTATAAAATTTAGTACAATTTTTTGTGTATAATTTAAAATTCAATAAAAAAATATGAAAAGTATGAAAGATCATATTTTAATTTTGTTAGGAAAAAAAATCCAGAAATAAGTTTAAAATTTTAGGCGTCACACCGCAATACTGCCTTAATGAACATAGGAACTTGCAGCTTGATAAGATCTCATTCATTTTCAAAAACGGGTATTTTTCAGTATACCTAATATACCTGTTCGCCAATAGTTAAATAACGCATTTCCTGAACGATGGATCGGTAGAAAAAAATGGTTAGCAACTTTAACGCCACTCTTTTTTTATAGGAGCATGTAAATGATATTGCTAATATATATTGCTATAATATAGTTTACAAGATCTTTTACTTTGACTGATAAGGACGGACGGACGACAAAGTGTTATTGATTAATTATTATTGGAGAAACAGAACGACGTTATTAGTTTTTGATTCGGCGGAAGTATTTTTTTCGAATTTACAGTTATATTTTTTATTGCAGTATTTTATTTTATAAAAAAAGAAACTTGTCTAACATGTTTTTATTTTTTACGATAGTAAATAAATACCAATCCAATGATTTTTGATTTCTATCAATTTTAGAGAATTGCAAAAAAAAATTTTAATCAGAAAAATGTAGTAATTTATTTTAAAAATGACCCAAAATAAATAACTGACATACATAGATGAAATTAATTTTCAAAATGTGAGAGTTTAAAGCAATCTATACTTTCGCCGCACAATATAGAATACAGAAATATCTATAGCGCAGACACCAATTTCCAAGTATTCTTGTACTGTCTTTTAATAATTTGCAGCATAGATGATAATTTCAGATTACTGTATTACTTATTTGCCGTTTGGTAAATCGTATCGGAAGAAAACAATTTCAAAGCCATATATTGATAATGTAATTATTAATCTTTAACAATATATAGAGAAATATTTCACCCTTCATGATTTCACCATAAATATCAGCAATTGGGTTTACTAATATTTTTTGGCGGGGTCGAAATTATTGCATTACAAAGAAATATAGGTACCAACAAGAAGAATAGTTGGTATTTTGTAGTGTAGCGAATAAATATTTCTTCATAGTAACAGACACGTGGTTTGGTTACTAACCTAAATAAGCCTCTACTTATATATGATGGAAGCTTAATTAAAGAGTAATACTTTATTTAAAATATATTAATCATCAATGGCCACGTGGGGACGAAATATAATAAAATAAATTAATGATGGGATTCATTAATACTTTTTGAAACGTGTATGTTACAGTACGAATCGAATAATGTACTTATTGTAAAACTTACATTTTTTTTTTATAATTTAAAATGCGAATAAAAAAGATCATATTTTATTTTATAACGAAAAAACAATTCAGAAATAAGTTTAAAATATTAGGCGTATTTTTTTCTTCACTGTTTTGTTGTCGGCAGGCTTGGTTCTAGTCCGACAGCTCAGTAGTATTTATTAATGTGTTGTGTATGTGTGTTTTGTGTACGTTTGATTTTTAAGACAGGGACACAAGAAGGATGGGGATTTTGCTGATGGGCCGATCATCGCAGAATTAGACTAACTAGGGGGCCAGGAATTACGGAAGTTTAGGAGATGGGGACACTTGGGGTCAATACTGCCTTAATAGACATAGAAACTTGCAGCTTGATGAAGATATTCATTTTCAAACGAGTATTTTTCAGTACGTACCTGTTCGCCAATAGTTAAAAAAGGCATTTCCTGGACGATGGATCGGTAGAAAAAAAAACAATGATTAGCAATGTCATCAACTTTAACGCCACTAATTTTTTTATAGGAGCATGTAAAAATATTGTTAATGATACAATCTTTACAGTGCCGGCCTTTGCGATTCTGGCGCCCCAAGCGAGATTTTTTTTGACCCCCCCCCCCCCCCCCCCCCAAATAGCGAACGACAAAAAAAAGTCTGACGGACAAAAAAAATCAGTGATAATTTGAAGAAAAAAATATTTATTAAAATTAATGATTAAAAAATGTAGAGTTGAGTAATCAATGTTGCCATTACACACTTTTAATTGCTGAAGAAGAACATTATTGGATTTCAAACTTATTTAAAGAAGCTATTGTGGTCTTCCACCGCCCCTCTCGACCTGGCGCCCCGAACGATCGCCCCCCCCCCCCCACCCTAAAGCCGTCACTGTGCATGTCGATAGTGCAGTTTTTATTTGACACTTACTATTATTCCAGTGTGTTCAGAAACGTCACACACAAAGATTGTAAATTTCGTAAACTATTTTTGATATTAAGCATTTTTTTATTTAATTATTTTGCAGAAAAAATCAAAATTATTATTAAAAAAATATGTAAGGCTTAAATTTGGCGCCCTAGAACAGAACATAGAAAATAAGTTTATAACAATTGGCGCCCCCATGAAATTGGCGCCCCAGGCAGTCGCCTGGGTCGCCTGGCCGTTCGGCCGGCTCTGAATCTTTATTATACATACATACAGTGCCGGATTTACCAATAAGCAAAAGAAGCAACTGCTTAGGACACCCGACCTTAGGGGGTACCATAAAAGGGCATCAGCGTAAAATAGCATTTAATTGGGAGAAATGTTAATGAAAGTTTTGGCGATGACTAAAAAAAAAGGTCTTCAGAATTTTGACAACTAAAAAAAAGGTCTTCAGAATTTTGACAACTAAAAAAAAGGTCTTCAGAATTTTGACAACTAAAAAAAAGGTCTTCAGAATTTTGACAACTAAAAAAAAGGTCTTCAGAATTTTGACAACTAAAAAAAAGGTCTTCAGAATTTTGACAACTAAAAAAAAGGTCTTCAGAATTTTGACAACTAAAAAAAAGGTCTTCAGAATTTTGACAACTAAAAAAAAGGTCTTCAGAATTTTGACAACTAAAAAAAAGGTCTTCAGAATTTTGACGACTACAAAAAAAGTCTTCAGAATTTTGACGACTATAAAAAAAAGGTCGACAAAATTACAAAAGGGGGGCCCTTACATGATTAGTGCTTAGGGCATTATAGGGTAAATCCGGCACTGCATACATATATAGCAAAAAGATAATTGAGACATTTATTTAATCTCACATTTATTTATTGATTTTTATTTTGTCACGAACTTTAAACTTTTAAAATAATACTTAACATAATAAAATGTAACTTTTAAAATGTATCAGTTCAAAAAATTCTGGTTAATTTTATCCCTCCCAAAAAAAAAATTTAAAATGTTATGTCCGGTATCATAAAGGGGCTAGCAAATTTGCTAGCTAGCAAGCACTCTTAAATGAGATATAAAACTTATTTGACAAGTTTCGCGCACGCGTTGTAAGTAAACATTAACGGTATTAAAACAGTGGTGATATTATGAACAAATTTTTGTACGGTCAGAGTCGCCAACTGTGTTACAATACGTCGAAGTTTCACTGCTCTAAATTCCATAGCAAATCCATAGATACTACCACAAAATTAAAACCTCATTTGAGATATCAATTTATGATACTGGACATTATTATATTATAATACAAATAAATTATGTGAATTATTACTTCTTGATACCGTAAACCGGGGTTACTTTGATTCACGGGGTGACATTGATAACAACTTCTACTCGTCGTGCATATACGTTTTTAGAAAAAACGGAAAGCATCTTTGGAATTTTTTTTTGACGGTTGACAGCACTGATAGTTACGTCACTATCGACCTGTTGATCAATGTGAATGCGCCGATATTTTTTGAGAAAAAAAAATAAAAAGTATGTAAACGATATTTTAATGAATTTTCAAGGTTGCAAAACTTTACTGATAACGTGTTTATTTATAAGAATCATAAAAATGTTAGCACATCATGTCAGTAGGTCTGTACCGAACATTGCTATAAAAAATTACAAAATTCTAACCTCAAAAATTACAACGTGGCTAAGGAAAAATGTGCATGGGGTGTCTTTGATCAACTATAGGGTTTACTTTGATCATGCAGTTAAAGTTATCTAGAGGTCGCTGCGCCCCCGACAAAAACTGAAAATAGCACCCCCTCCCCTGGTGTAACTAAAGAACATATTTTTTGTTGTCATCAAGTTTTTTGTGATATTGATATGATATTTATAAGCTCCGTTTATCCTTAACAAATATGTAGTAAAGTTTTGTTACTTCATTGGTGCTAGATTGACTGAACTATAACATATTCTTTCAAAAAATGCCTCCTATTTATAAGAGAAGTAACCCAAAATCATAAAAATGCGTGTAACTTTTGTTCCTGTTGACCATTTTTTTAAAATCTTCCGATTTCTGAATTAAAAACATAGGGTATCAAAGTAACCCCACTCTGAGTTTAAACTTTGATCACGTATGTACTTTTTATTTTTTTTTTACGAAAACTATTGGGCCTAATTTTTTTAAATGGCATATCGATAGTATGAAAAAACCGATAATTCAGTTTTTTTGCATATTTTTACTCACCATACTTTAGATTTTACAGCTCTTTAAATTTCAAAAATGATCAAAGTAACCCCGGTTAACGGTATATAAAATAATATACGATTAAAAAATTATATAATTTCAATGAAGTAATTTTAATATTACATGTAATTTATAATCGTAGAATGTATATAATTTTTTTTTCTTTAAATCTTTCAGAATAATAATTCATATCGGTATTTTGACATCGAATCAAAACGTTTAATAATAAGAATAAATAAAAATTATAAGGACGATACTCGTATTTCGAATCATTCTTGTATTGTGAACAATAGTATGGGTACATCTAATTTAGAAAAAAGTTTTAAAAATTAAATAGATTAACACTAGAAAGACGGGAAAATCTACCTACCTACAAAGACTACAAGGCTACCGGTCAAATGACTACAAATTTACTAAATATCTTTTTTTATGAGTAATTAATAAATGTCAAGTACACAAATAAAAGTAGATGTAATGTATGTTTAATTTTAATATTTATACACAATTTTTACATGTTACAAGAACCGCAAAGCGTTTTTTTACAAGTATAAGTATCGCATACTTTATTACTTTTATTTTTACATTTCTGAATAAGACATTCTCGCCTTCTTCGAATTTCCTGGGCTTTTTTCACAAATTACTCACAATAATATCGATACACAGTTACAGGTTTATTTGACTGACAATAGATGTGAATTATTTTGATACATAGTTTCATTTAACTACTAGTATTAATAAAAGTCACAAAGTCTCATTACGGTAAGTCAAACAGTTTTTGAATTATTCAATATTATATTTGAAATTACCGTCAAATGACTGCTCCCGTCTTTCTAGTGTTAAAATGATCTGTAAATTAATGTTATAAAAGTTATAAATAATAAACGACAATGTAATGTTATATTAAAAGTTCTGTAGGAATATAAGAATTTCGCGATTAATAAAATGAGGCATGTATAATTAATATAAATAACGTTTTTTCTATTCTTTTTGTTCCAGACGGAGTTGAGAAGGAATGGACCAAAGAACAGCCATTTTCAATCCTAGTTCTGGATTCTGCAGACAAGGCAGTTCTTCGAATAGCCAGTAAATTAGAAAATTTTAAAGATCAAGTTTTTCTCATATTATAAGTTTTGATGAAGACCGCGAGATAATGATCGAAACGTAAAGTATTATTTAAGAATAGATCTTGGGTAGATTTAAAAATAATCTTTAAAACAACTTGAGGAGTGCGTTTTATATATAAGAACAATTCTGAAAAGAAAACATATACCTAGATGTCCAAGTAAAAATTTGGGTAAAACATTTGTGATACAATCCCATTGTTGCGGTTTTTAATTTTTGAGTGTAAATTAATATTTGACCTGTGTTCAAAAATCGATAACACGTATTAATACTGAACTAATTTTAAGATACTAAATTAAAGAAAAACTTATGTTAAGCATAATATTTCAAATACAAAAACCAAAATAATTATTATATAAATAATGAAAATATAACATTCCTCGAGCCAACTCTGCCGACGGTTCCTCTCGTCGCTGGAGAACTCCCTGGGCACAGGTGGTAGACTAGATGTCGATTCTTTTAAATAAAAGAGTTTTTTGATAAACTCAATAACTACTGATCCGTTTTGGATGCGATTTTCATCAAGGTTTTTTAAGGGAACCACGAGAAGCCGGTGTATGTCCTGAAAAAATATAAATACATAAAAGTTTAATTACATTAATTACATCTTCAGCATCTGCCTAGATTTCCTGAAAATCCGCCTAGTTATAAATTATGAAGTAAAATTTATAATTAAATTAGGTTACTATAAATTAGTTGTATTTATTGTTTGTCATAAACTGAATAGAATTTTTGTAATGCTTCTGAGATCAAGCAATTAAAAAATTTCATTTGGACGTCTAAAATTTTGATATGTAGTTGATTCTTATGTGTTTACGCAGAAAAAAAATTGCTATTTTCTAATACACATAGCAAAGTTTGTCTGCGTTAACATATAAGAATCAACTACATATCAAAAATTTTCTAATACACGTTTGCACGAATTTCTGGAAATGTATCTCTGAAAATAAATCATCTATCCAACATTTCAATAATGATCACAGGGATCACAGTATATATCTGCAAATCAGTACCTGAGATTTTCAAACAACTTGCTTAAATTTATTAATTATACTTTTAATAATTTAATTTTGGCCTAAGCTCTATAGAGAAGCTATAGAGATTAATAAAAAACCCAATAATTATAATAGAGACATCGGCTTACATCTGCCCGGCGCGCGGCGCTTGGAAACCGGTACTGTCGCCGAGCAACACTTAATTAATTACTTATTAAAGCAAATGTCAACGTTTTTTACAACAGCTATACTATAAATATATGACCTGAAGAAGACCACGAGAAGATAGTCGAAACGTCGAACAATGAACAAGTGCGACGCGGGACAAACCCAAAAAATGAAACAATTATAAAATATTTTAAGAGTTTAAATTTGCCAATATTCCAAATATTACTTGAGTTAAAATAACTTGAAGTTAGATAATAGGTAGATAATAGACTCGCATCACAGGTAGTGACCTGACAGTATCAATATCTAATATAAAAGCACAAGAAGAAATAAAATAGGCAAGAAAACTCAAAAAAGCATATCATAAAAGATCAAAGGATAAAACTGCATCTATGTATGGATCAGCGATTAAAAGTAATGGTAATATAAAAAACATTTTTTTATTATAAGACGCTGACGCGGTATAATTTATTTATTGAAGAATAAAGATATAATTTTTATACAATATTACTAAAAAAATATCAGTTCGAAATTTTTCTCAATACGTGCATAGTATTTTACAATTTCAATCAAACTCTAAATTTTTCTGCTTATGCAAACGTCAAAATGACATTTAATATAGTAAATAGACGATTTTTCAAATCAAATTGAGATAAATCTTGTTAAGAGAATATTTAACAGCTAATGTTATGTTGTGGCGACCTATATTATAGAAAATTGAATGCTCCACACAAAAAAATTGATTTTATAAAATTTTCACGTAACATATGTGTCGTTCTTGATATATCTTAAAAAAATAACTGTTGGGATGTGACCCCTTCCCCCTTACACACAATGTTCAAATGGAACCGTTGTTTCATTAATATCGGTTTAGTGGTTCAGAGTTTATCTTTACCAGAAACAGAGAACAATTTTTTTCTCAATTTAAAACAACGATCAAAGCTTCTCGTTGGGACATTTAATGTGTGTTACATATTAATGTGTTACATATTTTTATCAGAACCACCGCATATTTGAAAAAATGTATGGTTATAAGAGGGTAATCGAATAGTAAATATGTATTTGTTATTTTAGTGTAGCCTTCAAGGATATTTGAAGGTCAAAATCATTTTTTTAAATAGGAACCTATAGTTTTTATTTAAAAATCTTATTCTACGTGAACAAACACGATTTTTTTATTGATTTTTTTAACAACCTAAGATTTCAAAGATATCTAACAAAATAAATTCGAGAATATGGACTTTTACGATTTTTTTACTCAGAAACTATAAACTTAAGAAAAAAAAGTAAAAATTAAAAAAAATTATTTTGGTCTAATAAATCTTGGAAAATTGTTTTAAAAAATGTTCTATTTATTTTATTTCAGCAAAAAAATACGAAATGTATACAGGATGAGTCTTATCACGTGGAACAAACTTGAACAGTTAATTGAGAAAGATATTTCAAGAAAAAAATTCATATGAATATGTGTCCGGAAAATCTTCGTGAAGGAGTTACATACTCCCAAAGATTTTGCCTAAAATTAGTTTTTATTTAATATCTGGAGACCCCATTATATTACAGTTATGAAAATTGATATCTGGATTAGTATTCATACGTGTTATCGATTACCAGTATCAAACAATGAAAAATGTGACTTCACTTTTCAATCTATGATAGGGGGGCCCAAAATATTTTTGACAATGTTCGTTATAATTTTCAGTGAAAGTACTAATTAAAAGCTACATTCTGAATTTTTTTCAGATTTTTTGAATCGATAGTTTAGAAAATAGAGGGGGGGGGGGACGCTCTGACAGCGACATTAAAAAGCAAATATTTAGTGACTGAAGAGTTGAAATCAAAAAGTTATCTGAAATTTTTTATTGCATTTTAGGAGACCTATTAAATGACACCCCACTCAATGGGGTTAGTGGGGAAAAAAATGAGAGTTCACTTTTCAGTCTATAGAAGGGGGGTCCAAAATATTTTTGACAATGTTCGTTATAATTTTCAGTGAAAGTACTAATAAAAAGCTACATTCTGGAATTTTTTCAGATTTTTTAAATTGATAGTTTAGAAAATAGAGGGGGGGGGGCGCTTTTTTAACGACTTTGGAGAGCAAATACATCGTGATTAAAAGGTTAAAATCAAAAAGTTCTAATACATTTTTTGTTGCATTTTAGGAGACCTTTCTAACGACACCCCACTCAATGGTGTAGGTGAAAATTTTTTTTTGAAAACACTTTTCATTTTAAAAAAAAATTTATTTTCAAAAATCTTATTATTTCTGTTTTTGGGTCATCAATCTACGACCGTATACCAAATTTCATCTTATTATCTCAAAATTTTTGAAGACGGACGGACGGACATGGAGAAACTATAAGGATTCCTAGTTTTCTACGGAACCCTAAAAAATGATGTAGACCTTCAAATAACCTTTAAGGCCATTCTAAAATAAAAAATATTATTAATATTCGATTACCCCCTAACAACAATACATTTTTTGTTAATAATTTGTAGTATAGGTAAACATTGGATTTAATCTATAGTTAATTTATATTTATTTGGTATTACACGTGACACATAATACTTCAGAGGTAATAATACTTTCTATTTATATTCTATAATGATTGAAAATTCGTTATAAAGAGGTTGTTGACAAATGTATTCGTAATATAAAGGTATATTTTGCATTAGCTCTTACGGGAAGTTCTGAGGGATTTCGAAAAATTTGTTAAATCGAGGAAATCGTTATATTAAGGTTACACTGTAATATAAATAGTGAGCTATGCAAATTTAATAAAATTAAAACAAATTATTAAAATATTTAAAACAATAATTTCAGGTATTTATGCCTATTTCACAGTTTTTAAATGTTTCCAATAATAAATCCAATAATAATTATACATAGAGTATTCCATTTAAAAAATCTAATGGGTGCTATGGGTTCCATGGGACTTTCTTATACGTAATACTGACAGTGAACAGTGTACGTTATTCTTATTTTATTAAAATATATTTCTGACAAACTAATAAGAATAAAATAAATGAGACATAAACTATAGAAATATTATTTTATACATTATTTACCAAATATTTTTTTTGAACGTAATTACTAAACCGGAACTGGATGTTTAGTCAATTTTTTTCGGATTATTGTTGAAATAAGAATAAAATATTCTGACCATAGATTCTGACTAAAAAAGTTGATTATGTTATTGTCAATAATTAATTCCTCATACATTTTTTTCCAACATTTATTATTTAGCCAGAAAGATTTTTTGTAGATAACTATTTAGAATCACTCATTACTGTTCACTCTCAGAATTACGTATAAGAAAGTCCCATGGTACGCAAACTGTTCAATCTCTTTAATACGAATAAGAAAGTCATATGAAACTCATGGCAGATTTTTTTCTTCTCTGTTGGCCAGCCATACACGTAGCGGTATACCGGAGAGGTTTACCTGTACAGTTGACCTGCGCAGATAAACCGGAGCGTGAGTGGTACCTCTATCGATGAACCTGTACAGGCAACCAGACCTACTTGCGCGGTTGAACATAATATAGCTCCCATACACGTACAGGTATACCGGAGAGGTATACCTGTACAGTTGACCTGCGCAGGTAAACCGGAGCGTGAGTGGTACCTCTATCGATGAAATTCAGACCTGAACAGGCCAGCCAGGAAGAATTGTTTTTCAATTCTTCCTGGCTGGCCTGTTCAGACCAAGTGATCATTGCTAACATTGGAGCAAGAAGACCGGTTAATTGAGCAAAGTATCAGTATTTTTCCGTGATGAATAATGACGATGTCAAAAAAACAATTGAATGTCGAATTTAATATATTGAAATACAACTTTTTTGGAATGGAATTATCATTGGATTTTATAGCTGAGAATTTTATCATTGTATATAACAAGTATAAAATTAATAGAAAATATCGAGAAATAATGTGCTATGCAGATTTAATAAAATACAAACAAGTGATACAAAATTTTAAAACAATAGTTTCAGGTTTTTATGTTTTTTGTTGGCAAATTTTTAATATTTTTTAATTTAATTGATAAAGAAAAAAAAATATTTATTATAATTAATTATATTATTTAAAAAAAACGTTAAAAATCTGCGAAATAAGGCACAACTACCTGAAATTATGGTTTTAAATTTTTTTATCATTTGTTTATATTTTAAATTTTATTAAATCTGCATAGCACACAGTTTTTCGATATTTTCTATTAATTTTACACTTGTTTATAACATGTTTTCTATTAACTTTACCATCATGTATGTATTACAATTTTATAAAGATAATATTCTCAGCTATAAAATACAATGATACAGTATACAGGGTATTTCATTTAAATAGTTGTATTTCAATAAATCTATTAAATTCGACATTAAATTATTTTATGACACCGTCATTACTCATTACGAAAAAAGAAATACAGGTTAACCTGTTCAGGTTTGCCTGTACAGGTAAACCTGTACAGGCAAACCGCAACGTGTATGGCTGGCCTTATGCACCATTTGAAATGTAATATATTTTTTTGTTCAAAAATTTGTTTTTCCGAAAAAATCAATAACACATTATAGTGTGTAGTTAGCCGTAAAAAATGTAAAACCTCGGAACCCGTCTATAGTGAATGGATTTTCATGGGAATTTTTTCATTGAGTTTCTTTTCTAATCGTAAGGACTTTAATCTTTTAAATTCAAAAAATATTGCTAGTGATATACTCGTCTTTATAGTGAATGGATTTTCATGGGACATTAAATATATTTTTATTAAAAATATTTAAGTTCATACGATTAGAAATTCAATAAAAAAAATCCCATGAAAATCCATTCACTATACGAGTATAGAGGTTTTACAGTTTCCACGACTAACTGCATAGGATTATTTAAAAAAATTCCCATTTTCAAGGGGATGTTTTTGCAAGACTGGGTAGAGTTAACAAGTCAATAGGGATGTGGACACTAGTTGTAATTTCATGTAAATTTATGTTTAAACGATCAATAATAATATTTGAATACCTATAATATATTTTTTAAGCATCATTTATTATAATAAATTAACTAAAATGAATTTAAAGTGTTATAAATAATGTCTATTATCACGTGACTGCGATCACCAATCAGGGCGCATTACGTCATAAACCACTGTCAAACAAAACATGCATTCATTTGGCATGCATGTCAGTTTGTAAGTCAGTTTATTTCACAAATAAATAATTGTATTTAATATAATGGAGATAGGATTCACCAAAACTGATAGTTCTAGCTTGCCAAGGGTAGATTCTTTGATGGTGGCAAATTTTTTTGCGAGAAACAAGGATTTTTGTTCAGCGGAAATTATAACTGTGAAATTATCTTTGTATAGTTTTATATGACATAATATCATATTGTAGTGTATTCGACATCATTTTCCATGTCTTTTTGAATCTAAAATGAGATTTCTAATTGGTATTTGGTTATTTAAGTGATGTTAATAAACTTTAAATATAAATGAACTATGAATATCAATAAACATGACTTATCAACATAACCTAAAAGATAACTGTCACCATCTGATTTATAATAATGAACCGTAAATTAAATTCACTACTAATATTATAATTTGCAGTTAGTTATTATGAAAGAACTTACATCGAAGTGATCTTCACAAAAATAACATGTACTTGATGTCTTCTAGCAAGAGTTAACCACTTTTTCCTTATATTTTTCTTCTTTGGAACGTGAATGAATAGTTTTTTTGGTGTGTTAATTGATGTGGATTTGCACATGGGCACTGCACAATATTTATAAAATGTTGTATTCATATTTGAATGTTTTTTTTTTATGATAATTTCAATTTTAAAGCAAGTTCAATACACTTTAGCACACCGGCGCGTATTGTTTTGCAGTCCGTGACGTCAGTCGAAGTCACGTGACAGACTAAAGTGATTTGGCGGGATATTTAAAAATTATTTTAATTTATCGATTTTTCTTTCAAAATTAAACTTTTTTATTTTTTTATATATTTTTTGTGTTAATCAATGGTCTATCTATAATATAAAAGCAGATTCGAAAATTAGTCCACATCCCTATTCTTTTGGTACATAATACTATTATGGGTTGAAATTTTAGATTTTTATCTGGTCCCCCACCAGAATTATTGAGCTTTGAAAAGTGCTATTTTTTCAAATTTTCAAACATTGAGAATTTTTTGAAAAAAGCAGTGTCAGTCTTAGAGTTCAACTTTGATGTGTGAACATAACTCGTTCCCACTTTTTTGTAAAAAAAAATTTTACTTGTAAACTTTACCCCTTCTTGCAATAACATCCCCTTGAAAATGGGATTTTAAACAAAAATAGAACTACGAGTTCAAGCTAAAATGTAACCCTTTAAGACAACATTTCGAAGAAAATGTCTATATTATCTTGTAGCTAATTCTTTTTTGAATAATTTGGTTTTAGTTTCATGTCGATAAGATTAACAGATGTTGAGATATTACAGTTTCCGCAAACCCTTGAAAGTGCAAAAAATGCTACGCCCTGTAGAACAAATATGGCCGTTACGCGAAAACAAAAAACAATAAAATTAAAATTATGATCATTTTGAACTACCAACATGTTAGGGTAATTGCACACAAAATTTCAATTTTTTTAAGAATGGTCAAGTAACCAGTGCTGGACGGATATAGAATGAGCCATAACTAATTAAATAATCACTAGCAATATTTTTTTAATTTAAAAGATTAAAGTCCTTACGATTAGAAACTCAATGAAAAAAAGTTCCATGAAAATCCATTCACTATAGACGGGTTCCGAGGTAAAAAGCTAGCTGCACACGACTATTAATTATAGATAATAATAATACTTAAAATTTTTAACATGACCATTTTTATCTAATTCGTACTGTTTCGATGTAATTCGAAAATTAAAAATCGATCTCAGTAAATATCCGATTCCGGTTGAAAGATCGTTTCCAAAAGTAGGAGGTTTTCTTCCCAGTTAAAAATTAATCTATATCTATAAAAGAGTTTGTCCTTAACCACTCACTCACTCACTCACTCATATATCAACGCACAGCCCAAACCCCTGGACCTAGAAACGTGAAATTTCGTAGGTGTCTTCCTTTTATGATGTAAGCACCCACTAAGAAACGATTTCTTGAAATTCAACCCTAACGGGGTTAAAACAGGGTGTCAAAGTTTATATAATTTTTTTTTGTGTTCGCATTAAATAGAAACTTATCGAACATAGGTGCTCTACAATATAAATAATGAAACAATTATTTCAGCATTTCCCAAAATTTAACCCCTAAAGTGTTAGGGGGTAGAAAAATTTGTAAAATATTTTTTTTTATTCACCGAATGAATTAAAGTAAATTCGGACAAATTAATATTCAATTAAAAATTAAAGTTCGATATTCAAGTCCTAATAGCATAGGACGGGGACGAGGATGGATTTAGATATGTTTATCTGCATACTTGCTCTACTTATAAAGGTAAATTCGGGCAAAATAGTAATCTATTAAAATAAAAATTTCGTCACTAAAATTCAACCTCTAATTGCGAGGGTAGACAGGGGGTTAGTTTTTACAATTGTTAACTAAGATCCGAGATATTTACTTTTTTTAATAGGTAATTAATAAAAATCAATATAAAATCTAAGTGTATTATGTCATCCCCTATCATGTATGGAGGGTTCTAATTAGTTTCGAAGTTTACGCGAGCGAAGCCGCGGGATCCCGCTAGTTTAAGTATAAAATTTCACCCTTCTACGATTTGTCGTATTTGAATTACAGCGTTTACAAACAGACCGACACACAGACATCATGGCGAAAACAGTCAGAATAGATTCAGGGAAGGTCAAAATGGATAATTCTATCAAAATCCGAATTTCGAAAAAAAAAATTGGTTTTACAACACTTACATGTATATTTCATATGTGTACAGTGTACATGAGTATAAGAAAGTAAAAAACATTTGAATTTCAAAGTACGTTTTAAATATTTTTGTTTGGCATATTATATAACAAGTACTTCGAAAGAAAAGAGGGGTAGGGCCCACAGCCTTATTAACTCTGATAAGAGAGGGGGGGGGGGGGATTTCAAAAATCATCCATAAGTAATTAAACTCCATTTGAAGAAAAATATTAATTAGTTCGAAAAAAAAATAATCTAATAAAATTAATAGTATTCACTGGGACACTTTTTCAACGAAACATATAGTTTTGTTAAGAATTGTCATATTAATATGAAAATTCAGAGACATCATTAATGTCGTGCTGTTTCAAAGCTCAAAAAGTTACAGCTTTGTTTCTTCATTAACATAGGGTATGCAACCGTTACAGTGGTGAAAGTTGGAAAATGGCATTTTCAAGTATTGAAAAAAAAGTTTAAAAACTGGTTATTCCAAAATAAAACTAAAATTCACAATAATTATTATTTGTGTAACATACTTGCACCTTGAAGGTACTATTTGATCAATTTTAATAACCTTTTTTTCTATTAACTTTTTGGTATCACCCCCTAAGTTTAGGTCAACAAAAATATAGGAAGATATCAAGCAAATTTTTAAAAAAATCATAATTTATTAAAAACAATCATAATTAATATAAATTCAATAAAATCCAGTTATTTTAAATATTTTTTCTACCCTTAATTATTTCAACTCCATTATATTATGATTAATTCAAACGACATAGGTAAAGATATAATTGTGAAATTTACAAAATGGATAACTAATTTTGTATATAACGGTATCGTGTGTTAAAAAACACAAATATGTTATAAGGGTAGACATTAACCCTCAAATACTAAACCACCCCCAATAATAGGGTAAAAGATTGAATTCAAGTATTATTTTATAAAAAATCAATGAAAGTGGTTATTCAACGATATTTGTGTAAATTTTGTACACCAAAACTCACCCCTACAGATTTAACTACCCTTAATTGAAAAATAGAATTCATACAGAATTTTTTTTCTAATATAGTCTTGTCAATGAACCTTTTTACTTCGGAACTCTGAGAACAGCACTAATTTTAATGTTCGTTATATCAAAAATGATTGTTTTCATAATTAAGTTCAATTAATAATACTTTTTAATGTTGTTTAATAAATTAACGATGCTATTTTAACGTAAAAAATTATAAATTAATATACCTACATTCCTACATACATACATGTATATGTACATACACATGGGCGTAGCCAGAATTGTATTTAGGGGGGGGCAAATTTTTTTTTATGTAACATATTTTAGTTTAAAAAAATCAGGTCAAAATTAATTTCCGTGGATCTTTTGAGAGAAAATTTGTCAGACAAAAGTTTCATGGCTTTGAGGGGGCTATATATTGACAACATGTGTTGACCTTGAAAAGGTCACCATTATGGGTTTTTTTTAGGTTCTTTTTCAAATGTAAACCCATATTTTTTGTTACATATTCGTAATTAACTAGGGAAAATAAGTAACTTTTGTCTGAAATATTTTTTCTGAAAATGTCAATTTTGTATGATATGGAGCAAAACAAACAGTAATTTCTGGATTTTAAATATTTTTTTACTCGAAAACTACCAATTTATAAAAAAATATTACAAGAGAAAAGAAATGTTTAGATTTCGGCAAGGATTTTCAGAATTTTTTAAAGTAATTATTAATTAAAAAAAATTGTTTTTAAAGAAATTTTTCGAAATAAAAAAAAAACGAATTAAAAATAAGTAAAAATTCTCCGATAATTCTTGTTGAAAACTAAGCACTTTTTGCTTCTTGCGATTATTTAAAAAAACAATAGTTTTCGAGTAAAAAATTATTTAAAATCCAGAAATTACTGTTTGTTTTGCTCCATATCATACAAAATTGACATTTTCAGAAAAAAGTTACTTATTTTTTCTAGTTAATTACGAATCTGTAACAAAAATATGGGTTTACATTTGAAAAAGAAAAGTTGAACCTAAAAAACCCATAATAGTGACCTTTTCAAGGTCAACACATGTTGTCAATATTTAGCCCCCTCAAATCCATGAAACTTTTGTCTGACAAATTATCTCTGAAAATTCGTTATTTTGGAAATAATCCGCTGGAAAGTCTTTAAAAAAACACCCGGTATGGTCTTTATTAGATGTTTTTATTTTATTTTTAATTTTCCCTGAAATTTTAGTTTACATGTAAAAACAAAAGATTGTGATTAAAAAAAACTATGATATAAGATTTTCTGGATCCAAAATATAAAATTACGTTCAAAAATCCAATGGACATCATAGAAATCTAGAAATATCCCTGTTTAGACAATGTACTGATTTACTTATTACTTTTTGTCCACAAGCTAGGGGGGGGGCAAGCGCCCCCCCCTGCCCCCCCCCCCCTGCCCCACCCTGGCTACGCCCATGTACATACATATTTAGATTTTGATGAATATTGATGAAATTTTGCAAAATTAATCGAAATACTCTTATTTAAGGGTAGAAAATTTTAGAGCACATTACGTGCTTGCGCGCTTATAAAATAATAAACGTTTGCCGTTTTGCAAATAATTAATCAATTTTAACAAAAGAATATGCTGTGTTTTCACCCTCAAGGTTCTTTTTTTTTCATTAATACAATGTTATTACAGATTAAAAATTTCCCAAAAATTTTTGCATAACTTTTTGTGATATTTATTCAAAAAACACATCTTGAATACACATTTTTAGCAAAAATTTCAATAAAACAAAAAAAAAAAACTGAAAATTTCAGGAAAATTCCCGAAAAATCCTTATTTTGATAACGTATTCTTAATCAGTGACCCCTAAACCCCATGTAAAATTTTCTCGTTGAAAATCGGACATATATGAAATCGATAAATTATACAAAGTATAGATTTATTTTTGATTAGTATATGATATAACGAACATTAAAAAAAAACATCAAAATCGGTGCTAATATCGACTAATAGCAACATACGTATATGTATAGTTTAAATAAATGTATAATCAAAAAATATTTAATCATTTAGTTTTTGCGAAAAAAATATAATATACAGGCTGTTCCAGAACATGATTTCACTAATTCAGAAAAATTCGCTGACTTAATAATCTCTAAATCAAAATTTATTTAAAGCTGTTTGCGAGATATTAGTTAACAAACATTTTCTATCTTAATAATCAGTATGAAAGCAAAAAAAAAAAACATTAATAACTTAAAAATTGGAATTTTGCAATAAAAGGTAGTAGTGAGAGATACACAATATGGTAACACAATTTTTATTCAAATGATATTGTAGTTGAAAATTTATTAATAGATAGTGATTTAAACTCATAATCAGCCTATGTTCATCTGACTGATTTAAATACAGTTTCAGATTTCTTCATAAGTAATATCTAGTGTATCTTTTTTATTCTTGGGGGGGGGGGGGGGTCATGGCCCCGTGACCCCCCCCCCCCCCTTGTATACGCTACTGCTAACTTGGGGAAAAGTTTTGGGAATGTCAAACGAAATTATAGCCTAATAGCAAAACACATTGATACAGAGAATGATATATACAGAATTTCTAAAAAAAATCATATAAATATCTTGATAAATGAAATTGAATAGTATCGTCAACAAAGACCGAAAAAAATTATTCTTATTATTTCTGTAAAATAATTCACATTTTATTTAATTTAAATTTTTGGATAGTTACAGTGATAAGAAATAGAGGAGGGGGTTCAAACTCTCTTAAATTGATTCAATTCAAAATTTTGATACTTAAATAAAAATAAAATTATTTCTATGAAGTCCCTATTTTACCAAAATATGATATAATATTGATTTTTGAAGTAGAAAAAAACTGTGTCAAATTGTATTAAGAATATACATTTTTTCATTCCAAATGCCATTTGAAATAATATCGTTGATGTTAAATTTTTTTGTTGATAAAATCATCAAGGAAAGCTGTGTTACCAAATTATTTCTAGATATTTTGAGCCAGTAGTTAAAAAATGAAAGAAAGAGGTCTGAATGATTTTAGAGTAATTAAAATGTACATTTTTTCATCTCCAATGCCAAAACTTTAATTGGTATCACCAAAAGCTCTGTTACCAAATTGTTTTCAAAATTTATTAACACGTAATTAAAATATAAAACATAATGTCTAATAGACTTTTGAGTTAAAAAAATAAATAACAATAGTGCCAAATTTTATTAATTGAAACTTATATTTTGTCTTCCCTCGTACCTAGTTATGAAAATAAATCAAAATACTAGAATTTGTAGCATAAAACTGTATAGAAAAATATTATCCTTTAAATATTATAAGAAATTATTTTTCTCAAACGAAATCATAAAACTAAAATAAATTTGTAGATTCAAATGATTTGTATTGTTGAATCTATAAATACGAGCATAGGTGGGCACAGTTAATCGAAAAGTTAACTTCGTTAATCGTTAATCCGTTAATAAAAAAGTTCGTTTGCCGTTTAAGCGTTAAACTGTTAAAATTCCGAAAATGTAACGGAAGTTAAAGTTAACCGAAAATTTAACGAAAGTTAAAGTTAATCGTTAAAAAGTTAACCGTCCAAAATGTTTAAAGACTTTTTTTTTTTTAGCTATTTCGACAATTTTCTTATGTACTTTTCATCAAACAACCAATGTTAACGGAACTTAAATTTAACGGAAGTTAACAAAAGCGTTAACATTTTTTTGAGTTAACTTAAAAGTTAATCCGTTAACGATTTTGTTAACTTCGTTAATTAACGGATTAACGAGTTAATGCCCACCTATGAATACGAGTAGTATAAAACAAAGTCCTTTGCCACGCCATGTCTGTCTGTCTCTCTGACCATGATTTTACTTAGTAACTACTAAACTGATTTTATTCAGGTTTTTACTGATTAATAGTGTTTCATGAGGAAGGTTTAGGTGTATAATTTGTGAATATTTTGTCAAGCTGGAAAAAAAAACAATCATCGGAGAGGTATCTTCACGTGCGCTGCATAAAAATAATTAGCGACAAGTGTATTCTACTATTCTAATGAATAAAATATAGTAATAGTACATATTATATTATTAACATAGTATATTGATCCATTATTTTATCCATTAAAAGAATATTTTTTATTGTTTTGAAGAAAAAATCACAAAATAGATTTGAATTATTTACGTGATTGTTTTATAATACTTTGAAAAGTTGTAGACCACTTTAAAACATACAAATAAATATACAGTAACCAACGACTGCTAACGAACATCTTTACATTAATTTAATTTACTGGTTTTGGTGCTGAACAGCCAGCGCTTAATTGTTCTGGTGCTTTTTGTCTTTTAAACAATCAAATATAAGGTAATGGATTAGTGGGCTACTTTTTTGTAATTCTCATGAACTTATGTTACTAATAAAACAATTAACTCTTTTTAATCAATTTAACTAACAAAATCCACAATATATGTAGTTTATTTTTTTAAATTATAGCCTTTTATTTTGTAAATGTTTTTTTTTTCCAGTAATGGACAAAGTAAAACCAGTAATGAACACCCAGTGAAGAACACTTGCTAATGATTATAAAATGATAAGTACTACTATACAAAAGTTATAAAATAAAGAGTCATAAAATTTAAAACAATGTAAAGTATTTACATAAGAAAACACACTTGATAGTGTGCCGAACCGTGATAATTATTTGTTCGGTTTTTAAGCAAAATGATCAATAATCATCAAATTAAGCTATAAGACAGTTAAATGTATATATATTAATAGCCAGTAATGGCAGTAATCAAATATCAAAGTATTTCTAATTCAGTATATTTAATTAAAATATGTTAAACACTGGGGTGTTGTTCAAGACTAATGCCAGTGCCTTAATAAATAGCAACTACTTATAAAACATGTAGTAAAACTAGGTTTAAAAATATGTGAAGATGGCGCATTACACACGAAATAACTGATCAGGTTTAGTTATGCTATTCCTCTTGACCTACAGGCATAGCATAACTAAACCGAAATACAGACGGAATAAAGAAGCATATGAACTGCATCGACATAGTTATATCTATTTAGTCAACTACAAAAAATATAAGTATCTACGGAGTATAGGGACTTCATCGTAATGCACATTTGAAAAAGCGTCGACAATTAAAACACCTGAAATGAAGAGATGGAAAACAAAAGAAAGTGTGATTCAACGTCGAGTTTGGTTATAAAGTAAAGTCAAGTGAGATACAGTAAGAGATCAATATCAGTAGTGGAGTTATGGTATTTCTTATTGGTACGCCATCGAACTTAAAACATACTTCAAATCGGAATTATAATTTTAGCTGACGTTATGTGTAAAAACATTATCGCTTAAAACGGCTTAACTACATCAGTAACAGTAAAATCATAACAACAGCGCTGTGTGAACGTATTCAATAACATCAAAGACATTAACTATGTTAACCTACCTTTACGAAGGTACACTGCAAATGCCATAATTGAACGTTTCTCTGCATTTTCCTTCGATAACCACCATGAACAGCGTATACATAATTAACAACGTAGCAGACCTCATAATCTGAAAATTATGAAAATTAGTTTTTAAATTTGAATTCAATCTACTTATTTATCAAAAAACATTTACAAAATGATAATAGTTGTACACACAATTTTTTTTTAGTCAATTTAAGTACCTCTGCACCTTAGTCAATGTTGAGTACCTCTGAAACATTTATTATTTATTGTTATTTTGTTAATTTTAAGTTGGCTTTGCCAATATGAAAAAATAAGTATTGAGTAGATATTTGTTTTTTAATAACAACTTGGAAAATTATCATAAAAATTTCGTGTTGAAAAAGATATGTAATGTTTTAATTTTAAATACATATGTATATTAATTCAAATAAAAGTTTGTGGTTCAAATCTAAAGTAATTGAAGTCATTAATGTCAGTGAAAGTTTCTTCATAGAGTGAAGTTAATATTTTTTTTAATACCAACCGCTATCTATCGAAGTAAATTATTGAAATATATTTAGTGTCCTAAATATCTTCGGCACTGATACCACACTATTAGGGTAAGATGGGAGAATGGCGGTCAACGGGCAACACCGGTCACTGTCAAATATATGATTTTGAGAATACTTCAATAAAAAATTTTATTACTACCATTTAGTATACGACCAAGTGAACTAATTTAAGAAGTAACACTATATTGCATCAACTGCAGTGCAAGTGACAGTTATGCATGTATTGAAACATATTTTGTTGTAATAAATTGGAATATTCAAACAAAGGTTAGCAAATAATACATTGTACTAATAGGTATTTTTCAAATTATCAATTATTACAAATGTATTAATGCATAAGTGGGTTGAAGTTCAAACAGGTTAGTTTGTTTTTTCGTGACGGACCAATAAAAATAGTTTAGTCATTACGGGGTAGTGCCAGTCATTTAAAGCGGGTAATACCAGTCCCGACCGGTATTGTATTTGTTTAAAACAAAAGGAAAGGGAGAAATAAGAAAAACTATTAAAAATACCTCAAGATAGCAAGAAAATTGAGAATAAAAAGACAAACATCACCAAGAAAATACAAACCAAGAACAATGCTCCAATAAGAAACATGTTTCACCTATAAAGAGTTCGGAAAGATCGAGGTGGAGTATAGATGTCGAGGTTTTCTGCATTAAAAACGTGATTTTATTATGTTTTCAAGCGACTGGATTACCCTCATTGGTGACCATCATTACCCACACATGCATGTAATGACAGTCAACGGTATATTTTTAAAAATGTATTAAAATATGCCAAACTGCAAATAATTTGGTAATTTATACCACACAATTATAAAGTGAACTTAATAATCTATGTTAGAGTTTGTTTACTTTTGAAATAAGTCTTTTATCTTTTATTTAAGAAGTTATTTTGCTTACTGCTTAAGTAACTGCCATTCCCCCATTTTCCCATATAAAAAGTTGAATTGATAATAAATATTGAAAAATATGAGTAATAATCAGAGCTGTCATAAACACTCAGGAAAGTATTTGAAGTACAAGCACCAATTACTAAGTGAAAATACTTGTATCAAACGCTTTAGCTATTTTTAACTTGTTCAATACTTTAAAAAATTAAATTAATAAATTCTTATAGTGTAAGACTGTCGCACTTCTAAATCTCAAGACATAAGATTCTGTAGCGCGACAAAGACCCCTTATACACTGGCGATTCAGTAGTACGACTAAATCTCACGGCATGTTATTGTAAAAAAAACAGTGCAGATACACAATTGAAACAATACTGAATGAAAATGATTGACAATGGATGATGGGAGCGGGGGAAAAATCGTATGAGTGAATCGCATTGTGTGTAAGGACAAACTGGAATTGAATCACTGCGATTTGTCATGGGAACAAGCTGCAGTACACGCAGTCGTGTGGCTAAATCTCCTGTGTGTCTAGCTTTTGCGATATACATATAAAACAATGTAAAATTAATGTACGCAATAGTCGCGCTGTTAAAAGTTGCTAGTACGTAAAGGGTCTTACAGTATAAAAGTACTTGATAAGTATGATTAAAAACTTTTCATTATTTTTAAATATACAAACGTCAAGTAATATATTTTCAAATATTTTACCTGGAGTATTTATGTACAATTGATTAAAACAATATAAAAATAAAGTTACCATTGGAATAGATCAACGTCACCGACCTACAGCTGAACTTCGACTTTCTTAACATTGGCTCTATGTAATCCAGATTGTCGAAACATATTGGTTCTGCATAATTCATGTTATCGTAACATATCTGCTCTGCGTAATTCATGTTGTAACATTGCAAACTAAACGGATATCGTATTTAATCTAAAAAATTCATAAAATATTAATACCACATACTGAAAAATAAAATCATCGATTGAATACTTCCGTGATCTTGTACATACAATTGCTTTCAAGTTATTTAATAATCAACGATCGGAAAGTTTAATTTTCAATTGTCATTGATAATTTCTATGGAGGGTTGTTAAAGATATGACATCGGTTTTGGGTACAGATATATTTTTTCTTGGTTTTGGTTTTGGATATGAATAGGGATGTTTGTTTTATTTCTGTTTTAGATTCGGGTAGGGATATGAAATTATATATAATATTTAAATTTACCATTGGAATAGATCAATGTCACTGACCTCCAGCTGAACTTCAAACATTTTCTTAACATTGGCTAAATGTAATCCAGATTGTTGAAACATATCGGCTCTACGTAATTCATGTTGTAACGTTGCAAACTAAACGGATGTCAAATTTAATCTGAAAAATTCATAAAATATAAATACCACATACTGAAAAATAGTCTATAATTTATTTCAATAACAAATAGAGATGTTACAGATGTTTTATAGTGGAACTGAAGTGGAAAAGAACATTTTTAATGAATATCCGAATCGGATACAGAGTGGGAATATATAAAAAAGCAAAATTATAATCATTCAATAATAGCAAAATAAATGATGTGTGCGAAAGAAGGTATCGATGCAATTCATAAGAAGAAACATCCATAATAATTATTTTGGTTACGGAGATGGAATCGAATGTGATAAAGTATCAGAACATTTGCATAATATTAATGATAACAAAGTTATCCATCTTATGAATCATTTGTACATTCTCACTTCTGTAAAATCTGCGATTGAATATTTCCGTGATCTTGTACATACAATTGCTTTCAAGTTATTTAATAATCAAAGATCGGAAAGTTTAATTTTCAATTGTCATTGGTAATTTCTAAGGAGGGTTGTTAAAGATATGACATCGGTTTTGGGATGTATGAATGGGATGTTTGTTTTATTTCTGTTTTAGATACGGGTAGGGATATGAAATTATATATAATATATTTTACCATTGGAATAGATCAACGTCACCAACCTACAGCTGAACTTCGATTTCCTTTACATTGGCTCTATGTAATCCAGATTGTCGTAACATATCGGCTCTGCATAATTCATGTTATCGTAACATATCAGCTCTGCGGTATTCATGTTGTAACGTTGCAAACTAAACGGATATTGTATTTAATCTAAAAAATTCATAAAATATAAATACCACATACATAGTCTATAATTTATTTCAATAACAAATACAGATGTTTTATATTGAAACCGAAGTGGAAACTAACATTTTTAATGAATATCAGAATCGATAATCATTTATTAATAGCATAATAAATGATGTGTGCGAAGGAAGGTATTGATGCATTTCATAAGAAGATGCATCCATAATAATTATTTTGGTTACGGAGATGGAATTGAATGTGATAAAGTATCAGAAAATCAGAACATTTGTAATTTTAGAAACTGCATAATATTACTGATAACAAAGTTATCCACACTCATCTAATGAAGAATTTGAGCATTCTCGCTTCTATAAAATCAGCGATTGAATGCTTCCGTGATCTTGTACATACAATTGCTTTCAAGTTATTTAATAATCAAAGATCGGAATGTTTAATTTTCAATTGTCATTGGTAATTTCTAAAGAGGGTTGTTAAAGATATGACATTGGTTTCAGATACAGACATTTATAACTTAGTATTTGTTTTTGTCTACAGTTTGTCTCGAAGCTCGAGTAACAAGTAGAAATCTACCCTAAATGCTTTCCGAAATGAAAATAATTATTTAGAAACTGTTCCGGAGTCAGAATAGTTTCCGATATGGTTTTAAAAATTATTTAGAACTGACTACTGAACTTTACTTTGCGTTCTTTCGATTGTAATAAAACTTTCGAAAGACCATTGACATTCTCCATAATATAAATTCTAACAAAACGTATAAATTTATAGTGTAAAATAAATTCCAAAAACAATATAACCATTTATAACTTAATTACGAATAAAATTCAACATCAGCTTTTGTTTTCGTTAACATCAAAAGTCACAATATTTTTTTTTTTATTATCGAAGTGGGAACTATTTACTATTAACACACAGAGATTTCAAATATTGGGGCACCACTGTATTTATTTCTATAAAATAATAATTAAACCAATTTTAAAATTTAATTTTTCAAAAAATATTCAAAAAATGTTTTAGGTACATAGAACAGAAGATAAAATTTTTTCAATACTGTATTAACAACAATATATTAATAATTATAAAACATACTCAAACGCTTTAAACATAATATTAATATAAAATAAAATTGGAAAAATTATTTCCATCATGGCCATATGCACGTTTATTAAATAATTTAAAAAATCGTATAAAATCGAAAATGCTATAAAAATATAAAACACATATTAATTACAAAACTTACCCAAATAATTATAAACAGATATTTCTTAAAACACATTAATATTTATTTAGATTATAGTAGATTCGTTATAGCTTCTGTATAATTCTTTAACATGGATGATTATAAAAAGTAAAAAGTAACAGAACTACTTCCTTTCAAAGCGACGCGTCCTACCTCCCTCTTCAACCCACTGCTACGAAGAGCTACAAAAAAAAACACATTTATATTATAATTAAATAAATATCATACATTATAAGTAGATACATACACATTTTTTAAAGTAATGTAAATGAATCTACGATAAATTTGGATAATAAGAAAATATTTAATTTTTATTGATAGATAATTTATGTATTTAATTTACATTTAAATACGTACTACGATATAAAAAACAAAGACCCGAGAAAAAATGTTTATATATAATCATATAAAATCATATATAATTATATATAGATCCATATATAATTATATATAATTATATATGTGCTCATATATAATTATATATAATTATATATAGCGCTATATATAATTATATATGATTATATATGGAGCTATATATATAGTTTTAGCTCTATATATAATTATATATAGCTCCATATATGATTATATATAGCGCTATATACAATTATATATGATTATATATGGAGCTATATATATAGTTTTAGCTCTATATATAATTATATATAGCTCCATATATGATTATATATAGCGCTATATATAATCATATATAGAGTTTCAACTCTATATATAATTATATATAGCTCCGTATGTAATTATATATAGCGCTATATATAATTATATATAGCACTATATATAATCATATATAGAGTTTTAACTATATATGATTATATATAGCGCTATATATAATCATATATAGAGTTTTAACTCTATATAAAATTATATATAGCTCTATATATGATTATATATAGCGCTATATATAATTATATATAACGTTAAAACTCTACATAAAACTATATATAGCTCCATATATAATTATATATAGCGCTATATATAGTCATATATAGAGTTTTAACTCTATATATAATTATATATAGCTCTATATATGATTATATATAGCGCTATATATAATTATATATAGAGCTATATATAATTATATATATTTAATAATTTATAATTGAACTTTTCAATTTTTGGTATGTCGTGTATGACACTTTAAATTATTAAAATCTCAAATATTCATACATCTTTGCAAAGTTCATTGTTTGCACTTTCTAAATTTAAAAAAATAATAAAATTCAATTAATATTCAATCGAAATTGGAGTTCTTTTAGTAAAAACTAAAATTTAAGAACATGTCGTCATATTTTTTAAAGAATTGAAAGTATGAAAATTTTTGTTTTATAAATGTGTCTTATTTTTTATGATTTTGACAAATATGTACTTTTTGTTGTACCATCCCATTTGATTTTGCTGAGAAACGGGCATGTACCCCTCAAACTACCCCCCTCCCCCCAGGAACGGTTTTAGAGGGCTGAAAAAATTTTCCTGAAATTTTTTATGGTCGATTTATATACAGGGTTACAAATTAGGAGTGGATATCGACTTTATTATCGAAACTATAAAAGTTAGAACAATATTTCAAATTGTAACTACCCTGGAATTTGCATTTGAAAAAAAAATAAACAATTAAACATTTAATTAATGCAAATAATTCTTGACTTTCAATGGTTGGAATTACTTGGGCTACAATAGTTTTAGTTTTTAAATGACTTAACATGTACAGGTATTTTACCGAAATGTTCAATTACAAAATTGTCAATAGAAAGTAATTAACAATAAAATTGAAAATTTTAATAAAATTACAAAATCTATAACAGAACTGTTTGTTGTAAAACTCAAAATCACTTAAAAATAATATTCAATAAACAAATGTCACTATAGCTTGAATGAGTTCTTTGAAATGTGCTTTACATTTGGGTTTCTCCATATTATGCACATATGTTTCAGATTTCTTTAATAGTCACAATAATTCTATGTACTTTTTGTAAATTTTTATTTCAACAATATGGGCCTCAAATATTACTTAATACGCATCTAGATTTTTTTTTAATTGATTCAATAATATCCGAGTACTTTATATATGTAATAGTTATATATATATACTATCTGCTAAAAAGAGCTGTGATTTACCTCTCGTTAGCAATGTGTTTTCAGTTTGAAAAGTATATAAGCAACGATTTTACTATAACTATAAGTGTATTCAAGTAAGTTAATACGAGGTAAGTTTTAAGATATATGCTATATTAATAATTAATAATATAATATGATGTTGATTGATTATAGATCCCCCGTGCGAGTTGTAATTAATACATTCCCGTTTAGGGGGGGGGGGGTCTCCAGGATGTGTATATCCGATTAAAAAATATTTATATACAATTTTATATAATTATATATAATTGTATATAATTATATAGAAATATATATATAATTATATACAATTATATTTGGCCATTTTTCATATATAATTATATATAATCAATTTATATCAATTATATATAATTATATATAATTATATATATTTCTATATAATTATATACAATTATATTTGGCCATTTTTCATATATAATTATATATAATCAATTTATATATAAATATATATGATTATATATAAACATTTTTTCTCGGGGATGTCATCTGAAAAATCGATAGCAATCAATTTAAATCGATAATAATAATTTTTTAAATAAAAATTGATTTCTTTAATAGAGATTATGTTTAAATAAATGATTTATAAGTAATTCGCTATTATCAAAATAAGCGAAATATTCACTTATCAATAAATTTATAAAAATAAACAATCATTTAGTGCTAAATGACATGGTATATTATAAATATGCTAGTTCAAAAATTGGTATAATTAATAATATTATTCAAAAACATATGTAATCAAATAAAATGAATAATTGAAATAATGTACTTACCGTTTGATAAATCATTATTAATTTCATATTAACACACAACAACACGTGTTTTAATGAAACTACAAAATAACTAAGTATGTATGTATATGTAGAAGAGTATTTCACTTTACATATATTATTGTATAAAAAAATATAACTATAGGTACACCGATAATGCGTGTTTTAGTATAAATATATAATATATTTTACTTTAATGTAACTTATTGTTAGATACGTTTATAAAGCAAATTTATCTGCTGATATTTATTGAAGACAAAATATTGTAGAATGAGAATGCCATAGGCAGGGCCGGCATCAGTCTAGGCTTCGGTATGTCGTACTAGACACTAGAAAAATTTGCGTGTGTCGAATTACCCACCAGAGATTGGAAAAGCATTTAAATTTGTTTAGGTTCTGTTTACGTGGACTTATTTATGACTTGCAAAACATTAACCCTTATCGAAATAAATGATTTCGTCGTCAAATGTACTTACTGTATATTTATTAAATTTTTGATCAAGTAATTATTATTGAATTTTACAAAAACGATTTTGATAAAGACAGATTAATTTATAACAGATACATGATAGACATGTTCCTTGATTTGACAACAAGAAGTAATAAAAAAATTGAAAAGTTGAAAGATATCGTGACTTTTTTACGTGATAACGAGGGGTGGTGCATTGGAATCGTACCCGAATCGTCTTGCACAAATGAACGAAGTTTTTCAGTTTTGCGTCGAATGAAAATTTATCTTCGTTCAACGATGATGCAAGACCGATTAAATCATATGGCTTTGATCCAAATTTAATCAGAATTAGTTGACAATTTAGATATTGAAACACTAATGGACGAATTCATCGTTAAAAATAATAAGCATACAACTGTTTTCGCCTTATCACAGAATAATTAATGTATTTTGAAATAATTGAGTCAGATATTATGAATAAAAAGCTAATTTGAATTTTTATTTGTAAAACTATTGATAATTTTTAATGTTTCAAAAACTATATTTAAAGAAAACTCTCTAACTTCCGCCTCCCCTCAATTATTTACTAGACACTAGAAATTTATCTGTTCTGCCGGCCCTGACCAAAGGTACAACATACATATGTATACAATGTATGAGTTTGAATACTGCTACTGCATGCTATCTAAGCATGCAGTACTCAAACTTTTTAAACCGTACATCAATTCCCTTAGAATTCGTATTGTTTATTGTATTTTGTAAAATTATTTTAATGGGTTTTTTATATGTATTATTATGGATTAAGTCAATTATAAAAACACAAGTACCTACCTATATGTATATTATGTATCTTTTACCCTTAGAGCATATACAGCCTTGCCACTCGGTCGTGCAAAAAATTTCCTTAAAAATTGTGCAATATCCAACTTTCGTAATAACGACAAAAATTTCAGAAACGCAACTAATAATGTGAAAAAAAAAATTTTTTTCATCATATTATTGTAGTTTCGATAAAAATCGATCAAAGTGGACATTTATATCTTTGAAATCTTTTTTTTTATTTGTATATATTAGTTTTTTTTTAATTTACAGAGGCTCATGAAACGTAAAAATCGATCAAACTTTAATTATTTGAAATAATTGAAAAGTGGACATTTATATTTAATTTACAGAGGCTCATGAAACGTAAACGACGATTTTAGCTGAAAATATAGTAAAGTGTAGAAAAGTCGTAGAATTTTTTTAAAGCTGTTGATCTAAGCTTTGTAAAGGAAATAAAAGATGTTTTAGTATTAATTTCCTTTTTGAAGAAATTTTTAGTGATCATTTTTACTCAAGTGACAAGTATTTGAATATTTACACCTTTTTTTAAAGTAAAAATCTTATTGACAAAAGTATCTTTAATTAGAGTTCAGCTGCACAGGGGGGGGGGGGGGGCGAAGCCCTCCTCGCCCCCCCGTAGTCGGCGCCAGTGATTATTTATGTAAATTTATTTGCACTATGTACGAAATTTTTCTCCAAAATCTTCTAAGAAACATCAAATATGACCTTATTATAAAATTTAAAGATCTTCTAGAATCTTTTTTTTTTTTTTTTAAATATTTTATTTGCCTTGTCAAATATACACACCATGAAGTTATACTCAGGAGATGGCACTCTGTATATCTGTAATACAATTTTTTGTGTCAGAATATGATCCCCAATGTGGGCGGTCTCTCGTGCATGGATCTTGGACCTCTGATGTCAGTTTTTCATAAAAAAACTGACATGTTGTATGTATATTTATATGAAAGAAAACAATATACAAAAAATTATAATTATTGACCATTCCGTTATTAAGATTTAACCAGATTTAACTACCAAACCATCACATAAATTGCAGTATTGTTGACAATGTGGCAACAGCGCATGCATTTGGTTATAGTAAAAAATACGCAAAATAATCAAATGTTTTTTACAAAATATAATATACCTAAGTGGATAGAAGGAAATTCAAATTAATTTCATTATACCGGGTGGTCTATTTAAATTGAGACGAGCAAATATCTCGAAAATTAAGGTTTTTCAGGGATAATGTTTGGTACAAAAGTTTCAGGGTTCAAAGGGGGAAAACCAATGGAGGTAAAATTTTTGACTTTGAGTGGAGGTTTTAAGGTCATTTTGGGGTCAACTTCATTTTTTTAAATGGAAACCTATTTCTTTTTTTACATATTCGTATTTTGCAGAAAAAAAGAAACAACTTTTGTCTAATAAGTTTTTTCAAAATCCTCAAATTCAGGGGCATTTTTTTAATCTATTTTATTATTTTTTTGTTTGTTTTTATTAAAAAAATTCGAAATTATTATTTATAATTATTAATTAAGCATGTTTAAGTAACAATTAAATTTAAAAAATGATTTTTTTTTAATTTTAGGATTTAAAAAAAAAATTTTTTTTTATATTTTAAAAATTTTTACTAAAAAAAATAGGTTAAAATTGAGGATTTTGAAAAAACTTCTCAGACAAAAGTTGTTTCTTTTTGTCTGCAAAATACGTATATGTAAAAAAAGAAATAGGTTTCCATTTAAAAAAATTAAGTTGACCCTAAAATGACCTTAAAACCTCCACTCAAAGTAAAAAAAATTACCTCCATTGGTTTTCCCCCTATGAACCCTGAAACTTTTGTACGAAACGTTATCCCTGAAAAACCTTAATTTTCGAGATATTTGCTTGTCTCAATTTAAATAGACCACGCGGTATATTAATAATATATTCTGTGGTAGCTATTAGATGATAAAATATATAATCATCTGACAAGTAATTAATAGTAGATAATATGCAACGTTGCCATGATCATTTCTCTAAATTATAAAAATGTACTCATGGCTCAAGTTTCTACCTGTGTACATCCGCCGTTCGATTTTGAGTAATCGCGCATACAGGCCCGGATTTACAGACAGTGTAGGCACGTGCCTATAGCGGCAAAATTTGAGGGGCGGCAAATTTTAGGGGAAAAAAAGATTTGTATTGATACAATTTTTACTTCAGAACCTAAAAAAGGTCATCGACATAAAAAATCTTCACATTTTTCAATAAATTCAATAAAAAAGGGCGGCAATTTTCGCAGCTGCCTAGGGGCGGCAAATTTCTACATTTCTAAATCCGACCCTGCGCGGGGTATACGCGTTTACGTTTTTATTTTATTTCGATTGTAAACCAAAAAAAGTGAATATATAGAAGGATAAGTACCTATACATAAATTAAAAAAAATAAAAATTCAAATGTACTACTGTGTTATTTTGTATACATTTGTAACAGCCATTTTGATTACATTTTATTTTCACACAATAAATACCATAAATACCTTATAAAATTGACACTGTGATTGGTGGATGCTGAATTGCCATTGTTCAGTCGTCAACATAACTGTCACTTACGATTGGTCAACTCAGATGCTACGGATACGGATATAATGTATGTACTACGATAAGCAAGTTATGTACTACGATATCAAGAATTCAAGATGTCCGTCTTGCACGTGCATATTTGTTAGTTTGATGTAGACATGTGCTTGTTAATTATGTACCAGTTTTTCTAAATAATAGTCATTATAGTGCAGATAGTTAAAATACATAAGTATATCTACTTATACCAGTGATTAAATGGTAAATTTAGTTTTTATTTATTATTTTAGTTTGATATTCCAAAGTCAGTGCAATTTTATATCGATTTAGTACGTATTAGTAGTTGAGATATCTTTTAATAAATCAAAGCGAATCAATCAAAACTATTTATTGAATTAATAAATTGCATTACTTTCGCGTAGGTAACGTTTTTGTTGTGTTAATTATTGTGAGGTTATAACTGCATGCTAACACATTTTTGTATCTTTATTTTCCTATAAGCATAACATACATTTACTTAAAGATATAAAATGATACCAATTTGCAACAAGTGGTTACAGTTTTAAATTAGGTACATGGTACAAAAAATAGAACACTCATATTAATAAGTTTTTATGATATTTATTTATTACATTATTATGTATTGTTGAATCATGGATATTCTTGTTGTATGCTGTCAATTGCTGTCTACACTTGTTCATACGTTATTATAGTAATTGATTTTGAATAATGAAACTGCAGTTTATGTGTATCATTTAAGTAAAGTGTATCAGAAGCACCAAATATATATTTATATTAATATATGATATTAATACAGCAGTTATAGTTTGACCCAACCTTTGTTTTTAGTGACAAGTTACACCTTCGACAAAACATTGGCCAAAATCACTCGGAAGGTTGAATAGTTCAAAGGCGTGCAGACATTGTCGTTTCTTGTTTGATTTCAACAACCGATGATTAAAATAATAAATGGTACGTAAATTTTTGCTTGTTTTATTTTAAATACAAACTGAAGGTACAGTTGTCGGCAATTTTTTGAACTGCTGGCAATATTATTGCTGCATGTGATTTTACAGCAAAGCGATTTTATTTCGTGTTAGCAAAAATCAATGCTGAATATATAATCTCTAACAATATTTTCATAAAACAACCAATGATAGACAGTTATATTATACAAGTTGACCCGACAGACATTGTCCTGTCTTAACTATGAATATTGAATTCGAATTGGTATAATCTATATATATATAAAAATGAATCCCTATTTCCCTTGGTCACGCGTGAACGGCTTACATACAAACGGTATATACAAACCGAAACTGTAATATGGATTGTGTCTAAGATAGCGCGTATACAAACCACCATTAATGGTTTCTATCATTGGTTTTCTGTGTTTTTCTAATTTTCCGCGCAATTTTTTTAATTTTTTCTTTCATAAGAACCTTCTCCTGACAATAACAAACACAATAAAAAAAAAATATTGAAATCGGTCCAGCCGTTCACGCGTGATGTCGTGACCAAGGGAAATAGGGATTCATTTTTATATACAGTTAGACGGGCAATAATATTGTCAGCAATTTTTTTAACTGCTGCATGTGGTTACGCAGCAAATCAATTTTATTTCGTGTTAGCAAAAAACAATGCTGAATATATAACCGCGGACAATGTTTTCATAAAATAACCAAAGATAGTTAGACGATTATATTATATTAATTGCTTAGTCTTGGAAATGTTTTCGTTTTTATTTACTATTAATGCATTTTAGCAGTGAAGCTACTTTTTCACGTATTAAATCAATTATATAATAACCTACTTTTCTATTGGGTTTTAACATAAGTAGTGTCCTTTTTTTTCCAAATGTAAAAATATGTGCCAAAAGTAAAATACATTGGTATGGGCTATATGCCATTCCAAAGAAAATTTTCAGTTCAACTGCTTTTACATTATATTTATTATTTTATTTAATAACAGGTCATCAAAATGGAATTTCAAGTGGACAGAAGTGAACATTTTCGACACCTCCTTCTGTTTGTGTTCTATCAAGGAAATGAAGACGCCAAAACTGCTTGTGATATTTGCGCAGTGTACGGTGAAGATGCTATCAATGAAAGAAAACCTCGACGATGCTTTTCGTAAACAATATATAAGTAACAGGATCTTTTAACTATAGCTGACATGCTTGAAAACGACAGTTTAAGTTTCCGTATCAAATCTGACACTGATTCACCACGTTCGTGTTGGTTAACCCTTTTGCTGCGGCACGTGTTTAAGCGCACTGGACTCACTCTTCTCTAAATCTATCGCTTTTTTCTTATTAGACATTTCGGGATTAAAAAATCAAAATACAGTGATGCCTTGGACAACAAACTTTCTGTTAGTTCATTACGCGACTCACAACGAACCTCGCTTCACACAACGGATTAAATCATATTTCATCTTGCCGCCCAAACACTCCTGCGTATCACAAACTCGCCCGAACTTCAAAGGTCGCACATAACGAAATTTTCGCATAACGAACTTGCTCCTGGAATGAATTACATCACTGTATAAACTGTTAGTAATGAACCATCCGCAGGCACGCGTGCACTAAAAAAAAACAAGTTGGAAAGTTTACTTCGGCAGAAAGTGGTCGAAACATTATTAAGGTAATGAGTGTTTTTTGTACACCCTCTTTTGTTCATGCACATTTTTTTGTTTGTTTGAAGATTTAGTTAGAGCGTTCCGCAATTTTTTTTTACAACCAAAAATGTTCCGTGGCTTTAAAACAGTTAAGAACCACTGTTCTAGGTTAACGAGAAGTACCGTATAGGTGAGTCAGTTTGTCAGTATCAAATTATGAATTGTAAGAGCTTTTTATTGCATCGGGTTGGAATTTTGAGGTACGGAACCCTAAAAAAAGCAAGTTGTAAAAGTAACTTCAGCAGAAAGAAGTTGAAATATTACCTTAATGTACACCTCTTTTGTTCATGCACATTTTTTTGTTTGTTTAATGATTTAGTTAGAGTGTTCTGCAATTTTTTTTACAATCAAAAATGTTCCGTGGCTTTAAAAAGGTTAAGAACCACTGTTCTAGGTTAACGAGAAGTACTGTATAGGCGAGTCAGTATCAAATTATGAATTGTAAGAGCTTTTTATTGCATCGGGTTGGATTATTGAGGTTAGGAACCCTAAAAAAAGCAAGTTGAAAAATTAACTTCAACAGAAAGAGGTTTAAATATTACCTTAACACGTTGAATGCGTTTAACACGGCTCCCATGTCCATACTTACATTATAGCCACTCGGTCGACACAGGAGCCGTGTTTATATACAGTACATTTCGTACACATACGCCAGTTCGCTGTTGCCTCAGCGAACCGTTCACACGTGTGGAGTTTTGCAGAATTCCCCAAAAAGGTGCGTTTACACTGAAAAAATTGGTGCGTGATTTTTTTATAAAAACATTTGAATACTACGCATTGACTTGTTACTTTAATGAGTGTTACCGATCATTTTGTATACCCTCATTTGTTCATGCACATTTTTTTTATTTATTTAATGGTTTAGTTAGTGTTTGGCAATTTTTTTACAATCAAAAATATTCTGTGGCTTTAAAAAGGTTTAAAAAACACTGTTCTAGGTTAACAAGAAGTACCGTATAGGTGAGTCAGTTTGACAGTATCAAATTATAAATTGTAAGAGCTTTTTATGTCATCGGGTTGGAATTATGAGGTTAGGAACCCTAAAAAAAGCAAGTTGGAAAATTAACATCAGCAGAAAGTGGTCGAAATATTACCTTAATGTACACCCTCTTTTATTCATGCACATTTTTTTGTTTGTTTAACCCTGGACGGGTAGATGTTCGTAATAATTACGATTACATTTACAAAACGCCCTCTACAGGGAAATCAAGACGGGGTGGGGAGCCGAGCGGGAAGATATGCCTCGTTTAATAGTTCGTATTCAACCTCTGCCAAGGACAGGTGTCAGTGTTTGCTATTTTTCTAGAGAGAGCCATAGATCGACAAGTCACATCGTATCTTTCACGAAGGTCTACTATTTTATGTAAATTTTAGTCGAAATATGTACGTAAAAGGATATGTTGTGAATGTGAAAAAGATCTCATTCGTCTCAATGCTTGATCCAATGATACTTTTTTCGTTTGTTGATTCGCTGTAAACTTATATTACTAAGCTTATATTTTAATCTTTCGTATTTCGGTATTTTTGAAAATACATAAATCAAAAGATTTTAAAAGCAAAACTTTTTTTTCCATAAATTTATTAGAAAACCAAAAATTATATAGTAGTAGTCAATTTTACGAACGTCTACTCTTTTCGGCTTAAATTTGACGTCTACCCATCCAGGGTTAATGATTTAGTTAAAGTGATCCGCAATTTTTTTACAATCAAAAATGTTCCGTGGCTTTAAAAAGGTTATGAACCACTGTTCTAGGTTAACGAGAAGTACTGATTAGGTGAGTCAGTATCAAATTATGAATTGTAAGAGCTTTTTATTGCATTGGGTTGGAATTTTGAGGTTAGGAACCCTAAAAAAGCAAGTTGGAAAATTAACATCAGCAGAAAGTGGTCGAAATATTACCTTAATGTACACCCTCTTTTGTTTTTACACATTTTTTTGTTTGGTTAATGATTTAGTTAGTGTTTCGCATTTTTTTTTTACAACCAAAAATGTTATGTGGCTTAGAAAGGTTGAAAACTACTGTTTTAGGTCAACGGTAAGTACCCTATAGGTGAGTCAGTTTGTCAGTATCAAATTATGAATTGTAAGGAGCTTTTTATTGCATCGGGTTGGAATTTTGAGGTACGGAACCCTAAAAAAAGCAAGTTGGAAAATTAACTTCAGCAGAAAGAGGTTGAAATATTACCTTAATGTACACCCTCTTTTATTCATGCACATTTTTTGTTTATTTAATGATGAGGGTTCCGCAAATTTTGTACAATCAAAAATGTTCAGTGACTAAAAAGGTTAAGAACCACTGTTATAGGTTAACAAGAAGTACCGTATAGGTGAATCAGATTGTCAGTATCAAATTATGAATTGTAAGAGTTTTTTATTGCATGAATGTATTCCAATCAGCAGTGCCATAACTAGAAGGGGTAATCTTCATACTTAATAACATTTAATTTTAGATTTTTACTGAACCATGTATATAGGGTTTTAACTGAATAATTGATCTGGTCTGTAATCTGTTTTTGTTATTAGAATTAAATAAGCCACTTGTCATCTGCATATAAGTAATGTTTTCTTGTATTATTTTAGGTAGGTCGTTTATATAAATTAAAAATAACAGTGGTCCTAATACTGACCCTTGCGGTATCCCCTTATTTCGAACAGTTAAGTTTGACTGATATTTTACAATTTGTATGCATTGATACGGTACACCATTTAAAAAACAAATGCAGTTCTCTTGATCCTAGTCGGTGATGCTTGTTCTATAAATAGAATAAAATAATAAAGGACCCCGCAGAATCCTTATGGGAAAGGGGTTTCGGTCAAACTCTTTGAAACTTTGGATTATGATAGTCCTTGATGAGTAGATCAAAAGTGTCAATGGGTACTAAGACCTAAAAACTCAAACTTTTAAGATATAGCCCTATGAAGTTGGGAATCATAATTGTCTTTAATTTACAATATTTTTTTTGTAGAACCTTAAATTTCGCTCAACTTTTTGTATGTGTTCCCAAAGACATAATCGATTGCCACCATAAAAAAGTAAACTTTTCAATTCATTGAGAAATGACAACACTTAAATCTTATTGTTACGTTTTTTTAATTATAAACAAATCCAATTGTTTTATAATAAAAAATTGGTTTATAATAAAAAAAACGTAATAATAAGATTTAAGTACTGCCATTGGCTAAAGAATTTAAAAGTTTACTTTTTTATGGTGACAATCGATTATATAAGTCTTTGGGAACACATACAAATAGTTGTGCGAAAATTAAGGTTATACAAATTTTTTTATTGTAAATTAAAGGCGAGCGTGATCCCCAACTTTAGATCGAGGGCTATATCTTAAAAGTTTGAGTTTTTAGGACTTAGTGCCCATTGACACTTTTAATCTACTCATCAAGGACTATCAGAATCCAAAGTTTCAAAGAGTTTGACCGAAACCCCATTCCCATAAGGATTCTGCGGGGTCCTTTGTAAAACTGACTCATGAATATATTCTCTGATCATGGTATTTTTATAGTAAAATTCCCCTTCGTGAACCTGTAAAAGGTGATCGCATCCTGCGAATTTATCCAGGTTTCAACAATTAGTGTGTATATTTGAACATTTATTTATTTGGGCATTTAAGACATTTTTATTATAAGCAGTTAGAGTTCTGTAAATATTGTTTCTATGTATTATTTATAATAATAATAATAATTTATTTCATTAATTTTGCAATATAAAATATGTCACAGGAATATATTGATTACAAAAGTAAATAAAGTAAATCAATATTAGCTAGGGTGCAAATATTCCAGGAAATATGTACATATTTTGTGATTTTAGTCAATTATAAATAAACCTCATAGAATTTTACACCCTCCATTAAAATATGAAATATTTATGTGGAAAAGATAGTAGTTGAATAATTAGAATATATCTGTTATCAGAAAGTGAGACAATCTTTCCAGATTCCTACTAAAACCTTACACAATCTGTCTGGGAAACAGTGAATTATCATTATGTACCTACTTATTTTTAGTGATATGAATCTCCTATAATATTTACGGAATTATGTTAAAATATACAGATTGATTTGAAAGACTCATTCTCGTAATATTAAAAACAGAATAATTGTTATAACAATTGCAGATTTAAAACAATTTACCAGCGCGGAAGTGAATGCTATTAAACATTTCAACTAAAAACATTGATTCATCAGATACTACATAATAGTTCTTCAAAGTGAATCATCATATTTGAAGAGTTTAATTGGTACCAAATCCATTAGCTAAAAATAAACATAAATGTTTAAAAAAATAAACTAACTTCGTGTTTTAAAACCAACGTGGAATTAAAATATTATGCTTCAAGCAATGAATCCAGAGCCGGCCTTTTGCAAGCTCGGCGCCCCGGGCGAAATATTTTTTTGCCGCCCTCCCGACCTTTGAAGACCTTTTTTTTTTTTGACTCGAATATATAGTTAATTTCTACCGCAAAAAAATCTGATGAGCTTTTTTTTTTCGTTGCATCTTTCTTTTCTTATTTTTTTATGTTTTTCATTCTTTTTCGCTTCTTGCCGCCCCGGGGCGTTTATTTTAATCTGATATAACTAGGAAAATTATATTAGAGATTTTTTTAACTTTGCTCTTAGAAGTATTAAAGCAAAAGAAAATTTAAAAAAAAATGCAATCATTTTCTATGTTACATCAGATAAAAATAAATATTTTTTGTTTTTTACACTTTTCCTCTAAAGTTAATGGGTTTCGAGTAAAAAATTAGTGAAAATCTAAAATCTTAAATTATTTTGTTAAATATTAAAAAAAATGAATTCATACAAAAAAATATTTAAAACAAAAGCTATTTGTTTTTTTCCAAACAATAAGATACCGTAATGAAAAATATAGGTTTCCATTTGAAAAAAAAAAATGTTGGCCCTAGTTGACCATGAAGACGCCCAAAAAATTAAAAATTAGTAACGCCATTTTGGGTCCCCCTCAAAACCGAACTACTTTTATTTGAAACATTTTTTGATTTAATTAATAGATAAAAATAATTAGGGGGGTGATAGATTAAAATGGGAAACATAGGATGCCTCCTACGGGAAGGCATCCTATGTTTCTCTTTTAAAGAGAGTTCCCATTTTTTACGGTGGTGGTGGTGGGGGGCTGTAAAGCTTCCTATGGGAATATAGGAGGGGGGGTTTTTTTTGCCCCCCCCCCCCTTTTTAAAATAGACTTCCCACTTTTTTACGGGGAGGTGGTGTGGGGCTGTAAAGCCTCCTATGGCTAGAGTAAATTTTGGGTATAATTTTAAAGCTTCCGTGGTGATTTTCATATGCATTTTTAGATTTTGGGTATAATTATAGGCAACTATACTGTAGTGTTTGTCTTATTTTGTGGTGTTTAATTTATATTACAAATAATTTCTGTTTTGGTTGTGAGTAAATTTTCTGTCCATTTCCTCTTTGACAGTTTTTACATTCCGTAATAAAAAAAAAGTTTCACTTCTAACGCTGTTAGTTTTCGACTGACGCTTTCATTTTTTTTGTAGTAAACGAATTCAATATTCATAGTTAAGACAGGACAACGTCTGTCGGGTCAGCTAGTAGGTATATATAAATAAACTATTTTCTTAATCTGTATGGATGTAGCTCTCTTTAAGCGTAGTCGTTTTATTTAAATTTATTAAATGTACTAATTTGTGTCTAACTTTCCCACTGATTCATCAGTAATATAAATGTTATTTTGTTTTATTTATTTATCCCTTCAGTAACATACCAAATATCAGGTCAGTCCATAAGTTCGTGCGTGTTATTTTATATAAATTTACCAAAAAATACGCACGAACTTATGGACTGACCTGATATATTATAATTTTTATCAAAATTAAAGTACTTATGAAAAACTAAAAAAGAACCTTTTTTGTCGAGAATTTTCTAATCTTCCCATCGTTATATAACTTTAATTGATATTATAAAATTTTTTTGGTCTTTAAAAAATAAGCTCGCAAGGGATCGACGGGGACTTTTGGTTACTTATTTATAAAGACAAAATGAAAGTAAACAAAAATTCAGCTCCCTGCGAGTTTTTCTCTATTGAATGTCCTTGTCGTTTTCTAATGACTTATTTAAAACGACACATGTTTTGGAAGAGCGTTTACTAGCAATTTCCAAAACTAACATTTGCGACAATATTTGTTATATTATATCAAAATTCTTATTAGCAGATCACAGATTCTAAAAATTTTGATTTTTTTATTAGATTTATATTGTGAAAATTAATATTAATTAATTTATAAATAAGTTATCCACGGCGCAGACGTGTCTACCACTTATAGTCAATATTCCGAAAAGCACTACAATGTAATAATAATATTATACTTGAATCTGATTCGGTTTATTGTCAATATTATTCTTCTTGGTTTGTTATGTTTATGAAAGTCATGGTCTTATAGATACAATTTCTAACGAATTTAATCTGACAGTGCAAATTACTTTTTATTGAGAAGAAGAAAGCATAAATCGTTATAATTTAGCTGGCATGCAAAATGAAACAAATATTAAATAACTCAATGTATTAATAATAATTTATATTTATTTTTGCGTATGTAATCGGGCCACAGATGCAAAAAAATGTAAAATAACTACTGAGTTTATGTAAAAAGCAAGGATGAAAATAGAAGCAATGTATTAGCTAAGCAATATTGTTTAACTGATTTCTTTTTATTAATTCAACCGTTAGTTCATTTAGACAGCTATTTTATGTTCTATTTCACAATTGATTTTTTATGTCAAATATTCGATTCTCAAATTGTCTATTCTAAAATAACTATACACCATGAAGGTCTATACACATACTATATCATATACGTTTTTTTTTTTCGAAATGTTTCGTTAGTATTCAAAGTATCGTTCCTGTCATTCAACGAAAAACTTATTAAGCTTCCTCGCCACGTCGATAATACGATAAGCATTGAAATGTTTAAAATATATCTTATTCGAGTCTTACCTACGGTTTTCAAAAAGTTTATAATTTTACCAACACAAGTTGGAGAGTTGCATTTTTTCAACAGTTTCTGTTTTGTTATTGTAATACAAAATTGCTTTATTTTTATCTATTAATTTCTAATTTAACAACAGTGCACCACAACAGAAAAGTGATTTTTTTGTTGTTTAACATATACCTACTGTTTATTACGATATATTACCCATTTAACGGTTATATTATTCTACTCTTTTGAAGGAATAGGCGCAAGGTATTATTTTTTCCCATTAGAGCTTATGTCTTTTTTTTATATACAGGGTGACCCATTTTAAGTGCACACCTCTAATAACTTTTTATGGTGAATTGTTATCAAAAAACTTTTCAGATAAAAGATACACGGTTTGGAGGGGGACATAGACGTACTCGGATGAAATTTTTTTAGGTTGTGTTTTCAGGGTGATATGAAGGTCAACATCATTTTTTTAAATAGGAACCTATAGTTTTAATTAAGTTATTTTATTTTACGTGAATAAACACGAATCTTTCATTGAAAACTTTTTTTGAAAAACTTAAACCTTTCCAAGATATCTAACAAAATAATTCGAGATTTTGAACTTTCAATATTTTTTTACCAAGAAACCATCAACTTTAGAGAAAAAGTACCAAATACAAAAAATGTTTATTTTGATCTAATAAGACTTCTTAAAAAATTTATTTTAAAATTTTAAAACTTTTTCAATTCATTTTATTTAAGCAAAAAAAAATTGTTAAAAAAAAATTAGAATAATTTTTTAAATTTTATTAGACCAAAATAAACACTTTGTATAGACAGCCATTACCTTGAAGTGATGTCAACGCATTTTCCGTGGTGGATAAGCAAGGTCATTAATTAATTGCATATTCCCTGGCAAAAGTGGAATTTCTTATTGTTGAGTCAATAAAAAAAGGACTGTTCCGAAAATTCCTTGTATCATTTAATCACACTGATATTCCAACAAAAATATCGTCCAAACATGGTCGGTCGTGAGAAACAGCGTTTAACTAATATTTCTATTTGGAAAAATATCAAAAACAAAGGCGCAATAGAACGGTAAATGTTAATCGTTGGCATTGAAACAAAACCACATTCATGATTTTTCTGAATTTTCATATTATTGTCAATATCTTTAACATAACTGTCTTTAATTGAAAAATTGCTAATTTTGACCGGCTGTGTAGGGGGGCGAGATTTTCATACTTTTTGATCCCCTCCTCGAGCTCCGCAACGGTCTAATACTACCGAGCGTTGTCATAAACGTCACGGACCATTATGCCCCAAACATTTTCTATCGTCTTGGAAAACGGCAGGACACTGAGGTATTGGATTTTTTGCCTTAACCAACCATTCCTTAGTCGACTTGCTAGCGTGTATCGATGTGTTGTCCTCTTGAAATGTAAGCTTAGTAGAGCGGCAGCGACGGAAGTAGAGTTTGAGGTGCTTTTCCAGTAATTGATTATCTAACTCTCCAGTATTCACATGTTCTATATTGAGTTATTGACAAATAAAGTAGTAATTGTTTATTTAATGTTTTATTGTTGAAAAAGGAAACACAATTGATTTTTGCAACTTATCATTTAGTAGACATAATTGATTATCTAACTCTCCAGTATTCACTTTTGGAGAGCACTGGTTTAAGAAATGTTCTACATGTCAAATATTCAACAGTTAAGAAATATTTACATTATTGTAGAAACATCTGCTAAGTAAATGCAAATTTCATACAAAGCATTTTTCAATATAACCTAAAATTTTCCGAGAAAATGGCGGAAAATCGATATTCCGGTTTTTTATATTTTTTTCTCATAAAAATAATACAATTTACATTAAATTTTGTGAAAGTATACTTGTGAATTGTAACGGCCTATAAGCAATACTTATAAATTGTTACTAAAAAATCAATATTAATAATAAGAACTATTTCAAAGTTTGTCTCTATGATTTTTTTCAATACAAAAATTTTAACGTTGGATAGAAAAAAGTCAAATAGTTGAAAAGGTAAAATAGTTGCAAATAGTTGAGTTTTGGTTCAATCAAACCAGTTTTCTGAAATCGATGGAGATATGTAATAAAAATTACAATAGTTGCATTTTTCGCAATAGTTGAAAAACTACTTTTCCAATCTCTATTGCATGTAATTTGTATGGATTTGTTATTGAAAATTTAGCGATAAAATTGATTATTACTGGTGTTATTTATATTATGATACATTTATTATGTTTATAAATCAATATTTTTATTAAATATTATTAAAAATATATACAAAAACATTAAATATAATATTATATGATCTAACTCAACCTGTGGGGTGCGCCCCCCTAGGGGGGCGCGAGCATATCGAGGAAAAATATTATTAAACAATTTATTTAATTTACTGAAAGAAAAGCAATAAAATACACGTTTATATTTACACTGATATAATAAACTTATAAATAGGATTGTAGCACTACTACACAATGTATTTAATAATAACTTATCAATATTAAATTATTAAAAACAAGATTAATAATTATTAGTGACTCCCTTGGGCCTGTTTTGCAGAAAAGAAGGTTTAATATTAGAAATTGACACTCGAAAAATTATATGTAAGTGTAAACAATCCTAATTAATAAGCTTCAAAGTATAAGTATGTACAATGTACATATATTTTTAAAATCACTTTTAATTATGTTTTATTGGAGTACATAGGCGAATGTTTAATGAAATAAAGAGGGATTAGCTAGTAATTTTTTAAATTTTTTTTACATGTTTTTCTACTTTCTGTAACTGATTTTCTTTTTAATGATTTATTTTGTTTTTTTTTAAATTTAGATATTTTAATCTTATGAAAACAGTTTGTCTACAAAAGCCTTTTATTAAATTTACTGGAATATCAGTACATTTTTTAGAAATGTAAGAAGTGGTTCGTTGAACAATTTTTTTTTATAAAAATAATTTTTGTGTTTTTTATTAAAATAGTTGTTCATTTTTAAAACATTTTGAAACCATTCATCTGATGGTCGTGTTAGCCCATCAAATGACAAGTGCTCTATCCAAGAAGGAATAGAATAAGTATGGACGTCCACGTTACCTCTTTGATAAAAGGACCTTTCAGACTTTCCTTCATCATAATGGAAACCGAGTCTTCCATGCTGTACCCACGAAGTAGACTAAAATGCGATACCTGTAAATTGAAAAAAAATACATTTTATTGTTTATTTTTTTGAGTTTCCAGAAACTTCAACAATACCCAGGGATTTCAGTGTTAGAAATATTCTCGAACTCTCCCAACTCTTCCAAAGACGTAATCGGAATACAGTCGGGTTTTGTAGTAACTGGGCGATTTACATTTCCTCGACGCTGGATGAGAGATTCCTCACTCTTTGCTGGGTCTTATTCACAATTAGTTCTTTCAATTCCAATTGGATTTTTTCTTGGTTCTTCATCTGCCGATACATTATTCTAAGCATAGGAAATTACAAATAATTGATCAGTCATTATATAATTTAAAAATAAAAACATATCATTAATGAATAATGTGTACACAAAGCTTGTTAGATAATTTTCGAACTTATTCTTTTTAGAGAATATATTTAATTACTTACGTCAACATATTTTGGACACGGCCTAATGGATTATTGTTCTCTTCTTCATATTCTTCATCATTCTCCGATCTTGATTCGTTCATCTAATCATTGTTGGCATTTCCCTGACTGCGAACAGTATTATTGGAATTTTACCGCCTGCGAAGATCATAGTTGAAATTTTCGTGCATGCTAACATTATCATGACTTACTGTTGCGTCTCGTCATCGGTGGAATAGCGAATTGATGATTTTGTAGGTTCATGTTGTAGTCTACGGAGCTTAGATGATATTTCCCGTTTTTTAGTGTTGATGAAACAGGTTGTGATAATTATTTTCTCATTTCATTAAGGGAGTTTGGTCATAATTTTTTTACGATCAGAATATTTTCAAAAAAATATATAGTAGAAATACATACTTTTATTATGTACTCACGAAATTTCAACACATTTGTGTCTACAGTTATCGCGAAAAAAATTTCCAAAGTTAGCACTTTTAACATGGGCTTAAATGGTAGCTAGGCGGAATACTAATAGATAATCATTCCATATTTTTAATATAGCGATGAGAAAGTCACCAAATTTGAATAACATACTAATATAACCTTAGCGGTGATCTGTACCAAATTTCATCAAAATCATGTCTACAGTTTTTTTTAAATTGATTTTTAAAAATATGAAAAGTATCAGAAATCACTTGTGTGGTGACATTGTGCAAGGAGCAACGGCAACACCGCTTTTAAACCGTGTATTACGCATGACATTGAAATGAGCGCGAAAGTATGTATATTCATAGTAAAGTAAGGTTTATGTTTTTTCAACTAAAAAAATGTTCACTAATAGTAGTAATTAAATAATAATGATGATATAATTATAATTTTGATATGTTTAAAGTACATCGGTTAAAAAAAATAGTCAAAAATACATAGACCTACTGTACATATACATTACATGTATGGGTAATTAATAATATAAATTGAAATACAAATATTATTTTTCAAAATTCTGTTTTATTTGGTTTTTCTTAATCATTTGGGTTATAAATATAATAATAAATAATAATAATATAAGGTACTTAATTTATTGTAATTTTGAGGTTGGAATTTGAGAATTGATGCCTTCTTCTCTTTCTTTTTTCCATTTTTTAGTCTCGTTGAGTTTTTTGCAAGCTTCAGATTGCTTTTTTCTTTGGTAAAAAACTTTTTTTAGAAACATTTTTTGATTTATATCGAAATATTTTCTGTTTATTCAGATTCATTCTTTTCGAGATGTACAAACTATATTTGACATTTATAGAACGGTCAGTAATACCAACTTGACATTCGCCAAGTTTCATATTACAGCATTGCCAGACTTCGTATCATAAAAATAACTTTTATAAAATTAAATAAAATAAAATAAATGTAAATCAATTATAATAATACAATATTAATTAATTTTTTTTTCAATATTTAATGTTTTTGATACTTGTCGACGATTATTATCAAAGTTTCATTTTAATAATTTTGTTTTTGCAGTGTTGATCAAGGTTTAAAGCTCTATGCATTTAGCATAGGACATTTCCTCTCGCCCCACCCCCCGCAACTGCATGACCCAACTCCCTTAAAAGAAATTTGTAGTTTTGATTGGGCAGCTTGAAATGTATCATCATCCAACGAAGAACGTGGTCGTCGTTTTGTATTTGTATACTAAAAAGTCAACATGTTGAAGAAATAATTAATTCATATATTACAATAAATTCTATTAATTTTGGACAGTATTTTTATTGCATTTTTTATATTATTACTGTATTACAATCACGTGAATAATGACATTGACAAATAATAGTTACCGGTCCACAAGCCCGGATTTACCATGCAGGCAATGTAGGCAGCTGCCTATAGCGGCAAATTTTTGGGGGCGGCAAATTTTGGTTTGAAGAAGAAATAGACATGAATTCAACCTAAGAGCTAAAAAAAAAGGTCTTCAGAATTATTAGTAACATATTTTTACTAAAAAAGCTAAAAAAGGGTCTTCAGATTTTTTTTGATAACAAAATCTTATGATCCGGGTAGCAAAATATTTTCATTATTATTATTTTCGTTGAAATTTTCCCAAAGAGGTATTCTAAATCCTTTACTCTCAATTCTAGCTATTCGTATTAAATTCAATTGTTGTTCGAAATCACGGCATTTGAAAACACCAAAGTTATCTGAAGTAAGGCCAGTATCTTAAAAAGGTTCTATTGTTTTGAAGAATCTAAACACTAAATAAATTTGATTGTCTTTAATAATAATATTTTCAATCGTGGAAATTTCATCATCCTTTAAAATGCAAGTATAATTTTTTTTGATCTAATGAAAAATACAATTTTTTATACATCGATATTGTTCAATATTGGGTTATATTTGTCCACATAATGGTCCATCGTTATGCGACCGAGAAACAGTCGGTTGCTGCAAATTTTTCGATTTCGTTGATTTAATAAATTTTTCACTTTCTGTTAATCTTCTGTGAACTTGTTGTAGAAAATTACCGGGCTTTCTATGCAAAATATGAAACGTTTTCATATTGTTTTGGAAAACGAATTGGAATAGAAAACAAGAAATTGACTCTAGAGTTCCAAATCTTTGATAATCATCAACGAGTTGAGATAATCCTTGAATATTATAAGACATAAATTCGAATTCATAAATATCAGGATAAATATCAATGAAATCATGCAATGAAGTTCTGGCGTATCTGATTTGTCTGTTAGAAGATGAAGAGTTGATTAAAATGCGCGTAGCTAAGTGAAGAAGTAAGAACGAGAACAGTTAGATTGAAGATATTTTTAGCGCTCTGATGCAAGTGTTATTTTCTATTTTGGTAATTTACAAAACGAATAATAATTACCATTTACTATTGCTTCAAGAATTTTCTTAGTGACTCCAAGACAAACTAAATGCATGTCGCCGAATGGGATATGTGTTACTGGACGTATTCCTAAATCCTTTAGACATGACAATCCTTCGTTATGATGACAGCCATCACGACATCTATAGTATTCAGAATTTGTTCATTTGGGAAAATTGGTCCCTACGAATACAGTTGACCGTCTCCCTTGTATAGGAATACTTGTTCCAACTAATTTACAAATAAACAAGAGACTGTTGAATTGTGGCTATAATGATTTAATATGAAGGCTCGAGCTGGAGCATCCGCGAGAAAACCTCTAAATGAAAATGGAATACGTTTATTCTCGAATTTGATACACCTCTTTGTGCGAAGTGATTGTACTTCATTAGCCAAAAAAAAACTAAAAAATTGAACTATATTTGATAGTAAAGACCTACTATTTCTGGGTGACAGCCACGATTTAATTGTCCACCGTCGTCAGTATTAATATCTATCTCCAGGTGCTGTGGCAAAGAATTATAAACTTTATTTCACATAGACGAAATGATGGCATTTTTCAGGCATACATGGAGATATTCACCAGGATCAACGGGATGAATAATAGCTGGCTTGCGTGGTGTTTGGAGCAAAGTTTGTGTGCTCTTTGGAAGTGATTGATGACACTCATGCTTTTTCAAAATTTTAAGAACTGGATCACATTGTTGATAATTAATATTCTGATAAATGAACGTTTCTGCCAACTCTTATTGAACTGCCTTCAGTTGGGAACCAATATTGCTCTCATTGGAGAGGATTCACTTGCCATTAGTATCTCGCAGTGTCCAGACCTCAGAGACAGTTCAAACTCACCGCACAAATAACATACAACACTTTTAACACTGTCGAAAATACATTCACTACAAAATTAATCGATGTACACGTTACTACAATGGTGGTTTACACACATCTGGTTTCCCGCTACCGAGTGTATTTGGCTGCTTATTGTTAGCCTGAGCGCTGCCATTTCACAGAGATCTACTCAATTCGTTACCGACCAGACGGTATTAAGTAGCTCTCTACAAGATCACTACAGTTATAAAACCTGGAGAGATTATAACTAAACCCAGAGTATAACGTAGCATACCGGAAAAATATGCCAAGATCTTTTTATTATCATCTTGTGGAAACACTGTCATTGCTGCCATCTTCGACTTCTTCATCGTTTACTCCGGTTTTCTCTTCTCTTTTTGTATTGATGTGTCGTATTTGACTTACTTGCTTTGTTGATATCGTACTGACAGTCTGCTTGACACAGTGGATTTCAAACCTTCAACATGGGTCACTGACTTTAAGAGTATGCGGGTTTCACTTCCGTCCTCTAATTTGTACGGTTTTATTTGGCTATATATGTTTCCCAGACACACGGGGGTGTAAATTGAAATACTGCAACTAAATGGCTTTTGTATGTGAAAAAAACAAGTATTTATTTAATAATATTTTTTTATACTTATTATTAGAGTATAAAGCCTTGAAGCTCTATACTCGCATTTAGGGCAGACGAATTTATTATTGCCCTTGTGTTTTCTTCGTTGATGTTTCAGTTTGGATCATCTAAGTATTTTGGAGGTAAATAGATATTACGAAATTCTAAAATTTCAGTATGCTCTTAGGACAAATAATTTTCTTACTACAGCTTTTGATATATTTTTAAAAGTGTGTGCATCTGGAAAGGCGACACAACCAGTTTTTTTTATTTTCTTAATTTTAAGTTCCTTTAATTTCTTTATACAGTTTCGTTCTTCACTCATTGTAATCGCACTGACTTAAAATTACCATTTCTGAAAAAAATCCTTATTATGTACAGATGTATGTACAATAAAGTTTGTATTGTTTGCTGCAATTACTATGTGTATTTTTTTTGTCGATACATCTTTTAAATTCATATTATAACATGTTATGTGTACTTCATTTTTCGAATCACAACAATTTATTTATTATACTTATTCTGACAGATGCGTTTGAAATTTTGAAATGTGTTTTAATATAAAATTTAAAACAACCCTAAAATAATTAATATTATTACACCTTCGTATTATACAAACGTAAAAATATAAATATAATTACAATAATATTAATTCTAAAATTACATATTATTCATATCGACCAATTATATTTTGTGGTTGGTTGGTCTCAAATCTTAATGTCTATACTTTTATTAATGGTCTTTATTTCGGCAGTAAATCAGGATAATGCTCCAGAAAATGATTTCTTGAACAGTCTACTTGTTAGAAATTGTTTTACTTTTAAACTCAATTATTCATCAATTGCAAATATGGAAGATGGCACTTATTCATGAGCTCATAAGAGGAACGCGGATATGCGGCGCGGTACGATTTGAAATCAAAACTTAGATTTCAATTCGCTTTTGAACTTGTTAACTGGAAAATGAGGAAGTGATGAGTATAAAATATGAATAAATATAATAATGAACTATACCGGGTGTCCCAGATAACTTTTCCAGCATGGGGATCTCAGTATCTATAAGAGATACAGGTTTGGTTAAATCAGATCAATTATATGTATGAAAGGGGTGAGTATTATTACACAAAAAAATATTCATAATTCTATGTGGTTTAGGCGGTATACCCAAAAAACTGAAAATTCGGAATTTCTTTAAATAGCTATAACTTTTATGTTGAAGTAGATAGGTATTTTTTGTTTGCGGTTTCTTAAAGCACTTTTTTGTGTAGAATTGATTGGTGTATTTAGATTTTAACTATTACTTTTAGTTTCCGAGATACGAGCCCTAACTTCAGTTTTTCTTATGGGCCGCAAAGTTGGCTATGGCATATTTGAACGTGTTTTTTACTCTACTTTACAACGATGTGTCACATGCCATATTTATTTTCTAAAAAAAAATTATAATATATTTTTTCAAATAGTTCATTGTTTCAAATATTCATTTGTTATTTTGATTGTTGTTATTGTGATTTTTGCTTACAATTTTTGTTTTTCATGGCTCACTTAAAAGTTTGTAATAAAATACTTCATAAATATCACTGATATTTAGTATTTCGACTTTTTTTCGATAATAAATATGGCAAGTGACATATCGTTGTAAAGTAGAGTAAAAAACACGTTCAATTATGCCATAGCCAACTTAGTGGCCCATAAGAAAAACCAAAGTTAGAGCTTGTAACTCGGAAACTAAAAGTCATATAAAAATTCTAAATACACCAATCAATTCTACACAAAAAAGTGCTTTAAGAAACCGCAAACAAAAAGTACCTATCTACTTTAACAAAAAAGTTATAGCCATTTAAAGAAATTCCAAATTTTCAGTTTTTTGGGTATACCGCCTAAACCACATAGAATTATGAATATTTTTTTGTGTAATAATACTCACCCCTTTCATACAAATAATTCATCTGATTTAACCAAACCTGTATCTCTTATAGATACTGAGATCCCCATGCTGGAAAAGTTATCTGGGACACCCGGTATGTATTATAGTGTGTACAAGGTCGAATAATTGCATTTTTGTCAAAACTACTGATTGTTAAATAAAATTAGTTTAGTGTACTTATTTCTTAGGTAAATTTTTTTTGAGACATTTTTGAACTTTCGTAAAGGAGTTTTACATCGACGAATGTTTCTATAATTAATTTACATAATTATGTTCGATGACTATCAATTACACTTTGAGAAAGAACATGGCTATTCATGGCTGTGTTTAAGAAAACAAATCATTCTGAAAATTTCATTGACAAAAATTTGATGCTTTTGACCCGAAACGGTTTTGGTTTTCTCTCAACCCATTAACGCCCAAAAGAAAACAAAAACATGCAAAATATTTTTTGAATGAAATGAATTACATATTCAATATTTTTTTTTATTCATAATCATAACGTAAAATGTCGATTGGTGCTAGGCCTTTTACGACAGCTCTTCGTGTTGTGTTAATGTAGGTGTATCTTTTTTGTGTTGGGATTGGGTTCACAGGAACACAAGAGGGATTGGGAGGTTGCTGATGGGCCGATCATAGCAGGATGTAGACAAACAGGGTGGCCTGGATGATAAGATTTATGGTTGTGGGTTCAGTAGGGATCGGAGTTACATATATTTTTATTAAATATTGATTTTTGTATTTTTTACAAATTTGATTATGTTTTCGTAGCTCTCAGTGTCTTCTAAAAGTTCTTGTATATTGTTTGGAATTGTATTGAATGAATCTTTCCTTTCATTTTGCCATATCGGGCATTTCAATATGAGATGTTCAGTGTTAGCTACACTTTTATTATCGCAACTGCAAAGATCTGTCAATGTATTCAAAATTCAATATATTTAACTAAATATACAACACAAACTTTTTTTAATATTTAGAAAAAAAATAGGAGTGTGTAATCAAGCGAGTAAATTAGGCAGATATATAGGGGAACTTGGGGAATGGTGGGACATTGGGGAATAGCAGGACACGTCAATTTCGCCATCTTTGTATAAGTTTAAAACAATAAAACAGCTGGTATAGTTTCGTCTCTCTATATGCTTAGTTTTTATCAGTAATAGTCACATCTACATGTATCGTGAGAGTTTCTGCATCAAGAAGTATTTAATTGATTGTTCAAAAGTTTTATTCACTTCGTATTTTCAACATTTTTACAACATTTTGGCAGGAAAAACAAAAGCTTTATATGGGCATAATTACCGTTTGCCCTCGACATTTCGACTTGCGAAAGGAATTTGGCATGAATACACAGTGTCAATTATAGTTTATGTCGAATTGTAAACATAGCGTTTGGGGTATTGCGGGACACTTATTTTGAGGAATGGTAAGACACGTATTTTTTGATGTTTCTCAAATCAATATCGCATTTTTATGCATATTAGTCATTTTTCATGCAAAAGAAACAACCCTAATGTCTACGGTGGACAGAGGGTGGGGTTCTGTTATTTTTAAACGAAATATTTACGATTTTGTTTAATGAATAAAGAGAAAAAAAAAATTATATTTCATCCCCTGTCGCATATAAAGAATTGTTATTGGTTTCATTCGATTCGACAGGAAAAATACCACGTGGTGGAGGGTTTAGGGGGGAAACAATCCCCTATCTTGCACAAGAGCCGAGATATTTACGTTTTTGTATAATTAATAAAAAGCAAAACAAAAGAAAAATTTTATATTTAACGAAGGGTTGTTATTAAATTCATTCAATCTGGCGGGAAAAATACCATGAATGTGGATGTTTTGAAATCCACGAGCTTGTATAATAGTTGAAAAAAAAACAATAAATAATCAGTATTTAAGTATTAATAGTTTTACCATGCTGGAAAGTCGGTTGTTTGGACCTCAAATGTCACACCCCACAGTTTGTTTTTTGAAGGAACATTATTATAATTACAATTTTTGTCATTCTGGACTTTTCAAAAAACATTTCACATTCATATTTTGCATTTTTGCTCCTGTCCCACTATTCCCCAACTTTTTTTAGAATGTCGAAAATTAACTTTTTCGAAAAACATAGTAAAGCTTTGCAGTCGTTCAAAATTTCAACAAACTGTGGCAGTTAAAAGTAAGATTACAAAACATACTATGACATACATCTTCAAAATTTGAAAAAATATAAATTTTTAAACAAGTTATGGGCCATACAAAAAACGTGTCCCACCATTCCCCAAGTTCCCCTAGTCTATGTTGTGTGAATCTGCTTTTCTGATGTCATTTTTAGGGTTCCGTAGAAAACTAGGAACCCTTATAGTTTCTCCATGTCCGTCTGTCCGTCCGTCTTCAAAAATTTTGAGATAATAAGATGAAATTTGGTATACGGTCGTAGATTGATGACCCAAAAACAGAAATAATAAGATTTTTGAAAATAAAAATTTTTTAGACCCCCTTTCATAAAATGAAAAGTGTTTCGTTAGAAAGGTCTCCTAAAATGCAACAAAAAATGTATCAAAACTTTTTGATTTTAACCCTTTAATCACGATGTATTTGCTCTCCAAAGTCGTTAAAAAAGCGTCCCCCCCTCTATTTTCTAAACTATCAATTTAAAAAATCTGAAAAAATTCCAGAATGTAGATTTTAATTAGTACTTTCACTGAAAATTATAACGAACATTGTCAAAAATATTTTGGACCCCCCTTTCATAGACTGAAAAATGAACTCTCATTTTTTTCCCCACTTACCCCATTGAGTGGGGTGTCATTTAATAGGTCTCCTAAAATGCAATAAAAAATATCAGATAACTTTTTGATTTCAACCCTTCAGTCACGAAATATTTGCTTTTTAATGTCGCTGTCAGAGCGTCCCCCCCCCTCTATTTTCTAAACTATCGATTCAAAAAATCTGAAAAAAATTCAGAATGTAGCTTTTAATTAGTACTTTCACTGAAAATTATAACGAACATTGTCAACAATATTTTGGGCCCCCCTCTCATAGATTGAAAAGTGAAGTCACATTTTTTTCATTTACCCGGGTTGAGTGGGGTGTCATTTGATAGGTCTCGTAAAATGAAATAATAAAAGCCAATTGACTTTTTGATTTTAACCCTTCGGTCACGAAAATTTTCTAAAAAAACTCTTTTTTTATAAATCGTAGTGAGAATGACTACGGAACCCTATCATGTGCGTGCCCAACAAGCACTTGCCCGTTTTATTATTTAGATAAATTTCATTTAAAAGTCATGTTATATGTATATTTAAGTTATTTCATAATATGATTTTAACAAAATTCGAAATCACATGCTCTAGTTGGATAAAATATATTAGCATATCACGTACCTCCTTTCATATAAAAATTATTCAGAACAATTAAAGCACGTTTAAACATTTATGATTAACCAAATCTGTTATGAGTTAACAGATTTGGTTTGTTACACTTCTACTAACTGATTTTTAAGGAAATATAGTGAATTAATATCCATAGACAGCAGCACTAATTATAAAGTGTACACAAATGTGTACGGCGGGCGTTAGTGGATTAATATAGTTTCGGCTGCTTTGCAAATATCACAAACCTTTTTTCTGGTGTTACAAAATACTTTTTGTGTACAAGTCGTCTGTCAGGACGTTAAAATAGTAAACATGAAAACTGTCAAGAGCTGCACAGAAGGATGCGCGGCTACCTCTGTGCGAGGGAAAATCTCTGGTAAATTTTTTTGACTTCTCTCTCGGCTGGCTATAGGAGTACTACATATATGATGAGCGGTAAATACACTATTTCCATAATTTTGATTGATATAAGTACAGCTAACCATGTATGATCATTAGAATCACGAATTTTGTTCTAAACGAACAGATGAATTTTTCTTGATATGTTTCGTCTGTATTCTATATTTTTTAATGAAGAATGTCGAACGTTTGTCTCGAGAGTCTTGAAAAGAATAAAGAACAAATTACACTCATCGTTCTGCTACACGACCATCCACTACACGACCGTTCCGTTATACAATGTACCGACAGTTCTAACGAACGTCCTTCCCCAATCCCCACCATATTACCAATGTGATTGTTATATTTCAGCGCGAAATTTAAATTAACAAACTGACGTTAAAGTCTTCTATGTAGATTTTACACACAAAACTTGTGTTTTGGTGTGACTCAGTGTGGAAAAAAAATGAAATTCAATAAAAATTTTCGTTGAAATTGAAATATAATAAATAGTATAAAAAAATTGTCTTCTGTAAAAATTAAATTGCATTGTTAAAAATACTATAAAAAACAAGCGTACGTGTGCCTAATAGGATAAACAAAGAATATTACATTTTTTTTGGCATTAATTTTCATATGCAGCCAGTTAAAACTTCACAAATCCGCCACCTGACTTGGATCACAGAGGGAAATGGGATATGCCCTGGGGTGGTCAGGGCAGGTGACAGTTACGAGACCCGGGAAACATGGGTTCAGCCCCCAGGTTCACACATTGGGATTTTACTCTAATCTACACGCCAATCTGCCAGATTGCAAGAGTACTACACGTCTTACGCGTGAACACAGCATGCCCATGATCGAGAATCGGTCAACTGGCTGCTACATTTTAATTTTTACTCTACACAAAAATTCGTAAATAACATTGTAGATTTCATTGTCTGGATTTGACAATAGCGGAACTATATGGTATGGTGGAAAGAAGTGAAAGAATATTACATGAATATTACTTAAAAATTTCAAACAAATGTGGCAAATAAATTTCTGTAAGTGTAAACCTTTTTTTTAGAAATTTGTATACATTCTTTGAAACTGAATGTCGATTTATCATTCAATATTAAGAAAAATTTTTAAAATTATGGAGTGGTACAAAGTTTATTTTCATGTTCTGTCCTAAGTTAACTCATATCTCAATTTTCTTGAATGAGTCCATCGTAGCAATTGAAAAAAGGTCAACAAACTAGGATCTCGTTCAAGGTTAGTATATGATTTACTAACCTTGGATCTCGTTCACCAACAGCGCAGAGAAATTGGTCTGTAGTCGTATCAGAGACATTTTCATAGATGGGGAAATAATCTGATGTCACTTTTGATGAAAAATTTCTATATCCAATTGGATTCAATCTAATCAAATTTGATCCAATTTGGTCCGATATCACTTTTGATTAAAGGTTTTTTGTTGTTTTTGACCGTACGGTACCCGATAATCGCTAATTACATTAATGTACATTTCTACATAATTCTATGCAAGCTCTGCTCTAGTCGCTGCATCATTTGTACTAAAACTGAATAAATTCCATTGAGATCTAGCAGGTATTTCTGGTACTTGTGAAAGTGCATTCGTTTCTGATGAAAAATTGTCATCTTAAGCTGAAGATCCGCTTTGTGAACTAGAAGGACATGCAGTGATTTAGATAGCATGTTGTTCGAGTTTGCGAAAACCTTTCTCAACATGGATGGTAGTAACATTAGTGCATATTTTACACTGAGCTTTATGTATATTTTCAGGATGTTTTTCTGCCCAATCCGAAAATTTACTAATTCCAAAATGGCTAAAACATTTGTTATCTGTTTGCGGTAGAATTGTCATTATGTACTTTAATTTTTCTATGCATCACGTGTATCACATTGTAGCATATGGTGTATTCACTTATGTCTTTCTGATACTTACACGCTGTTTTGCAAAACCAAACTCAACAAAACATTTGCGCTTATTGCAGTCGTATACCTGTTTATTAGGTAAAATATATATATATACATTTATAATTGAGCAGAAAGTATAATATAAAGAACAGTCGGTGTAGTAAGTACGTATTTCTTTATCTATGGTGATATAGTCATAGACAGGGGAACCGATGTCCATTGTATAAGTTTTTGCCATTTTATTAATAATTAAAAGTATAAAATTACTAGTTTCTAATATGAAAACAAAATATATTGTATATTTTTACTGAAAATCAGTGACGGATTTAGGGGGGGGGGGGTGAACCAGAGCGACCATTTGAATATAATAATATGTTTCTATTATATGTATACCTAATATATTTAGCTATTTGTAACCTGAAGTAATGAGTTTTACTAATGTTTTATTAGTTTTATTAATGATTAAATACATACATTTTATTTTTATACTACATGTACATTGGCGGTCTCTTAACCCATATTAGGACAAAATAATAATAAATCTCATTGGAATATTTACAAATAATATATAATACATCATTTAATATAATAATGATAATGTTGTGTCCAACAAGGGGGACCTTCGGATCTTCTTTCTTCGTGACCCCATACACGATCACTTTTCTCTTCGTCTTGGTCGGTCGGCAGCGAGTCCGCGAGCGGAACCAGGGCATCCAGAACAGCTCGAATGAATCACGCATGAAGACGGATCTCACTAATTTCGAGATCAATCACCTCGTTCAATCTCCGCCTGGCATCCTCGAAGCGGTGGATGGGAGTATCTTCGGAGGAGATCTACCTTGCCCAACCTCTTCAGATGCGAGATAAACTCGCCATGCCCAATATATAGCTCCGTAATCTTTCTTGTGTATCTTGGTCGCTCATGTACATGAGCGGCAGCATTAGGGATAAACATAAATGTTATGCGTCTCTTTGTGGAGTTAACTCGCACACTCCTCCATCTCAACGTTACATAATAATATTCATACATCAAGTTCCTGATACTAACGATGCCGTTGTTATACTCCGCATACCGGAGTGTACGATCACTTAATACATTTATTTTAAATAAATGTATTGCAAAACTCAATTCATGACTGTTGTCTCTGATACCAAACAACATCGCAATTCATCGGACCATATTATGACGTCATTTATAATTGCCAAACAATCGCTCTACTGTTGCGGGTTTTATTGCTTCATTATAGCGTTGCTCGAGTTTTTTTGGCGTATTTCTTATGGGTGTTAGAAAGTATGTTCGTAATGAGTAACCACCGTCATCTATTTAAATATCAGTTAAATAAGGTGATATACCATGAAGGATATATCAGAAGGATGTTCTGAATTGTTTATGTTCAAATGAAACTACGCAGTATTTGAATATTTTTGGTAAAAAGTCGGAAGTCGTTTTACCACTTCGCTGTTGTACTTCCATTCATGACTGAGTTACATTCATGGCCTTCATCACGAGTTTAAAGTATTATTTTTAACTCACATGACTATCTCCCATGTATTCATTTGTCCAACTTCGATTTATTACAAGCTTTATATTTACTTCACCTATTAGTTAATATGTTTTGGTCAAAAGTAACAGCAATGAAGAAGGATATTCTGAATTTTTTGTTCAAATGAAACTACGCAGTATTTGAATATTTTTGGTAAAAAGTCGGAAGTCGTTTTACCACTTCGTTGTTGTACTTCCATTTATGACTGAGTTACATACATGATCTTCATCACGAGAAATTTCAAGTATTATTTCATAATCATCGAATTAAAAAAATAAGAAATATAGTTTTAGTTGTAACGCCACCTAGTTTCGGCGTTTATACTACGATCCCATATGTTTAAAATGATATACAAAGAAAAACCATTCTTCCTCTGTTTATATATCAAATTTACCATATTGAGTTTTTGTAGGTAGGTACCTCAACTAAATCTTTTTGATAAAACTTTAAACATGTTATTTTAAAAATTATTTTAAAATATTTATTAAAAATATATAAAATAGCCCAAAGAAGCTCAAAAATAAAAGTTAATTTCAGTTTACCTCGATGACTAACTACTTAAGTGTGCTTAAGTTTACTTAAGGTACATGTACTTATTTCTTTATGCTTTAAATTTAACAATTTCTTTTCCTGCGTTCAAATTATGCTGCTATGCAATATATTTACATATAACAATCAATTATAATATTGTTAGATTTTGTCCATTTCGTGAGCCATGTAGTGTAAATACCGCTGCTATGCAATATATTTACATATAACAATCAATTATAATATTGTTAGATTTTGTGCATTTCGTGAGCCATGTAGTCTTGAAATTTTGATAACATTTGATATCTACTACTATTCATCATTAAGGGGGAAAGTTACTGTGACAGAAAAAGCTGTTTTTATGCATTTTTTTATATATAGATACATGTTCGAAAAGATGTCAAAAAATTAATAAGATAATATTCCGAAAATTGCCTCAGTTATAGTCAACTTAGTGAGATTGTATGTGCCTTTATCTCAAATCGACTTTTTTCGACCTGGTTTCGGCGATTCATCACAAATGGAAATAAGTCGCCATTTTGTGAAAAAATTAAATAATAATGGATACATATAACGATAGCTACATTTATATAGATTTTGATAGAATATCTATTTATTTTTTCCGATAATCCATTTCGAAATTTCGATGGAACAATGGAGAAAAATATTTTTTGGTCGTCACATCGAGTATCATAACTTTGTAAATTTTTAATATTTTAAAATAAAAATTGGTATTGAATAAGTTGAATATATATTTAATAAAATGTCGTCCATCTGATTCTAAAATATTAGTTATATCTGTGAAAAAAATTCCCAAACATTAAACATTTTTTGAGTCGTCACAGTGGCGTTTCCCCTTCAAGTGCGTACGGTGTTCTTATTTGAACTATATATTTGTTTGCTATCCTGGGACTCGAAAATTCTTACGATTAGAAATATGGTGTTTCTGGTTAAAAATCAAAATCTATGTTATTTTTCTTAACTAATCAGTATTTTCTTTATCATATACATATGATTAAGAACATTATGGAAAAATCAGTATTAAAAGCTTCTTTATCATTAGCAATTAAGTAAGTACTAAATATTTCATTAATTCGGATTGGGTTCTTTTCTATCTAACATGACACCTACAATTTATTTGAGCCAAGATTCTTGAAACTGAGTGTTACTCACTGCTGCAATTTGTGCTGCAAATTCCTTTATTTGCTCATCACATTGTAAGTCCTTTGTTAAATCGCAATTTATGGAAATAACTCAGTCGATAGTTCGACATTGTTGTAGTGTCCGACCGAAACTGGTTTTTACAACCGAAACCGAAAACGAATTTCGGCAACAGTCTCAGTTTCGGCCGAAACCGAAACCGAAACCGAAACTTCCTTACAAGGATCATTTTTTGAGGGAAAAATAAAAAAAAAAACGTTATTATAATCAGTCAGTCTTTATTTTTTTATCTTTAAATCACATAGCTATGCAGTCTTCGACATTTTTACTTATTGGTATGATAATCAACATAACAACCTCTCATTTAAGAAAAAAATATTAATTGCGCCTTAAAAATACTCAAAATAGGTGAGGTGTTTATTTGAGTAGTTAGATTCTTCTTTTGAATATTATTCATGTTTTTTTTTTAAATATTAAACATAAAAAATTACCTATTTTTGATGGAATTTAACGTGCTGAACTTGACCGATCACAGCGCGAGAACTCCCGAATGCAGTTTCGGTTTCGGTCGTAGTTTCGGCAGGGTTGCCGCCGAAACCGAAACTAAACCGAAACTCGTTTTTTTGCCGAAACTCGACCGAAACCGAAACCGAAACCGAACATTCGGTCGGACACTACATTGTTGTCCTATATTTGTTTTCTATATACGACATCCTGGAGTAAGAGCGCTCCGCTTCACAGCTAGTGATTGGTAACGTTAAAAATATATGAATATAATTGTTTCAATTCTTTATAATATACTAGCTGCCCCGGCAAACGTTGTTTCGCCAAAAGATAATATGCATGCTCTTTCTTTCTCATTGTTATGGTGTTTTTCTTAGGGTTATTTTGTGTATTTTGACTATTTTGAGTATTTCGACCGATGTTTATACGTCGTCGTTTATGCATTTTTGTATTATTTCACTATACCTATTTTAAGAATATAAATAAAATGTATCGTAGGTTATGTTAAAAACACGTGTCCCACGTACCGAATAGATAAAATAAAATAAAATAATAAAATTACGTAGTATACCTGTTTAAATTAAATACAATTGAATTTAAGAAATACAACAAAACATACCGATTTCAATTCGGTTATGACCAATAGATACATAATTTTACTTCCATGTTTGAAGAAATGGAAGTATTGTAATACCGTCAAAAAATCGTGTCCGAGATAAGAGCAGATTCTGATTGTACTAACTTCAAAACGTAAAGAAAAGTTAATATCCGCATGGCGGCTGTGCGTGTGTCTGTCTGTGTGTCTGGATATATAATTTTCTTCCGTTCACGATAACTACTGTAAATATGCACCGATTTGAATTTTTTTGCCTCAGTGAGTACTCCAGAGCTATTGATTTAGGTGCTAATCGGATTAAGGGTTTCGGAAATATTCAAAATTTTGTAACTATTATCGTTTAAAAAGTGAGTATTATCTCACCTTTGATAAGATTTGGTACACTTTTAAGGGGCACTTATTTTGTAAACGTGCCGAAAAAGCCACTAAAGGGGTGAAAACCACCCTCAAAATTTTAATTTAATTAATGTTGCCATGGAAACAAACGCAGTTAAATTCAAATGTCACATAATTATTATTCTACAAAAATGTGTATTATACAACTGACTTAAGAATATTAGAAAACTAATATTTTTATAATACAAAGGTGAGTTTTATAGACAAAATTACTTAGCTTTTTGAGATAGGCAATGGCTCTATTATTACATTATAATTGTTATTTATTTAATAGAAATAGTTTTAATATTGATTTATTATAAAAATCAAATTGTCATCCATACGTCCATTACATTTAAATACTATTAAATTCATGTTGCTATGGAAATATACACAGTTAATTTTGTCCAAAAAAATAAAAAATAAATTTACGGGTGGACCACCCTTAACATTTAGGGGGATGAATAAATAGTATCCTATGTGTTTCTCCTGGCTCTAAGCTACCTCCTCACCAATTTTCAGCCATATCGGTAAAGCCTTTCTTGAGTTATAAATAGTGTAACTAACGCGACTTTCTTTTATATATATAGATAATATTATATATTGATAAAATTATAACATTTCTTACATTGATTTTTTCATTACAGGACAATCTGTACATCTTTGAATATGATAAGAAAACATGTTTTCTTAGATTTTAAATAAAATAGCTCTCTAAAGTACTCAGAGTAAAAATCAAGGACATAATCGATTCATCTAACAAATTCAGTGACAAATCAGGTTTACTTATCAGACTGTCTGTGGGGTCAAAAAAAATTATCTGTTAAAGGATAGGAAATTGTTACTTGATCCTTGGTGAAAAGTGAAAATCAAAAAGGTTTTATGGAATAATGTATAAAATTATTAAGAAACGTATCTTCCCATTTTTCTTCATTTCAACCATAAATTTCTGCTTGCAACAGCTTTCATTTGACGCAGTTGTAATTTAGCAACAGTTTCAGATTCACTTCTGAAGAAAACTCCGACATGAAAGTCGAAACGACAAGTATAAGAATACGACAACGTGGACAAAGCCCGAAAAGTTAGCCCTAGTTTGGTTTACATTTTAAAGTGAATGATATATTGAACTTGTTTTCTTACCTTTCTAGGAGAGTTATACCCTTCTTCCCAATGTACTGAACACCGTGAAGACTAGTGCTTTGAGAAAATTCACTTAAAGTTTTCTTTACTCCGAACATGCAAGAACACATCTTCTGGTCATCACCAATAGTCACTAGATTTTCATCATTGCCTTTCATAAATCTATCAAGTGACATTCTGCTGTTAGATTTTTGTTTTTTCTCTTCAATATTCATTGGCCAAGCATTCATTTTTCGTAACCTTGGTGCTGCTTTTTCGTTGTGGTACATAGTTAAGACACTAGATAGTTTTGTTATTTATTTGGGTTAGTTTTTATCGTAACATTGATTATATTATTTCACATAATAATTGAAACACGTTATAAGAAGAAAAAAATATTTTTTATAAACATTTGCATAATATTATGTTTATTCACTATCTAAGATATTAAGTTTCATAACTATACCACAATGGGTTCTCTAGTTAATAAATGAACACTTATTTTGAGGAAAATCTTTGAAAGGCTGTAGCTCCTTCACAAAGAATTTCCGGACACATGTTTAAATAAAGTTTTTTGATACAAAAAACTTTATGTACAAAATAATCAAATAATTATATTTCATATAAAAATGTTGATAATATACAAATTACTATTTAAAATTAAATTTTGTAAATGCTTGCACGTCGAAAAAAATTCCGACGACGTACATAGGGATATTCGCACCAAAAAATTATTTAAAAATTGTTCGCATTAATATAATATGAATTATAAAATGAATTTAAAAATCCGGGCTCTCAGAAATTTCGAACTCTAAGCAGTTGCCTAGTTTGCCTAGGACCTAGGCTAAAGTTCGCCCCTATCTATTCTACTACTACTGTGATTCTACTACCACTAATTGTAAGAACTATTAGTTATGTAAACATCAGAATAATTTTTAAATATTATGTTATTAAATAATAAAAAAATTTATATTTATTTGAGGAATCATTAAGGAGTTATGGAGGAATGAAAATATGTAAAAATAAATAAAAATAGCATAAAAAGATCACTTTATTATACAAGTCTTGAGGCATCCGCGGTGATTTTGATATGGATCTTGGTTTCTGGGTTAAGCCGCGTCGATTTTGTTGTGGAATTGGCCAACGTTTCGTCACACATTGCAGTGGACTTCATCAGGGTTCTTCTGTGTGACGAAACATTGACCGATAACACGACCAAATCGACGCGGCTTACACCCAGAAGCCAAGATCCACATCATTTTATTATCACTAAAGTAAACATTATCAAATATTTTATGACGAAATTAAAAAAAAATGTTATAGTTATAAGCTATACCAAAGAGCACCTCCGACATAGCACTAACAGACAGTGGAATTTTATTTCGACATCAAGGTTCATCAGAAAGAAAAATAATTTTCTTGATAAGTGATGTAATAGCTAAAAATAGTGTAGGGAAAAAATTAGAAAAAAATTGTGCAAATGAGAGCTGCGTGAAAAGGTAATAGTCGATTAGTTCGTTAAAAAATCATATCTTATTAATGGTGCACTTATGTCAGGTACCTACCAAATTTGCAAGCTTGCTAGCTCTCATAAATGAGGTTATTAGTTTTGTTATAGTATGTATCTATGGATTTGCTACGGAATTTAGAGCAGTAACACTTCAACGTATTGTAAAACAGTTGGCGACTATGACCGTATAAAATAATTTTCATAATAGCACCACTGTTTTAATACCGTTGGTGTTTACATACAACGCTTGCGCGAAAGTTGTCAAAATCATCACAAAACTTCAAAAGAACTGTCATATAAGTTTGATATCTCATTTGAGAGTGCTAGCAAGCTTGCAAATTTGCTAGCTCCTTAAAAATACCGGACATTAAACCAAAAAAATCATATGCTGCTTTGTAAATAAAATGATCAAAAAGTTATCATGCTAATAAAATCAGTCGTGTAGTTTTCATAATAATAATTTCAAGAGGTTCAAAGAAGATGTTTCGTAAAAAGCAAAACGAAAAAAAATATCACTTCATCGTGTTACAATATAAAATTATCTATTTAATCTAGAAGCAGTTATACAGGGTGATTCAGCACTGTCGTGCCAAACTTGAACAGTAGATTAAAAAAAATATTTTAAGCAAAAAACTTCTAATAAACATGTGTCCGGAAATTTTTCGTAAGGGAACTACAGGACTTCAAAGATTTGACTAAAAATAAGTTTTAATTTAATATCTAGAGAACCCTTTTTGATAGAATTATGAAATTTAGTATTTGGTTTAGTAAAAATATGTGTTATCGATTTCTAATATTAACAAATTATATTTTATACCAGGGTTGTATGGGACCAGTGGGCCCAACAATTTTTATCTATTATTTGTTTGTTCTTTAATTTTTTTCCTGAGTTGGTACTTATGTAAGATTATATGACACAAAATACACAAAAACATACTCTGCTTGTTTATCATAGGATTAACCGTTTTCAAATGCAGAATTAACCTTAATACGGATGCTTCAAATTACAAAAAATAAATTTATATTCTTTTCCAATGATTAAAGGTAAGAATAATGTGCATATAAATAAACCTCCTAATATGAATCCTCTAAGATATATAGCCAGTTCTATACTGTAACATGTACTTTATTAACATAACTAAAAAACAAACTAAAAATGGCTATTTGTAGCTTATAGATGCATTTTTGTAGGTATATTAATATTAACTTTTTATCTTATTTTTTACCATGGAACGATATATTAAAATAGTGTTATTAAAAACCGGATTGAAGAATTTAATTCAATAATACTTATTTGCGAGTCATCCATATCCAACTAACGGCTATAACTAATGTAATGTCTCTGATTTTTTAAAATGTCAAACTGATGTAACCCCCTAAATGCGGCTTTCAAGTATTTTTTGATACCTTTTTAATTTTTTTAATAACATAAAAATATGATTTATATTCGTCCATCTCTTCAAAACAATAATTTTCCCTATCTGGTATTCACGCTGGAAGAAGACCGACAAAAACTTGACCGAACAAAACTTTATGTATTATATACCACATTATTAACTTACTGGGTTTGAACGTATTGACGTTTATAATTTAACACTTGCTATTTTGTTCAACGTAATTTTTAAAACTACTTATTCGAAAGTGTTCCGAACGAAGCACACACTAATACATACTAACGTGACAATGTTAGCTAGGTTTGCATGTCTCTAGGTGACGATAATACAGTAATGTACACTGACATAAGGCAAACAACGCGAGTTCTATAATTCATGAAACAATTTAATCTTGTTACATCAGTGTATGTGTACTCTCTATATCCTATTGAGTGGAGTATCATTTAATAGGTCTCCTAAAATGCAATAAAAAATATCAGATAACTTTTTGATTTTAACCCTTCAGTCACGATATATTTGCTTTTTAATGTCGTTATCAGTCTCTCCCCTCTATTTTCTAAACTATCAATTCACAAAATCTGAAAAAAATTGGGATTGTAGGTTTTAATTAGTACTTTCACTGATAATTATAACGGACATTGTCAAAAATATTTTGGACCCCTTTTCATAGACAGAAAAGTGAACTCACATTTTTTTTATTTGCCCCATTGCACTATGGGCCAGGATACCCTGTTCTGTGGCCAAAAGTCGAGGAGTTATCCGATTTAATTAAAATTCATTTTATAAGGGTTTTTTGGGACGCTGATTTAAATTTTTTTATAAAAATTAAAAAATTCAAAATGGCGGATCCAATATGGCGACCAATATACTTCAAATGTTATCCGATTTTAATGAAATTAATTTTATGAGGGTCTTTTGGATCACTGATTTCAAATTTTGTACAAAAATTTTAAAATTCCAAATGGCGGAGCAATATGGCGACCAATATATTATATATTTTCAAAGTTATCCAATTTAAATAAAAATTATTTTAGAAGGGTTTTTTAAGACACTATTTCTAAATCTTTTATAAAAATTTAAAACTTCAAAATGGCGGATCAAATATGGCGACTAATATATTTAAAAAATTATCCAATTTAAATAAAATTCATTTTATAAGGGTTCTTTGGGACATTGATTTCAATTTTTTTACAAAAACTTCAAAATTCAAAATAGCAGATCCAAAATGGCGACCAATATATTTCAAAAGTTATCCGATTTAAATAAAATTAATTTTATAAGTGTTTTTTGGGAGATTGATTTCAATTTTTTACAAAAATATAAAATACGAAATGGCGGATCGAATAAATAATATGTAACATTTAATTGATATTTTATAAAAAAAAAAATTATAAATTTTGTTTGAAATCACTCCGTAGATTCATTTCTTCTATAACTATATTATTTATCTTATACTAGCTGACAATATCTATTTTTTAATATAAAATTGTAATTTTTACAAAAAGTCAATTTTATTGAAATTTTAATAAATGTATTCAAATACACCTCTGGTCTAAATAATAATTAGTTTATATTGAAAATGGATAAAACTTATCAGTAATAAGCATTCTACCAATTTTCATAACTTTACCATAATGGGATATCCAGATAATGAATGAAAACTACTTGGGGGTATAATTTTTAAGGGGCTTTAACTCCCCCACGAAGAATTTTCGGATACATGTTCATATGATTTTTTTTGCTTAAAATAACATCCTCAATCTAGTATTAAAGTTTGAGACACCAATCCTGAATCAACTATAATTTTATACATTAGTATATCTATGTAAAATTTTATATGTATCAATCTTGCATAACGTTTAGAAGGGGTTCACAGCCAAGCAAATGAAAACTGGCAAAAAAGGGCAAATCTAGGCTGAAGTCAACATCCTAGAGAAGACATTTGTGAGTCTTATTACTTAATACAAGGTGGTATCTTGTGGTATTTGCATTCGGCAGCAGGTACTATGTTGAAAAATCTTGTTTTGATACACTAAAAATGTGGTTATACTTAAGTAAAACTGAAAATAACGCATTCGTGTGACATTTAAAATTATTTTTGAACTTCAACGAATGAAAAAATCCAAACATACGGTTTGGAATTTATGAATTTGCAATAAATATTGTATTTTACAAACGAGAGTAACATTACATTTTTGTATACATTTTTCGACTTTGAGCCACTGTCATTTGAACAAGAATTGATTTATCAACATGAAATTTTCACAATAACTACATCAACTAAAGCTGAATGCAGTGATCTAATTGGTTTCCTCAGATTCTAAAGTAGACTTTTGGCCACAGAACAGGGTATCCTGGCCCATAGTGCATTGAGTGGGGTGTCATTTGATAGGTCTCCTAAAATGCAATAATAAAAGTCAAATGACTTTATGATTTAACCCTTTAGTCACGAAAATTTTGAAATAACTTTTTTTTATAAATCGTAGTGAGAATGACTACGGAACCCTATCATGTGCATGTCCAACATGCACTTGCCCGTTTTATTTACATGATAATAGCATCGTGTTTACGTAATTATTATATGTTTCGACCAATTAGGAGATCCCTAGACAACAAAAGTTTAAGAACCGCTACTCTAGACTTGTCCCTTTCGAATGCGTGGTAGCAGAACTTTGTAGCTCTTACCGTTCTCGAGATATCCTATATAGGTAACTATGTCTTGAGAACAGGTACTATAGTAGAATTTTATTTTCATTAAAATATTTTACATACTATTTTGGGGGTAAACAGAACACTTTCTAAAAAATTAATCGAACTCAGAGATGGTGAGGTGCAGTTGATAGCCTATTTAAAAATTCCGACAAAATCTGGCCAGAATTAACTTTTATAATCAAAAATGATGATGGTATGTTAACTTTGTCAATACGAGGATTTAAAAAAATGTTACTTTCTCTTTGTTTTTCGAAAACTATTCTTCGTCATAAATGGCATCACAGTCTTCAATTTTACTAAATGAATTCTCTTTTCCGCGGTAAATTATAAACATTTTTAAACTCGCTATTGCATTCATGCCTTTTTCATTTTTTTTTTTTATAAAAAAGTAAATAAATTTAAATATTTTTGTTCTTTTTAATTTTTATGTTAATGATAATTATTATTAATATTTTTATGATAACGATAATGTGCAGTAGGGACAGAGACAAAGTACATTTAAAAAAATCAACATTTTCATTTTCAAAATGTAGTTGTGACGTATTTTATTTAAATTGTAATGTATAAAATGGTTATAATTCTATGTATAAAAAAAAGGTACAAAAATGAGAAACGATAAACTTCCGCCTTATATGTTACAGTTTTTGAGACGATTGAAAACCTTCGTGAACCAAATGGGGATCGCATGTACGAGGGATAATGGGATTCGCGCCAATACCAACATCAAACCAGGCACGACACAAGTCAAGAGGGCGCTAAGACACGGTGAAAGATGTGGTGTTATCGTAAAGAAAGTTAACCGGTATCGCCTTAACACTGATCAAGTCCCTACACCAACCTTCAATAAAAAATAACAAGAAGTATCAATCCGGTGCCGTAACTAGAAGCTCGGGAGCCCCGGGGCAGAATGCGTGTAAGGGGCCTCCCCGCTGAAAACTGAAGATCTTGCTCGGGGGCCCCGGAGCACTGACCCGGTGGTAGTTACGACGCTGTATCAATCCCCGAAAATAATGGTGTGATAAAAACTAACCTGAAAGAGAAGCCTGAGAGTGATGACCGTAATGACGAACCGAGTGATGCAAGATGACGCCGTGGACGCGGAAGACGTGGCAGAAACAAGAGCAAGAGTCACGGTAGAAAGTGCAGAAGGAGACGTCGTGGACGTGGACGACGTCGTCAAGATAATGATGATTCTGAAGAGGACGATTGTGATAATAGCGCTCCGCACGACAAACATCGCGAACGAAGCAGAAGAGAAACGCAAGTACTAGCTGGCTGATTACATCGCAAAGTAATTATGATGAAGATGACACACAGGTTATATTTATATCGCAAGAGCAATCGCAGTCGATATTTAATTAAACATTGAATATGTACATTTTCTCCAATCGTTCAAAGTTAAAGGTATGAATAAATTTTTAAATATATTTTTAATTAAATTAAAAAATATGCATTAAAATGTCTTAGATTAATCGAGGGCGCGGAGACGTGACAGAAGAAGAAGAAGCCGCGGTAGAAGGCGCAGGAGGAGACGTCGTGGATGTGGACGACGTCGTCAAGATAATGATGATTCTGTAGAGGACGAATGTGATAATAGCGCTCCGCACGACAAACATCGCGAACGAAGCAGAAGAGAAACGCAAGTACTAGCCGGCTGATTACATCGCAAAGTAATTATGATGAGATGACACCCAGGTTATATTTATATCGCAAGAGCAATCGCAGTCGTTATTAAATTAAACATTGTATATGTACATTTTCCCCAATCGTTCAAAGTCAAAGGTATGAATAAATTTTTAAATATATTTTTAATTAAATTAAAAAATATGCATTAAAATGTCTTAGATTAATCGAGGGCGCGGAGACGTGACAGAAGAAGAAGAAGCCGCGGTAGAAGGCGCAGGAGGAGACGTCGTGGATGTGGACGACGTCGTCAAGATAATGATGATTCTGTAGAGGACGAATGTAATAATAGCGCTCCGCACGACAAACATCGCGAACGAAGCAGAAGAGAAACGCAAGTTCTAGCCGGCTGATTACATCGCAAAGTAATTATGATGAGATGACACCCAGGTTATATTTATATCGCAAGAGCAATCGCAGTCGGAGACGTGACAGAAGAAGAAGAAGCCGCGATAGAAGGCACAGGAGGAGACGTCGTAGATGTGGACGACGTCGCCAAGATAATAATAATAATGATCCTGAAAAGGGCGAATGCGATTATAGCGATCTGAACAACAAATATCACTATACACCTTTTGAGTTATTATGTAGTAAAATGGCAAAATGATCTTGTTCTGTATCTTTTAATATTGAATCTCAATATAATTATGAACTTAAATCTAAATGTAATTTGCTTATAAACTTGCTAAAGACAATTTAATAAAAAATAAAACTAGTAAGTTGTTGTAGTTGGTTCTCAAAATAATCCTGTAAATTTTCATGTAGGTGACAAAGTTCCGGTAGAAGAATATCTATCAAAAAATCACAAATAATGGAATGGACCATTTGTAATTTTAGAATTAAATGATAATGAAAATGTTACTATCAAAAAGAAATCTAAATCTAAAAATATTTATAAAAAACTTATTAAGGTGAGTGGATCATGGAAGGCCACCTTAAGGAATAAACAGTTATTATTCCTTTATTTACTGGATAAATGAAACAAACAAAGTATTAAGTAGCACTTTGTTTTATTATGTAACTTATACAACTTTTTTTTATTACAGAGTTAATGATCATTTATTAATTCTAAGTTTTATTAAACTCTTCCAAATGGCCTTGCAAGGAACAAGGCTCCGTACAAGGCTAATATAATATAATAAATCAGTCGTGTAACTTAAAACTAACGTTGTGACAATCAAAATATCTGCTTATACTTAAACTACCATACATAAAAAGGTTTTTCAATAAAATGAAACATTAAAGGCTTACTATATTAAATTCACATAAAAAATACTCAATGAACAATACTTGAACACTATCGTAAAACTAAGAATGTATTCGTGAAAATGTTTTAAAAATAATTTTAATGAGTATTATATCGATATATCAAATAATTATTTAAATAATTATAAAAAAATATTGCGCGTTTGCTCATAAATGTCACACAGTTTATTTTTATTTGAATTTAAATAAATTCGCAACATAAATTGTTCATATAACAGTAGAAAAATAAAATTATTTATTACTTGAAATTGATTTTCGGTTTTTGGGTAGAACCCAGTTTGACGGTTTTGGAAAATTTAAACAAAAAACCGGATTCGGTTTAAACAGTCTTGACATTGAGTAAAGAATAACAAGAGAATCAACGTAATGCATTTTGTTGAAGCGAGGACGCGGTTCCAGACACCAGGTGGCAGCACTAAAGCCATCTAGCGGCCGGAACCTGAAGTACTAACTTAGCCGGGATACAAAATTATGTGTCCCGCACCCCGCACTTGACAGCTGTCATTAAATAAGCCCCGCCCTTACCCAAACCAACATTATAATTTATTGTTATTTTCTATTCGTTCGACGCACGGTTTTTGTACTATTTCACACGTTGTGATTTGTACTAAAATTTTATTTTTTAATAAGTAAATGGTTGATACACGCATATTAATTAATTATCTAAAATATAAGAAATAATTCGACGATCGTGGAAACTTTTAAAAGTTACATACATATACAATATACATTATTAGGGCAATAATTACAATTTATTATAGGTACCTACATATAAACAACAAAATCCAATGATATAATACTAATAATAATCTTTAGGTTTTTTAACAGCTGATCAAAACAAAAAAGTTTTAACCAATGACAATATACCAACTTTATACCCGCGGGGTATATTTTTAATTAAATGTATACAGGGTGTACCATTTTAATCTATCACCCCCCTAATTTTTTTATCTATTAATGAAATAAAAAAATTCTTCAAATAAAAGATGTTTGGTTTGGAGGGGGACCTAAAATGGCATTATTAATTTTTGATTTTTTGGACGTCTTCATGGTCAAATAGGCCCAACTTTTTTTTTCAAATGGAAACCTATATTTTTTATTACGGTAACTTATTGTTTGGAAAAAAACAAGTAGCTTTTGTTTCAAAAAAATTTTGTATGACTTCATTTTTTAAATATTAAACAAAATAATTTTAGATTTTAGATATTTACTAATTTTTTACTCGAAACCCATTAACTTTAGAGGAAAAATGTAAAAAACAAAAAATATTTATTTTAATCTGATATTACTAGGAAAATTATATCAGGATTTTTTGTTAACTTTTGCTCTTCAAAATATTAAAGCAAATAAAACATAAAATAAAAAAATCTTAAATAATTTTGCTAGTTATATTATATTAAAATAAACATTTTTGTTTTTCACACTTTTCCTCTAAAGTTAATGGGTTTCGAGTAAAAAATTAGTAAACATCTAAAATCTAAAATTATTTTGTTGAATATTAAAAAAAATGAAGTCATACAAAAAATTTTTTGAAACAAAAGTTACTTGTTTTTTTCCGAACAATAAGATATTGTAATAAAAAATATAGGTTTCCATTTGAAAAAAAAAGTTAGGCCTATTTGACCATGAAGACGTCCAAAAAATAAAAAATTAATAACGCCATTTTGGGCCCCCCTCAAAACCAAACAACTTTTATTTGAAGCATTTTTTGATTTAATTGATAGATACAAAAAATTAGGGGGTGATAGATTAAAATGGGACATTCTGTATACATTTAATTAAAAATATACCCCGCGGGCAGGCCCGGATTTACCATGCAGGCAATGTAGGCACGTGCCTATAGCGGCAAAAATTTAGGGGCGGCAGATTTGAGCGTTTTGGTTAATTTTGTATGAAATAACCTAAAAAAAAATATTTGACAACGAAAAAAAAAAACTCATTAATATGAAAAATATTCACTTTTTTGAATTTTATTCAATGAAAAGGGCGGCAATTTTCGCAACTGCCTACGGGCGGCGAATTTGTAAATCCGGCCCTGCCCGCGGGTATAAAGTTGGTATATTGTTATTGGTTAAAACTTTTTTGTTTTGATCAGCTGTTAAAAAACCTAAAGATTATTATTAGTATTATATCATTGGATTTTGTTGTTTATATGTAGGTACCTATAATAAATTGTAATTATTGCCCTAATAAAATAAATATCTAAATTTTAAGGTATTTTCATTCCCACACAGATAAAATTATGTATATTGTCAGTGGCGTATACAAGGGGGGGGGGGTCATTATTTTCAAATAAATACGCTTATATTTTTCTAATTAATTACTAAAAATAAAAAATAAGTTACATAACACGTTATTGAAAATTTGAAAACTTAATTTTTTTTATCGTTCAATCAGCGGCGGGCACTCGTAAAACAGTCGGCGGGCACAATGGTGCCCGCGGGCATAGGGTTGGGGACCACTGCCATATTGTGTATCTTTCACTCGGGCCGGATTTAAAAATTTGCCGCCCTTTTCGATTGAAAAGTGAATTTTTTTTAGGAATTTTACCAATCAAAATCTGAAGACCTTATTTTTTTAGCTTTTTTAGTAAAAAATGTTAGTACTAATCCTGAAGAGCTTTTTTTGTTTTCTTTTTTTCAGCTCTCCCAGGTACAATTTCTGACTTTTTTTTCCATACCAAAATTTATATGAAATTAAATGAAGAAATTAATTAAATACAGTTTGACAGCTAAGCATGTACATATTAAGAAAATAAATACAACTGATATTTTAAACAAAATATAAAATGTTTACATTTCGAAAAAAACGCGAGCAAAGCCGCGGGTGGTGCTAGTATTTTTTGTAAAACTACATACAAATAGAAATTATTTAATAAATACAATTTTAGCCAGCTTCTCACAAAAGATTTTCCATTTAATATGTATAAATATTAAAATGAAAAATTCTATATTTCTATATGACATTGAGTATGTCAATATATTTTTTCAAGTGCAGAATGACATTTTTTTCGTTAGCACCTAACTATTTTTGCATCTTATTAATTGGAACCTGCTATGGGTTATAGAGGCCCTATAACCGGGGGCTCCGGATGAGTTTTTTATCTTGAGACTGCTTAATATCTGGAAAACTATGTATTTTTACGGAAAATATTTGGTACAAAAGTTTCAGAATTTGGAGGGGAAAACCAATGGAGGTAACAATTATGATCTTGAATGGAGGTTTTAAGGTCATTTTGGGGTCAACAAATTTTTTTCAAATGGAAACCTATTTATTTTTTGCAGATCCGTAATTTGCAAAAAAAACATCTTTTGTCTAATTTTTTTTTTAAATCTAAAATTTTTATTTTTATTTTTCCCTTTTTACATTAAAAAAAAATGTTTTTTGCACTCAACATTTTTTAAATAACTATACAAGATGTTTAAACAAAATACAGATTAAAAAAATAGTTTTGTATAATTTCAGTGTTTTTCAACGCAATTTTTTTTATTATAAAAAATGATTAAAAAAACATTCAAATTGATTTCTTAACCAGATTTTTTTCTTAAACATCTTGTATAGTTATTTAAAAAAAGGCAAAAAAAAATTTTTTTATGTAAAAAAGGAAAAATAATAATAAGTTTTTTTAAAAACTTTTTCACAAAAGTTGTTCCTTTTTAGGGTTCCGTAGAAAACTAGGAACCCTTATAGTTTCTCCATGTCCGTCCGTCCGTCTTCAAAAATTTTGTCATGATAAGATGAAATTTGGTATACGGTCGTAGATTGATAACCCAAAAATAGAAATGATAAGATTTTTGAAAAAAAAAAAAATGTTTCGACCCCCCTTTTATAAAATGAAGTGTTTTCAAAAAAAAATTTCACCTACCCCATTGAGTGGGGTGTCATTAGAAAGGTCTCCTAAAATGCAACAAAACATATAATAGAACCTTTTGATTTTAACCATTCAATCACGATGTATTTTCTCGCCAAAGTCATTAAAAAAGCGTCCCCCCCTCTATTTTCTAAACTATCAATTAAAAAAAATCTGAAAATATTCCAGAATGTAGATTTTAATTAGTACTTTCTCTGAAAATTATAACGAACATTGTCAAAAATATTTTGGACCCCCCTTTTATAATGTGAAAAGTGAACTCATATTTTTTTCTCACTTACCCCATTGATTGGGGTATCATTTTGATAGGTCTCATAAAATGCAAAAGTTAAATGACTTTTTGATTTTAACCCTTCAGTCACGATATATTTGCTTTTTAATGTCGTTGTCAGAGCGTCCCCCTCCCCTCTATTTTCTAAACTATCGATTAAAAAAATCTGAAAAAAAATTAGAATATATGTTTTAATTAGTACTTTCACTGAAAATTATAACGAACATTGTCAAAAATATTTTGGACCCCCCTTTCATAGACGGAAAAGTGAACTCACATTTTTTTCATTTATCCCATTGAGTGGGGTGTCATTTGATAGATCTCATAAAATGCAATAGTAAAAGTCAAATGACTTTTTGATTTTAACCCTTCAGTCACGAAAATTTTGAAATAACTATTTTTTTATAAATTGTAGTGAGAATGACTACGGAACCCTATCATGTGCGTGTCGAACATGCACATGCCCGTTTTATTTTCTGTAAATTACGTTCGTTATAATTTTCAGTGAAAATACTAATTAAATGCTATATTCTGGAATTTTTTCAGATTATTTGAATTGATAGTTTAGAAAATAGAGGGTGGGACGCTTTTATAATGACTTTGGAGAGCAAATACAATATACAGGGTCCTCCAATAGTGCGCCCGGCATTCCTAGCGCACTTCCCGTAGGAGATAGAAAAAAAAGTTTGGTACATAATATTATTGGTTTGAAAAGATCTACGTCGTAAAATTATTTTCAATAATACAGGGTGTCCCATTTTTGCGCTGTAACAAAAACAAACATTTTTTTAAATGGAACCCCCTATAAATTTTTCAGTATTCCGATGTCATATATTAACCTCTGCATTACCATCTATTCGTTTTTTGTTTTAGTGACAGTGTTGCCAAATTATAAATTTTTTTCCGAAAAATAAGCCATAAACAGGGTCAACTTTAAAAAATCGTAGCGACCTCGTTTTTTTTAAAGCGATTGATTTTTTTTAATAATAATATTAGTCCTGATAAAGAGTAACATTTTGATAATAACCAATTTGAATTTAGTTATGGGTGTCCATAAAAAAATGTCAAAATTTGCAAACTTAAAAATGATAAAACTCATTTTTTTCAAATGCGACTACCATTTTTTTATTTCGCTATTCGATGCGGTTTTTTCTTCTTTTCAATTTGTATATGGGATGTCCTATGTCTAAACCCCATAGTTTCTCAGATATTCAATACTTTTAATAAAATTAACCTTTTTATTACACTTTTATGCACTGAAGTAGGCCGTGCTGATGAAAAACAAATGGCAAAATGTAGTACTTAAGTATCAATGTAATATTTGATTAAAATTAATAGTTAAAACGAATAACACTGATGTAAGAAAATGATTTCTTTTATTTAAAAAAAAAATATGAAAAGTTACAAAATTGAAAAAACATAAAAGATAAAAGGCCAAAATGAATGTTCTAAATATCTTCTTTTTTCATCCAGGCTCAAATCAATTCGCCGGCATGTGTTTTTCATCAGCACGGCCTTACTCCAGTGCATATAAGTGTAATAAAAAGGTTAATTTTATTAAAAGTATTGAATATCTGAGAAACTATGGGGTTAAGACATAAGACATCCCCTATACAAATTGAAAAGAAGAAAAAACCGCATCGAATAGCGAAATAAAAAAATGGTAGTCGCATTTGAAAAAAATGAGTTTTATCATTTTTAAGTTTGCAAATTTTGACATTTTTTTATGGACACCCTGTATAACTAAATTCAAATTGGTTATTATCAAAATGTTACTCTTTATCAGGACTAATATTATTATTAAAAAAATCAATCGCTTTAAAAAAAACGAGGTCGCTACGATTTTTTAAAGTTGACCCTGTTTATGGCTTATTTTTCGGAAAAAAATTTATAATTTGGCAACACTGTCACAAAAAACGAATAGATGATAATGCGGAGGTTAATATATGACATCGGAATACTGAAAAATTTATAGGGGGTTCCATTTAAAAAAATGTTTGTTTTTGTTACAGCGCAAAAATGGGACACCCTGTATTATTGAAAATAATTTTACGACGTAGATCTTTTCAAACCAATAATATTATGTACCAAACTTTTTTTCTATCTCCTACGGGAAGTGCGCTAGGAATGCCGGACGCACTATTGGAGGACCTGTATATCGTGATTGAAGTGTTAAAATCAAAAGGTTTTGATACATTTTTTGTTGCATTTTAGGAGGCCTTTCTAACGACATCCCACATTATTTGAAAATAATTTTCCTTTCATGGAAATGGGGTCTAAAAAAATTTTTTTTCTCAAAAATCTCCTATGCTCGGGGGCCCCTAGACCCCGGTGGTAGTTATGGTGCTGACTAGACCCCCCCCCCATTTGACTGACATGCATTATATTCCAAAAGTAAACATTATACTAGGTCAAAAGATTTTCAAATTTTGAGAAATATAAATAATATTATAATAATTGTACGTTCTTATTTTCACTTTTTTACATCATCAGTAATGTAACATCGCGTCATAAATTTATATTTCTTACAACTTTAAACAACCTATTTTAAAGCAAAATTATTTTGTATATGTATAATAACTTTATTTTTATTTTATTATTAACATCATATTGATACCAAATGAAATTAAAATCGTAAAAATTTCAAACTTAACATACCAATTTTAAAGCAAGATTATGAAATAATAAATGCAATAATTGTATTTGCCGTTCGTCATAAGAAAAGAGATAATACATAACGAATAGAATAATGTCGTATAATTGTATGTATGTATATAGTTTGGCGGCTGATATAAACACGAAAGACCTTGAGACTTGATACACTCACTCCAGTGTTTTACGCTTGTAAGTAAATCATTTCAATGTAGGCGGAGCTAAAATTTTGGTAGGTTTGGTATTTTAGTAGAGTCGTCAACCATTCGTTTAGTTAATAATTTTATCAATAGGTACCAGCACTTCCTGATGCTCAAAAAGTGCATGGTTCATATACCTACTGCGTTTCAAGTCTCCCATATACGTTGTTTCTCTTGTTATTCTTTACTCAATGGTCTTGAACAATATTCCAGTGTTGAACATTTTTTAATTAAATGTGCTGAATTAGAAATATTAGTTGATATTTGATTCCTGTCATTACTGGATGTATGTATATTAATCTATATACATTTAACAGTCTAACAACGTAATTTGATGATAGTTTTGTTTAAAAACAGTGGGGTTGAACAAGTGTTCGTCATTGGCTGTTCATAATTGGTTTTACGTTGTTCATTACTGGAGAGAAAACATATACAAAATAAAAGGCTATTTCTATTTAAAAAAAAAACTATATTTGCGGATTTTGGTAATTAAATTGATTTAATAAAGATGTAGTAGTTTTATTAGTAACATGAGAATTATAAAAACCAGTATACTTTTTTTTATAAGCGTTCATGACTGATGCTAATACTTTATATGAACATTATATCTCTTTTTTTGGTGTTCAGATAGGTTCTACTTGTCTATGTTGAGATATGCCATTTTATATTTTGGCGTCTTATATATTTTATTTTTACTGCCACAGCTGTTAAAAGATTTAACGGTGTGGTAATTTGCTTAACCTACTTTGTAAAAATGTTTTCTAATTTTGCAAATTGTTGTTGTATTGCTGTTAATATGATATGTTGTTTAAATTGCCAGCTTGCGATGTTTCTTTAAGTTCTCTGTTGCTTGATTGCTTGAAAAAGAAGGGTCATTGGCGCTCCGAAGACACAAAATATTGTTTATATGGCATTCGGTCTCACTTCGTCTGTGAACCACATACCGGGTTGTTTTTATAATTGTTCTGCCTGTGTACAATCTATCCGGATCTTTTTCATGTTGATATATTGCATATCTTTAAAAAAATAATACATTTTACAGTTAAAACTGTTTCTTTAATAATTATTATACTCATACATGAAGTAATAATTAGAAATACGTACCACAAATCATAATCTTTTGTACGGACTTGTTCTTCTTCTGGTTGTTCATCTTTATTCAATATGTCCCATTCTATTTGTGCAGTTCATTCTATTTCAGCATTCCGTTACAAATGGATGTAAAGTATACCTTAAAAAATAATACTTTGAAGGTAAACTGGCGGATAAGATAATTTCGGGTCTTTTTCATTTTGATATACAGGGTCCTCCAATAGTGCGTCCGGCATTGTTTTACGCCCAAATTATTGAAGATGTAATGTTTGTGTACTACTTGCTATTATATTTCTCAAAATTCAACAGCATTAATTTAAGCATTCTTTTCTACTGCTGTTCTTAACAAAGATCCGGCTTTTACGTCTTCATAGGCATGTTTGTACGTTGATAAATCAACCTGACCTCTCGTAGTCTTCGTTTAGCGTACCCTTGGCATCTAAGAAACAAGAAAATTAAATAAATAAACTGTTTCAACCGTACCCACAAAAAATGTTTCAACTGTCCCCAACCCCCCTTCTAGGTATAGAACGGTTCACAGTAAGAATGATAATCAATTTGAATAAAAACTAATCATACAGCCATATTCTACAAACTTAAAACGATACAAAACTCTCAATACTCTAACTTTAATAAAACCATAATAATTACAAAAATGTACGAACTAAAAATACTTACTTTTCGGTCAAAAAACACAATAGGGCCTCCTACACACAAACACAGTGCACGAAGAGCGACACAACATTAAAATTCGTATTTCGACTTGTCGCCCGTTTCGTTCTCCCCTTGTACCCCTAATCTCATCACGCAGGGTGTCAAGATATTCGCTTTGTTTCAACCGTCCACCGTTTCAACCGTACCCAGTCTACCCACTTTGAGATGATTTCAATTGGATATGTAATAATTTATACTATATGTATTAGGGTGTTCCAAAAAAAGTCGATAATTTTTTTTTTCGATTGCATGTGAAATTCTTGTTATATATGCTATAAAAAAAATTCTGTAAAAATTTGAGCCCTTAATATCAACTTGAAGAACTCCATTACCGAATTTGAAGATTTACCATTGATTTAACATGGAAAAATGATTTTTTAACGTTCATTTCTCCTGCAAACTATGTAGAACATTATTTTTCGGAAAAACCATGACTGATCCTTCTTCAGTATTAAATTCTGTAAAAAAAAGCTCTTAGGGTCCAGTCTCTAACGTCAACCCTCTCGTTTTTAAATTTCAAAAAATCTGTATTTTTAACGCAAATAAAAACGGGAGGGTTGACGTTAGAGACTGGACCCTAAGAGCTTTTTTTTACAGAATTTAATACTGAAGAAGGATCAGTCATGGTTTTTCCGAAAAATAATGTTCTACATAGTTTGCAGGAGAAATGAACGTTAAAAAATCATTTTTCCATGTTAAATCAATGGTAAATCTTCAAATTCGGTGATGGAGTTCTTCAAGTTGATATTAAGGGCTCAAATTTTTACAGAATTTTTTTTATAGCATATATAACAAGAATTTCACATGCAATCGAAAAAAAAAATTATCGACTTTTTTTGGAACACCCTAATATGTATAGTAAGGTCATAGAAGATTTAAAAAAATAACTTATTTCACAGATAAGTTTACATCGTTATAACGACACTACTTTTAAGTAGTTTTGTATAAAACTATGAATATTAATTTATATTAGAAAAGTTGAAAATCGAGTAGAAATTTATTTGAACGCTATACAATGCGAGGTAATAGTCAAAGAACTAGAAAAGTATGAGGAAACTATTATTTTCCTTAAACAAGAAATACTTTGCGGGCTTTTTTGTCACAAAAGTTTAGCAATTTATTTTGACTTACAATCATGTGTCAAATTAAATTAAACACATTATACTACGTATGGATCTTGGCTTCTGGGTGTAAGCCGCGTCGATTTGGTCATTTTACTGGCCAACGTTTCGTCACACATTGCAGTGGACATCTTCAGGGCTCTTGTAACATTATACTACGTTTGCAAAGATATAATATCAGACTGGTATATAAGATAATTTGTGGAATGCAATAGCGCAGAATTAATACCATATACTTGATTTAAGGACTTGGTTAATAGAAAACTGCATATCATAACAAAATATTGTTTAATTTGATCATTATATTCAGAGATCATAGTCATGATGGGGCTTTGATAAAAACAAGTGAAGATATTGTTCTATAGCCAAAAAAAAAAAAAAAACACCATATTTAACTTTTTTTTGAATTATTTAAATAATAATAAAAAAATAATTAATTAAAAATGATACCTTACAAATAAATACGAAATGAAAAAATGTTATAAAATGTCGATATTAACGATCATGGATTAGGCCTATTGGGGAAACCATGTTAAAAAAACGCACAGAGAACTCTACTCTGTGGAAACGAGTTCAACAAAATTATTTTGTCAGAAAACAATATTTATTCAACATAAAATGTGAATATAGAAAATGAAAACAAACATTTCGGAAATTGAAAAAAATATTTAAAAAGTTATAAATATAAAAAATACTTTTATTGAGAAACATGTAACTTATAACATTATTTTGCCCGCAAACATAATTTATTCAACATAAAAATGTGAACAATAAAATTGAAAATAGTAAAAATAAAAACAAATTCTTCTGATTATTAAAAAAGTTATAAATTTGACGAAATGAAAAAAAAGTATTTTTATTTAAATAATAAAAAAATATTAAAACTACTATTTCAATTTTCTGTAATGATATACAGAAATAATAGCAAAAATCAAATAATTCGATATCTGTCCAGAGAATTTCACTTCTGTCCAAATCAAAAGTGATAAAATGTCATTTTCGAAAAACTTTACCCATCAATTTTGGCCATTGTTAGCCAATATTAAAAAGGGCTTTTTCACGGGTAATCTAAACCGAAAAGATTATGTACATATCACTTTTTCTAAAGAAAATAAGATATTTTAAAAGGTGAGACGGTTATTGAATTCAGAAAAATATATTGTAAGTGACGTTCTTGCAAGATTATCTTTAATATTGTATTAAATGTCACAATTATCCAACATAAAATGTAAATATTAAATATGAAAAGAGTAAATTAAAACAAAAACTTCTGAAATTGAAAAAAATTTAACAAAATAAAGAAATCCATAGTCAGAACGACTAGATGGAATTTATTTGAATGATTAAAAAAACGTAGGTCTTTTCTTATAATTACCATTTACTGTATAGATGAAAGGGGAAATAAGAACAATATTCAAATACTTTGATAATTGTTCAAATAATCTCACTTCTATCAAAATGAAGTGTGATAGTATATTCAGTATCCAAAAGTATTGTTATTCTGAATTTAATCACACATTATAACAGGCCCGGCAGAACAGATAAATTTTCTAGTGTCTAGTAAAAAAGTGGGGGCAGGGGGAAGTTGGAGAGTTTTTTTTTGACACATAAAAAATTATCAATAGTTTTACAAATAAAAATCCAAATTAGCTGTTTGTTCATAATATGACTAAATTATTTAAGACCAAATTGGATGCTGTAAAGGGTTTTTATCTACATTAAGTACATTTAACGACGAAATCATTTATTTCGATAAGGATTAATGTTTTGCAGGTCATAAATAAGTCCACGTAAACAGAACCTAAAAAAATTAAATGCTTTTCCAATCTCTGGTGGGTAATTCGACACAAGTAAATTTTTCGAGTGTCTAGTACGACATACCGAAGCCTGATGCCGGCCCTGCATTATAAACCAGTTGCAATTAATTAGAACCAATAAATAATTTCTTGTTAACCAGTACAGGATTACCCATTAGGCCGGACTAGGCCGTGGCCTGGGGCCCCCGACGAACAAGGGCCCCCATGAAAATTTGAAAATTTTGAAATTTTTGAAATTTTTTTATTAATTCAATTTTTTATTCTATCGAATTTTTATTGTAGTTTTAACGAAAAAAAGGATTGTGTGGTTTTATAAAACCAGGGTAAAAGTGAAACTTTTTTTCACATTATAGACATTTAACTAAAAATTTTCGGAATAATAAATTCAAGCACTCAAAATTGTAATAAATCCATAAACAACAACATGCACCAGCAAAAAGTTCTAATAATTCTAATAAATTCTATATAACAACCAAACAAAGCGAGTGCTTTTTCCGATCCCGAAAGCTTTAAGATTACTCCAAAGATTAGTTTATAAACTATTATATTATTAAAATTAAGAAATATATAATTTAACAGAAAAAAATGATTTTGTTTGTTTTATTGTCTTGAGGAACCTTAAAATGATATTTAAAGACTGTTAAATTTCTATGCATGTTTGAATAACACTTAATTTTACAGCTTTTCAAAAAAAGGGGGGGCCCCCAAATTTTGAATGGCCTAGGGCCCCCGGTGGGCTTAATCCGGCACTGTTGTTAACAAATCACAAGAATGTCATTATTTATGTATCAGAGACAAGATCAAAACACTACCAGCCAGCTATAAAAAGCTTTTACATGGGGCCTCTGTCAGAAATCATTAGAAGTACTTGCGAAATTTATACACGCAAAATATTTAAAACTGTTACTTACTTTAGAAACTGTAATAACTGTCACCATACGTTAGACAAGAAAGCATAATATGTAAAATCCATAGGTGGGCACAGTTAACCGAAAAGTTAACTTCGTTAATCGTTAATTCGTTAATAAAAGAGTTAACTTCGTTAATCGTTAAAGCGTTAAAATTCCGAAAATGTACCGGAAGTTAAAGTTAATCGTTAAAAGTTAACCATCCAAAATGTTTGAAGACCTCTTTTTTTTGCTTTTTCGCCAACTTTCTTATGTATTTGTCATCAAACAACCAATGTAACGGACTAAAGTTAACGGAAGTTAACGAACGCGTTAACATTTTTTTGAGTTAACTTAAAAGTTAATCCGTTAAGCATTTTGTTAACTTCGTTAATTAACGATTAACGGATTAACGAGTTAATGCCCACCTATGGTAAAAGCACAGCAAGTACTGACTAGGATTTATACAACGAAACGAATCATAAACAGGGGTTGAAAGAGAATTGAATAAAAAAATGATCATGTAGGTACGGTCAGATCTATTAAAATTTGTTAACACACATGAGGAATATTAACAAGAACTGCTCATCATAAGCAGGTATTGAAAGAGAAGTGAATAAAATAAAAAAAACTATCACATTGTTCAGTACTACATGGAATTGAGAAAAAAATATGTCGTATAAATACGATTGTTCTTATTATTCTGTCATTTTCTGTATAGATAATATAGGAACCTAAAAAAATGATGGTTTAAAAAAAAGTATTCGGGCAAAATATACATTTTTCTTAAAAAGGCAGCAACGAAGAAATAAAGGCCCCAAATTATTTTTTAAATTGATCACAACAAAACATAGTATAATTCGATCATAACATTGCGACATCATAGTCATGATGGAGCTTTGACATGGGCGCCGGGAGGGGGGTGCAAGGAGGTGCACTTGCACCCCCCTGTCAAAAAAGAAAAAACAGATGCGTTCCACAGAGTATATTAAAATACCTGCGTAATATGAATTTTAAATAAATTTAATTTTATATACTTAGATGCACCCCCCTGAAAGAAATCCTGCCGGCGCCCATGAGCTTTGATAAAAACAAGTGGAGATATTGTTCTTTAGTAAAAAAAAAACACTATATTAAACATTAGATGTTCATTTATACAGGATGAGTCATATCAGGTGGAACAAACTTAAACCGTTGATTGAGAAAAATATTTCAAGCAAAAAAGTTCATATAAACATGTGTCCGGAAACTCTTCGTGAGGGAGCTACAGACTCCCAAAGATTTTGACTAAAATTGGTTTTTATTTAATATCTGGAGAACCCATTGTGATACAGCAATGAAAATTAATACCTGAATTAGTAATAATACGTGTTATCGATTTCCAGTATCAAACAATGGTTTTTAGACCAGAGATGTATGGGGCCTGTGGGCCCTCTGATTTTTATCTAGTATTTTTTTATTCTTCACTTTTTTCCTATGTTTGGTATTTTTATAAGGTCATATGACACAAAATACACATAAATATACTTTGTTTAGTTGTCATAAGATCAACCGTTTACGAGAAATACGATGTGAAAGATGGTTTTGCAGAATTTAACTTAATACGGATGCTAAAAATTACACAAAATAAATTTATATTTTAGTTCTAGTACTAAAAATAAGAACAATAGTTGGTGTAAATATTCCTCTTAATATGACTCGTCATAGAATTATAGCCAGTTTTATTACTTTAATTCGTGCTTTATTAATTGACAAAAAAACGAAACTAAAAATGTTATCTGTTGTTAAGGACGTATTTTTTGGGTATATTTACATACACATTTATTCTTGTTTTTAATTATAGAACAAGAATATAAATTTATTTTGTGTAATTTTTAGCATCCGTATTAAGTTAAATTCTGCAAAACCATCTTTCACATCGTATTTCTCGTAAACGGTTGATCTTATGACAACTAAACAAAGTATATTTATGTGTATTTTGTGTCATATGACCTTATAAAAATACCAAACATAGGAAAAAAGTGAAGAATAAAAAAATACTAGATAAAAATCAGAGGGCCCACAGGCCCCATACATCTCTGGTCTAAATAACCATTGTTTGATACTGGAAATCGATAACACGTATTATTACTAATTCAGGTATTAATTTTAATTGCTGTATCACAATGGGTTCTCCAGATATTAAATAAAAACCAATTTTAGTCAAAATCTTTGGGAGTCTGTAGCTCCCTCACGAAGAGTTTCCGGACACATGTTTATATGAACTTTTTTGCTTGAAATATTTTTCTCAATCAACGGTTTAAGTTTGTTCCACCTGATATGACGCATCCTGTATAACATCCCTTCTGAATATAAAGAAAACTACAATATTTTTTAATGAAGTAGTGTTAAATACAATTATTTTAAATTGTAGAATTTCTGCAAAAACCATAAACAAAAGTACTTATCTATCGAAAGTACTTGCGAAATATATGCACGCAAGATAATTAAAACCTGTTGCTTACTTCAGAAATAGTATTAACTGTCACCATCATAGGGATAATACCATAGTCAGTGAGCCATAGCACTTTCTGTAAGTGAACGATAATCGTAAACAATAAGAGAAAGAAAAGTGTGAACCTACTTGTGTCTCTCAACAAACTAATTTGTTTGACAATGATAGATAGCGGTGCACATTTTTTTTCCTCTTTCTGCATCATTTAGTACCAAGTTAGTATTTTCGGCTTGCTTACTGTCTCTATGTATATTATCTCTATGGTCACTATACGTTAGACAAAAAAGCTTACGTGGAATCACAGCAAGTACTGATTAGGATTGATATAACGAAAAGACTTATACTTAAGCAGGGGTTGAAAGAGAATTTTATAAAATTAAAAAATATGTCTACAATATTTTAAATATACGAGTGGATATATTTGGAAAAGCACATTATGATGATCATGGATTAGGCCTAATGGGGAAACCATGTAAAAAAACGCACAGGGAACTCTACCTCTTGGGTTGTGTGGAAACGAGTTCAACAAAATTCAATTGTAAAGTAAAATAATTTTAAAACAAGTGTTGTTAAATACAATTATTTTAAACTGCATTGTTAAAAAGTCAGAACAATGTAATTATTAACGCGATTATAAGGTGAGTAGAGTTTATAGAAGGGGAGCATTTATACGTAGGTACAAGTGAATTAATAAAAAAATACATTAAAATAGTACCAATGAGCTATAAAAAGCTTTAACATGGCATCTGTCAAAGACATCATTAGAAGTGCTTGCGAAATTTATACACGCAAGATATACAGGGTCCTCCAATAGTACGTCCGGCATTCCTAGCGCACTTCCCGTAGGAGATAGAAAAAAAGTTTGGTACATAGTATTATTGGTTTGAAAAGGTCGACGTCGTAAAATTATTTTCAATAATACAGGCTGTCCCATTTTTGCGCTGTACAAAAACAAAAATTTTTTTATATGGAACCCCCTATAAATTTAACTTCCACATTATCATCTATTCATTTTTTGATTTCATGACAGTGTTGCCAAATTATAATTTTTTTTCCGAAAAATAATCCATAAACACGGTCAACTTTAAAAAATCGTAGCGACGTCGTTTTTTGAAGCGATTGATTTTTTTAATAATAATATTAGTTCTGATAAAGAGTAACATTTTGATAATAACCAATTTGAATTTAGTTATACAGGGTGTCCATAAAAAAATGTCAAAATTTGCAAACTTAAAAATGATAAAACTCATTTTTTTCAAATGTGACTACCCTTTTTTTATTTCGTTAATCGATGGGTTTTTTTTTCTCCTTTTCAATTTGTATAGGGGATGTCCTATGTCTAAACCCTATAGTTTCTCAGATATTCAATACATAAATAATAAATAATAAAATTAACCTTTTTATTACACATTTATTCACTGAAGTAGGCCGTGCTGATGAAAAACAAATGACAAAATGTAGTACTTAAGTATTAATGAAATATTTGATTATAATTAATCGTTAAAACAGATAATACTTATATGGAATAAAATTATTTCTTTTATTTAAAAAAAATATGAAAATTTTAAAAACATAAAAGATAAAAGACCAAAATAAATGTTCTGAATGTCTTCTATTTTTATCCAGGCTCAAATCAACTCGCCAGCATGTGTTTTTCATCAGTACGGCCTACTTCGGTGCATAAAAGTGTAATAAAAAGGTTAATTTTATTATAAGTATTGAATATCTGAGAAACTATGGGAAAAAAATTATAATTTGGCAACACTGTCACTAAATCAAAAAATGAATAGATGATAATGTGGAGGTTAAAATATGACATCGGAATACTGAAAAATTTGTAGGGAGTTCCATTTAAATTTTTTTTTTTTTGTTACAGTGCAAAAATGGGACATCCTGTATTATTTAAAATAATTTTACGACGCGACGTCGACCTTTTCAAACCAATAATATTATGTACCAAACTTTTTTTTCTATCTCCTACAGGAAGTGCGCTAGGAATGCCTGACGCACTATTGGAGGACTCTGTATAAAACTGTTACCTACTTACTCTAGAAACCGTAATAACTTTCACCTTACGCTTTTTTAGAAATAAGCGTATGTTGAATCACAACAAGTATTCACAATACTCATGTACGGTTAGAGCTGTTGCTGTTTGTTAACACACATGAAGAATATTACCTATAGAACTGCTAAAAATCATAAGCAGAGGTTGAAAGAGAATTTAATAAAAAAATATGTTCATGTACAAAAACTGCATATCACAACAAAATATTGTTTAGTATGATCTTTATATTCCGAGGTCATAGTCATGATGGGGCTTTGATAAAAACAAGTGGATATATTGTTCTTAAGCAAAAAAACCCAAACAAAAACATCATAATATTGTACTTTTGATGGTTATTTATATAACATCCTTTATGGTATTCAAACTATATTTGTTGTTAATATATTATGTACATAAATATTACATGTATAAATATATAATAATAAAATTGTAATCCACTATTATTATTATGAACGTGAAAACAAAATACTAGTGACTATTTTAACAAATTTTGAGGCGGCATTTCAAAATGAACCAATAGCATATCATTAAATTTGACCAAAGGATACAACTACAATTCTAATTCGCCCTATGTTAATTAATTTTCTTATGGCTTAATCAACCTGGAATATACTGGAAACGGATGATAAAAATCAACTATTTGCTTTTTATTTTTTTATATTTTTTGATGGCACGATTTTTAGAAAAAAAAGTTGCTCAGTAAAAAAAAGTTTAAATTGTTTTTTTAATTTTTTATAATTATGTTTGAAACGGTTCATAAGAGAACTATAGTCTGTTTTATTTATGTTTGTAGTGGTTGCCGGAGGATATGACGGTACGATTTACGATTCGTACCGTCAAACCCACGGCAATCACTGAAAACTTAAATGAAACAGACTTTAAATGTTTATAAGTAATGTCGTAGATAACATTATTGTCTATTATTTGTATTCCTTTCATAGTTAGAATTAAAAAAAATGTAATTAGAAGCACATACTAAATTCATTCTCAATATTTTGTGTTTGCGATTTCGTTAAAAGTATGTTTATTATATAGAAAATTACTTGAAAAGTTGAAATATTTAATGCGCAGGTCTTTATCTTAAAACGTTCTCGAGATTTTTTTTAATTTTTTTCAAAACTTTGGGGAAAAATTGATGTAACTTTTGAATTGCTTTACAGTGTAATTTTTTTCTCCATTTTTTACTCAAAATACTTTCTCCGGCTCAATTTTTACTGTATCATAAAATTTCTGCACTCTTTACAATAAATTAGGGAATAACTATAGTCTGCACGTTTTTTGATTTGTTGCCACTTTTTTATTCTACGGAGGAGTATTTTTCGTTTAAAATAATTATTATTATTGCTAAACGATACGAGACATTACAAAAGTCATTCCCCTTATTTAAATATATCATTTGTGACCCTCAAAAATTTAATTATATTTTTGATTTTGAAATAATATAATAATTACATACAGATATCCCAAAAGTCAAGTATTTTAAATAAAAATGTATTATTTATCAAATTGATAGTGACTTTTGGGGCACCTTTACAGGGTGTCCCATTTTAATCTATCATCCCCCTAAATATTTTTATCTATCAATAAAATCAAAAAATGTTTCAAGTAAAAGTTGTTTGGTTTTGAGGGGGACCCAAAATGGCGTTATTAATTTTTGATTTTTTGAACCTCTTCATGGTCAAATAGGACCAACATTTTTTTTAATGGAAACCTATATTTTTTATTATGGTATCTTATTGTTTGAGAAAAAAACAAGCAGCTTTTGTTTTAAATAATTTTTTGTGTCTTCAATTTTTTTTAATATTAAAAAATTTTTTTTTTTGATTTTAGATTTTCACTAATTTATTACTAGAAACTCATTAACTTTAGAGGAAATGTGTAAAAAACAAAAAATGTTTATTTTAATCTGATATAACTAGAAAAATGATTTCAGATTTTTATAAATTAATTTGTTTTTTGCTTTAATATTTTGTAGAGAAAAAGTTAAAAAAAATTCTGATATAATTTTTTTAGTTATATCAAAATAAAATAAACATTTTTTGTTTTTTAAACTAAAGTTAATGGGGTTCGAGTAAAAAATTACTGAAAATCTAAAATTATTTTGTCATACAAAAAATTATTTAAAACAAAAGCTGCTTGTTTTTTCTCAAACAATAAGATACCATAATAAAAAATATAGGTTCCCATTTAAAAAAAAAATGTTGGTCCTACTTGACCATGAAGACGTCAAAAAAATCAAAAATTAATAACGCCATTTTGGGTCCCCCTCAAAACCAAACAACTTTTACTGGAAACATTTTTTGATTTAATTGATAGATAAAAAATTTTTGGGGGGTGATAGATTAAAATGGGACAACCTGTATATTGTAATTATATAATTTGAAAATCTTAAATATTTATTTAGAACTATTTAAGACATAAATTAAAATTACACATGCATTTTTTATGAAATTTGTTTACAACTCTTTTTAATTGTTTAAACAAATTAATATAAACTATTGATTTTTTGGGATACCAACTAATAGACGTACCTAAATGAGGGGAGTAATTTTTGTTATTATTTTTTTTAAGATCACTTACCGTTTAGGAAAAATAGAATAAAAACGATAAATCTTAAATATTCAAGAGTGATTTCATCCCCGTCGAATGAAAAGGGGTAACAAATAAAAAAACGCTTAGTTATTTCCTAATTTAAAGAGATCACTAAAAGTGCAGAATGTTTATGTTACGATAAAAACTGAGCTGGTGAAAGAATTTTTAGTAAAAAATGGAAAATACTCACTATGCGAAAAGATTTCAGTTGAAGGATTTAAAATCTATACCGGGTGTCCAAGATAACTTATCCAGAGTGGGGATCTCAGTATCTATAAAAGATACAGGTTTGGTTGAATGAGATGAATTATTTGTAAGAAAAATGGGTCAGTATTACTACACAGAAAAATATTCATAATTCTATGTGGTTTAGGCGGAATACCCTAAAAACTGAAAATTCAGAATTTCTTTAAATGGCTATAACTTTTTTGTCAAAGTAGATAGGTATTTTTTGTAGGCGGTTTCTGAAAGCACTTTTTTGTGTAGAATCGATTGGTGTATTTTGATTTTTTATATCAGATTTAGTTTCCGAGTTATGAGCTCTAACTTTAGTTTTTCTTATGGACCGCTATATTGGCTATGGCATATTTGAACGTGTTTTTTATTCTACTTTACAACGATATGTCACTTGTCACATTTATTTTCGAAAACAAGTCGATGTGCTAAATGTCAGTGATATTTATTAAGTATTTTTTTACAAACATTTAAGTGAGTCATGAAAAACAAAAATTGTAAACAAAAATCACAATAACAACCAATCGATTCTACACAAAAAAAGTGCTTTAAGAAACCGTCTACAAAAAATACCTATCTACTTTGACAAAAAAGTTATAGCCATTTAAAGAAATTGTGAATTTTCAGTTTTTAGAGTATTCCGCCTAAACCACATAGAATTATGAATATTTTTACTTTCTTATACCTATGTATATGAAATATACATATAGTATAAGTAAGTATAGTAATCGCGATTTTTTTCGAAATCCGGATTTTGATGGAATTATCAATTTTAACCTTCCCTGAATCCATTTTGACTATTTTCGCCATGATGTCTTTTTTTTTGTCTGTCTGTCTGTCTGTCTGTAGACGCTGTAACTCAAATACGACAAATCGTAGAAAGGTGACATTTTATACTTAAGATTAATTTTTGCCTGGGATGAAAACCTCCTATTTTTGAAAGCGATCTTTCAACCGGAAACGGATGTTTACCTACAGCGATTTTTGAATTTTTCGAATTACATTGAAACAGTGCGAATTAGAGAAAAATGGCCAAGTTGAAAATTGTAGGTAATATTATTATCTATAATTTATGTTCTATTCATTTTTTCGAAAAAAAACAAATTTAATTTTTTTTTTTTTTTACAAAGTATTCGATTTTAAGTACATTTCAAATGGTTCATAACAGAGAAGAAATATCTGCCATGAGTGTCATGGGACTTTCTTATACGTATTACAGAGACTGTACGTGTTTGCCATAGGTACCATGGGTCTTTCTTATACGTAATACTGAGAATAAACACTGTATACTCTATTTCATTTAGTTTGCAGTGGTCGTCGTGCGACATGACGGTATGAGTCGTGATCCGTACGGTCAAAGCACCCAGCAACCAGTATAGATTATTCTAAATAAAGATTTAAAAAAAAATATTTCTGGCTAAATCATAAGTGTTGGAAAAAAATGTATGGGGAATAAATTATAGATAGTAACATACTCGACATTTTTTATTTATAACATTTTTTTCTTATTTAAAAAAAATTAAAAAATTACAAGAATAAACATCCGTTTCCGGTTTAGTGATTGTTATAAAAATAAGGTGGATGTCTTCCCAGATGAAAGTTTATCTTAAATATATAATTTTAGCCTTCCGTCATTAGTCGTTTGGGAGTAAGAGTATTTTTACTTTCTTATACCTATGTATATGAAATATACATATAGTATAAGTAAGTATAGTAATCGCGATTTTTTTCGAAATCCGGATTTTGATGGAATTATCAATTTTAACCTTCCCTGAATCCATTTTGACTATTTTCGCCATGATGTCTTTTTTTTTGTCTGTCTGTCTGTCTGTCTGTAGACGCTGTAACTCAAATACGACAAATCGTAGAAAGGTGACATTTTATACTTAAGATTAATTTTTGCCTGGGATGAAAACCTCCTATTTTTGAAAGCGATCTTTCAACCGGAAACGGATGTTTACCTACAGCGATTTTTGAATTTTTCGAATTACATTGAAACAGTGCGAATTAGAGAAAAATGGCCAAGTTGAAAATTGTAGGTAATATTATTATCTATAATTTATGTTCTATTCATTTTTTCGAAAAAAAACAAATTTAATTTTTTTTTTTTTTTACAAAGTATTCGATTTTAAGTACATTTCAAATGGTTCATAACAGAGAAGAAATATCTGCCATGAGTGTCATGGGACTTTCTTATACGTATTACAGAGACTGTACGTGTTTGCCATAGGTACCATGGGTCTTTCTTATACGTAATACTGAGAATAAACACTGTATACTCTATTTCATTTAGTTTGCAGTGGTCGTCGTGCGACATGACGGTATGAGTCGTGATCCGTACGGTCAAAGCACCCAGCAACCAGTATAGATTATTCTAAATAAAGATTTAAAAAAAAATATTTCTGGCTAAATCATAAGTGTTGGAAAAAAATGTATGGGGAATAAATTATAGATAGTAACATACTCGACATTTTTTATTTATAACATTTTTTTCTTATTTAAAAAAAATTAAAAAATTACAAGAATAAACATCCGTTTCCGGTTTAGTGATTGTTATAAAAATAAGGTGGATGTCTTCCCAGATGAAAGTTTATCTTAAATATATAATTTTAGCCTTCCGTCATTAGTCGTTTGGGAGTAAGAGTATTTTTACTTTCTTATACCTATGTATATGAAATATACATATAGTATAAGTAAGTATAGTAATCGCGATTTTTTTCGAAATCCGGATTTTGATGGAATTATCAATTTTAACCTTCCCTGAATCCATTTTGACTATTTTCGCCATGATGTCTTTTTTTTTGTCTGTCTGTCTGTCTGTCTGTAGACGCTGTAACTCAAATACGACAAATCGTAGAAAGGTGACATTTTATACTTAAGATTAATTTTTGCCTGGGATGAAAACCTCCTATTTTTGAAAGCGATCTTTCAACCGGAAACGGATGTTTACCTACAGCGATTTTTGAATTTTTCGAATTACATTGAAACAGTGCGAATTAGAGAAAAATGGCCAAGTTGAAAATTGTAGGTAATATTATTATCTATAATTTATGTTCTATTCATTTTTTCGAAAAAAAACAAATTTAATTTTTTTTTTTTTTTACAAAGTATTCGATTTTAAGTACATTTCAAATGGTTCATAACAGAGAAGAAATATCTGCCATGAGTGTCATGGGACTTTCTTATACGTATTACAGAGACTGTACGTGTTTGCCATAGGTACCATGGGTCTTTCTTATACGTAATACTGAGAATAAACACTGTATACTCTATTTCATTTAGTTTGCAGTGGTCGTCGTGCGACATGACGGTATGAGTCGTGATCCGTACGGTCAAAGCACCCAGCAACCAGTATAGATTATTCTAAATAAAGATTTAAAAAAAAATATTTCTGGCTAAATCATAAGTGTTGGAAAAAAATGTATGGGGAATAAATTATAGATAGTAACATACTCGACATTTTTTATTTATAACATTTTTTTCTTATTTAAAAAAAATTAAAAAATTACAAGAATAAACATCCGTTTCCGGTTTAGTGATTGTTATAAAAATAAGGTGGATGTCTTCCCAGATGAAAGTTTATCTTAAATATATAATTTTAGCCTTCCGTCATTAGTCGTTTGGGAGTAAGAGTATTTTTACTTTCTTATACCTATGTATATGAAATATACATATAGTATAAGTAAGTATAGTAAACGCGATTTTTTTCGAAATCCGGTTTTTGATGGAATTATCAATTTTGACCTTCCCTGAATCCATTCTGACTATTTTCGCCATGATGTCTGTGTGTCTGTCGGTCTGTCTGTCTGTCTGTCTGTAGACGCTGTAACTCAAATACGACAAATCGTAGAAAGGTGGAATTTTATACTTAAGATTGATTTTTGCCTGGGAAGAAAACCTCCTATTTTTGAAAACGATCATTCAACCGGAAACGAATGTTTACCTACATCGATTTTTGAATTTTTCGAATTACACTGAAACAGTGCGAATTAGAGAAAAATGGCCAAGTTGAAAATTGTAGGTAATATTATTATCTATAATTTATGTTCTATTCATTTTTTCGAAAAAACAAATTTAATTTTTTTTTTTTACCAAGTATTCGTTTTTAAGTACATTTCAAATGGTTCATAACAGAGAAGAAATATCTGCCATGAGTGTCATGGGACTTTCTTATACGTATTACAGAGACTGTACGTGTTTGAACAAAATTCGTTTGATACATAATTTATAAAATAATATTTCTATAGTTTATGTCTCATTCATTTTACTCTATCTTTTATTAGTTTGTCAGAAATATCCTTCACTAAAATAAAAATCACGTACACTGTTCACTGTCATTATTACGTATAAGAAAGTCCTGTGGCACACGGCAGATTATTTTGTGTAGTAATACTGACCCCTTTCTTACAAATAATTCATCTCATTTAACCAAACATGTATCTTTTATAGATACTGAGATCCCCATTCTGGAAAAGTTATCTGGAGCACCCAGTATAATGACATGTATAATACTTCAAAGTTCAACAAATAAATATTGATCAATTAAAAATTTCCAATTTAAAAATAACACTAGAAAAAACCCTAAAAAAAACGATTTTTTACTTTCTTATACCAATGTATATGAAATATACATATAGTATAAGTAAGTATTGTAATCGCGATTTTTTTCGAAATCCGGATTTTGATGGAATTATCAATTTTGACCTTCCCTGAATCCATTCTGACTATTTTCGCCATGATGTCTGTGTGTCTGTCTGTCTGTGGGCGCTGTAACTCAAATACGACAAATCGTAGAAGGGTGAAACTTTATTTTTGAAAACGATCTTTTAAACGGAAACGGATGTTTACCTGCATCGATTTTTGAATTTTTCGAATTACATTGAAACAGTGCGAATTAGAGAAAAATGGCAAAGTTGAAAATTGTAGGTAATATTATTATCTATAATTTATGTTCTATTCATTTTTTCGAAAAAACAAATTTAATTTTTTTTTTTTTTACCAAGTATTCGTTTTTAAGTACATTTCAAATGGTTCATAACAGAGAAGAAATATCTGCCATGAGTGTCATGGGACTTTCTTATACGTATTACAGAGACTGTACGTGTTTGCTATAGGTACCATGGGTCTTTCTTATACATAATATTGAGAATAAACACTGTAGGGGAAAGGGTTGTACCTTGGGACATTTTTTACTTTTTTAATTATTGCACTGACATCTTTCGTTCAAATACAATAATCTTTTAGCTCTGTAGAGGCTACAACTGTAGGCAGCTTTTCAATCAACAATCATTTTGCTATCACCAAAGCGTACACCACTACTCATTGTTTAATAAGTTGTTGATCTTTGTCCCAAGGTACAACCTGTGGTTTTACCTTGGGACAGCATTGGTTCTACCTTGGTACATGGCAAATATGTGAATATTATAGCTTTTAAGATGTGAAAATGAAGTAAGACTTACGTAGTCAATGTTTATTAATATGAAAATATAATTATACATAATTATTATTAAATAAATTTTATTTCAAATTAAGCTTCTGTGGGAATGCAATTTTAAATGAATGAAACCCGCGACGTATTGTTGGAGTTGGCAATACTTTTACAATATTGCATGGATTAACACTACTGATGTCGTCAACGTTGGGGAATACAAAATGCTTTCTTTGCTTTCTGAAAATTTCTCAGTCCCAGGGTGCAACCAGAAAAATGTCCCAAGGTGTAACCAATCATTCTTTTCACAAAATAAATTTTCTAAACTCTAAAAAATTTACGATTTAACAACTTCTTGCATAGATTGCTTGCTTAAGTAATGCTGCAATAGTACTACATCAAATAATGTCAATAAAAATGCTTATCTTGTTTGTAAATGATCTAGAAGTTGCAGCAAAATTTTACTTTCAAGGTACGAAAACAATAAACTGACACTTAAAGCTTCGAATAATGACTGAAACTGAAATAATTTGGTGAGCAAACAAAGGACAGGGTTGCCAATATAAGATGTAATTCTGAGAGTTACAACTAGAGTGGTTAGATTTCTAGAGCAGTTGTCCCAAGGTAAAACCGTCCCAAGGTGCAACCCTTTCCCCTACACTCTATTTCATTTATTTTGCAGTGGTCGCCGGGTGTCTTGACGGCATGAGTCGTGATCCGTACGGTCAAATCATCCGACAACCAGTATAGATTATTCTAAATAATTATTTTAAAAAATTATTTCTGTCTAAATCATAACTGTTGGAAAAAAATGTATGGTGAATAAATTATAGATAATAACATACTCGACATTTTTTATCTAAAACATTTTTGTCTTATTTCAAAAAATTCAAAAAATTACAAGAGTAACCATCCGTTTCCATCTTATTGTGTTATACAATTATGTTAAACAAAATTCGTATGATACATAATGTATAAAATAATATTTCTATAGTTTATTTCTCATTCATTTTACTCTATCTTTTATTAGTTTGTCAGAAATATCTTTCAATAAAATAAAAATCACGTACACTGTTCACTGCCATTATTACGTATAAGAAAGTCCTGTGGCACACGGCAGATTATTTTAAATAAAGTAAGATAAATAATCAGTATTTTAGTATTTTATTACATAAAGTAAGCCAATATCTCTGCCTGAACAAAAATTGGTTGGTTCACCCTATTTATGTTTGTATTTCTAGTCAATACAAATCCTAGGTGATTTTTAGGCATTCTATAGAATACCTAGGAATTCTATACAATGCCGGATTTCATACACTGTCGGTAACGTACATATCGTATACATACATAGATACTGTAGGTGACGATTCGGCGCCAGTCTGACGACACTATACGAAATTTAATTGTTTGAATTTAAAAGCTACAATAACAATTAAATTTTTTTTTTAATTGTGATTGTAGCTTCCAAATTCAATCAATTAAATTTCTTGTAGTGTCGTCAGACTGGCGCCGAATCGAAGTTACCTACAGTATCTATAAACAAAATTTGGAAACGATTGTTTTTATTTTAGAAGTAAAATATTTTGGTACATTGTTAAAAATAACTAGCACATTTTGGCGTAACTTTATAAAATTTTAAATTATAAAAGGGGGGCTAATTTCACATAAGTGAGATATACCTTAAAAAAAATTGCTTTTTGGTCAAAATTTGTCGTGTTTTATAGTATTATAGATGTCATTGTATAGATGTTAACACGCTGTTTCAAATCCGTGAACTAAAATCGAACCTGACAACCAGGTCAAAAGTTAAGGCCATTTTTCTCTAAAATTTTGGAAAATTTAAAACTTTTCGAAACGGTTTGAATAAAGACCTGTGTGTAGTGGTAAAACGGTGATTTTTTTTGACAAACGTTCCCCCAACCTTCAGTTTAACTGCAAAAAAATATGCAATATAACACACAAAACCCCTAATGTAATTAACAAAAAAAAAAAAAAAAACTAAAATGTTTGATTAATATTTCCATTTTTTTAATTCAGCTATATAAAAAATCTAAAAAAATGGAATACGTATTTTAAATTCCTTATTACATTTAAGGCCCCCCCATACACCTGCAATATAACTGTGCAATATAATTATTGCACAATTTTATTGAAATACAGGGTGTCTAAATACCAGGGGACACCATGGGGATCTCGGAAACTATAAGAGATAGAGATTCGGTTAAATGAGAGAAAAGTTACCTTTAAGAGGGAACAGTTCAATAGTGCATTTACATTTAAAAAAAAATTCATAGCTCTCTAGATATTAGCCAAAAACCATTTTACTCCGAAATCTTTCATCGTGAATATTTCTTAAGCGACTTGAAATTTAAAAAAATGTTTCAAATAAATACTGGAGGGTTTTGTATTGTCTATTTAAAAATATTTTTTTAATTTCCTGAAATCTCATTGTTTTTGAGATATGACACTAACTTATGTTTTCTTAAATAGAAGCAATATGAAATTTTGTAATTTTTGAATAGAAGATTTTATTACCTTTTCAATGATATGCAGCTTGATATACTTATTTTTCAAAATATCTAAAAAAATGATGAAAAAGTACTTTTTATTTATTTAATACACTGGATCATCCTAAGATGGCTATGACAAATAACAATAAGATTAAAAAACAACTGAAAATTTACTTATACGCTTACATAGCATGAATTAACTACTTTATTTATAAAAAGAAAACATATTTCTATTTATTTAATACGAAATACCAGCCAAAGATGGCTATGGCTATCGACAACAGTATAAAAAAAACAATAAGCTATTTTATTTAAAAAAGAAAACACATTATTTTTATTTCCAGTCAAAAATGGCTGTGGCTGTCAACAATGAGATTTTTAAATCAATTGAGAAATTATTATTTTGCCTGTTTGTAAGAATACAAAAAAGTAACATCATTATTTGTGATACGTATTTGTTGATAATTTTTTTTAACATTTTAAAAATGCAATATTATTCACCAGACATAACTTCGTTGGATTTTTTTCATATGGGGTATCTATTGTTAAAGTTTTTTCTTTAATTTTCCACTAACGATAAGACTGGTATTCTGTATTAAATTTAAAAAAATCATAAACTATAGAAATATTATTTTGTACATCATGTATCGAACGAATTTTGTTTAACATAATTACTAAGGTGGAAACGGATGTTTACTCTTGTAATTTTAAAAAAAAATTTAAATAAGACAAACATGTTTTGGATAAAAATGTCGAGTATGTTATTATCTATAATTTATTCCCCATACATTTTTTCCAACACTTATGATTTAGCCATAAATATTTTTTTTAAATCATTATTTAGAATAATCTATACTGGTTGCTGGGTGCTTTGACCGTACGGATCACAACTCATACCGTCAAGTCGCACGACGACCACTGCAAACTAAATGAAATAGAGTATACAGTGTTTATTCTCAGTATTACGTATAAGAAAGACCCATGGTACCTATGGCAAACACGTACAGTCTCTGTAATACGTATAAGAAAGTCCCATGACACTCATGGCAGATATTTCTTCTCTATTATGAACCATTTGAAATGTACTTAAAAACAAATACTTGGTAAAAAAAAAATTAAATTTGTTTTTTCGAAAAAAAATGAAAAGAACATAAATTATAGACAATAATATTACCTACAATTTTCAACTTGGCCATTTTTCTCTATTTCGCACTGTTTCAATGTATTTCGAAAAATTCAAAAATCGATGTAGGTAAACATCCGTTTCCGGTTGAAAGATTGTTTTCAAAAATATGAGGTTTTCATCCCAGGACAAAATTAATCTTAAGTATAAAATTCCACCTTTCTACGATTTGTCGTATTTGAGTTACAGCGTCTAAAGACCGACCGACAGACAGACATCATGGCGAAAATAGTCAAAATGGATTCAGGGAAGGTCAAAATTGATAATTCCATCAAAATCCGGATTTCGAAAAAAATCGCGTTTACTATACTTACATATTATACTATACAGGTTGGGCCAAGTAAAACGAAACGGGCGCGGTTTTGGTTATTTAAAATAAGATTTTGAGAAAAAGCTCGAACACGTCGATTTTGCTTTCAAGGGGGACATCTTTTGCTATGAAATTTTTGCAAAAATCTTTTCAACCCTAAGCGCTACGAGCGCAACCCTTAAAATTTTAAATAGCATGATAGGGCAAGTGATACCTCATTTGAAAGGTTTTTTCATTCTGAATACGGTGCTTTTTGATTTTTTCAAATCTGTTTAGTTTTAGTCAAGTTATTGACATTTTAAATTCCATAAATGCAATGATTTTCTAATCAAAAAACAAAAATTTACAACTAAAATTCAAAACAAAGTAGGTTTATTTTCTTATCAAATAATTCAAAAACATCCAATTTGGACATTTATTGAATTAATTAAAAAATAAAATAAAAAATTATTAAAATTTTTTTATCTACATCCAAAATTTTAATTAATTCAATAAATGTCCAAACTGGATGTTTTTGAACTATTTGATAATAAAACAAACCTATTTTGTTTTAAATTTTAGTTGTAAATATTTGTTTTTACTTTTTTATACATACATGGTAATGTATAAATATAGTGATCACGAAAAAAATCGAACTCGAGATTTTAACGGAATTACACGTTTTGAGGGTCCTCATATACAACCATTAACTCAATGACGTCTGTGTGTCTGTCTGTCTGCCTGTGTCTGTCTGTGTGTGTGTCTGTGAACGCTCTACAGCCAAAACTGTAATACTTACGAACGTGGAATTTCAAACTTAAGGTTCTTGTATACTCTAGATGTGCACCTCCTATTTTTGAAAACCATCACTAAACCGGAAACGGATGTTTACTGGTGTCAATTTTTGAACTTTTCGAATTTTTTTTGAAACGGTGCGCAGTAGAAAAAAATATTTCAGATTAAAGTTGTAGAGGGGACTTTTATCTATAATTTATGTTTTATTCTTTTTCCCCCCCAAATTTTTTTTTAGGAAATAATCGATTTTCTAAAAAATTTAAATTTTTCGATTTATTTTTTAAACGGTAGGTATTAGAAAAAAATGTTTGAGATACAAGTTGTAGAGAATACTATTTTCTATAATTTATATTCTATTCTTTTTTTTGTTTCTTATGAATTGACCAAAGAAAGAATAATTTTAGTTTTAAGTTAAAAATGATATCATAATACAAAAATCTAGTTATCTATGAAAATTTTGGAATTTATTTTTAGAACTGTCAAAATTGAAATCTAGCAAAATAAATACTTGTTAATACAATAATCACTAATCTTAATTGATTTCATTTAATATTTAATGTCAATATTAAATACAATGTATCAATTTCATTCATTGAAAATCATTTTGTAAGTAAAAAATTTTAAAATCAAATATTAAATTATAAAAGTAATCACATATTAATACTCGGTGTCATGATGTATAAACGGTGCACATTAGAAAAAAAAGGTTTTAGATCAAAGTTGTAGAGGGTATTTATCTATAATTTATGTTCTATCCATTAACCCCCCCCCCCCCAAATTTGTTTTTAGGAAATAATTGATTTTCTAAAAAATTTAATTTTTTCGATTTATTTTTTAAACGGTTATAGGTATTAGAAAAAAATGTTTGAGATACAAGTTGTAGAGAATATTATTTTCTATAATTTATGTTCTATTTTTTTTGTTGCATCTTATGAATTAACCAAAAAAAAGAATTATTTTAGTTTTAATGGTTTTAATTTAAAAATTATTTGTATAATACAAAAAATCTAGTTATCTATGAAAATTTTGGCATTTATTATTAAAAGTGTCATAATTGAATTCTAGCAAAATAAATAGTTAATACAATAATCACTATTCTTAAATGATTTCGTTTAATATTTAATGTCAATATTAAATACAATGTATCAATTTCATTCAGTGAAAATCATTTTGTAAGTAAAAAATTTTAAAATCAAATATTAAATTATAAAAGTAATCACATATTAATACTTCGGTGTCATGATGTATAAAAAAGTCTCGTGCCTGCCAAGGCAGTTTATTTGATCAGAAAATCACTACATTTATGGAATTCAAAATGTCAATAACTTGACTAAAACTAAACAGATTTGAAAAAATCAAAAAGCACCGTATTCAGAATGAAAAAACCTTTCAAATGAGGTATCACTTGCCCTATCATGCTATTTAATATTTTAAGGGTTGCGCTCATAGCGCTGAGGGTTGAAAAGATTCTTGCAAAAATTTTATACCAAAAGATGTCCCCCTTGAAAGCAAAATCGACGTGTTCGAGCTTTTTTTCAAAATTTTATTTTAAATGACCAAAACCGCGCCCGTTTCGTTTTACTTGGCCCACCAAATATCTGTATGTATATGAAATATACATACAGATATTTCATATACATGAGTATAAGAAAGTAAAAATATATTTCTGACAAACGAATAAAATATTGAATAAAATAGATGATGCATAAATGAGTTTAATATTCTCTACAATATGTACCTATCAAGTGAATTTTTTAAACGTAATTACTTAACCGGAAGCGGATGTTTACTATTGTCAATTTTTGAAATGGTACGAATATGAAATACATGTTTTAGATAAAAAATGTCGAGTATAGTATTATTTATGATTTATGTTGCATTAATTTTTTCCATCATTTATTATTTAGCCAGAAAGACTTTTTTTTTAATAATTAATTACAATCACCCACACTTTTCATTCACATTATTATGTATAAGAAAGTCTCATGGTTGTAATACCTATGGCAAATACATACACTGTTCAATCTATGCACTACTGAAAATATAAAACAAAAGAGGTATTAATATAGAGGCTTTAAAAAAAATCAAGTATAAAATCTTATGCAACCAGATAAAAACTTTAATAAAAAAAGACTTCAGGGGTTATTTTAAGAAAATTTTCCAACTGCACAATTTTTTTTGCTTTGTAATTTTTCAACTAGATGAACCTTTTTTGTAGTATCTAGTATATTTATATTTTTCAATTATAATGACCTTTTATTTTGATTTTTTGCTCTATATTTATAATTTTCAACTACACAAATTGACTTTTACAACTAAACATTTCACTTTTATGCAGTGTTTACACCAGTGGCGTAGATAGCTTTTTGCGATGGGGGGGGATTTCAAGTCATGGGGGGGGATATGACAGTATTGAATCATCTTTTATATGGTGAAAAGTATAAAAATTGGACTCATGGGGGGGATTGATCCCCTTAATCCCCTCCCTATCTACGCCACTGGTTTACACCGAAAAGACAAACCAGCAACACGGTGTTTTAAAACACTTCGTATTTAAAAATGTATGGGGTTTATTGTACTTTTGTAAAAAAGACACGATGTTGCTTTTTTGTTTCTTCGGTGTAAACACGGCATTAGAACTACAGAAGCAAGCTATACCTACACACTAAAATAACTCCTGCAACCTGCAGTCCTTTCATAACAATCTTATAGAAAATTATAAAAATAAATCCAAAACTAGTTGGTCTATTTTATAAACAATATCACAAATCGAATTTAACAAAAAATCAATTGATAAAATATGTATTTATGTGACGATTCATGTAATATAATACAAAAACGAAATTCTAAAAATCTTGAATAACTATTTTTTACATTGGTATAAGTATAGTGAAGCCGATTTTTTTTTCGAAATTCGGATTTTAATGAAATTATTAATTTTCACCTTCCCTGAATCCATTCTGACTATTTTCGCCATGGTATCTGTCCGTCTGTCTGTAGACGCTGTAACTCAAATACAACAAATCGTAGAAGGGTGAAATTTTCTATTTAAAATTCATTTTTGTCTGGGAAGAAAACAAGTTATTTTTGATGAGATAACTTTCAACCGGATACGGTTGTTTACTGAGATCGTTTTTTGAAATTTTCGAAATAAATCGAAACAGTGCAAATTAGAGAAAAAATGGTCATGTTAAAAATCATAGGTAAATTCTTTCTGGCTAAATCATAATAAATGATGGAAAAATGTATGGGGAATAAATTATATACAACATACGCGACATTTTAAATCTAAAACGTATTTTTCTTATTTCAGAAATAATTCGAAAATTCAAAAACTGACAAGAGTAAACATCCGTTTCCAGTTTAATAATTACGTTCAAAAAATTCATTTAATATACAGGGTGGAGCAATAGTGCTCGGTTGTTCGATAGCTCGTAGACCGTAACAGATAAAAAAAATTTTTAATGCAAATGTAAACTGTTGGTAAATGCGCATACAGAGAAATTATTTTCAAATATATAGGGTGTTACATAAAAGTGTGGCACACTTCAAGTATAATGTAGAATGTAGAGAATATTATTATCTATAGTTTATGTCCCATTCATTTTATTCTAGGGGAAACGGTATAATTATTGGCCACTTAACAAAAAATCTCGAAAGAAAAAAACGTTATTCCTTTAATATTAGTGATTATTGGTATATGTATTACAACTATAAGTTTAAGGAAAAACGAAAACCAGCATAAAATAGAAAATATCTCAAAAAAGCATAATGATTGGCCATTTTTTTAATGATTGGCATAGTATTTTTTACAATTATTGGCCATAGTAATAGATGGTAAATTTTATAAAACTTCTACAAAGGTAATAATTAGTCAGCAAATTTTGCATTTATTTGTAATTGCCAATTTCTGTTACGTAAGAGATTTGGGTTTTACCCAAATCTGTTACTCAAAAGAGAGGCAGCTCGTTTATTTCATTTTATTTCAGTTATTTTTCTGTTACTCATTTTTTTTATTTTATAAACAAGCTAATTTTCAGTAATTCATATTCGTTTATCCAGCTTTCATATTTTAACGTTTTTATTTTGTTTTAAAATTCTAAAATTGAATATCAAAATCTCGAAAATTTGAAAATTTGTCATGTTATTAACTGTTTTTTATTTTAGTATTGTATCATCAAAAAAAAATTTTTTCATAAAACAGTATCAAAATTCTAAGCAATAAATATTATTCTGGGTGGGCATTTCATAAATTTTATCAATCTTCTCTTCTGATTTTTTTTCTATATCTAAATTTGTTTGTTCATGAGCTACGTTTTCATCATTTGTGTTTTTAGTAACATTATTTTTATTATTTTTGTTTTTTAGGCATATTTTTACCTATAAATGATAACTAACCACCAGTGGCCAATCATTAGAAAAACTTATATGTGTTAACACAAAATGTTTGGCCAGTAGAGTTTAAAAATAATATTTGAAAAATAATTAACAATTACTATCTGAAACATTGACATTTAATAATTAGCTTCAATATAAACTAACAGCTGTTTTTATATATTACAAATTATTAACACAAATTTTATTTTTATTCACTCATTCATTCTTATGTATGTCTTTAACAAAATGTCACAATTAGAATACGTTAAAATTTAAAATCAAAGTTATGTAATTATTATTGAAAATATTAAGCGTATACTCAAAAATATGCTCTTAAAACAATCACAATAAAGTAGGCTACCATTTTAGTAAGCATTTCGATTTTATTAAGTTACTATGTTTCTTATTTAAAAAAAATATCTGAAAAGTGGCCAATCATTATCAGTGGCCACTCATTGTACCGTTTCCCCTACCTCTTATTAGTTTGTCAGAATTATGTTATAACAATATAGCACTCACTTTCACTATCAATATTGCGTATAAGAAATTTCCATGGCTCTATACTAAAAGTATATTTTTAAAACCTTGAAATGTATATGATACGAACTTGATAACGTTTGTTATTTAAAAAAACAACACCAGTGAAGGCTGGAATGAAATATCTCCAAAGTTTATTAAAATATGTGCCCATGTTATATCAGAGTATAATTATAAATAAAACTCTTACCTTGGGTTGCATAAAGCAAAATTAACCACGATTAGTTAATCAGTCGTTTTCAATCCATGATTAACAGGCCCTTCTTTCCCATTGGGCACTCTGGGCACGTGCCCAGGGCCCCGCGATTGATAGGGGCCCCATTTCACCAAACAATAACCGATGTTTATTACCGAAAAACATACGATATTTATTTTGAAAAAAATCAAACGATAATGACATTAATGACTAACTACAATCGCTACTTGCTTATTTAGTTTTTGTATGCGCGAAGCCACTCTACTCTCGCTGGAAAATCAGGCTTTCCGATTTCAGCATGTTTAGGATTTTAAATATATAAAAATACATTGAGTGGTCAGTTTCTGGAAAACCGGGAAAGTCAGGAAATTTTGCTAGACAGGGAATTTTCTGTAAAAATGCAAAACCCACACCACGTCAAGAAATTTTCCGCAAATATTTTTAAACAATTATCTATTTAAATTTTTTAAAAACATGCAGAATTTTCAAAAAAGTTCTATTGTCAACAAATAATTCTGTTTTATCACGTGATCTATTTTTAGTACTTTAATCAATCAGAAGTGTATAGGTACCACACTTCATGCAATTTGTTCAATCGTTGAATATATTAATGGTTTTTAACAGTGGTGATATTAATTTATTATGTAATTTGTTATTGAAGATATTATTTTTATTAAAAATAATTTCTTGAAATTTGATTTATTTTACGTATACACGTACCCTCTGCACATTAATTAAGGGGATACCTAAAAAATAGCCTATTTTCAAGTTTGTAAATTGGTCAAAAATTTACCAATTTGAAATTTTTTTTTCCTTGAATGATGGAAATTTACTCTACTTTATGATGGTGCATTTCGTTCCTCAACATTTTTCCCGTTTTAACGTTTTTATGTAATAAAAAATGCGTATCTTAACACGTCACGGAGTGCATTTATGTAGAAAATTTAATTTTAAAATAATCATTTTGTAGAGAATTTTGATACCTTAAAATCAGTATTTTGAAAAAAAATGCAACAAAATTCGCAATGGTATTAAAGTTTTTTTTGTTGTAAACTTTAATATATTGTGTAAAATATGGTTAAAAATTTTTTTTTTAAATAAAAAACGGAAAAACGTAAAAATTCACCTGGAAAACCGAGAAAAGGCAGGGAAATTTGTTGTAGAGAAATACTGGCCACCCGTTTAATGATGTACTAATTACCTACACTGTTTTAAAAAAATCATCAGTAACTAGTTTTTCATATTCTTAATTTTTGAAGTGAAAACTTCTTTAACTCTGTCAAGGTCATAGGGGCCCCATTGTCCTAATGTGCCCAGGGCCCCCAATAGGTTAAAGACGGCCCTGATGATTAATGTTAATTTCAAACTTAATCTCAATTTGTAAATGAACAATTCACTAAATATGATAAATTTTTACCTTATAAAATGTATAATAACCGTCATTGTATTTTTTTAGAATTTATGTAATTATGCTTTTAAAACAACTGATTAACTAGCCGTGATTTATTTTTCTTTGAGTGCATGAGGGTAAATTTCCAAGTTCCCTAAAAAATCAATTATTATATAACTATTTTTAAAACGGGTCATAACCTAAAAACAATTAATTACAGATCAATTTCGATACTACCAGCAATGTCCAAAATTATGAAAGCAATACATACAGGGTGTTCGCCAGAATCAATGATCATTACTAACTTTGTTGGGAGATTGGTTAAATGGGAAAAACATCAGTATATAGTTATTGGATTTTATAGCTTACAATTAGAATTGTGAGAATGTTCTCTTTATAAAAGTATATTACATGCATGCTGGTAAAATTGATAGAAAACAAGTTATAATATGTATAAATTAATAGAAAATGTTGAAAAATATTATTGAAAAACGAGATTTAAACATAACATAAAATAAGAACAAACTAAAAAAACATTTGTATACCTTTGTTTAACTGTATGAAAATCTACAATAAAGTATCAGACAATATCAAAATATCAACAACAAATTTATTTAAAAAAAAATTGACAGAATTTATCAAACAAACAGCACGTTATGTATAAGATTCAAGTATTTCGAGAGTAAAGGGCACATGTATATATCGTATATTTTTTTATATCTTCAATATATAATTGTACATCTTTCTTTGACGTATTTTACATACTACGTACACTTTTAAAATAAATTTAATTATTGTTATTATTATTAAGACGTATAAGAAAGTTACATGATACTCACGACTTTCTACAATTTTTAATTTGGCCATTTTCCTGTTTTAAAATAATTCGAAAAATCAAATGTTGTACCAGTAAAAATCCGTGTTCGTTTGAAAGATCGTTTTCAAAAATAAACTTTTTTCCTAGACAAAAATTAATCATAAATATAAAATTTCACCCTTCTACGGTTTTTCGTATTAAAAATACAGCGTCTACAGACAGACAGACACACATACATCATAGTGAAAATAATCAGAATGGATTTAGGGATCGTCAAAATGGATAATTTCATCAAAATCTGCAATTCGAAAAACAATCGGCTTAACAATACAATATGTTTAATGTTTATTTCATATACATGAGTATAAGAAAGTAAAAAGTTGAGAATCCTATTACATAACACATTTTGAAAAGTTTAAGGAGAGTTCATTTTATTTTTATTCCAAAGAGGAGCTTTAGTTGACAGTTATGTTTAGCACAAATATATAGATTTTGATAATTTTCAACAATATTAGTGAATATTTATCATTTTCGTATTGCGAAAATTTAATATTTTCAGTATTTTTTCGCTGTATTAGTTCGCTGTAAATACATATATGTATATTTGTCAAAATACAAGTTCACCATAAATAAGAGATCATGTTAATTTAACAACAAAAAAATATAAAAATATAAGTATTTAATAAAGAATACAAGGTACTGGCACCAGTGGCGTAGATTGCTTTTTGTGATGGGGGGGGGGGGGGGATATGACTTAGTATTAAATCTCATAAAGTTATATTTTTCATTATGAAAAGAATCTTTTATTTGGTACAAAGTACAAATTTGATTATATTCTTCAAATATTTTTGGATGTATTTATTATTGAAAAAATGTATATCATAAACATCTTATAATTTTTGTAGACTCATGGGAGGGGGGGGGGATTTATCCCCTTCATCTCCCTTAATTACGCAACTGACTGGCACCAGTCTTGGATCAAACCATACCCCAATGTTGGATTCTTGTTTAATTATATGTACTAAATAATAAATATTCGTTGATATTTGATTACTGTCATTACTAAATATTAATCTATAGACACTAACTGTAAAACAGCCTAATTTGATGATGGGTGTAAAAATGGTGGAAATTTAAATTAATTATACTTACATTATTTATTTATTAATTATTATATTTATCATGCATAGCATCTGTTTTACATCGATTCAAATTTTACGATTTTAAAATTTATAACATTTGTGTCATAGTAATTATCATTTAGAAAGTGTCCATCACTGGGTTCTCATTACTGATTTAATTTATCCATTACTGGAGAAAAACAAAATAAAAGGATGTATTTAAAAAAATACTTTGGTAATTAAATTGATTTAATAAAGAGTTACTTATCTTAATAGTAATATGAGTTTATGAAAATTACAATAATGAAGCCCATTAAATATAAAAAAAAACAGTATACTTTTCTCTTAAAGGGGCCAAGACAGGTGCCAATCATATACATATATCATTTTTTTTTAAATATAAATTAAATAAACGATACAGCGCGGTAATTACCACCGAGACAGTGCCCCGGGGCCCCCGAGTATGGGTAGCCCCCAGGGCCGGCCCATCCATATAGGCGAACTAGGCGATGACCTAGGGCGCTCGTATTAGGGGGGCGGCAATCGGCGGCATCGAAATTCAAAATAATATAGTTTTTTTGAAGTTAAAATAGTTGTTGCATTTTAGGAGACCTATCCAATGACACCCCACTCAATGGGGTAAATGAAAAAAAAAATTGAGTTCACTTTTCAGTCTATGAAAGGGAGCTCCAGAATATTTTTGACAATGTGCGTTATAATTTTCAGTGGAAGTACTAATTAAGGAGGAATGGGACTAATGGGATTGCTTTTGAAAACATTACCATTAATCTGAAATTTTGTAGAGTGAAAGATAACTATACCAAATGTTCACTGTCAAAATTTGAGATTGATTGTCCACACCGTTTTTGAGAAAATAATTTTTAAATATTTTTCTTTAACATGGTCTTGAATGAGAAATATTTTTGAATGATTGTAGAATCTATACTAACATTACCATCTACTCCGAATTCACACCAAGAGTAAATATGATATTTATGAATCATTAGCCAAAAAATCGTTGACTTCTACCACATCGTTAAAATTATTTTCAATAATAAATACAAAAATTTAACATAGCCTCAATGTGATTAAAAATAAATTATTAAGTATGGCAACATCGCAAAATCTTCAAACGGCGCGAAAAAAATATTTCTGTCAAAGAATAAAATTAGTATATTTACAAATAAAAAACTGCGAATCATTAAATGTATCTATATATTTTTATAAAAAATATGATTTTAATTATCAAATTATGCATTATTTTCTAAATGTTGTATGATTTAATGACTTTTGTATTTTTTATTTATTTATCTGTCATAGTTAGAGCAAACTATAATTATTGCAGCCATTGCGCTGTTGCAACTTATTTTATAGATTTTAAAAATATTTTTTTAGATATTAAATTGCTTAGTTACAATTCACTACTCCCATTCCTCCTTAAAAGCTACATTCTGAATTTTTTTCAAAATTTTTGAATCGATAGTTTAGAAAATAGAAAGGGGGACGCAAATATATCGTGACTGAAGGGTTGAAATCAAAAAGTTACTTGACATTTTTTATTGCATTTTAGGATACCTATCAAATGACACCCCAGTCAATGGGGTAAGTGGGGAAAAAGTGAGTTAACTTTTCGGTCTATGAAAGGGGGGTCCAAAAATTATTTTTGACAATGTTCGTTATAATTTTCAGTGAAAGTACTAATTAAAAACTACATTCTGGATTTTTTTCAGATTTTTTGAATTGACAGTTTAGAAAATAATGGGGGGGGGGGCGCTTTTATAATGACTTTGGACAGCAAATACATCGTGAATTCGTGATTGAAGGGTTAAAATCAAAAGGTTCTGATACATTTTTTATTGCATTCTAGGAGACCTTTCTAAGGACACCCTACTCAATTTTGTCACGAATTCTCTTAAGAGGGCGCCGTTTCAGTTTTTTGCCTAGGGTGCCAGGAATGCTCGGGCCGGCCCTGGTGGCCCCACAGCAGTATAAAAAAGGTTAAAATTAATAAGATATAAATGTAAAAATAGGTAGTAGCCAACGAAAAAGAAAGGTCATTATAATTAATACCACTGAAAGTACTGAGGTAACAACGAAAAAAAAGAGGTCTTCAGTTTTCAGCGGGGGGCCCCCGAGCTTCTAGTTACGGCACTGAAACGATATGAAAACAATTATATTTTTAAACAATATTTCGTAAACAATATAATCCCTTGTTTCAAAGTAAAACTTTTTTGATGTGCTGAATGAATCATATCCTAAAATTTCATCACTACCATATAGAGGGTGTCCCATTTTAATCTACCACCCCCCTAATTTTTTTTATCTATCAATTAAATCAAAAAATGCTTCAAATAAAAGTTGTTTAGTTTTGAGGGGGACCCAAAATGGCGTTATTATTTTTTTATTTTTTGGATATCTTCATGGTCAAATAGGCCCAACTTTTTTTTTTCAAATGGAAACCTATATTTTTTATTACAATATCTTATTGTTTGGAAAAAAACAAGTAGCTTTTGTTTCAAAAAAAATTTTTTATGATTTCATTTTTTTTTAATATTCAACAAAATAATTTGAGATTTTAGAATTTTACTAATTTTTTACTCGAAACCCATTAACTTTAGAGGAAAAGTGTAAAACACAAAAAATGTTTATTTTAATATGATATAATTAGGAAAATTATTTCAGATTTTTTTATTTATTTTTTATTTGCTTTAATATTTTGAAGAGCAAAAGTTATCAAAAAATCCTGATATAATTATCCTAGTTTTATATCAGAGTAAAATAAACATTTTTTGTTTTTTACATTTTTCCTCTAAAGTTAATGGGTTTCGAGTAAAAAATTAGTAAAAATCTAAAATCTAAAATTATTTTGTTTAATATTAAAAAAAAATTAAGTCATATAAAAAATTTTTTGAAACAAAAGCTACTTGTTTTCTTCCAAACAATAAGATACCGTAATAAAAAATATAGGTTTCCATTTGAAAAAAAAAGTTGGGCCTATTTGACCATGAAGACGTCCAAAAAATAAAAAATTAATAACGCCATTTTGGGTCCCCCTCAAAACCAAACAACTTTTATTTGAAGCATTTTTTGATTTAATTGATAGATAAAAAAAAATAGGGGGGTGATAGATTAAAATGGGACACCCTGTATATGTATATTTATCAATACTTTCTGATGTGTTATGCTAATATACATGACACATCCGTAAGACATATTCATAGTTTATCAAAGTAGCATTTGATTATTTAAAACAAATATACGAGTACGCATTTACCGTGTGAAATATAACACTGTTATAAACGAACAATGCCCTAAATCAGCGGTTCTTAAACTTATGTGATCTAGGGACCCCCTTTTTGAACAATTATTTTTCAGGGACTCCCTCCCACCCCTGATAGAAAAACAAAAAAGGTTGTTAAATACTAATTAATCACTGACAAATAGAAATATAAAAATACTTTATGTAAATTAATTTTTTGCCATAAATGTTTCGCGGGCTCCGTAAAAGTTTGGCGGCCCCCCGGGGGTCCGCGGACCCTAGTTTAAGAACCACTGCCCTAAATCAACAATTGCTCTTTGAAATATAAACAACTTCTGTTGATTAGCCATAAGATTGTTATTTTATTTATAGGATCAATAAATATACTTCTATAATGCTATTGTATAAAGAATATTAATATCGCTTGAATTTTTTGATAACGGAGTTCAAATCAAACATATATAACAATATAACTATTGTTTAATTGTTAATAAATAGTTTTTATTGTGAGTATAATGACACTACCCACGGGCAAATGTGATGCAGCAAATAGTCTAAGAGGTGAGCGCCAAAATTTGCAACTACTTTCTAAAAGCTTATTTTTTTATATTACGTCACAGCCTGCCGTCAGCTAGTTTCGTTTTGGCGTGGGGGTGGTTTTAACTTTGAGGAAAAAACTATACACGTTGCAAGTACTTTCTAAAATCTGAAAATTAATTTATAAGCAATATATTAAGTAAGAACCCCTTTTATAATAGTCAGTCATCAAAATCTTGCAACAGAGCAGCGCGTCAGCAGTGTTTTTAACTCGTAAAAAATCTATACATAGTGAAAGTACTTTCTAAAATATGAAATTCGGTATAAGAGTTAGGAATATTATTATTAATAAAAAAATAGTCCGAATTCTACCTTAACAAATGCCGTCAGCAGCTGATTAACCACCCCCGCGCCAAACGCTAACGAAACTAGCTGACTGACGACAGGCTGTATGTATATCTACATTATCACAAATGTGACGTAATATCAAAAAATCAGCATTTAGAAAGTAGTTGCAAATTTTGGCACTCATCTCCCCAACTATAAATTCTGTTACGTAACGGTTTTTTATCAATTCAAAACATTAAAAATCATGTTTCCATTTTGGAATAATATGTAATGTCTTATTATAGCTTCAATTTTATTTTGAAATAAATATTATTCAACAGAAGACCCACGTCTCCCCTTGCCCCCTTGATACGATTATTATTAATTTATTCAATTAAATTTTTTATATATGTAAATAGGGGCGAAATGAATGTGATGGGTAATTCGGTGGTATTTTGGTAGAAATATTTACTTTATAGCAAAAATATATTTGCCGTTTTTGTTGCATCCATAAATTTTTTTGTCGTCATACTTTTCAAAAATTTTGAAACGTGTTTTTCACGTAAATAATAACTCCACAAAAATAAAATTGGATTGATTTTCCAAGTCCGGATTATATGCAATATAAAACAGTGACGTAGATAGATTTTTGGGATGTGGGGGGAGGGGATATGATATATTAACCTCGGGTTGCACAAAGCAAAATAATTCACAATTAGTTAATCAGTTGTTTTCAAAGCATTATTACGTCAATTCTAAAAAAACAAGGTAAAAAATTGTCAAACATTAATCATGGATTGACAACAACTGATTAACTAATCGTGAATTATTTTGCTTTGTGCAACCCATGGTAAATCTCATGAAACTATATTTTTCATTATGAAAATAATTTTTTGTTATATCAAGCAGTGGCGTAGATAGGGGGGGTGAAGGGGATCAATCCCCCCCATGAGTCCAATTTTTATACTTTTCACCATATAAAAGATGATTTAATACTGTCATATCCCCCCCATGAGAAGAGAACGACTAATTTTTTTTAATTCAAAAAGGTCTTCAGTCGACATCCCCCCCCCATCGCAAAAAGCTATCTACGCCACTGGTGTCAAGTACAAAAGTTGGTTATATTTTTCACATAGATGTATTCCTTATTGAAAAAATGCTCGTATATTATAATTTATAATCATCTTATAATTTTCGTAGACGCATGGGGGGGGATTGACCCCCTTACCCCCCCTAATTACGCCACTGCTGTGAAATCGATAAAATATGCATGCAGTTATATGCATCTATTTTTGTCAAATACTGAATTACTGAATTTTCTGTGACTTGTGACTAAAAAAAAAATGAATGCCATTTATTTTGATAAAATTTAAATATATTGTTAAACATGGTATAAATAAAATTATATAAAAAATAATTTTTAAAAACAAGCTTTTATTAAAATACACTGAACAGTAAAAAATAAATTTTCAGCTATCATAAAAAATTATGACTAAAAATATGACTAAAACTAATAAAAGCACGGGGCGCTCACGAAGGCAAATGTATAGCTTTTAATTAATTCGTTCATTCATTATTGTATTTATAAAATTGTTAAGTAGTTTATCAAAATTTCAAAGCTCTAGCTTAATTAGAACTAGTCGAAATTTTGATTGTAATATTTGATCTTAACATACTAACTAACTAACAAGTGAAGTTGAATAAAAGCTTGTAAAATAGATCTCCCATAAACTATTTCCCAAAATTTTGTATAAACAAGTTTTAAAAAAAGTTACTATTGCAAATATATTTTTTAAATGACCTGCTATGATATTGAATTTGAAAATAAATACGAACATAGCAGTGTGAGGTAAAAATAAATTTTTGTATGTATGTGCAAAAACAACAGAAAATTAACAAAATATGCAAGAAGTCTAAAATTTGCCCTAAATATATACGGTCTTTAGTTATTACGATGAAAATTTTACCACCAAATTCCCAATAGTGTTAATTTTTAAATTCACAAACATGATAATATCTAAATTTAGGTATAAAAATTCGTTTAATTCCAAACACCACTTTTTCAAAAAGGGAGCTAGTTTCTAGAAAAAAACTTAACATGTAGTTTTTCATCTAAAAAAAAAACAGTTCAAATTTGAAACTAGTGAAAAGATATATTTTAAAGTTTCCTTTAACATCCATTTGCCCACTAAATTAAGCATGTATTCAAGTGGGGGGAATTGGTCGGTAAACTGTTTATTTTTTACAATCAAAAATAAAAGTAAAAATTTAATATACAAATTTAACTAAAGGCAAATTGGAATACAATAAGAAGTAAATACTAACTTCAATTTTTACGAATATTTTAGCTTGTAGGATTGAATTTCAAAAACATACCACCCATTTCCCCCACATTTATATTTTTTATTAAATTAGTAAATTTGAATATATAACAAACAACATATGTTTACTAAAAATTTATAATTTTTAAACCGTTCTTCGGAATTTACTGTTTTAAGGGTAATCGAAAAATTCGTAAAAGTTTTGATGTTGTACTGAAATTAGAATTTTCAATTGTGACAGGAATTCACCTTTTTCAAAAAAATCGACTTTATTTAATAATTAATTAAGATAGTTGATATACAATATTATTTTATAATATTTACAGGGGTGGAGTCTGACATTTTATTATCATTATTTTAAATTGTTTGCATATCGCGTTCATTTCGATCGAATCTAATTATATTTATATTAGGTTTAAAATATTATAAATATGATAAATCACAAATAGCATTTATACACAAATTCACAATAGCCAAAACAGTGTAAATTGTTATTAGATAAAAGAATTCCTATTACTTGAAATAAAACAATTGCATTACTATTATTACTATTTTTATAAACTATAGGTACTGGTAGCCATAGGTGGGCATTAACTCGTTAATCCGTTAATTAACGAAGTTAACAAAATGGTTAACGGATTAACTTTTAGTTAAGTTAACTAAAAAAAATGTTAACGCTTTTGTTAACTTCCGTTAAATTTAACTTCCGTTAACTTTTTCCGTTAACATTGGTTGTTTGATAAAAAATACATAAGAAAGTTGTCGAAATAGCTAAAAAAAAAAAGGTCTTCAAACTTTTTGGATGGTTAACTGTTAACTGTTAACGGTTAACTTTCGTTAAAATTTCAAATTTTCGGTTAACTTTAACTTCCGTTACATTTTCGGAATTTTAACGGTTTAACGGTTAACGAAGTTAACTTTTTTATTAACGGATTAACGATTAACGAAGTTAACTTTTCGATTAACTGTGCCCACCTATGCTGGTAGCTAAATTCTGATAAATATTCATTAGTCAATTCAGAGAGGTTATTCTCGAAGATGGAACAGATTTTTGAAGAAAAAAATCTAACAATAAAAGACTAGAGCAGCGGTTTTTAAACATATACATATATGGTCTAGAGACCCCTTTTTTAACAAATATTCTTCAGTAACCCCCTCCCTCTGACAGAAAACAAAGATTACGAATAAATTACTAGTAAATAACATTCCGAAATTTTCGAAAATCTTTAATTTAATGACATTTTTATTAACATATTACAAAAAGTTTGTACTTATTTTTGTTCAGGTTAATGAATGTTATAATTTCATAGTAATGCTGAAATTTTTGTATTATTTTTGACAATTTTCTCCTTTACAAAAATAATCTAACATTGTCCAGGTTTTATGACGTATTCTTAGGGAGGGAGTTGGAGAGAATGTGTTCCAGCATAACAAAAGGGGAGGGAGGAATAAAAAAAATTGAATTTTGCGTGACGTATTTTATGTAGGTATATTTTATAAATTGCGGTCATTTTTACACCGAGCTCACCAACCAAACATGAATTGAATTTCACATAAATCCGGTACTGTCTTTAAAACCCCGCGCGACTTTTATATCAAGCATTCTATTGGCTGATTGCGGAAAATCGTTCGCGTGGGGATAACTGATATATAATATTTAAAACAGAGGTACGCTTGATTTAGTTCATTTCACTCAAATCTTTCAAGTGGCTCTTTTCAAAATTCGAAACCTTAATTGGTAGTGGTAATTAATAGGTACATTTTAATTAAATTAGTGAGTGCTCAAGAAAAAATAGAATACACAAAACAATGGTAAGCTTTAAAAAATACTGTTATAGCTTACATTACTTAAGTAGGGGACTCGCAACCTTTTTTTAAATATTACTGTATGGTTTAAAATCAATCGATTTTATATTCATTTATAACATAATCATTATTAATTTTATACATGCTTTGGCGATCCCTTACTTATACAGGGTGTCCCATTTTAATCTATCACCCCCCTAATTTTTTTATCTATCAATTAAATCAAAAAATGCTTCAAATAAAAGTTGTTTGGTTTTAAGGGGGACCCAAAATGGCGTTATTATTTTTTTATTTTTTGGACGTCTTCATGGTCAAATAGGCCCAACTTTTTTTTTTCAAATGGAAACCTATATTTTTTATTACAATATCTTATTGTTTGGAAAAAAACAAGTAGCTTTTGTTTCAAAAATTTTTTTGTATGACTTCATTTTTTTTAATATTCAACAAAATAATTTTAGATTTTAGATTTTTACTAATTTTTTACTCGAAACCCATTAACTTTAGAGGAAAAGTATAAGAAACAAAAAATGTTTATTTTAATATGATATAACTAGGAAAATTATTTCAGATTTTTTTATTTTATTTTTTTTTTGCTTTAATATTTTGAAGAGCAAAAGTTAACAAAAAATCCTGATATAATTTTCCTAGTTATATCAGATTAAAATAAACATTTTTTGTTTTTTACATTTTTCCTCTCAAGTTAATGGTTTTCGAGTAAAAAATTATTAAAAAACTAAAATCTAAAATTATTTTGTTTAATATTAAAAAAATGAAGTCATAAAAAATTTTTTTTGAAACAAAAGCTACTTATTTTTTTCCAAACAATAAGATATTGTAATAAAAAATATAGGTTACCATTTGAAAAAAAAAGTTGGGCCTATTGGACCATGAAGACGTCCAAAAAATAAAAAATTAATAACGCCATTTTGGGTCCCCCTCAAAACCAAACAACTTTTATTTGAAGCATTTTTTGATTTAATTGATAGATAAAAAAAATTAGGGGGGTGATAGATTAAAATGGGACACCCTGTATAATAATAAAATATTTTAGTTAATGATTTATACATATTATACATACATATGCATTTGTTTTATATTTTACTTTCTTATACGATCAACATCAAAGCCCCTACAGGGGTTGGGGGGGGGGGGAAGCTAATAGGGATCTAGCTTGGGGGCTTAAAGTTAAGAGGGGCCATGGCAGCCAAACAACAAGTTTTTTTTGTCGTTGTAAAAAAATGTTTTATGTATTTTAGAAGGAAGGGCCCGTGAGAAGATATGGGGGTCTTATACAGATTGTTCTAGATTGCCCGTACACTATATTTACGCCCAAACTATTGAATATAGAGTTTTATAATAAAAAATTTACTATACCGCGTGGTTTTTTTAAATTGAGACAAGCAAATATCTCGAAAATTATGATTTTTCAGGGAAAATATTTGGTACAAAACTTTCAGGGTCAGAAGGGGGAAAATCAATGGAGGTAAAATTTTTGACTTTGTATGGAGGTTTTAAGGTCATTATGTGGTCAACTTCATTTTTTTTAATTGAAACCTATTTCAATTAATATGTATTAAACAGAAAAAAAAGAAACAACTTTTGTCTGAGAAGTTTTTTTTCAAAATCTTCAAATTCAGGGGCATTTTTTTAATCAATTTATTTATTTTTTAACTAAAAACTTTGAAATTATTATTCATAATTATTAACTATACAGGGTGAGTCATATCAGGTGGAACAAACTTAAACCGTTGATTGAGAAAAATATTTCAAGCAAAAAAGTTCATATAAACATGTGTCCGAAAACTTTTCGTGAGGGAGCTACAGACTCCCAAAGATTTTAACTAAAATTGGTTTTTATTTAATATCTAGAGAACCCATTGTGATATAGCAATGAAAATTAATACCTGGATTAGTAATAATACGTGTTATCGATTTCCAATATCAAACAATGGTTATTTAGACCAGGGGTGTATGGGGCCTGCGGGCCCTCTAATTTTTATCTAGTATTTTTTTGTTCTTCACTTTTTTCCTATGTTTGGTATTTTTATAAGGTCATATGATACAAAATACACATAAATATACTTTGTTAAGTTGTCATAAGATCAACAGTTTACGAGAAATACGATATGAAAGATAGTTTTGTAGAATTTAACTTAATACGGATGCTAAAAATTACACAAAATAAATTTATATTCTTGTTCTATAATTAAAAACAAAAATAAATGTGTACGTAAATATTCCTACAAAAATGCATCCTTAACCACAGATAACAATTTTTAGTTTCGTTTTTTAGCCAATTAATAAAGAACGAATTAAAGTAATAAAACAGGCTATAATTCTATTACAAGTCATATTAAGAGGAATATTTACACCAACTATTTTTCTTATTTTTAATACTAGAACAAGAATATACATTTATTTTGTCTAACTTTTAGCATCCGTATTAATTAAATTCTGCAAAACTATCTTCCCCATCGTATTTCTCGTAAACGGTTGCTCTTATGATAACTTAACAATGTATATTTATTTTATTTATGTGTATTTTGTATCATATGATCTTATAAAAATACCAAACATAAGAAAAAAGTGAAGAACAAAAAAATACTAGATAAAAATCAGAGGGCCCACAGGCCCCATACATCCCTGGTCTAAATAACCATTGTTTGATACTGGAAATCGATAACACGTATTATTACTAATCCAGGTATTAATTTTCATTGCTATATCACAATGGGTTCTCTAGATATTAAATAAAAACCAATTTTAGTCAAAATCTTTCGGAGTCTGTAGCTCCCTCACGAAGAGTTTCCGGACACATGTTCATATGAACTTTTTTGCTTGAAATATTTTTCTCAATCAACGGTTTAAGTTTGTTCCACCTGATATGACTCATCCTGTATACAGGGTGTCTAGATACCAGGGGACACCATGGGGATCTCGGAAACTATAAGAGATAGAGATTCGGTTAAATGAGAGAAAAGTTACATTTAAGAGGGAACAGTTCAATAGTGCATTTACATTTAAAAAAATTTTCATAGCTTACTAGATATTAGCCAAAAACCATTTTACTCCGAAATCTTTCATCGTGAATATTTCTTAAGCGTCTTGAAATTAAAAAAAATGTTTCAAATAAATACTGTAGGGTTTAAAATTGTCTATTTAAAAATATTTTTTTAATTTCCAGAAATCTCATTGTTTTTGAGATATGACACTAACTTATGTTTTCTTAAATAGAAGCAATATGAAATTTTGTAATTTTTGAATAGAAGATTTTATTACCTTTTCAATGATATGCAGCTTGATTTACTTGTTTTTCAAAATATCTCAAAAAATGATGAAAAAGTACTTTTTATTTATTTAATACACTGGATCATCCTAAGATGGCTATGACACATAACAATAAAATTAAAAAAACAACTGAAAATTTACTTATAAGCTTACATAGCATGAATTAACTACTTTATTTATAAAAAGAAAACATATTTCTATTTATTTAATACAAAATATCAACCAAAGATGGCTATGGTTATTAACAAAAAAAAACTGATTTTTTTAAATTTAATACAGAATACCAGTCTTATCGTTAGTGGAAAATTAAAGAAAAAACTTTAACAATAGGTACCCCATATAAAAAAAAACCAACGAAGTTATGTCTGGTGAATAATATTGCATTTTTAAAATGTTAAAAAAAATTATCAACAAATACGTATCACAAATAATGATAAGTTACTTTTTAGTATTCTTACAAACAGGCAAAATAACAATTTCTCAATTGATTTAAAAATCTCATTGTTGACAGCCACAGCCATTTTTGACTGGAAATAAAAATAATGTGTTTTCTTTTTTAAATAAAATAGCTTATTGTTTTTTTTATATTGTTGTCGATAGCCATAGCCATCTTTGGCTGGTATTTTGTATTAATTAAATAGAAATATGTTTTCTTTTTATAAATAAAGTAGTTAATTCATGCTATGTAAGCTTATAAGTAAATTTTCAGTTGTTTTTTAATCATATTGTTATTTGTCATAGCCATCTTAGGATGATCCAGTGTATTAAATAAATAAAAAGTACTTTTTCATCATTTTTTGAGATATTTTGAAAAATAAGTATATCAAGCTGCATATCATTGAAAAGGTAATAAAATCTTCTATTCAAAAATTACAAAATTTCATATTGCTTCTATTTAAGAAAACATAAGTTAGTGTCATATCTCAAAAACAATGAGATTTCTGGAAATTAAAAAAATATTTTTAAATAGACACTACTAAACCCTACAGTATTTATTTGAAACTTTTTTTTAAATTTCAAGTCGCTTAAGAAATATTCACGATGAAAGATTTCGGAGTAAAATGGTTTTTGGCTAATATCTAGTAAGCTATGAATTTTTTTTTAAATGTAAATGCACTATTGAACTGTTCCCTCTTAAAGGTAACTTTTCTCTCATTTAACCGAATCTCTATCTCTTATAGTTTCCGAGATCCCCATGGTGTCCCCTGGTATTTAGACACCCTGTATGCTTAGGTAACAATTAAATAAAAAAAAAATGTTTTTATTTTATTTTTAGGATTTTTTAAGATAATTTTTTTTTAATATTAATTTTTACTAAAAAAGATTAAAATTAAGGATTTTGAAAGAAAGTTGTTTCTTTTTTCTGTAAGATAAGAATGTAAAACAAGAAAAATGTTTCCATTTAAAAAAAAAAGTTGACCCAAAAATGATCTTAAAACCTCCACTCAAAATCAATATTTTTATTTTTACTGGTTTTTCCCGTTCTAACCCTGAAACTTTTGCACCAAACATTTTTCCCTGAAAAATCTTGGGTATCGAGATATTTGCTTGTCTCAATTTAAATAGACCACCGGTATATGTTTCTATCGACCCAAAAGAATTTTAGGAAAATATTTTTAACCCCCTAAAACACTCACTTATGGGGGGGGGGGGGTAGTTTGAGGAGCATATTCCCGTTTCTCATTGTCAGCAAAACAAATGGAACGATATATCTAAAAGTACATAATTACAAAGATCATAGAAAAGTAACAAAATTGTCATGCTTTCAATTCTTTAGACTTTAGAAAATATGAGAACTTGTTTCAAATTTTCGTTTTGCTAAAAGTATTCTATTTCGTTAAATATTAATAGAATTTTTTTTTATTTAAAAAGTAGAAATAATAAGCTTTATAAAGATGTATGGATATTTGAAATTTGGATGGATTAAAGGGTTCATACTGGACATATCAAAAATGCGAAAGTTCAATTAAGTATAGGGGTCATTCTTAGTCAACTCTATCAGAGAAAAACGCTACTTTTACGGATTTTCATAATTTTCACATATGTTGTTAAACTTTCTCAAATAATATAACTTTCATTCATCATTTCGCAAAATTTTCAGTTTTTTGAAAATGACGCGTATTTTAAGTTTTCCAGACATGACGCATATGCATTTAAACGATAATTTTTATCTCCGGATGTACTTATCGTAGCGAATTGATTTTTTTTTAGTTTTGTTCACAAAAGAACGATCTTTTTGGACATTTTGTCCGTTTTTAAGTAAAAAAAAATTTTTGATTATTTTTTGTACAATTAAATTTTTTTTTGAAATTTGAACCTGAGGTCAGCTTTTTAAAAATCTGAAAAAAATCAGAAATATTGCTTATAGTATTCTCTATCATTCCTGCAAATGTTATGCTGGACATATTTATAACGGCTTCAAAAAAAAAATTTTAAGGTTGTTGTATATAGGTTACGCGCACTATACATTGATTTGTCGTAATGAATTCGGGTGAAAATGTTTAAATCAATGTTGTTTGTGTGTAATCTATGGAGTTAATAAATTGATTTCGAAAACTGTTTTATTTAATTGTTTAAAACTGTTTGTTTTATGTACTCATTAAGATATATATGTTTAGTATAAATGTACATTTCTACTTATTTTTTGATAAGAAAATTAATAATTCTTGTGTAATTTCTCACTAATATAGTCGTTAAAATCTCATATATTACCTCTAGTATTATATATATTATTTATATTATATGTGGTCACTTGAAGAGCTGCTTTAATTGTAGTTAATAAAAAATAGAATCCTTAATTTTATTAAAAATTATTTCACCATTAAATATATTGGAATGATACAAAAAACTATCATTTAATCATCCACCAAAACCTTTTGATATTATAAATTTAGTATTAATAATTTCTATATTCTTATTAAGAATATATAGAATATTTTTTATAATTGATTTTAGAAACTTCATCCAAAATCTAATTAAAAATTAGGGTATTCATATTTTTTAATTAAAATAATTATAAAAGTCGTTTTTATAGTAACCATCTTGCAGTATTATATGTAATAAACAATACTAGAGGTAATATATGAGATTTTAAAGACTTTATTTTTGAGAAATTACACAAGAATTATTAATTTTCTTATCAAAAAATAAGTAGAAATGTACATTTATACTAAACATATACACTCACGGAAACAATTAAAGGACCACTTGATTTTATCGAAAAAATTGCTCATTTTCAGAGTAGTGCCAATAGGTCAAATATGATTATTTTTTTACATATAGGGTGTGGAATTTGAAGGAAATTTTATATTCTTTTCAAATTCAGGAGTATTTTTGTGTTATTAAACGTTTTTTTATGACCTAACCGCGGTTGAATAAAAAATAAAAAAATTGATTTTTTTTTGCAATTTTGAAAGTTGCACACGGGGATGTTTAATCGAATATTTTTTTTCGCATAAGAATTAATGCAAGTGATTTTTACAATTGCACTGGTCTATACAGTGTATTCCAAGTTGATTAAACAATAGGAAATTTAACATGGGGGAAAGTAGAAGTGTTATAGTAGCCTTTAGTCAAATTTAAATGTGTCATCGGTGCATTTTGAAATGCCGCCACAAAATTTAATAAAATATTCATTAGTATTTTGTTTTCAATTTTATGCCAAAAAATATTAATTTTTTACAATAATTAAATCATTATTGTAATCCACTATTATTATTATGAACATGAAAACAAAATACTAGTGACTATTTTAACAAATTTTGAGGCGGCATTTCAAAATGAACCAATAGCATATCATTAAATTTGACCAAAGGGAACAACTGCACTTCTAATTCGCCCTATGTTAATTAATTTTTTTATGGTTTAATCAACTTGGAATACACTGGAAACGGATGATAAAAATCAGTTATTTGCTTTTTAATTTCTTATATTTTTTGATGGCACGAATTTTAGAAAACGACACTATATCAAAAAGTCTCAAGAGTCATGTGCTGTTGTATTAATAATATTAAGAAATAAGTTGCTCAGTAAAAAAAATGTTTAAATTGTATATTTAATTTTTTATAATTATGTTTGAAACGGTTCATAAGAGAACTTTAGTCTGTTTTATTTATGTTTGTAGTGGTTGCCGGAGGATATGACGGTACGATTTACGATTCGTACCGTCAAATCCACGGCAATCACTGAAAACTTAAATGAAACAGGCTTTAAATGTTTATAAGTAATGTCGTAGATAACATTATTGTATATTATTTGTGTTCCTTTCATTTCTTTTGTCTTTTTGTTTTTGATATTTATTTTTTAATTTTTTCAAAACTTTGGGGAAAAATTGATGTAACTTTTGAATCGCTTTACAGTGTAATTTTTTTCTCCATTTTTTACTCAAAATACTTTCTCCGGCTCAATTTTTACTGTATCATAAATTTTTTGCACTCCTTACAATAAATTAGGGAATAACTATAGTCTGCACGTTTTTTGATTTGTTGCCACTTTTTTATTCTACTAAGTGAATCAGCCTTAAATACTGAAGTATTTTTCGTTTAAAATAATTATTATTATTGCTTAACGATACGAGACATTACAAAAGTCATTCCCCTTATTTAGATATATCATTTGTGACCCTCAAAAATTTAATTATATTTTATATTTTGATTTTGAAATAATATAATAATTACATACAGATATCCCTAAAGTCAAGTATTTTAAATAAATATGTATTATTTATCAAATTGATAGTGACTTTTGGGACACCTATATATTGTAATTATATAATTTGAAAATAAAATCTTAAATATTTATTTAGAGCTATTTAAGACATAAATTAAAATTATATTGCATTTTGTATGAAATTTGTTTACAACTCTTTTTAATTGTTTAAACAAATTAATATAAACTATTGATTTTTTGGGATACCAACTAATAGACGTACCTAAATGAGGGTAGTAATTTTTATTATTATTTTTGTTAAGATCTCTTACCGTTTAGGAAATATAAAATAAAAACGATAAATACTTAAATATTCAAGGGTGATTTCATCCCCGTCGAATAAAAAGGGGTAACAAATAAAAAAACGCACAGACTTAGTTATTTCCTAATTTAAAGAGATCACTAAAAGTGCAGAATTTTTATGTTACGATAAAAACTGAGCTGGTGAAAGAATTTTGAGTAAAAAATGGAAAATAATCACTATGCGAAACGATTTAATGATTTAAAAAGTAATGTCGTCAATGCCGGATTTACCAATAAGCAATTGCTTAGGGCACCCGACCATAGGGGGCACCATGATGGGGCATCATCGTAAAATTAGGAAAAATTTTGGTGAGGAGCTAAATAAAAAATAAATCAGGCAAGTGCTTGTTGGGTACGCACATGATAGGGTTCCGTAGTCATTCTCACTACGATTTATAAAAAAAGAGTTTTTTTAGAAAATTTTCGTGACCGAAGGGTTAAAATCTAAAAGTTATTTGGCTTTTATTATTTCATTTTACGATACCTATCAAATGACACCCCACTCAACCCGGGTAAATGAAAAAAATGTGACTTCACTTTTCAATCTATGAGAGGGGGGCCCAAAATATTTTTGACAATGTTCGTTATAATTTTCAGTGAAAGTACTAATTAAAAGCTACATTCTGAATTTTTTTCAGATTTTTTGAATCGATAATTTAGAAAATAGAGGGGGGGGACGCTCTGACATCGACATTAAAAAGCAAATATTTCGTGACTGAAGGGTTGAAATCAAAAAGTTATCTGATATTTTTTATTGCATTTTAGGAGACCTATTAAATGACACCCAACTCAATGGGGTAAGTGGGGAAAAAAATGAGAGTTCATTTTTCAGTCTATGAAAGGGGGGTCCAAAATATTTTTGACAATGTTCGTTATAATTTTCAGTGAAAGTACTAATTAAAATCTACGTTCTGGAATTTTTTCAGATTTTTTAAATTGATAGTTTAGAAAATAGAGGGGGGGACGCTTTTTTAACGACTTTGGAGAGCAAATACATCGTGATTAAAGGGTTAAAATCAAAAAGTTCTGATACATTTTTTGTTGCATTTTAGGAGACCTTTCTAACGACACCCCACTCAATGGTGTAGGTGAAATTTTTTTTTGAAAACACTTCATTTTATGAAAGGGGGGTCTAAAAAATTTTTATTTTCAAAAATCTTATTATTTCTGTTTTTGGGTCATCAATCTACGACCGTATACCAAATTTCATCTTATTATCTCAAAATTTTTGAAGACGGACGGACGGACATGGAGAAACTATAAGGGTTCCTAGTTTTCTACGGAACCCTAAAAAAGGTCTTCAGAATTTAAACGACCAAAAAAAAAGTCTTCAGAATTTAAACGACTTAAAAAAAAGGTCGTCAAAATTACAAAAAGGGGCCTTTTTATAATTTGTGCTTAGGGCACCACATAGGGTAAATCCGGCACTGAATGTCGTAGATAACATTACCGTCTATTATTTGTGTTCCTTTCATTTCTTTTATCTTATTAGTTAGAATAATTTCTATATTTTGTGTTGATTATATTTTGTTAAGAAACGATTTCGTTAAAGATATGTTTATTATACAGGGTGGGCCAAGTAAAACGAAACGGGCGTGCTTTTGGTCATTTAAAATAAGATTTTGAAAAAAAGCTCGAACACGTCGATTTTGCTTTCGAGGGGGACATCTTTTGCCATAAAATTTTTGCAAGAATCTTTTCAACCCTAAGCGTTATTAGCCCAACCCTTAAAATTTTAAATAGCATGATAGGGCAAGTGATACCTCATTTGAAAGGTTTTTTCATTCTGAATACGGTGCTATTTGATTTTTTCGAATCTGTTTAGTTTTAGTCAAGTTATTGACATTTTGAATTCCATAAATGCAATGATTTTCTGATCAAAAAACAAATATTTACAACTAAAATTCAAAACAAAGTAGGTTTATTTTATTATCAAATAGTTCAAAAACATCCAATTTGGACATTTATTCAATTAATTAAAGTTTTGGATGTTGGTAATTTTTTTTTAATAAATTTTTTTTTAAATTTTTTAATTAATTCAATAAATGTCCAAATTGGATGTTTTTGAATTATTTGATAAGAAAATAAACCTATTTTCTTTTGAATTTTAGTTGTAAATATTTGTTTTTTGATCAGAAAATCATTGCATTTATGGAATTCAAAATGTCAATAACTTGACTAAAACTAAACAGATTTGAAAAAATCAAATAGCACTGTATTCAGAATGAAAAAACCTTTCAAATGTGGTATCACTTGCCCTATCATGCTATTTAAAATTTTAAGGGTTGCGCTCATAGCGCCGAGGGTTGAAAAGATTCTTGCAAAAATTTTATGGCAAAAGATGTCCCCCTCGAAAGCAAAATCGACGTGTTCGAGCTATTTTTCAAAATCTTATTTTAAATGACCAAAACCGCGCCCGTTTCGTTTTACTTGGCCCACCCTGTATAGAAAATTACTTGAAACGCAGGTTTTTATCTTAAAACGTCCTCGAGATATATTTTTTAATTTTTAAAAATGATGTAACTTTTGAATCACTTTTCAGTGTAATTTTTTTCATTTTTTACTCAAAATACTTCCTCCGACTCAATTTTTATTATATCATAAAATTTCTAAACACTTTAGAAAACTTTTTAAATTAGGGAATAACTATAGTCTGCACGTTTTTTGATTTGTTGCCACTTTTGTATTCTACGGGGGTGAAATCAGCCTTAAATATGGAAGTATTTTTCGTAAAAAATAATAATTATACGAGACATTAACAAAAATTAATGACAAAAATCACTCTCCTCATATAGGTCTATTATTTATCATCCTCAAAAAATCAATTGTTAAAACAATTATATTAGAAAAAGTTATAAACAAATTTTATTAAAAAAATGTATAATTTTAATTGATGTCTCGAATAATTCTAAAAAATATTTTAGATTTTGATGAAATAATATAATAACAACATATAGATATTCCAAAAGTCATGCATTATAAATAAATCTTGTTTATCAAACAAATAAGTGACTTTTGGGACACATATATGTTGTAAGTTGTAATTATATTATTTTAAAATCTTAAATATTTATTTAGAATTATTTTAGACAAAAATTAAAATTATACATACTTTTTGTATGAAATTTGTTTATAACTTTTTTTAATTGTTTAAACAAAGTAATATAAACTATTTTTGGGATACCAACTAATAGACAGACTTATGTAAATGAAGAGTGTAATTTTTTTTAAGATTTCTTACCATTTAGGAAAAATTAAATAAAAACGATAAATACTAACAAAATATTGCTTTTTGGTCAAAATTTTTCGTGTTTTAAAGTATTATATCTCACTGTATAGATTTTAACACGCTGTTTCTCATTCTTGAACTAAAATCGAACCTAACAACCAGGTCAAAAGTTATGGCCATTTTTGAATACTTAGCGGCCCATAAGAAAAACTGAAGTTAGGGCTTGTATCTCGGAAACTAAAAGTGATATTATAAATCTAAAAACACCAATTAATTCTACACAAAAAAGTGCTTTAAGAAACCGCAAACAAAAAATACCTTTCTACTTTAACAAAAAAGTTATAGCCATTTAAAGAAATTTAGAATTTTCAGTTTTTTGGATATACCGCCTAAACCACATAGAATTATGAATATTTTTTGGTGTAATAATACTCCCCCTTTTCATACATATAATTCATCTGATTTAACCAAACTTGTATCTCTTATAGATACTGAAATCCCCATGCTTGAAAAGTTATCTGGGACACCCGGTATACCGGAAAATAAGTAGAAAGGAAATAATTGCGTTAATAAATTTTTATTGTTTTATACTATATGTTAGTTTGACACCTAAAATGATAAAACTACAAAGTGCTAATAAATTCACCGTTGCATTTTTGAGAACAGGGGTAAGACTGATCACTTTTCAATGTTTTAAATATTTTTTTATAATTTTACAAAAATAATTTTTGTAGAAAAATGAATGGATGAAATAATTAAAAGAAAAATGTTATACAAAAAATCGAAGAAAAGTCATAAGATTTTCAAATATGTATTACTAAAAACTTTTTTCTTAACAAAGATAGGTGCGGAGATGTTGGAAAAAAGCAGGTCACTCTCGTCAAAATGGGGGGTAAAATTTTTTTACTATTTTTGTAATTTTTTACCGTTTTTGCTCTCGATCTTTTTTCATTTTATTTACAATAAAATATTTATTTATATTTATTAATAAAAAACAATTTTGAGTTAATTTAATAATGATAAAAATGGTTCTTAAAGTTTTAAAACTATTTTTAAACTTTTTAATTTCAAAGAACTATTTTTAGGGTTCCATAGTTTATTAATATAACATAAGGTTGTTTTTTATAGAATAAAAATATTTTTTAATTGGAAATAAAAAAAAAGATATGAGAGCAAAAACAGTAGAAAATGACGCAAAATGGTAAATTTTGAATGGCTATATCTCAGCCAGTTTTCATCAAAAAAAACTTTTTTGACCCGACATTTTGACGTGCGTGACCTCTACTTTTTGCCATTAAAGTACCTTCTATACCTACCTATCTTTTTCTCAGAAAAATGTTACGAGCAATTTAGTAAAAATTTGAAATTTAAAAAAAAAAATTTGTACAATTTTTTAACCATTTATTTTGATGGGATATTCAATTTTCTACAAAAATTATTCTTGTCAAATTGCCCAATTTTGCTTAGTTTTTGATCTAGGTATATTTAAAATATTGAAAACTGGCCAATTTTACCCCGTTCTTAAAAATGTAAAGTTGAATTTGGTAGTACTTTGTGATTTTATTATTTTTAATTGCTAAACAAATAAATAAAACAATAAAAAACCTTAAACGTAATTGTTTCTTACTAAAAAGGTAGATATCTTATTATCTTAATCTTAATATACAGGGTGTCCCATTTTAATCTATCACCCCCCTAATTTTTTTTATCTATCAATTAAATAAAAAAATGCTTCAAATAAAAGTTGTTTGGTTTTGAGGGGGACCCAAAATGGCGTTATTAGTTTTTTATTTTTTGGACGTCTTCATGGTCAAATAGGCCCAACTTTTTTTTTTGAAATGGAAAACTATATTTTTTATTACAATATCTTATTGTCTGGAAAAAAACAAGTAGCTTTTGTTTCAAAAAAAATTTTGTATGACTTCATTTTTTTTTAATATTCAACAAAATAATTTTAGATTTTAGATATTTACTATTTTTTTACTCGAAACCCATTAACTTTAGAGGAAAAGTGTAAAAACAAAAAATGTTTATTTTAATATGATATGACTAGGAAAATTATTTCAGATTTTTTTATTTTATTTTTTATTTGCTTTAATATTTTGAAGAGCTAAAGTTAACAAAAAATCCTGATATCATTTTCCTAGTTATATCAGATTAAAATAAACATTTTTTGTTTTTATACTTTTCCTCTAAAGTTAATGGGTTTCGAGTAAAAAATTAGTAAAAATCTAAAATCTAAAATTATTTTTTTTAATATTAAAAAAAAATGAAGTCATACAAAATTTTTTTTGAAACAAAAGCTACTTGTTTTTTTCCAAACAATAAGATATTGTAATAAAAAATATAGGTTTCCATTTGAAAAAAAAAAGTTTGGCCTATTTGACCATGAAGACGTCCAAAAAATAAAAAACTAATAGCGCCATTTTGGGTCCCCCTCAAAACCAAACAACTTTTATTTGAAGCATTTTTTGATTTAATTGATAGATAAAAAAAGTTAGGGGGGTGATAGATTAAAATGGGACACCCTGTATATAAATTACGTGTCACATGTTCCTCCGCTATGGACTCCTAAACTACTTAACCGATTTTAATCAAATTTGTACACCGTGTGCAGTTTGATCCAACTTGAAATATAGGAAGCCTCCTATGGGAAATGGGGGGGGCTTCGCCCCCCCCCCCTTTTTAAAGAGAGTTCCCACTTTTTACGGTGGCGGTGGTGGGGGGCTGTAAAGCTTCCTATGGGAAAAGGGGGTGGGGGGGGGGTCGCCCCCCCCCTTTTTAAAATAGAGTTCCCACTTTTTACGGTGACAGTGGTGGGGGAATGTAAAGCCTCCTTTGGGAAATGGGGGGGGGGGGGGGCTTTGCAGTAGTAAACGAATTCAATATTCATAGTTAAGACAGGACAACGTCTGTCGGGTCAGCTAGTTTATTATATAAAATAGCCAAATAAGGAAGCTAGTTTTCATGCATTTGTCTAGCTCAGCCACACTGTTTGAAAATTTCAACTTTTCACCTCATTTTCTATATAATAAATATACTTTTAACGAAATCGAAAATTTTTGAGACATTGATAATTCCCAGAAATTATGAAAAAATATTTTTATTAAAAATATTTAAGATATTAACGAGCCACGTGTTGAATTTCATTTGAAATGTTATCAAAAATATCATTGATAACAAAGGTGTTTATACAATCGCATTATAATCAAATACTTAACGATCTTATAAACAAATTTCATTCTTATGACTAATGAAAGGCATTCATTTATTGAGTATTGTTTTAATTATTAATTTAAGTTCCCGTTAGTTTATAAATAACAGTGTTGTATTTTGCCAGGCGATATAATATTTATTTAATAAATAACTGCTTCCTCTACTAAGATAATGATATACAGTGTGTTGATAAAGTAAGGAACAAAATTCATAACTGCGTCATTTAATATTTTCAAGCAAAACGCTCGGACACGTCGATTAGTATTTTTAGTTGCGGATTTTTTGACATAAGAAAATTGTATACAGGCTGTCTCAAGAAGAACATACGCAGTCATAATTGATTTTTTTAAATAGAACACCCTATATATTATACCATTTTTGAATTAAACGATAAATTCTGAACACTTTTTATACAGCATACCATATCTCTAAAATCAGCCGTTGATGGAATACTGACGTTTGAAATGTGTCTCAAGATGAATATATGCAGTCATCATTGATTTTTTAAATGGAACTTCCTGTATATTATACAATTTTTGAATTGTACAGTAAATTCTGAACAGTTTTTGTACAACAAACCACAGCTCTAAAATCAGTGGTTTTTTGGAATAATGACGTTAAAAATGTTATAAATAAATAAAAAATTAATTAACTTTAATAATAAAATATACAAAAGAAATAAAATTATTTCAAAAACCACTGATTTTAGAGCTGTGGTAAGTATTACAAAAAGTGTTCAAAATTTACTGTACAATTCAAAAATGGTATAATATACAGGAAGTTCCATTTAAAAAAATCAATGATGACTGCATATATTCATCTTGAGACACATTTCAAACGTCATTATTCCATAAACGGCTGATTTTAGAGATATGGTATGCTGTATAAAAAGTGTTCAGAATTTATCGTATATTTCAAAAATGGTTTAATATATAGGGTGTTCCATTTAAAAAAATCAATTATGACTGCGTATGTTCTTCTTGAGACACCCTGTATACAATTTTCTTATGTCAAAAAATCCGCAATTAAAAATACTAATCGACGTGTCCGAGCGTTTTGCTTGAAAATATTAAATGACGCAGTTATGAATTTTGTTCCTTACTTTATCAACACACTGTATGTACGAGTAGGTAGGGGAGACCAGGGATGAAAGTAACAATTTTCACTTTTGTGTTTATATATTTAATTTGTGTACAGTTATGAAACTCATAATTATTTCTTAATATACTTACACTTTCTTCTTCCTTTCGGCATACATACAATTCTTATAAAGTTTATGGTTTTTACAAAAATAAATGACTAATAAAGATCACGATTTGTTACAACCATCCCGACCCATAGGGATAGTTGTAACAAAGGATAGGGATATATGTAACGTGTTCATTAAAAAATTATTAAAAACGAAATATAATAAGGTACATCTATTTTAGCGTTTATTCAGTCTGAAATCAACATTTATTGAGATTACCCTTAAATAAAATGGTACATAGTAGTATAAACATAATATATAGATAAGTATTAAAACTATATTATGTTTATGCTACTATGCGCCATTTTTTTAAAGGAATCAATAAAAAAAATTAATCAGAATTATTAAATTATGGTAAACATAACTAATTTCATTATTATAAATAATTATTATAAAATAGTTTTTATAAAACATCTATTTAGGTACATATACTACTGCAATCGGGATGAAAGTAACAAGCTGTTACTTTCATCGCTCATTCTTGATTTCTCAAAATCAGACAAACATGTGCCTCTATATAAAAAAATAATTAAGAAACGAAGTTTTTGTAAAGTAAAAAGTTAAAATAGAACATAATACTACAATATTGATAATAAAGATTATAGTTACCTTTTACTAATAAAGAAATATTAGCCACAAAAATATACAGGGTGGGGCAATAGTGCTCGGTTGTTCGATAGCTCGTAGACCGTAACAGATAAAAAAAATTGTTTAATGCAAATGTAAACTGTTGGTAAATGCGCATACAGAGAAATTATTTTCAAATATATAGGGTGTTCGTTAAAAGTGTGGCACACTTCAAGTTCATTTTTTTAAATGGAATGCCCCAAATATTTTTGCATATTTAACACTTCTCTTGGCATGTCTATTCAAATCTAAAATATTAGCCCCATTTAATGTCCGGTTTAGAAGTAATAATATATTTATCACAAAAAATGGTGTTTATATTACTCCATATAACAATTCACCACTATCGCGGTCGCAGCATTGAAGATAAAATTAAGTGAGAACCTTATTGTAGGAGGTTGTAGGGTGCTCTTATTTAAATATCGTAGAGCCATCATGTACAGCAGTGGTTTCCAAACTGGGAGGCGCGCCTCCTTGGGGAGGCGCGGACTAGTGCAAAGGGAGGCGCGAAAAGTTTAACAGAAATTTAATTTTCATAACATCACATTGTATAAATAAAAAATATAAACATATAAATAAACTTTTATAACATAACATTATTTTTGTATACTGAAAGGGACGTTACTGTGAAGTTTTAGACTGACAACTATTATTGAAAAAGCAAAACTGATAGAATTATCATGCGATACTTCTAACAAAAGTTCTGAGTGAAAGCACTCCCTTTAATAACACCTAGATTTAATGAAGTTTGTGCTAATAAACAAGTATGATACATTCAACGCATTAAAAATAAATTTTATACGTAATAAAATACATTTTATACCTTTTTTAAATATTTTTGTATAATCTTATAAAATAAAGGGGGGTGGGGGGAGGCGCAAGATATGAATTTTTTTAAAGGGAGGCGTAGTTACATAAAGTTTGGAAACCGCTGATGTACAGGGTGTTCAAAATTAATTTTCAAATTTTGATAACTTCAAAGTTATTTTTCTCAACTTTTTCAAATGGAACACCCTATATATTTTTTAACGATGATATGTAGAATTAAATAATGAACATTTTTTGTACGGACATTCTCATGGCTTTTTTTAACCCCTCTGGATTTATTGAGAAAAATGTACAAAATTCGACAATATTTACTAGAAAAATATTGTTTTTTCTTAAATTAAACAAAACACCATCTACAGGGTGTTAATGTTGCTCATAAAAACGTCATGAATTTTTTTCAGCTTGCAAACAGATACCTTATTATCTTGTCGAACACAAACAACCAAAATAATTTACAACCAAATAAATTCATGAATGTGCTGTTTGAGATCGAGATACAAACATAATATTCTGATTTTATGGGTAACATTAACACCCTGTGGATGGTGTTTTGTTTAATTTAAGAAAAAACAATATTTTTCTAGTAAATATTGTCGAATTTTGTACGTTTTTCTCAATAAATCAAGAGGGGTTAAAAAAAGCCATGAGAATGTCCGTACAAAAAATGTTCATTATTTAATTCTACATATCATCGTTAAAAAATATATAGGATGTTCCATTTGAAAAAGTTGAGAAAAATAACTTTGAAGTTATCAAAATTTGAAAATTAATTTTGAACACCCTGTACATGATGGCTCTACGATATTTAAATTAGAGCACCCTACAACCTCCTACAATAAGGTCCTCACTTAATTTCGTCTTCAAAGCTGCGGCCGCGATAGTGGTGAATTGTTATATGGAGTAATATAAACACCATTTTTTGTGATAAATATATTATTACTTCTAAACCGGACATTAAATGGGGCTAATATTTTAGATTTGAATAGACATCCCAAGAGAAGTGTTAAATATGCAAAAATATTTGGGGCATTCCATTTAAAAAAATGAACTTGAAGTGTGCCACACTTTTAACGAACAGCCTATATATTTGAAAATAATTTCTCTGTATGCGCATTTACCAACAGTTTACATTTGCATTAAAAAATTTTTTTTATCTGTTACGGTCTACGAGCTATCGAACAACCGAGCACTATTGCCCCACCCTGTATAACAAAAATTGCACACATAACCAATTGTCGTAACGCTGTGATTGTTACTGTGAGGTGAAAGGGGAGTCGAAAAAATATATAATGTTCATTGACAGGTTCATACAGATCTTATAGTTTGCTATAAATCTCGTTTGTTACTTTCATCCCGCGTTACTTTTATCCCTGGCAGTGGCGTAACTACCGCCGGCCTGGCCGGTTAGATTGTCCGGGGCCCCGAGCATCTAGGGGCCCCCAAAGTGGTGAAATATTTTTTTTAATTGCTGTGTTTTTTTTTAGAATCGAAACGATCAATACAGTTTTTTGTAAAAAAGCTGATTTTCAGTTATTTTATTTTAATATTCTAAAATTAAATATCAAAATCTCAAAAACTTGAAAATTTGGCGTTTTATTGACTGTTTTTCATTTTAGTACCTACTGAATTTTTTTTTTACATAAATCAATTTTTCTCGAACGTTTCCGTATCCATACCTTAAATATTTACATCCCTTCACAATTCTAAGCAATAATTATTATTGTGGGGGGGGGGGATAATGTAAAAAAATCCTGTCAAGGGTCCCCCTTTGAAAAATTATCTGAGGGCCCCATTTCTATAGTTACGCCACTGATCCCTGGTCTCCTCTACTTTTCATTAAATAATTTCTTTAAAAACGTAGTTAAGAAGTCAAAATGACCAACTGAAATTAGTAACTTTTTTTCAATTTAATTAAGGTTATACGTCTACGCGTATACGCACACTGTAAAAAAAGATTTGGTTTCGAAAATTTTGCTTTTAATTTATATTCAGAACACATGTACCTACATTTAATAGATTATTTTACTTTGTTAATTATTAAAAGTAAAAAAAGTTTAATTTAATTTGAAAATTGAAATAGAAAGAACGGTATATAATAGTAACATTTGCAGAGCTAGTTTCTCATTATTTTGAATAAATGACGCGTGAATATATTTGTTTTATAATTTTTATAGTATTTAAAGGGATGATGTTTCGAATAATTCGTTTTTAAAACGTCTCTATATAGCCCATTGTGCAGAATTTCAATAAATAGAGCTTTTTCGGCAAATTCTCTCATTTATCGTGTGTTATAAACTCTATTATTAATATTCAATTGCTCAAAAACCATACGTCCAGTATTTTAAATAAAAATTAGTAAAATGTATGAGTTACCCAGTTACCCATAAATAACATATTAAAATTTTGAACTTTTATCTAAATGATCGAATAAATCAGTTTGTCAGAAAGTTTTTTTATACAGGCTGAATAAAAAATATGGAATATTTCATATATTTTCTAAATTATTTAAATATATTATTTAAAAAAATGTTTTTAGAGAAATTATTTCCTATACAATGGTAAACATTAAAAATGGTGCTATCCGTTATGTTGGTAAGTATAGCATCCAATTCAAATTCTATTGCACACCCCAAGCAGGCTCTGCTTGGAAGTGTGTTCTACTCTCGTCCTAAAATTTTTTTCGTATATAAATTGATAAAATGAGTATTATATCTTAAATTTCTTCAGTATCTCACTTACATTTTTACATTTTCTGATAGAAAACATTACAGTCTCCATTTTTGCTTAGTTTAATATCGATCGGTTTTAATTTTCTGTTATAAAAATATAAATAAAGTTCAATTTGTCGATTTAACCCGCTTTTTTGATAGAAACGCCGAACTACAGGCAACAATTCGAAATAAATTTGCACCAATCCTTTTGAATTCACTTCATCTATTATCAGAATAGAACCCTATTAAAACAACAAAATTGGATAACTAGAAGTAACGAAATTTGCAGTTTATTTAAACAAAAATTCATATTTTGACAAGAATTTTTTTTATAAATAGAGTAGTTGCTATTTATAATTTATTAATAGTAGTAGGCGCTATTTCTTCATATGTCACTTCAAATTCCATAATTATTATATTGTGTTAATTAATATATAAATACATGTACATCGATACGTGCTGTATTTTAATTATTTTATTCAAAGCCAATCAATCTTTTTAATCAAGATAAAATCTGGTAAGTTTGCATTTTTAAAACAAATATATTATATACGTCATATAACCTATAAACGTTACATTGTTTTTTTTATTTTAAATGCTAGACATCAGGTGAACACAGCTGTTATCGCTGCAATATGTGGATGTATTTATCTTTTTAATTATTATTTGATATTAATTAATTTACTTACTTTATACATTATACAAAAAAAATATGTTATATAAAAATTGTAAATTAAAATGATTGTTGTTTTATTACAATACATCCTAAATTTAAATAAAAAAAGGTAATAATCGATTGATATCAAGATTCATTGTTGATTTTCTAAAAAATCTTAATGAGTGATAAACTTCATATTATATTTATATAATATTAGCGGAATCCCGCGGCTTCGCTCGCGTAAACTTCGAAACTAATTAGAACCTTCCATACGTGATAGGAGATGACATTATGACATATATAAAAAAAACGTTAACATCTTCGATCTTAGTTAAAAATTGTGAAAATTAACCCCCTGTCTACCCCTAATGTCGCCATTAGGGGTTGAATATCGAATTTTTTATTGCAGAATAATTTGCCTAACTCCACTATTATAACGTAAGCAGCTAGGCAGATAAACATATCAAAAACACAGACCCTGTCTACACCCGCCATTAGGGTTTGAATTTTTATTTTAATAGAATATAATATAATAGAATATTAGGTAATTTGTCCGAATTTACTTTATTATCATGAACAATTATGAAGATAAATATATCAAAATTTTACCCCCCCCCCCCCCCCCCATTCTCATTAGGGTTGAAATTTCGGAACTGATATTTGTCTTGTAGAGTACCTACTTGTACCTTGTTTCATTCGGTGAATACAAAAAAAAATATTTTACAAATCCCCCCCCCCCCTAACACCTTAGGGGTTAAATTTTGGGAAATGCTGAAATAATTGTTTCATCATTTATATTGTAGAGTATGTTCGATAAGTTTCAATTAAATGCGAACAAAAAAAATATTTTTTTATATTAACTTTGACACCCTGTTTTAACCCCGTATGGGTTGAATTTCGAAAAATCCTTTCTTAGTGGGTGCTTACATCATAAAAGGAAGGAACCTACGAAATTTCACGTTTCTAGGTCCAGGGGTTTGGGCTGTACGTTGATATATGAGTGAGTGAGTGAGTGAGTGGTTAAGGACAAACTCTTTTATAAATATAGATTAATTACCTCCAATCTTTTTTTCAAACATCCTTTTAAGTTTGTACATGTACCGTATTTATTTGATATTATAAGTTAATACATTTTTTTATGTTTAAGGGGTGTGCATTTTATGGCCTAGCCATAGTATTTTTTAAATTACTATATCTTTTTTATTGATTTTATTAATAGATCTTATTTTTTGCATATAACCCTGTAAAATTTTAATGAGATTGTAAACGAAAAATAATATGGTACAACTTTGGTGAAACCATTATTATTTATATCGAAGTTGCTCACATTTTTTGTATTTATAAAGTAAATAAATAAATAAACAATTATTAAAAATATAAACAAATACATCCACATATTACAACGATAATAATAAACCCGCTGTCTGGCATTTAAAGAATCTTACATTGCATCTAAAAAATATAACGTTTATAGGTTATACATATGTATATTATTTATATGATATTATAATTTTGTTTTAAAAATAAAAAAAAATTACCAGATTTTACTTGATTAAAAAATTATTGATTGGCTTTGAATAAAGTAAATCAAAATACAGAACGTATCGACGTTGATGTATTTATATATTAACAAAATATAAAAATTATATTACATATGTATATAATATTACATATATTACATATATAATATTACATATATAAAAATTATATCCCAGGACTGTGTCAAAGTTCAATATTTCATTAATGACAAGAATTGGAAGAAAACTTTAAATGCAAAAGTTGTCAGGCTAGAGGAGCGGCATAGTTTGAAAATAAAAACATTTATACAGGTTGACCCATAACTGTGTTACAAACCAAAGTTATGTTTTTTTAAATACAAACTATATTTTTTTATTTGATAATCTTAAAGCATCCATTTTTCTGGTTATTTTAATATAGCAAGTATGGGATTATACAGAGTGGTTTAGAAATTATGACCATTTTTTTAAGAAAATATGAGTATTTTCAACACATTGTTATTTTCTAATTACAACACAAAAAAATTGTTCTCTGCTGAAAGTAGTTTTGGCATATTCTCTATTATTTCGATATTATGTCAAACACTTACAAAATTGTATTATTTGTACAGGGTGTATCAAAACACTGAACCTAGTTTTTTCAAAATTTTCAAATGGAACACCCTATATATTTTTGCATTTTCGAATTGCTTGTTCAATTCTCAACACATTTTATAAACCATGTTCTATACCTAAATCCAGCCGTTAAAGAGTTATTTTTTTTATTATAAAATCTTAAGATGTTTTATAAAAACAATACAACTTTATTATAAGCAATAAAACAGTTCGCTTAAAAATAACTTAACAAACTAATAGAGCTTATAAACTTTAGCAACATAAAAAATTTATTATTTTATGGAATATAATAAAGTTGTATTGTTTTTAAAAAAATCTTAAGATTTTAATATAAAATTAATGACTTATTAACGGCTGGATTTAGGTATAGAACATGTTTTATAAAATGTGTTGAGAATTGAACAAGCAATTCGAAAATGCAAAAATATATAGGGGTTCCATTTGAAAATTTTGAAAAAAACTAGGTTCAGTGTCAAAACACTTTGGTACAGGGTGTATTAAAATACATCCTGTACAAATAATACAATTTTGTAAGTGTTTGATATAATATCGAAATAATAGAGAATATACCAAAACTACTTTCAGCAGAGAACATTTTTTTTTGTGTTGTAATTAGAAAATTACAATGTGTTGAAAATACTCATATTGTCTAAAAAAAATTGCTCATAATTTCTAAACCACTCTGTATAATCCCATACTTTCTATATTAAAATAACCAGAAAAATGAATGCTTTGAGATTACCAAATAAAAATATATAGTTTGTATTTAAAAAAACATAACTTTGGTTTGTAACGCAGTTATGGGTCATCCTGTATAAATGTTGCTATTTTCAAACTATGCCACTCCTTTAGCTTGACAACTTTTGCATTTAAAGTTTTCTTCCAATTCTTATAATTAATGAAATATTGAGCTTTGACACAGTCCTGGGACATCCTGTATGCCACTTTTATACTGGGTGTCCCAGATAACTATTCCAGCATGGGGATCTCAGTATCTATAAGAGATACAGGTTTGGTTAAATGAGATGAATTATTTGTAAGAAAGGGGTGAGTATTACTACACCAAAAAATATTCATAATTCTATACGGTATACCCAAAAAAACTGAAAATTCGGAATTTCTTTAAATGGCTATAACTTTTTTTCAAAGTAGATAGGTACTTTTTGTAGGCGGTTTCTTAAGGTACTTTTTTATGTAGAATTTTCAGTTTTTTGGGTATACCGCCTAAACCGCATAGAATTATGAATATTTTTTTGTGTAGTAATACTCACCCCTTTCTTACAAATAATTCCTCTCTTATAGATACTGAGATCCCCATGCTGGAAAAGTTATCTGGGACAGCCGGTATAATATGTATGAAGTATGAAGTAAGTAGCGCTTTAACGGATATTTTTTAATCTAATCAAAATATGAAATTTTGTTTAAATAAACTGCAAATTTCATTGCTTAGTTATCCAATTTGGTTGAGTTTTAATAGGGTTCTATTCTGATAATAATAGATGAAGTGAATTCAAAAGGATTCTTTGCTTGAAGGATTTAATTCTATTTAAAAAATAAGGAATTTTTATTTAAAACTTTTCTTCAACAATTTTTTTGTTCATATTAAAACGTTTCGAATTTTTATTTCGAAACTTAAACTGCTCACAGAAAAACATTTTAGAGAAAACTTACAATAGAAAGAAATTGTTTTAAATAACTTTAAAACTAGGAACTGTATGAATATTTTATTAAAATAATTTTTTTATTTCAAGGGGGGAAATAGAATGGTGTTATTTTTGACTGGTTAGTTAAAGTTATTTTTTTTAAATTGATTTTTATTCTACATACATACAAAGCCAAACATTTGTAGAAAACATTTTTTTTCTGAGACATCTATATTTATTACATTTCACTATGGGCCAGGATACACTGTTCTGTGGCCAAAAGTCTACTTTAGAATCTGAGGAAACGAATTAGATCACTGCATTCAGCATTAGTTGAAGTAGTTATTGTGAAAATTTCATGTTGATTAATCAATTCTTGTTCAAATGACAGTGGCTCAAAGTCGAAAAATGTATAAAAAAATGTAATGTTACTGTCGTTCGTAAAATACAATATTTATTGCAAATTCATGAATTCCAAACCGTATGTTTGGATTTTTTCATTCGTTGAAGTTCAAAAATAATTTTAAATGTCACATGAATGCGTTATTTTCAGTTTTACTTAAGTAGAACCACATTGTTAGTATATAAAAACAAGATTTTTCAACATAGTACCTGCTGCCGAATGCAAATACCACAAGATACCACGTATGAGTAATGAGACTCACAAATGTCTTCTCTAGGATGTGCACTTCAGTCTAGATTTGCCCCTTTTTGCCCGTTTTCATTTGCTTGGCTGTGAACCTCTTCTAAACGTTATGCAAGATTGATACATATAAAATTTTACATAGATATGCTAATGTATAAAATTATAGTTGATTCAGGATTGGTGTCTCAAACATTAATACTAGATTGATGATGTTATTTTAAGCAAAAAATTTCATATGAACATGTATCCGAAAATTCTTCGTGGGGGAGTTAAAACTCCTTTAATATTATAACCCCAACTAGTTTTCATTCATTACCTGGATATCCTATTATGGCAAAGTTATGAAAATTGGTAGAGTGCTTATTACTAATAAGTTTTATACATTTTCAATATCAACCAATTATTATATAGACCAGAGGTGTATTTGAATACATTTATTAAAATTTTAATAAAATTGACTTTTTGTAAAAATTATAATTTTATATTAAAATAATCTGCCGTGTGCCACAGAACTTTCTTATACATAATAATGACAGTAAACAGTGTACGTGATAAAATTATAGATAATAATATTACCTACAATTTTCAACTTGGCCATTTTTCTCTAATTCGCACTGTTTCAGTGTAATTCGAAAAATTCAAAAATCGATGTAGGTAAACATCCGTTTCCGGTTGAATGATCGTTTTCAAAAATAGGAGGTTTTCTTCCCAGGCAAAAATCAATCTTAAGTCTAAAATTCCACCTTTCTACGATTTGTCGTATTTGAGTTACAGCGTCTACAGACAGACAGACAGACAGACAGACAGACCGACAGACAGACAGACCGACAGACAGACACACAGACATCATGGCGAAAATAGTCAGTATGGATTCAGGGAAGGTCAAAATTGATAATTCCATCAAAAACCGGATTTCGAAAAAAATCGCGTTTACTATACTTACTTATACTATATGTATATTTCATATACATTGGTATAAGAAAGTAAAAATACCATAACTCCTAAACGACTGATGATGGAAGGGTGTAATTTTATATTTATAATAATCTTTCATCTGGGAAGACAACCACCTTATTTTTAAAATGATCACTAAACCGGAAACGGATGGTTACTCTTGTAATTTTTTGAATTTTTTGAAATAAGACAAAAATGTTTTAGATAAAAAATGTCGAGTATGTTATTATCTATAATTAATTCCCCATACATTTTTTTCCAACACTTATGATTTAGCCAGAAATAATTTTTTTAAAATCATTATTTAAAATAATCTATACTGGTTGTCTGGTGATTTGACCGTACGGATCACGACTCATACCGTCATGTCACCGGGCGACCACTGCAAACTAAATAAAATAGAGTGTACAGTGTTTATTCTCAATATTATGTATAAGAAAGACCCATGGTACCTATAGCAAACACGTACAGTCTCTGTAATACGTATAAGAAAGTCCCATGACACTCATGGCAGATATTTCTTCTCTGTTATGAACCATTTGAAATGTACTTAAAATCGAATACTTAGTAAAAAAAAAAAAATTAAATTTGTTTTTTCGAAAAAATGAATAGAACATAAATTATAGATAATAATATTACCTACAATTTTCAACATTGTCATTTTTCTCTAATTCGCACTGTTTCAGTGTAATTCGAAAAATTCAAAAATCGATGTAGGTAAACATCCGTTTCCGGTTGAATGATCGTTTTCAAAAATAGGAGGTTTTCTTCCCAGGCAAAAATCAATCTTAAGTATAAAATTCCACCTTTCTACGATTTGTCGTATTTGAGTTACAGCGTCTACAGACAGACAGACAGACAGACAGACCGACAGACAGACAGATCGACAGACACACAGACATCATGGCGAAAATAGTCAGTATGGATTCAGGGAAGGTCAAAATTGATAATTCCATCAAAAACCGGATTTCGAAAAAAATCGCGTTTACTATACTTACTTATACTATATGTATATTTCATATACATTGGTATAAGAAAGTAAAAATAGATATTGTCAGCTAGTATATGAAAATTAATATAGTTATAGGAGAAATGAATCTACGAGAGTGATTTCAAATATAAAATTTATAATTTTTTTTTATAAAATATCAATTAAATGTTACATATTATTTATTCGATCCGCCATTTCGTATTTTATGTTTTTCTAGAAAATTGAAATCAATCTCCCAAAAAACACTTATAAAATTAATTTTATTTAAATCGGATAATTTTTGAAATATATTGGTCGCCATTTTGGACCTGCTATTTTGAATTTGGAAGTTTTTGTAATCCAAAAGACCCTTATAAAATTAATTTCATTAAAATCGGATAACATTTGAAGTATATTGGTCGCCATATTGGACCCGCCATTTTGAATTTTTGAATTTTTATAAAAAAAATTTAAATCAGCGTCCCAAAAAACTTTTTAAAATGAATTTTAATTAAATCGAATAACTCCTCGACTTTTGGCCACAGAACAGGGTATCCTGGCCCATAGTGTATTTGGTCAAATAACTAGTTACTTGAAAAACGGAGAAACTGTGGTTTCTTAGTCACTTAAACTAAAAATACACCTTAACCACAAAAGCTTAGAAATCTTGAGGGATAAGAATAGTATTTTTAATGGAGGTACTGGACCTATCCCAGCTTCAATCCTTCTAGACCTTGCCGTTGATTGGTCTGAATCATTGAAGCGTGATAAGTCCTTTTAGTATATATATAGGTTCTGACCAAGACTATATCAGTCTGGAATCGTTAGGCTCCTGATGAGGACTTCTTGTGAAGTCGAAACACGTGTCGAGTGACATAAATTTTGTGGTTAAGGTGTATTTTTAGTTTAAGCAAATAACTAGAGATTTTTGAAAACGTTTAAAATCTTTTTTATCCATGACATATATAATACATATATTAAATACGTCGTTTTTACTATATAATGCTATATATTAATCCCAGAGGGAACAACGACGAAAGATAAATTTTCTGATTGGTGCATTAGAGGGCAATAATGGTCATTATTGCCCTCTAATGCACCAATCAGAAAATTTCTCAAATTAAATAATACCATGGAAACAAAATACACAAATTTTAAATCTAAAAAAATTATTTACGACTGTCAAATAAAACACCTATATACAGGGTCCTCCAATAGTATGTCCGGCATTGTTTTACGCCCAAACTATTGAAGATAGAGTTTTAGGATAAAAAATTTATTATATATATTGACCCCAAAGAATTTCAGGAAAATATTTTCAACCCCCTAAAACCGCTCCTTGGGGGGTAGTTTGAGGGGTACATGCCCGATTCTCAGTAAAATCAAATGGAATGGTATATCAAAAAGTACATATTTGTAAAGATCATAAAAAAATAAGAAACTTTCATAAAACAAAAATTTTCATACTTTCAATTGTTTAAAAAATATGGCGACTTTTTCGTTCTCAAATTTTAGGGTTTCACTAAAAGTGGTCTAATTTCGTTAAAAATTATTGGAATTTTATTATTTTTTCAAATTTAGAAAGTAGAAATAATGAACTTTGTAAAGATGTATGACTATTTGTGATTTTGATAGTTTAAAGTGTCATACGCGATATATCAAAAATTCAAAAGTTCAACTAGGGATAATTAAATTTTTTTAAATACAATTGTATATCAATTAGTACTTTTTCTTAAAAAGAATATGTAAATAAACAACTTTTGTTAAGAAAATTTAAAATTTAAAATTATAATTTTAAAATTGAAAACTGAAAATTAAAATTTTTTATTTTAATTTTTTTTTATCAAAAACTGTTTATTTACATATCTTCTTTAAGAAAAAGTACTAATTGATATACCATTGTATTTAAAAATTTTGAATTATCCCTAATTGAACTTTTCAATTTTTGGTATGTCGAGTATGACACTTTAAACTATTAAAATCTCAAATAATCATACATCTTTACAAAGTTCATTATTTCTACTTTCTAAATTTAAAATAATAGTAAAATTCCATAAATATTTAACGAAATTAGAGCACTTTGAGTAAAACTCTAAAATTTGATAACAGGTCGCCATATTTTTTAAACAATTGAAAGTATGAAAATTTTTGTTTTATGAAAGTTTTTTTTATGATCTTTACAAATATGTACTTTTTGATATACCATTACATTTGATTTTGCTGAGAAACGGGCATGTACCCCTCAAACTATCCCCCAAGGAGCGGTTTTAGGGGGTTGAAAATATTTTCCTGAAATTCTTTAGGGTCGATGTATATAGTAAAATTTTTATCCTAACTCTCTATCTTCAATAGTTTGGGCGTAAAATAATGCCGGACGCACTATTGGAGGACCCTGTATATAGTGTTTGTGTATTTGTATTGAGATGGATAAAAATTCTAGTAAAGTTGTTGATAGTACAAAATTTGTTCAGTTTATTAACTGTATTATCACTAATTTTAATGTTTTTTGACACCACAGAGTTTGTATATTTTGTTTCCATGGTAGGTATTGTTTAATTTATATTAATTTGAAATTATAACAAAAATGCTTGTGTTTTGTGTTTGCATTCCTTGAATTCAGTTGTGTTTTATTAAAATAATTAAAATAGTCGTAGATAAAGTACAGTATACTACTCGCAATAATGGCTATTATTACTTCGGAATTTTTTTCTCCCTCACCGCTACGCGGCTCGGTTCGAAAATTATTCCTCGGTAATAATAGCTATCATTATTGACTCGTGGTATTATTGCTATCCGTATTTTTAGTTCATAGTATTGATAGCTCATCAAAGTCAAAAAATATCTTCTTTTTTTGAAATTTTTATTGAAAATGTCTTTTCTCCAAAAGTACTTCTAATAAGGGTTTTTTTTTTTTTTTTGGTACGTCATAATGTTACCTACAAATTCACTGTACAAAGTTTGGACCTGGGTCTTACAGTTTTTCGGTAAATAATTATTTTGATGGTAAATAATAAAAAAAATAAAATTATGTAGTTATAAAGAAATAAATTATATGGCTGTTTCATTTAATAGGGCAGGTAGCAAAATAGTTACTTTGGGGATTAATTTATAACTGGAAAACTGTAAGACCCAGGTAAAAACTTTCTGTAGTAAATTTGTAGGTAACATTATGACGTACCAAAATAATGATAAAAAATACCCCATATTAGTCAGGGAATCAGCTCCTAAAATATCTGTATCCCAAACCGGACCACACTGTATAAAAACATAATAGCTATTGAATAAATAATTCTATAATTTACGGTTTAAGTGTTTTTTTAATTTAGGTTACTGTGATTTTGTGGATATTAACCCGGGTAATACCGGGACCAATGCGCTAGTATATTATATATATATATATATATTCTCTTTCATGTTATTATATTAATTATGTATGTATTTTAATTATTTAAGTATGTATGTCTCTACTTTTATTAAACAAATCAATTTTCAATTTCAGGTTCCTGTACAAATGAGCAGTTTTCAAATACAACAGACGGCATGAATAAGAAATGGCAGTAAAGAAAAACCTCCACTACCAGTCACTCGAGCAGAAGTCAACAATGGACTCGTACAACAATCACTGAAGCCATGCATGTCAAATTTTCAACTATCCTTCCATTGCAATTTGAATAAGAATTAATTTGTTTAAAATAATAAAAAAAAAACAAGCGTACCTATACGAAACATTTCAAAGAGTTTTAATATTAGATATTAAAATGAGCATGTTTTTTTAGAATAATTTTATAATTTTCGTTTGGTAAATTACCTAATTAAAAATAAATTTTTAATTAACCAGGTCCACTGCACTAGTATATTATACATATTTTTTGCATGCTTATTATTTTTGATCAATCATTCATTTTTTCATAACAAACATCTATTTAAGTATTTCTTTACATTTGTTGAACAAATTAATTTTCAATTTCAGGTTCCTGTATAAATGAGCAGTTTTCAAATACAACAGACGGCATAAATAAGAAATGGCAGTAAAGAAAAACCTCCACTACCAGTCACACGAGCAGAAGTCAACAATGGACTCGTACAACAATCACTGAAGCCATGCCGTGTTAAATTTTCAGCTATCTTTCAATTGCAATTTGCAATTTGAAGAATTTATTTTTTTGTAATAATACAAAAAAACAAACATTAGTATATACGAAATAGTTAAAAGAGTTTTAATATTGGATATTAATATGAACATGTTTTTTAGAATAATTTTCGTTTGGTAAATTAATTAAAAATATAATTTATTACAAAATACTAATAAATTACAAAAACACCTATAAAAACAAACTTGAAATATAACATCTAATAAATAATCGTAAACATAAATTTAAACAATATCAAGATGCAAGAAACATCCAACAAGAAAATTTGATGTATTATCCAAAAAGAAGAAAGTGGTCTTAACTAAAATGTAAATTATCGAAACAATGAAGCTCTATGAAAAACGAAGTATGAGAAAAGAAGGCCGAAAAATGAAATAATGAAAATAAATATATACATAAATTATTTAAACAATATCAAGATGCAAGAAACATCCAACAAGAAAATTTGATGTATTATCCAAAAAGAAGAAAGTGGTCTTAACTAAAATGTAAATTATTGAAACAATGAAGCTCTATGAAAAAAGAAGACCGAAAAATTAAATAATAAAAATATACATAAATTATTTAAACAAACTCAAGATGCAAGAAACATCCAACAAGAATATTATATATATTATCCAAAAAGAAGAAAGTGGTGTTAATAAAATGTAAACTATCGAAACAATGAAGCTCTATGAAAAACGAAGTATGAAAAAAGAAGACCGAAAAATAAAACAATAACAATAAATCAACATAAATATAAACAAAAAAAGAAGAATGTCTACTAAACAATATCTCCGTAGAAGAAATAATAATGGTACTAATACAAATAATAAAATGAATAACTTAACGAATTTTTTTAATAGTTATTTTATTGAAATAATGTTCAATTAATATCACATAAGAAACTCTTTTGAAACCAAATTGAAAATGACTACCTGTCATAAAATAATCAGAGCTACATTCAACGCTGGTGTCGGTGTATTTCAGCGATGGTGTCGGTGAATTTCAGCGATGGTGTCAGAAAAATTTCAGCATTGATTTTTCTGTGAAATATATATTCTATGTTTCTAATCTTTAAAATTGAGGAAAGTAAATTATTTTACATAATTCTACTCCTAATAAATATTTTTTATAACTAATCAAGGTGTTAAGATATTTATTCAGTTATAACATGAGTGTTATCATTCTTTGTAATTCCATTTTTATGGTTACTAATTTTGTTATTGATTTATTAATATTATTTACAAATCAATTTGTTCATTTTCTATTACTGAATATGAGTTTTATTTTTTAATTTATTTCTTTTATTGTTGAATGTTCCATGTTTAATCAACTTTATTTCTAATAATTATTATGCATCAAATATCATTCAATTCATACTGCTCCTGTTCTACCCAGTGTGCCAATTTGCATATATTAAATACTTTAGAACAATAAAATAATTAATTGTTCTCATATATTCCAGAGAAACTTTTTCTAGTTCCATATTTTTATTTCGGTATTTGAAAAATTCATATGTACAAATACATACATACTGAAACTGCCAAGAAATAATTACATATCATATATGTACATCTTTGTCTAATTCAAGCAATTCTACATCTAAGGAAGAAATGAATGAGTCAAGAAATATTTTATCCTTTACATTTGTTTGTGTTTTTGTCCAATATTAACTTAAGTTGAATTACTATAATACAGGTCCGTGAATTTCTTTTTTGTTTTTGAAGATTTGACAAAATGTTCATTTAATAAATACCTTAGAACAATAATATAATTAATTGTTCTTATATATTCCACAAAGAAAAACTTCTCATCTCCTATTTTATCTCTATACAATAATGGCGCAAGTTTTTCTAGTTGTTTATTTTTAATTTCGGTATTTGAAAACTTTATATATACATACTGAAACTACCAACAATTCTACACAATTATATTCCTAATAAATATTTTTTATGACACATCGAGGTATTGAAATATTGATTAAGTTATAACATGAGTGTTATTTTAACTCCATTTTTATGTTTACTAGTACTTATTTTGATATTGGTTTATTAATATTATTTTTAAATCAATTTGTTCATTTTCTATTATTGAATATGGGTTTCATTTTTCTTTTTTTAATTTCTTTCCTTTATTGTTGAATGTTCCATGTTTATTCGACTTTATTTCTAATAATTATTATACATCAAATATCATCCAATTCATACTGCTTCTGTTCGGCCCAGTGTGTCAATTTGTATTTAATAAATTCTTTGAACAATAAAATAATTAATTGTTCTCATATATTCCACAAAGAAAAAATTCTCATCTCCTATTTAATGTACATCCAATAATGACGTTAAATTTTCGGTATTTGAAAAATTCATGTATATATACTGAAACTGAAAACAAATAATTCCATGTCAAATTCAAGCAGTTCTACATCCAAGGTAGAAACAAATTAGTAAAAAATATATAATCCTTTACATTTGTTAGTGTTTTTATCCAATATTTACTTATGTTGAATACGATAATATAGCTTCCGTTTGTCAGTTTTTTCTTCTTCGTTTTTGAAGATTTGACATTTTCATTTAATAAATACCTTAGAGCAATATAATAATTAATTGTTCTCATATATTCCACAGAGTAAAACTTATCATCTCCTAATTAATCTACATTCAATAATGACGCAACTTTTTCTAGTTCGATATTTTTAATTTCGGTATTTGAAAAATTCATATGTACAAGTACATACATACTGAAACTGCTAAGAAATAATTCCATATCATATACATCTTTGTCTAATTCAAGCAGTTCTACATCTAAGGAAGAAATGAAAGAGTTAAGAAATATTTTATCCTCTACATTTGTTTGTGTTTTTGTCCAATATTAACTTAAGTTGAATTACTATAATACAGCTCTTTCCGTGAATTTCTTTTCTGTTTTTGAAGATTTGACAAAATGTTCATTTAATAAATACCTTAGAACAATAATATAATTAATTGTTCTTACATATTCCACAGAGAAAAACTTCTCATCTCCTATTTAATCTACATCCAATAATGGCGCAAGATTTTCTAGTTCTTTATTTTTAATTTCGGTATCTGAAAAGTTTATAGGTATATACATACATACAGAAAACTACCAACAAACAATTCTACATAATTCTATTCCTAATAAATATTTTTTAAGACTCATCGAGGTGTTGAAATATTGATTCAGTGATAACGTCAGTGTTATCATTCATTTTAATTCCATTTTTATGTTTACTAGTACTTATTTTGAAATTGGTTTATTAATATTATTTTTAAATCAATTTGTTCATTTTCTATTATTGAATATGGGTTTTATTTTTCTTTTTTAATTTCTTTCCATTATTGTTGAATGTTCCATGTTTATTCAACTTTATTTCTAATAATTATTATGCATCAAATATCATCCAATTCATACTGCTTCTGTTCGGCCCAGTGTGTCAATTTGTATTTAATAAATCCTTTGAACAGTAAAATAATTAATTGTTCTCATATATTCCACAGAGAAAAACTTATACATCTTTGTCTAATTCAAGCAGTTCTACGTCTATGGAAGAAATGAAAGGTTAATAAATATTTTATCCTTTACATTTATTTGGGTTTTTGTACAATATTAACTTAAGTTGAATTGCGATAATACAGCTCTGACCGTCAATTTCTTTTTTGTTTTTCATTTAATATAATGAATTGTGCTACATATTCCACAGAGCTAATTTTCTCATCTCCTATTTAATCTACACCAAATAATGACGTAACATTATTCTATTTCCTTATTTTTAGTTTTGGTATTTGAAAAGTTCGTACATACTGAAACTGTAAATAATATCTTTGTCTAATTCAAACAGTTCCACATCTAAAGTAGAAACAAATAAGTTAAGAATTAGATTATCCTTTACATTTGTTAGTGTTTTTATCCAATATTAACTTATGTTGAATTACAATAATTACGTCAATTATTTTTTGTCAATTAGTTTTTGAAGATTTAACAAAATGGTAATCATGCGATCTTAAAGATAGTTCTGTGTTTCCGAATAGACAAGTATTTTGCACACAAATGCATTTATTTTTTTATATCTAATTCCAATGCTCAGTATTTATAATTGTTCAATTTTTCTCCATTTTCTGAGTCAAAACTATATCCAAAGTGATATACGTCATGGCTGGCTCGTGACAAGTTCGTTTCAATGGCTAGATACAGTGCAGTCATCTGAATGTTCTAATAGAACATAATTTATCTATGGAATATATTCTACTATCTGATCTCCATATTTGCGCCCTCTTTGATACAACCGCTTATTTTTTAACACACTTTAGGACGAGTTTTTTTGATTTGATATTTTATTGTCAACTGCAATAAGAACCAAACGTTTTTATTTAAAAATGGTGCATACAATTTACGTCTGCTGTATTTAATTCGCTGTAGATAATTTTATTTTATTATTTTTTTGTGGTACAATTTTTCACGTTTTGGATAATAATATTTATTTATTAATTAATATTATAATATTATAGTTTCGTTCTTACATCTTTATTATCTATAAGCATATTGCAAACGATTCATAATATCTCTTTTCCTATGGTAGAAATATGTGTAATATTTCTGATCTATTTTTTTCTATTCCATGTCTAATAGTCTAATATCTAACAATCAACATTTCTACGATATAACCGGTATGCAACAATTAATGCTGAGGTTTTGTGATGCAAATACAATTACAACATGGCGTATAGAACTGAATTTAAGACACTGGTGAATTCTAGCTGCATCCAAGAATATATATAATCTAAACTATGTACAGTTTTTACTATTTCAATTATATTTGTATATAAATATGAAGTAGTATTGTAATAATTACATTTTTCCAACCCCACGTTAAAAAATAATTTATTGTATCCAATATTATGGTATTCTGTTCCTAACGTTATTGCAAGATGTCTTCAGTTTTTCCTCCTGTTTTTAATGTGACTATGTATATTATACATTCTTAGGTACCAATAAATACAATCGACACATTTCAAAGATGTATTGAGTATCTTTTTGTGATTACTATCATCTACATACCCATATCTTAATATTTTTGAAAATTTTAACCGTCATTGTTAATAATTATTTCCTCTATGTTTAATAGTTTTTCTATTTATGAAAAACAAAAATCAATCCATATGTTTGAGATTTGTATAATGAGGATTCGTTTGTTTTTTATTTTGTTTTTGTCTGTTTTTGATATTACAATGCATATTGAATTATTTCTAAGATATCAATATTTGTAAAATATGCATAATATCCTCATTTCCTATGGCAGAAGTATGTGTAATATTTCTGATCTATTTTTTTCTATTCCATTTCTAATATAAATCCAACAATCGACATTTCTTCGATATAACCTGTATGCAACAATTAACGTTGATCTTCGGTTTTGTGATACAAATACAATCACACATGACGTATAGAAATGAATTTAAGACACTGGTGCATTCTAACTGCATCCAAGAATATAATGTAAATTATGTACATTTTTTATTATTTCAATTTGACAATGTGAAGAATTAATTCTGTACGTATACTGATTTACCTATCTCCTTTTTATGGTGTATTCGTACTAATATGACTTACTTAAACATAACTCCATATAATATATACCTATAAAATTAAGTGTTTACAATATTCTTCACTATTCTACTCCTGCATTATTAGTAGTGACTAGTCAGTTCTGTTCGGTGTTCGTCCATCTGCACTTCGTTTGTTTATTTTTGGACATTAATAATAAAATAAAATAAATCTCATCTCATATTAGTGCAACCCTAACAACACAGTGTCTTCTATAAGAAAATCCAATTACATATTCTTTAAAACATTCAGATGCCATGTATTGAAAACATGTTGATAACTTCTTCTATAATTTCATTTCAAATACCTATTTGACTCATTTTATTTATTCTAAATAACTCTTCTTGATAGCTAAACAATCCACGTAAGTTTTTCAAAAAAATCTGAGATACGACCTCTATTCGATTTTGCTGATTTCAAAATGGGATCAAGTTTACAAGTTATGTGGGTAATAAGGATTTAGGAAACGTACAGATATGAAAAATGTTTGACATTTCAGAAATTCTCGCATGTGCTTCTATTTCTTCAAAGAAATAAAATTTATCATTGAATAATTTCATACGTATACATACATTCTAGAAAAAAAAAATATATTTCCTAAAATTAATGCAATTTTCCAATTATATGTTAACTGTTTACCATAGATGAATTATTTCCTTTAATATAATTCCAATTTGTTACATTATTTCAACAACCGATTAATTTTTTTCGTCTTCTGTTTTGTGATGTCTGTTGGTTTTGGAAGAAAATAAAACATTTTACATCTTCAGATTTCTCTTTGGAAGGATTTTTATTTATCTTCCACATTTTGTAGTGGATCGAAGACGAATCTTTTTTACTCCATTGTTTACTATAATTTAAAATATATACAGGGTGTCCCAGGACTGTGTCAAAGCTCAATATTTCATTTAATATAATGAATTGAAAGAAAACTTTAAATGCAAAAGTTGTCAGACGAGAGGAGCGGCATAATTTAAAAATAGTTACATTTATACAGAGTGTCCCATAACTGCGTTACAAACCAAAGTTATGTTTTTTTAAATACAAACTATATATTTTTATTTGATAATCTAAAAGCATTCAATTTTCTGAGTATTTTGATGTATCAAGTATGGGATTATACAGAGGGGTTTAGAAATAATGACCAATTTTGTAAGAAAATAGGAACATTTTCAACACCTTGTAATTTTCTAATTACAACAAAAAAAATGTATTCTCTGCTGAAAGTAGTTTTGGTATATTCTCTATTATTGCGATATTACGTTAAACACTTACAACATTGTATTATTTGTACAGGGTGTGTCAAAACACTGAACCTAGTTTTTTTCAAAATTTTCAAATGGAACATCCTATATATTTTTACATTTTCGAATTGCCTGTTCAATTCTCAACACATTTTACAAACCATGTTCTATACCTAAATCCAGCCGTTAATAAGTTATTAATTTTATTTTAAAATCTTAAGATGTTTTGTAAAAACAATACAACTTTATTATAATCAATAAAACAGTTCGCTTAAAAACAATTTAACAAACTAATAGAACGTACAAACTTTAACAACATAGAAATTTAATTATTATATGGAATATAATAAAGTTGTATTGTTTTTAAAAAAATCTTAAGATTTTAATATAAAATTAATACCTTATTAACGGCTGGATTTAGGTATAGATCATGGTTTGTAAAATGTGTTGAGAATTGAACAGGCAATTCGAAATTATAAAAATATATAGGGTGTTCCATTTGAAAATTTTGAAAAAAACTATGTTCAGTGTTTTGATACACCCTGTACAAATAATACGATTTTGTAAATGTTTGACATAATATCGCAATAATAGAGAATATGCCAAAACTACTTCAAACAGAAAACAATTTTTTTTTGTTGTAATTAGAAAATTACAAGGCATTGAAAATGTTCCTATTTTCTTACAAAATTGGTCATTATTTTTAAACCCCTCTGTATAATTCCATACTTGATACATCAAAATGCTCAGAAAAATTAATGCTTTTAGATTATCAAATAAAAATATATAGTTTGTATTTAAAAAAACATCATTTTGGTTTGTAACGCAGTTATGGGACACTCTGTATAAATGTAACTATTTTTAAATTATGCCGCTCCTCTCGTCTGACAACTTTTGCATTTAAAGTTTTCTTCCAATTCATTATATTAAATGAAATATTGAGCTTTGACACAGTTCTGGGACACCCTGTATAGTGAATAAAAAACTGCACTAAAATACATGGTATGTTCTTTTATAAATTATCTTTGTTTAAATAATGCCAATTCTAACCATACTTATTAATTTGATATTTTAAATCGATTGGATGAATCCATGAACTCTTTTATTTGTCATTTGTTTTACAATTGATACAAACAATATCCAGTCTTTTAATTACTACAAGTATTATTTCTACTTTCTCCCACTTGTCAATAAGATCTATAACCACGTGTCTTATATTAAAGACATGAAGGTAGTTTTGTTGTGATAACCACAAACCGTTTTCAGACAATTTTTTACATCCCATTTATTGTGTAACGCATGTAGCAATAATTTCAATTTTTCTAATTATTTGAACATACCTATTTGATATCTTAACATAAGATATCAAGATTTAAATTTTTATACGACAAGTGATCTCTCTCCTCCCCAATAATTTCTAAAAGGTTGATTTCTATGAACTGTCGGGCAAGACGTGAATCTGCCGTCTAAAAATATTATTTATATTATATTATATAATATTATATTATTATACAAAGAAAGTTTCCTACCTACTGAATCTTCTAATTTATGTTGGTTTCTTGGTGATATGCATCTACAGCTGAAATCAAAAATGATAATTTGCTGAGATTATTTTTACACTATAACACGTGTCCTATTTTTCGCTGCCTCAGTGCTTCCTGTTATAATTACATTACATATTCAAAGTACCATTGCTATTCTGCATTAATTTAAAAAAAAAAATTCCATTTTGTAAGGTTACCATCCAGTTTTTTTTTTAATTTAACCTGCTCTACATCTAAGGTTTTTGGAAGATAGATACGTATCGTGGTCATATTTTTTTAATTCTTTTACAAATATCAATTATTTGTTTGACTTTAATCAAATTTCCATTAATTATGATGAAAATATTTTATCTAAAGTATCAGAATTCTATTTCTAATTTGGTATTCTTAATGATTTAACAATTTATCTCAATGATGAAACTAACAATCCAATAAAATTATACGCTCTAATGTAACACTGGCATATTTCGCGTCTATGACTAATTTCCTACAGGGAAACTCTACCTTTTGTATAAAATTCGATTTTTTACATCCCATTTAGTGTGTAACGCATATAGCAATAATTTCAATAATTCTCATGATTTTGACATATTTGATATCTTAACATAAGATATCAATATTTCGATTATTAAACGCCAAGTGATCTCTCTCCTCTCCAATAATGTCTAAAAAAGTTGATTTCTATGAGCTGTCGAGCAAGACGTGAATCTCAATATTTCTAATAATTTGGACATATTTAATATCTTATGGTATTCTGCTCCTTGGGCCATTTTCATAAAAAAATAATTTTAAAAATACATCTGTATTTTTGTCTGTTTTTGTAGAACTATTATTCTTACAAAAAATCATAATTTGCTATGTTTATTTTTACACTTTAATACGTGCACTATTATTCGTTGCCTTAGTGCTTCCAATTCTAATTATATTACATATGTATGTAAAGTCCATAACCACACATATACTATTAATTATTCATTTTTCGCCCCTTCCCAGTTCAAAAGCAGTGACAAATCAAAATGAGTACAGCGAACGCAAAAAAATGCCATTGCTTCGTTTCTGCTATGCACTATTTATTTTTTTTATCCATTTTAACTTTTATATTTATATATTCAAGCGTTTCAATTATGAGTTTACTTTTTTACCATTGATATTGGTTTCCATAATAATTTTCTATATCTAGTTCCCACCCATTTGTTTAATTTAAACGGCTCATTTTATTGTAATATTTAAAAATGCATACTTAACGATTGTGATTTGTTGTTCTTTTTTAATTTCTTCGTATGTAGGTATATTCAATAAAATGGATTTTAATTATAAACAAAACTAAATACTGGTTCGATTTTTCGTTGGTAGTGATAAATCCTTCTTATTCTGCATTTATTTGCTTGTTTTGTAACATTTGCCATTTTACAGAGTTTCAACCTTTTACCTAAAAAACTCTGATAAATACCGATTTTATCAAAAAAATCTTTGATATTTTTTTAATTAACATCTAAACGTTATACAAATACGTCTGACCATTATTTTATTCGATTATCATTTTCTGTTCAGTTTTGAAGGAAACCTCATTAACGAAAAAAGGGAACGTCACAATCTCCTTCGACAAGTACCAAAAGTTCTTTATATTATATTTTTTCCATTCCCACTTGTCTATTGAAACCAACTAATTATATTAAAAATATGACTCATATCTGGGGGCACCATAAAAGTGATTTTTGGGGTCTGTATATCTGTAATACAATTTTATATGTCACAATATGACTGCCGATGTCGATGGTATCACGTGTTTGGGGCGCACTGCATTAGTTGACTGCGCATCTGTGTATCCCGCCCGCAAGGTTGTTGGATTGTCTGAGTACGCGCGGGGTACAGAAGGGTGAATGCGTACAAACTTTTACGCACTACTCCATAAAATGCGGATTGCCCACATCACACTCCGTTTTTCAACATACCCGTCAACTTAAGTGTATACTCCTGAAAATACTTCGAATACAAAAAGGTCTTCGGAATTATAATGAGGGTTCCAGATGGTTAGTGCTTAGGGCACCACATTAGGTAAATAAGATATAGGCACTGCCCATATCTTAATATTTTTGAAAATCTTATACGTCATTGTTAATAATTATCTATGTTCTCTATATTTAATAGTTCTTCTACTTATGAATAACAAAATAAATCCATATGTTAAGATTTGTATAATATCGATTCGTTTGTTTTTTCTTTAGTTTTTTTTGTTTTTTTTTTGTTTTTGATGTTACTATGTATATTGTATTCTTTCTAAGATTCAAATATCTGCAAACGATGCATAATATCCTCATTTCCTATGTTAAATATATGTGTAATATTTTTGATCTATTTTTTTCTATTCCATTTCTAATATAAATCCAACAATCAACATTTCTTCGATATTACCTGTATGCAACAATTAATGTTGATCTTCGGTTTTGTGATGCTAATTCAATTTCAAAATGACGTATATAAATGAATTTAAGACACTGGTGCATTCTAGCTGTATCCAAAAATATAATCTAAATTATGTACATTTTTTATTATTTCAATTATATTTGTATTTACAATATGAAGTAGTAATGTAATAGTTATGTCTTTACCAACACAACATAATAAAATAATTCATTGTATTCAAATTTTATGGTATTCTGCTCCTAAGGCTATAATAAGATGTCTTCAGTTTTTTTCCTGTTTTTTTATGACAATGTATATTGAATTATTCTTAGGTACCAATAAATACAATCGACGTATCTCAATGATGTATCGAGTATTCTTTTTGTGATTATTATCATCTACATATCCATCCATATCTTAATATTTTTGAAAATCTTAGACGTCATTGTTAATAATTACCGATCTTCTCTATGTTTAATAGTTTTTCTTCTTATGAAAAACAAAATCAATCCATATGTTTAAGATTTGTATAATATCGATTTGTTTGTTTTTTCATTGGTTTCTATTGTTTTTGATGTTACAATGTATATTGTATTACTATAAGATACCAATATTTGCCTACGATGCATAATATCCTCATTTCCTATGGTTGAAATATGTGTTATATGTCTGATGTATTTTGATCTATTCCATGTCTAATATAAATCTAACAATCAACATTTCTTCGATATAACCTGTATCCAACAATTAATGTTGATATTCGGTTTTGTGCAAATTCGTTTTCATAATAACGTATAAAAAATGAATTTAAGACACTGGTGCATTCTAGCTGCATCCAAGAATACAATCTAAACTATGTTCATTTTTTACTATTTCAATTGTATTTGTATTTACTATGTGAAGTAGTAGTGTTATAACTATTCTAAATCTTTAACAGCAAGATTTTGTGGATATTATGGAATATATGTCTGTTCATTGACAACCATGCCATGTGTAGAAAACATGTTGATTACTTTTTATATAATTTCTTTTCAAACATTTTATTTATTCTAAGTAATTCTTATAGATTGCTAAATAATCCACGTAAGTTCTAAAAAAAATCTATGAGATACGACCTTTTCTTTCTATAAAAGAAAGTTTCTCACCGACTGAATCTTCAGAATATGTAGGTTTGTTTCTTAGTGATATGCATCTGCAGCTGAGATCAAAAATGATAATTTGCTAAGCTTATTTTTACATTATAACACGTTGCCTCAGTGCTTCTTTACCCATTTTCTAAGGTTACCATCCATTTTTTTAATTTAACCTGCTCTACATCTAAGGTTTTTGGAAGAAAGATACGTATCGTGGTCATATTTTTTTAATTCTTTTACAAATATCATTAATTTGTTTCACTTTAATCAAATTTTCATTAATACTGATGGAATTAGTTTTTCTAAAGTATCAGATTTCTATTTCTAATTTGGTATTTTTATTGATTTTACAATTTATTTCAATGAAGAAACTGCCCAATCCAATAAAACTATACGATATAATGTCTCACTGGTGTATTTCACGTCTATGACTAATTTCTTAAAACATTTGAATAAAACATTTGAATAAAATTTCATAAAACATACTTATAAAGTAGTTTGTTTGGAAAAATATAATAAAAGTCCTCCATCTTGGGTTACTAGTTCTTTAAGTTTTCAAAACCTCAATTGCTTTGAATAAAACTTGATAAAAATATTTTTGTTATTGATATATTGTACTCGAGTTCGATTTTTGACATTGTGGTGTATTTTAATTGTTACAGTTAATTTCAAAACCATCAACTATACTTCTAAGTATTCATTTTGCGCCCATTCCCAGTTCAAAGGCAGAGACAAATCAAAATAAGTACAGCGAACGCAAAAAATTGCCATTGCTTCGTTTCTACTATGCACTGCTTCTTACCAATGTTATTGTTCCATTTATATATTCAAGCGTTTCATTCACGAATTTACTTTATTTATCAGTGACACTTTTTCAATCCCACTAACTACACCAATGACATTGTTTTTTCGGTTCTATTGAAAATATCTATATACTCGTTGAAATGTAAAAAAAGTTACATGCGAGTTACACCTTTTCCAATCCCATTAATGCCTGCACCAATATGGATTTAATTTTTTTTTACCTGATGCATCTTGTTGAATGTAAGTTTGAACTGAATGAATATCCAATAATAGTTTGCAAACTATCTTCATTGCAGCCAATTGAAAATGAATTTAAAACATATAAGCTCTTAATCCAAATATAACTCCTACTATTATTTTTTTATGAGAATGACTCGTTGTGGTTTCCACAAATCTATCATGTAATGACAGTTTTTTTTTATTTCTTGGTCAAACTCGTTCTCTGTTAGGGGACCTATTGTAGACTATTTTCATTGCAACTAACTGAAAATGTATTTATGAAATATATGCTCATTCCAAATATAATTCTTATTATAAAAAAAACAAAATAAATCCATGTTTGAGAATTATATAATATGGATTCGTTCATGTTTTTTCTTCAGTTTTTTCTGTTTTGAATGTATAATACAATGTATATTGTATTCATTCTTAGGTACCAGTATTTGCAAACGATGCATAATATCCTCATTTCCTATGTTAAATATATGTGTAATATTTCTGATCTATTTTTTTCTATTCCATGTCCAATATAAATCTAACAATCAACTGTATGCAACAATTAATGCTAATCTTCGGTTTTGTGATGCAAATTCAATTATAAAATGACATAAAAATGAACGTAAGACACTGGTGCATTCTAACAGCATCCAAGCATATAATCTATATTATGTACAATTTTTTACTATTTTTACTTGAAATGGATCAAGTTTATAAATTATGTGGGTAATAGAGATTTAGGAAACGTACATATATGAAATATGTTTGAAAATTTCAGAAATTCTCACATGTGGTTCTATTTCTTCAAAGAAATCAAATTCATCATTGAATATTCTCATACATATACATTCTAGAAAAGTCTGTATTTCCTAAAAATAATGTAATATCTCAATAATAACTATGTTTCCCATAGCTGAATTATTTCCTCCAAAATAATTCAAATTTGTTTCATTATTACAACCAATGATTTTTTTTGTCTTCTGTTTTGTGATGTTTATTATTTAGAAAAAAATCAAACATTTTACATCTTCAGATTTCTCCTTGGATGGATTTGTATTGATCTTCCACATTTTGCAGTGGATCGAAGACGATTCTTTTTTGCAACATTGTTTACTATCTACGTTTTTAAAATATAGAGTGAATAATAAAACTGCACTAAATACGTAAAGAACATGATGTGTTCTTTTTGAAATTATTTTTGTGTAAATCCAATTCTCACCGTACTTATTCATTTGATATTTGATTTTAAATCGATTGGATGGATAAATCTATGATCTCTTTTATTTGTTTCACAATTGATACAAATATTATCCATTTTTTAGTTACACGAGCATTATTTCTACTTTTTTCCACCACATACCATTAAGATCTACAAACACGTGCTTTATATTAAAAACATGTAGGTAATTTTGTTGTGATTACCACAGACCGTTTTCAGAAGTTTTTTTTACTTGACATTTATTGTGCAATGCATTATTTCGATAATTTATAAGATATTTGATATCTTATGATATTCTGCTCCTAAGGACGTTGTTTTTTCGGTTTTACTGAAAATATCTATATACTGTCGAAAATGTAAAAAAAAGTTACAAGCGACTTACACCTTTTCCAAACCCATTATTGCCTGTGTCGATATGGATTTAATTTCGGTACTCATTTTTGTATTTTGAAATCCTATAATGCTGATGCATCTTGTTGAATGTAAGTTTGAACTGAATGAATATCCAATAAGAGTTTTGAAACTATTTCATTGCAGCCAATTGAAAATGTATAATTGTATTTTTTTCCATTCCCACTTGTCTATTGAAACCAACTAATTATATTAGAAATATGACTCATTTCATTAAATCTGCGCATAACTGTAGTAATTATTTATTATATTATGGTATTCTGCTCCTAAGGCTATTGCAAGATGTCTTCAGTTTTCCTCCTGTTTGTGAAGTTACTATGTATATTGTATTAAGTCTTAGGTACCAATAATAATCTACATAATATCCATTAATTTCGGTATTTGATAAGTTCATATATACATACTGAAACTGCTAACAAATAATTCCATATCTAATAAGTCTTTGTCTAATTCAAGCAGTTCTACATCTAAAGTAGAAATGAATGAGATAAAAAATCTATTATCCTTTATTTGTGTTTTTATCCAATATTAACTTAAGTTGAATTACGATAATACAGACCCCGTCCATCAATTTCTTCTTAGTTTTTGAAGATTTGATAAAATTTTCATTTAATATAATTATTTGTTCTCACATATTCCACCGAGAAAATTTTCTCATTTCTTATTTAATCTACATCCAATTTTTTTACCTGATGCATCTTGTTGAATGTAAGTTTGAACTGAATGAATATCCAATAATAGTTTGCAAACTATCTTCATTGCAGCCAATTGAAAATTAATTTAAAACATATGTATATGCTCTTAATCCAAATATAACTCCTACTATTTTTTATGAGAATGTCTCGTTGTGGCTTCCACTAATCTATCATGTAATGACAGTTTTTTTTTTATTTCTTGGTTAAACTCGTTCTCTGTTAGAGACCTAGTGTAGATTATTTTCATTGCAACTAACTGAAAATGTATTTATGAAATATATGCTCATTCCAAATATAATTATTATTATAAAAAAACAAAATAAATCCATGTTTGAGAATGTTGTTTCTTCATTTTTTTCTGTTTTGAATGTATAATACAATGTATATTGTATTCATTCTTAGGTACCAGTATTTGCAAACGATGCAAAATACCCTCATTTCTCATGTTAGAAATAAGTGTAATATTTCTGATCTATTTTTTTCTATTCCATGTCCAATATAAATCTAACATTCAACTGAATGCAACAATTAATGCTGATCTTCGGTTTTGTGATGCAAATTCAATTACAAAATGACATAAAAATGAACGTAAGACACTGTGCATTCTGGCAGCATCCAAGAATATAATCTATATTATGTACAATTTTTTACTATTATTACTTGAATTTATGTGGGTAATAAGGATTTAGGAAACGTACATTTATGAAATATGTTTGAAATTTCAGAAATTCTCACATGTGGTTCTATTTCTTCAAAGAAATCAAATTCATCAGTGAATATTCTCCTACATATACATTCTAGAAAAATCTGTATTTCCTAAAAATAATGTAATTTCTCAATAATAACTATGTTTCCCATAGTTGAATTATTTCCTCCAATATAATTCAAATTTGTTTCATTATTACAACAACCAATGTTTTTTTTGTCTTCTGTTTTGTGATGTTTATTATTTAGAAAAAATCAAACATTTCACATCTTCAGATTTCTCCTTGGATGGATTTGTATTGATCTTCCACATTTTGCAGTGGATCGAAGACGATTCTTTTTTGCTACATTGTTTGCTACGTTGCTTACATTTTTTAAATATAGAGTGAATAATAAAACTGCACTAAATACGTAAAGAACAGGATGCATGTGTTCTATTTGAAATTATTTTTGTGTAAATCCAATTCTCACCGTACTTATTCATTTGATATTTGATTTTAAATCGATTGGATGGATAAATCTATGATCTCTTTTATTTGTTTCACAATTGATACAAATATTATCCATTTTTTTAGTTACCACGAGCATTATTTCTACTTTTTTCCACCACATACCAATAAGATCTACAAACACGTGCTTTATATTAAAAACATGTAGGTCATTTTGTTATGATTACCACAGACTGTTTTCAGACGATTTTTTACATGACATTTATTGTGTAATGCATTATTTCAATAATTCATAAGATATTTGATATCTTATGATATTCTGCTCCTAAGGACGTTGTTTTTTCGGTTTTATTGGAAATATCTATACACTCGTTGAAAATGTAAAAAAAAGTTACAAGCGACTTACATCTTTTCCAAACCCATTATTGCCTGTGTCGATATGGATTTAATTTTGTTACCTCTTTTTGTATTTTGAAATCCTATAATACTGATGCATCTTGTTGAACGTATGCTCGTACTGGATGAATATCCAATAATAGTTTTCAAACTGACTGATGTTCATTGCGACCAATTAATTTTTTTTTAAATTATATGCTCTTTACACTTACCATATTTATATAATATCTATAATATGAAATATATTGGTTGAACTGTTTTAAATTATTTGATGACACAAGATAATCGTACCTCGTATTTCCCACATTTTACTGAATAATTATGTTTTTAGACGCCCATTTCTGTCTAGATTGTTTTTTATTTGTAACCTGCACATACCAATGACATTGTTTTTTTCGGTTTCATTGAAAATATCTATTATACCCGTTGAAAATGTAAAAAAAAGTTACATGCGACTTACACCTTTCCAAACATATTTATGCCTGTACCAATATGGGTTTAATTTCGGTACTCATTGTTGTATTTTGAAATCCTATAATGCTGATGCATCTTGTTGAATATAAGTTTGAACTGAACGAATATCCAATAATGGTTTTGAAACTACAGTAGAAACCAGTTATAACGACATCGAAGGGATCGGAATTTTAGGTCGTTATAACCGATTGTCGTAATAACCGATAATTCGATTTTTTTAAGGTAATTTATCGGAAAAATTAAAAATTTCATGAGTATGCTGAAATTTTGTAAAATTCACCATCTGTGAGTGAAGATATCGTCAAAATAAAACGAGAATAATAAAATATAAAACATTTACGAATACTATATGCATGAACTATATGATATTCAGAAGCGACGGAAGCGACACTCCACTCAACGTTATTTTACGGAAGCATAGTTGACATTACGTGCTTCTGATTGGTTACTTTCTACCAATCATGTACGCATACGATTTGAATCTATAATACATAGCCATCGGTAATTCAATAATTCCACAAGACGCCGGCTAGAGGGGCCCCCACCACCACGCCTAAAAGTTGACAGATACATACATAATAATAATAAAAATGGCGCTGTTGGTGAACGAGATCATATGTACATAATATGTATGTAGTTTGTTCATTTGTTGGCTTTTTCAATTACATACAAATACCATACGATTTACGATGGACTCAGTCAAAAAAATTGAGTGTCAACTTAGAACAGAACATGAAAATAAACTTTGTATCACTCCATAATTTTTAAAATTTTCTTAATATTGAATGATAAATCGACATTCAGTGTCAAAGAATGTATACAAATTTCAATTTGTACAAACGTCAATTTGTTAATTTAAATTTCGCGCTGAAATATAGCTATCACAATGGTATTATGGTGGGGGTTGGGGAAAGACGTAGCGGTAGCACCGCGCTCCAAGTTATCTTTTTGACAACGTTTCGGTCGAATCCTATCGGCCATCTTCAGTTCTGGTCTAATTTGGGTTCTTTGAACTTCGTTTGTCGACTGACTGACTTATTTTAAGTATGCTGTAATTTTGGTTTGTTTGCAACACAGATTTACGTATGTATTTTGTAGCTCACGTTGCATTTTAACTAACGTCTCTTTTATCTCCTTGTAATTGATCGTAACAAATGACATTTTTTTCGTAACACATTACAAAATTTATTTTCATTATTACTATCAAAGTTTTGTATCATTTTTAACATTTGCAGCGTTCTATATTGAGTTTTCAAGCATCTTATAACACCTTGGTCCATCGGTTGCAGTACAGATGTAACATTTGGTGGTTAAAAGACAAGCTTTATGCACTGTAAAATAGTGACAACTGGATGAGCAGGGCAGTTATCTACTAAAAGTAAAATTTTCTTTTTGTTTATTTTTAATTCAGTATCCCAGTTACGTAACCATTTTTCAAAAAAACTCTAATGACATCTACGACTTTGTATTGTTTTCGTAAGTTACTGGCAGTGAACTTACGTTTTTAAAGCATATTGGTTTCTTAGATTTGCCAATAACTAAGTTTTTTTAATTGATCCTGTCTAGTTTGCTGCAACCATGATCGTTAGTCTCGTCTTTGACATTTTTCCACCAGAGCACTGTTCACCTTTAAACATCAATGTTTTATCTGGTGTCATATTATAAAAAAGTCCCGTTTCGTCTGCATTAAATATGGCATCTGGTTCGTAACCTTCGGATAACATTCGCCACTTCTGCCTTAGCCATTCTTCTACAACTTCTTCAGAAACACTAGAGGCTTCACCACAAATTTTTCTGCCGATGATATTGTGACGAGCTCTAAAACGTTGAATCCAACCTGGAGAACATACGAAATCTTGATCACCCAGACGCCGAGAAAAATCGTTGGCTTTTAGTTGAAGAATAGGTCCATTTAATGGCACATTATTTGTCCTCTGATATTTAAACCAAGCTTTTTCAATCTCTGTATGTTTAGTTGTCCTTGCCCGCTTCCTTTTCAATGAATTGCTTTCAAAAAGAGATTTAATTTTTTATCTTTCCTTCCAAATGGTTGAAATCGTCGAATGCGAAACTTTTTGTATTCCTTTGACAAATCTTTGTTGGATGCGATATTCTCTGACTTTGATATTATTACTGATTTTTCTTCAACATTAAAATGCTTTCTTTTCTTTGGAGACATGATTTCACAACATAAAAGTTCTTCCTGTTTGTGAAGTTACTATGTATATTGTATTAAGTCTTAGGTACCAATAATTACAATCGACGTATCTCAAAGATGTATCTAGTATTATTTTTGTGATTATTATCATCTACATATCCATTAATTTCGGTATTTGATAAGTTCATATATACATACTGAAACTGCTAACAAATAATTCCATATCTAATACGTCTTTGTCTAATTCAAGCAGTTCTACATCTTAGGTAGAAACAAATGTGTTAAGAAATCTATTATCCTTTACATTTATTTGTATTTTTATCCAATATTAACTTAAGTTGAATTACGATAATACAGACCCCGTCCGTCAATTTCTTCTTAGTTTTTGAAGATTTGATAAAATTTTCATTTAATATAATTATTTGTTCTCACATATTCCATCCATTTTTTAAATTTAACCTGCTCTACATCTAAGGTTTTTGGAAGAAAGATACGTATCGTGGTCATATTTTTTAATTCTTTTACAAATATCATTAATTTGTTTCACTTTAATCATATTTTCATTAATACTGATGGAATTAGTTTTTCTAAAGTATCAGATTTCTATTTCTAATTTGGTATTTTTATTGATTTTACAATTTATTTCAATGAAGAAACTGCCCAATCCAATAAAACTATACGATATAATGTCTCACTGGTGTATTTCACGTCTATGACTAATTTCCTAAAACATTTGAATGAAACATTTGAATAAAATTTCATAAAACATACTTATAAAGTAGTTTGTTGGAAAAATATAATAAAAACTCCTCCATCTTGGGTTACTATTTCTTTAAGTTTTCAAAACCTCAATTGCTTTGAATAAAACTTGAGAAAAATATTTTTGTTATTGATATATTATACTCGAGTTCGATTTTTGACATTGTGGTGTATTTTAATTGTTACAGTTAATTTCAAAACCACCAATATACTTCTAATTATTCATTTTGCGCCCATTCCCAGTTCAAAGGCAGAGACATATCAAAATAAGTACAGCGAACGCAAAAAATTGCCATTGCTTCGTTTCTACTATGCACTGCTTCTTACCAATGTTATTGTTCCATTTATATATTCAAGCGTTTCATTTACGAATTTACTTTATTTACCAGTGGCATTTTTTCAATCCCACTAACTACACCAATGACATTGTTTTTCCGGTTCTATTGAAAATATCTATATACTCGTTGAAATGTAAAAAAAGTTACATGCGAGTTACACCTTTTCCAATACCATTAATGCCTGCACCAATATGGATTTAATTTTTTTTTACCTGATGCATCTTGTTGAATGTAAGTTTGAACTAAATGAATATCCAATAATAGTTTGCAAACTATCTTCATTGCAGCCAATTGAAAATGAATTTTAAACATATATGCTTTTAATCCAAATAAAACTCCTACTATTATTTTTTTATGAGAATGTCTCGTTGTGGTTTCCACTAATCTATCATGTAATGACAGTTTTTTTTTATTTCTTGGTTAAACTCGTTCTCTGTTATGGGACCTATTGTAGACTATTTTCATTGCAACTAACTGAAAATGTATTTATGAAATATATGCTCATTCCAAATATAATTCTTATTATAAAAAAACAAAATAAATCCATGTTTGAGAATTATATAATATGGATTCGTTCATGTTTCTTCTTCAGTTTTTTCTGTTTTGAATGTATAATACAATGTATATTGTATTCATTCTTAGGTACCAGTATTTGCAAACGATGCATAATATCCTCATTTCCTATGTTAAATATATGTGTAATATTTCTGATCTATTTTTTTCTATTCCATGTCCAATATAAATCTAACAATCAACTGTATGCAACAATTAATGCTGATCTTCGGTTTTGTGATGCAAATTCAATTATAAAATGACATAAAAATGAACGTAAGACACTGGTGCATTCTAACAGCATCCAAGCATATAATCTATATTATGTACAATATCTTAATATTGAATGATAAATCAACATTCAGTTTCAAAGAATGTATACAAATTTCAATTTGTACAAACGTCAATTTGTTAATTTAAATTTCGCGCTGAAATATAGCTGTCACAATGGTATTATGGTGGGGGTTGGGGAAAGACGTACTATAGAACTGTTAGAACATTGTCTTATGGATCGGACGTCTTGTGGATGGGCGTATTATAGAACGCTGAGTGTACATAATCAGTGTTTATTAGAATTAAACCTAACCTATAAAACATGATGTATTATGTCAAACAATATTTTTTATTTTACAAAAAATTAAAATCAAATCTATGATTTCAAACTTTTTATTTTTAAATTAAATAAAATAATACAAAGTAGGGTACCTACAGACTATATACATTATAACATATGCTGGTGATGACTTCCGGGTAGCACCGCGCTCCAAGATATCTTCTTGACGACGTTTCGGTCGAATCATATCGGCCATCTTCAGTTCTGGTCTAATTTGGGTTCTTTGAACTTCGTTTGTCGACTGACTGACTTATTTTAAATATGCTGTAATTTTGGTTTGTTTGCAACACAGATTTACGTATGTATTTTGTAGCTCACGTTGCATTTTAACTAACGTCTCTTCAAAATAATCTCCTTGTAATTGATCGTAACAAATGACATTTTTTCGTACCACACTTATAGCATTAAAGCCCTCATTCAGCGATGACACTGTAAATTGGCCTTCGACCTATTCGTCAGCTTCGTCTTGTTCGTCAGTTTGCTCTTGAATTTCAGCTACAATGGCATCATCGGTAGCTGGTGCACAGATAGTAATATATCTGTCTATGTCTATAAAGTCTTCTACTTCAGTAGATGAAATATCTGGTCTAATATTCCGGGCTAATTGAATCAAAGAAATATCGCTCTCTTCATCAGCATCACAATCTGCAGGAAATCATCGTCTTAGAATGTTGTTGAGAGATTTTTAAATCCTGCATGTCTAAAACAATTAGCGATAGTTTTTTGTGAGACCTTCTCTGATGCTTCTGATATCATATATCAGCATCAAGAACATTACAAAATTTATTTTCATTATTACTATCAAAGTTTTGTATCATTTTTAACACTTGCAGCGTTCAATATTGAGTTTTCAAGCATCTTATAACACCTTGGTCCGTCGGTTGCAGTACAGATGTAACATTTGGTGGTAAAAAGACAAGCTTTATGCACTGTAAATTAGTGACAACTGGATGAGCAGGGCAGTTATCAACTAAAAGTAAAATTTTCTTTTTGTTTATTTTTAATTCAGTATCCCAGTTACGTAACCATTTTTCAAAAAAACTCTAATGACATCTACGACTTTGTATTGTTTTCGTAAGTTACTGGCAGTGAACTTACGTTTTTAAAGCATATTGGTTTCTTAGATTTGCCAATAACTAAGTTTTTTTAATTGATCCTGTCTAGTTTGCTGCAACCATGATCGTTAGTCTCGTCTTTGACATTTTTCCACCAGAGCACTGTTCACCTTTAAACATCAATGTTTTATCTGGTGTCATATTATAAAAAAGTCCCGTTTCGTCTGCATTAAATATGGCATCTGGTTCGTAACCTTCGGATAACATTCGCCACTTCTGCCTTAGCCATTCTTCTACAACTTCTTCAGAAACACTAGAGGCTTCACCACAAATTTTTCTGCCGATGATATTGTGACGAGCTCTAAAACGTTGAATCCAACCTGGAGAACATACGAAATCTTGATCACCCAGACGCCGAGAAAAATCGTTGGCTTTTAGTTGAAGAATAGGTCCATTTAATGGCACATTATTTGTCCTCTGATATTTAAACCAAGCTTTTTCAATCTCTGTATGTTTAGTTGTCCTTGCCCGCTTCCTTTTCAATGAATTGCTTTCAAAAAGAGATTTAATTTTTTATCTTTCCTTCCAAATGGTTGAAATCGTCGAATGCGAAACTTTTTGTATTCCTTTGACAAATCTTTGTTGGATGCGATATTCTCTGACTTTGATATTATTACTGATTTTTCTTCAACATTAAAATGCTTTCTTTTCTTTGGAGACATGATTTCACAACATAAAAGTTCTTCCTGTTTGTGAAGTTACTATGTATATTGTATTAAGTCTTAGGTACCAATAATTACAATCGACGTATCTCAAAGATGTATCTAGTATTATTTTTGTGATTATTATCATCTACATATCCATTAATTTCGGTATTTGATAAGTTCATATATACATACTGAAACTGCTAACAAATAATTCCATATCTAATACGTCTTTGTCTAATTCAAGCAGTTCTACTTCTCAGGTAGAAACAAATGTGTTAAGAAATCTATTATCCTTTACATTTATTTGTATTTTTATCCAATATTAACATACCTTGAATTACGATAATACAGACTGTTCATCAATTGTTTTTTAGTTTTCTAAGATCTAACAAAATTAATCATGCGATCTTAGAGATATTTGTTCCCGAACATATTTTGCACACACTTTCATTTTTTATGTTATATCTTATTCCAATGCTCAGCATTTATAATTTTTTTTATTTTTCTTCATTTTCTGAGTCGAAGCTACATATATCCAACGTGATATACGTCATAGTTGACTGAGTTCATTTCAATGGCTAGATACAGTGCTGTCATCTGAATGTTCTCATAGCATATAATTTATATTTGCAATATATTCCACTTATCTCCAAGTTTGCCCCCTCTTTGATACAAACACTTATTTTTGAACTCTCAGTTTTTATGATTTGATATTTTATTATCATCTACAATAAGAACCTAACGTTTTTAATTTAAAAATGGTGCATACAATTTACGTCTGCTGTATTTAATTCGCTGTATTAAGATAATTTATTTTTTTATGGTACAATTTTTCTAGTTTTGGATTATAATATTAATTTATTTATTTATATTATAATAGTTTCGTTCTTACATCTTTGGCATTTATAAGCATATTACAAAGATGTATAGAGTTTTTTTTTATGATTATCATCTACATACCCATATCTTAATATTTTTGAAAATCTTAAACGTCATTATTAATGATTACCTATGTTCTCTATGTTTAATAGTTCTTCTAGTTATGAAAAACAAAATAAAACTATATGTTTAAGATTTGTATAATATCGATTCGTTTGTTTTTTCTTTATTTTTTTTTGTTTTTGATGTTACAATGTACATTGCATTCTTTCTAATATTCAAATATCTGCAAACGATGCATAATATCCTCATTTCCTATGGTTGAAATATGTGTAATATTTTTGATCTATTTTTTTCTATTCCATTTCTAATATAAATCCAACAATCAACATTTCTTCGATATTACCTGTATCCAACTATTAATGTTGATCTTCGGTTTTGTGATGCTAATTCAATTTCAAAATGACGTATATAAATGAATTTAAGACATTGGTGCATTCTAGCTGTATCCAAAAATATAATCTAAATTATGTACATTTTTTATAATTTCAATTATATTTGTATTTACAATATGAAGTAGTAATGTAATAGTTATGTCTTTACCAACACAACATAATAAAATAATTCATTGTATTCAAATTTTATGTTATTCTGCTCCTAAGGCTATAATAAGATGTCTTCAGTTTTTTTCCTGTTTTTTTATGACAATGTATATTGAATTATTCTTAGGTACCAATAAATACAATCGACGTATCTCAATGATGTATCGAGTATTCTTTTTGTGATTATTATCATCTACATATCCATCCATATCTTAATATTTTTGAAAATCTTAGACGTCATTGTTAATAATTACCGATCTTCTCTATGTTTAATAGTTTTTCTTCTTATGAAAAACAAAATCAATCCATATGTTTAAGATTTGTATAATATCGATTTGTTTGTTTTTTCATTGGTTTCTATTGTTTTTGATGTTACAATGTATATTGTATTACTATAAGATACCAATATTTGCCTACGATGCATAATATCCTCATTTCCTATGGTTGAAATATGTGTTATATGTCTGATGTATCTTTATTTATTCCATGTCTAATATAAATCTAACAATCAACATTTCTTCGATATAACCTTTATCCAACAATTAATGTTGATCTTCGGTTTTGTGATTCAAATTCGTTTTCATAATAACGTATAAAAATGAACTTATACAATCTAAACTATGTTCATTTTTTACTATTTCAATTGTATTTGTATTTACTATGTGAAGTAGTAGTGTTATAACTATTCTAAATCTTTAACAGCAAGATTTTGTGGATATTATGGAATATATGTCTGTTCATTGACAACCATGCCATGTGTAGAAAACATGTTGATTACTTTTTATATAATTTCTTTTCAAACATTTTATTTATTCTAAGTAATTCTTATAGATTGCTAAATAATCCACGTAAGTTCTAAAAAAATATCTATGAGATACGACCTTTTCTTTCTATAAAAGAAAGTTTCCCACCGACTGAATCTTCAGGTACGAGTATATGTAGGTTTGTTTCTTGGTGATGCATCTGCAGCTGAGAACAAAAATGATAATTTGCTATGTTTATTACAACACGTTGCCTCAGTGCTTCTTTACCCATTTTCTAAGATAACCATCCATTTTTTTAATTTAACCTGCTCTACATCTAAGGATTTTGGAAGAAAGATACGTATCGTGGTCATATTTTTTTAATTCTTTTACAAATATCATTAATTTGTTTCACTTTAATCAAATTTTCATTAATACTGATGGAATTAGTATCAGATTTCTATTTCTAATTTGGTATTTTTATTGATTTTACAATTTATTTCAATGAAGAAACTGCCCCATCCAATAAAACTATACGATATAATGTCTCACTGGTGTATTTCACGTATATGACTAATTTCCTAAAACATTTGAATGAAACATTTGAATAAAATTTCATAAAACATACTTATAAAGTAGTTTGTTTGGAAAAATATAATAAAAACTCCTCCATCTTGGGTTACTATTTCTTTAAGTTTTCAAAACCTCAATTGCTTTGAATAAAACTTGATAAAAATATTTTTGTTATTGATATATTATACTCGAGTTCGATTTTTGACATTGTGGTGTATTTTAATTATTACAGTTAATTTCAAAACCACCAATATACTTCTAATTATTCATTTTGCGCCCATTCCCAGTTCAAAGGCAGAGACAAATCAAAATGAGTACAGCGAACGCAAAAAATTGCCATTGCTTCGTTTCTACTATGCACTGCTTCTTACCAATGTTATTGTTCCATTTATATATTCAAGCGTTTCATTTACTAATTTACTTTATTTATCAGTGACACTTTTTCAATCCCACTAACTACACCAATGACATTGTTTTTTCGGTTCTATTGAAAATATCTATATACTCGTTGAAATGTAAAAAAAGTTACATGCGAGTTACACCTTTTCCAATCCCATTAATGCCTGCACCAATATGGATTTAACTTTTTTTTACCTGATGCATCTTGTTGAATGTAAGTTTGAACTGAATGAATATCCAATAATAGTTTGCAAACTATCTTCATTGCAGCCAATTGAAAATGAATTTAAAACATATAAGCTCTTAATCCAAATAAAACTCCTGTAAAAAAGTTACAAGCGACTTACACCTTTTCCAAACCCATTATTGCCTGTGACGATATGGATTTAATTTCGGTACTCATTTTTGTATTTTGAAATCCTATGATGCTGATGCATCTTGTTGAATGTAAGTTTGAACTGAATGAATATCCAATAAGAGTTTTGAAACTATTTCATTGCAGCCAATTTAAAATGTATAATTGTATTTTTTTCCAATCCCACTTGTCTATTGAAACCAACTAATTATATTAGAAATATGACTCATTTCATTAAATCTGCGCATAACTGTAGTAATTATTTATTATATTATGGTATTCTGCTCCTAAGGCTATTGCAAGATGTCTTCAGTTTTCCTCCTGTTTGTGAAGTTACTATGTATATTGTATTAAGTCTTAGGTACCAATAATAACAATCGACGTATCTCAAAGATGTATCTAGTATTATTTTTGTGATTATTATCATCTACATAATATTCATTAATTTCGGTATTTGATAAGTTCATATATACATACTGAAACTGCTAACAAATAATTCCATATCTAATACGTCTTTGTCTAATTCAAGCAGTTCTACATCTAAAGTAGAAATGAATGAGATAAAAAATCTATTATACTTTATTTGTGTATTTATCCAATATTAATATATAATTTCTTATTTAATCTACATCCAATAATAACATAACGTTTTCTAGTTCCTTATTTTTAATTTCGGTATTTGAAAAGTTCATACCTCCTGAAACTGCAAACAATATCTTTGTCCAATTCAAGCAGTTCTAAATATATCTATAAATTAGAAACAAATGAGTTAAGAAATATATTATCCTTTAGATTTGTTTGTGTTTTTATCCAATGTTAACATACCTTGAATTACGATAATACAGACTGTTCATCAATTGTTTTTTAGTTTTCTAAGATCTAACAAAATTAATCATGCGATCTTAGAGATATTTGTTCCCGAACATATTTTGCACACACTTACATTTTTTATGTTATATCTTATTCCAATGCTCAGCATTTATAATTTTTTTTATTTTTCTTCATTTTCTGAGTCGAAGCTACATATATCCAACGTGATATACGTCATAGCTGGCTGAGTTCATTTCAATGGCTAGATACAGTGCTGTCATCTGAATGTTCTCATAGCATATAATTTATATTTGCAATATATTCCACTTATCTCCAAGTTTGCCCCCTCTTTGATACAAACACTTATTTTTGAACTCTCAGTTTTTATGATTTGATATTTTATTATCATCTACAATAAGAACCTAACGTTTTTAATTTAAAAATGGTGCATACAATTTACGTCTGCTGTATTTTAATTCGCTGTATTAAGATAATTTATTTTTTTATGGTACAATTTTTCTAGTTTTGGATTATAATATTAATTTATTTATTTATATTATAATAGTTTCGTTCTTACATCTTTGGCATTTATAAGCATATTACAAAGATGTATAGAGTTTTTTTTATGATTATCATCTACATACCCATATCTTAATATTTTTGAAAATCTTAAACGTCATTATTAATAATTATCTATGTTCTCTATGTTTAATAGTTCTTCTAGTTATGAAAAACAAAATAAAACTATATGTTTAAGATTTGTATAATATCGATTCGTTTGTTTTTTCTTTATTTTTTTTTGTTTTTGATGTTACAATGTACATTGCATTCTTTCTAATATTCAAATATCTGCAAACGATGCATAATATCCTCATTTCCTATGGTTGAAATATGTGTAATATTTTTGATCTATTTTTTTCTATTCCATTTCTAATATAAATCCAACAATCAACATTTCTTCGATATTACCTGTATCCAACTATTAATGTTGATCTTCGGTTTTGTGATGCTAATTCAATTTCAAAATGACGTATATAAATGAATTTAAGACATTGGTGCATTCTAGCTGTATCCAAAAATATAATCTAAATTATGTACATTTTTTATTATTTCAATTATATTTGTATTTACAATATGAAGTAGTAATGTAATAGTTATGTCTTTACCAACACAACATAATAAAATAATTCATTGTATTCAAATTTTATGGTATTCTGCTCCTAAGGCTATAATAAGATGTCTTCAGTTTTTTTCCTGTTTTTTATGACAATGTATATTGAATTATTCTTAGGTACCAATAAATACAATCGACGTATCTCAATGATGTATCGAGTATTCTTTTTGTGATTATTATCATCTACATATCCATCCATATCTTAATATTTTTGAAAATCTTAGACGTCATTGTTAATAATTACCGATCTTCTCTATGTTTAATAGTTTTTCTTCTTATGAAAAACAAAATCAATCCATATGTTTAAGATTTGTATAATATCGATTTGTTTGTTTTTTCATTGGTTTCTATTGTTTTTGATGTTACAATGTATATTGTATTACTATAAGATACCAATATTTGCCTACGATGCATAATATCCTCATTTCCTATGGTTGAAATATGTGTTATATGTCTGATGTATCTTTATTTATTCCATGTCTAATATAAATCTAACAATCAACATTTCTTCGATATAACCTTTATCCAACAATTAATGTTGATCTTCGGTTTTGTGATTCAAATTCGTTTTCATAATAACGTATAAAAATGAACTTATACAATCTAAACTATGTTCATTTTTTACTATTTCAATTGTATTTGTATTTACTATGTGAAGTAGTAGTGTTATAACTATTCTAAATCTTTAACAGCAAGATTTTGTGGATATTATGGAATATATGTCTGTTCATTGACAACCATGCCATGTGTAGAAAACATGTTGATTACTTTTTATATAATTTCTTTTCAAACATTTTATTTATTCTAAGTAATTCTTATAGATTGCTAAATAATCCACGTAATTTCTAAAAAAAAAAATCTATGAGATACGACCTTTTCTTTCTATAAAAGAAAGTTTCCCACCGACTGAATCTTCAGGTACGAGTATATGTAGGTTTGTTTCTTGGTGATGCATCTGCAGCTGAGATCAAAAATGATAATTTGCTAAGTTTATTACAGCACGTTGCCTCAGTGCTTCTTTACCCATTTTCTAAGATAACCATCCATTTTTTTTAATTTAACCTGCTCTACATCTAAGGTTTTTGGAAGAAAGATACGTATCGTGGTCATATTTTTTTAATTCTTTTACAAATATCATTAATTTGTTTCACTTTAATCATATTTTCATTAATACTGATGGAATTAGTTTTTCTAAAGTATCAGATTTCTATTTCTAATTTGGTATTTTTATTGATTTTACAATGTATTTCAATGAAGAAACTGCCCAATCCAATAAAACTATACGATATAATGTCTCACTGGTGTATTTCACGTATATGACTAATTTCCTAAAACATTTGAATGAAACATTTGAATAAAATTTCATAAAACATACTTATAAAGTAGTTTGTTTGGAAAAATATAATAAAAACTCCTCCATCTTGGGTTACTATTTCTTTAAGTTTTCAAAACCTCAATTGCTTTGAATAAAACTTGATAAAAATATTTTTGTTATTGATATATTATACTCGAGTTCGATTTTTGACATTGTGGTGTATTTTAATTGTTACAGTTAATTTCAAAACCACCAATATACTTCTAATTATTCATTTTGCGCCCATTCCCAGTTCAAAGGCAGAGACAAATCAAAATGAGTACAGCGAACGCAAAAAATTGCCATTGCTTCGTTTCTACTATGCACTGCTTCTTACCAATGTTATTGTTCCATTTATATATTCAAGCGTTTCATTTACTAATTTACTTTATTTATCAGTGACACTTTTTCAATCCCACTAACTACACCAATGACATTGTTTTTTCGGTTCTATTGAAAATATCTATATACTCGTTGAAATGTAAAAAAAGTTACATGCGAGTTACACCTTTTCCAATCCCATTAATGCCTGCACCAATATGGATTTAACTTTTTTTTACCTGATGCATCTTGTTGAATGTAAGTTTGAACTGAATGAATATCCAATAATAGTTTGCAAACTATCTTCATTGCAGCCAATTGAAAATGAATTTAAAACATATAAGCTCTTAATCCAAATAAAACTCCTACTATTATTTTTTTATGAGAATGACTCGTTGTGGTTTCCACAAATCTATCATGTAATGACAGTTTTTTTCATTTCTTGGTCAAACTCGTTCTCTGTTAGGGGAACTATTGTAGACTATTTTCATTGCAACTAACTGAAAATGTATTTATGAAATATATGCTCATGCCAAATATAATTATTACTATAAAAAAACAAAATAAATCCATGTTTGAGAATTATATAATATGGATTCGTTCATGTTGTTTCTTCATTTTTTTCTGTTTTGAATGTATAATACAATGTATATTGTATTCATTGTTAGGTACCAGTATTTGCAAACGATGCAAAATACCCTCATTTCCCATGTTAGAAATAAGTGTAATATTTCTGATCTATTTTTTTCTATTCCATGTCCAATATAAATCTAACAATCAACTGTATGCAACAATTAATGCTAATCTTCGGTTTTGTGATGCAAATTCAATTATAAAATGACATAAAAATGAACGTAAGACACTGGTGCATTCTAACAGCATCCAAGAATATAATCTATATTATGTACAATTTTTTACTATTTTTACTTGAAATGGATCAAGTTTATAAATTATGTGGGTAATAAGGATTTAGGAAACGTACATATATGAAATATGTTTGAAAATTTCAGAAATTCTCACATGTGGTTCTATTTCTTCAAAGAGATAAAATTCATCATTGAATATTCTCCTACATATACATTCTAGAAAAGTCTGTATTTCCTAAAAATAATGTAATATCTCAATAATAACTATGTTTCCCATAGTTGAATTATTTCCTCCAATATAACTCAAATTTGTTTCATTATTACAACAACCATTTTTTTGTCTTCTGTTTTGTGATATTTATTATTTAGAAAAAAATCAAACATTTTACATCTTCAGATTTCTCCTTGGATGGATTTGTATTGATCTTCCACATTTTGCAGTGGATCGAAGACGATTCTTTTTTGCAACATTGTTTACTATCTACGTTTTTTAAATATAGAGTGAATAATAAAACTGCACTAAATACGTAAAGAACATGATGTGTTCTTTTTGAAATTATTTTTGTGTAAATCCAATTCTCACCGTACTTATTCATTTGATATTTGATTTTAAATCGATTGGATGGATAAATCTATGATCTCTTTTATTTGTTTCACAATTGATACAAATATTATCCATTTTTTAGTTACACGAGCATTATTTCTACTTTTTTCCACCACATACCATTAAGATCTACAAACACGTGCTTTATATTAAAAACATGTAGGTAATTTTGTTGTGATTACCACAGACCGTTTTCAGAAGTTTTTTTTACATGACATTTATTGTGCAATGCATTATTTCGATAATTTATAAGATATTTGATATCTTATGATATTCTGCTCCTAAGGACGTTGTTTTTTCGGTTTTACTGAAAATATCTATATACTGTCGAAAATGTAAAAAAAAGTTACAAGCGACTTACACCTTTTCCAAACCCATTATTGCCTGTGTCGATATGGATTTAATTTCGGTACTCGTTTTTGTATTTTGAAATCCTATAATGCTGATGCATCTTGTTGAATGTAAGTTTGAACTGAATGAATATCCAATAAGAGTTTTGAAACTATTTCATTGCAGCCAATTGAAAATGTATAATTGTATTTTTTTTCCATTCCCACTTGTCTATTGAAACCAACTAATTATATTAGAAATATGACTCATTTCATTAAATCTGCGCATAACTGTAGTAATTATTTATTATATTATGGTATTCTGCTCCTAAGGCTATTGCAAGATGTCTTCAGTTTTCCTCCTGTTTGTGAAGTTACTATGTATATTGTATTAAGTCTTAGGTACCAATAATAACAATCGACGTATCTCAAAGATGTATCTAGTATTATTTTTGTGATTATTATCATCTACATAATATCCATTAATTTCGGTATTTGATAAGTTCATATATACATACTGAAACTGCTAACAAATAATTCCATATCTAATACGTCTTTGTCTAATTCAAGCAGTTCTACATCTAAAGTAGAAATGAATGAGATAAAAAATCTATTATACTTTATTTGTGTTTTTATCCAATATTAACTTAAGTTGAATTACGATAATACAGACCCCGTCCATCAATTTCTTCTTAGTTTTTGAAGATTTGATAAAATTTTCATTTAATATAATTATTTGTTCTCACATATTCCACCGAGAAAATTTTCTCATTTCTTATTTAATCTACATCCAATTTTTTTACCTGATGCATCTTGTTGAATGTAAGTTTGAACTGAATGAATATCCAATAATAGTTTGCAAACTATCTTCATTGCAGCCAATTGAAAATTAATTTAAAACATATGTATATGCTCTTAATCCAAATATAACACCTACTATTTTTTATGAGAATGTCTCGTTGTGGTTTCCACTAATCTATCATGTAATGACAGTTTTTTTTTATTTCTTGGTTAAACTCGTTCTCTGTTAGAGACCTAGTGTAGATTATTTTCATTGCAACTAACTGAAAATGTATTTATGAAATATATGCTCATTCCAAATATAATTATTATTATAAAAAAACAAAATAAATCCTTTTTTGAAAATTATATAATATGGATTCGTTCATGTTGTTTCTTCATTTTTTTCTGTTTTGAATGTATAATACAATGTATATTGTATTCATTCTTAGGTACCAGTATTTGCAAACGATGCAAAATACCCTCATTTCCCATGTTAGAAATAAGTGTAATATTTCTGATCTATTTTTTTCTATTCCATGTCCAATATAAATCTAACAATCAACTGTATGCAACAATTAATGCTAATCTTCGGTTTTGTGATGCAAATTCAATTATAAAATGACATAAAAATGAACGTAAGACACTGGTGCATTCTAACAGCATCCAAGAATATAATCTATATTATGTACAATTTTTTACTATTTTTACTTGAAATGGATCAAGTTTATAAATTATGTGGGTAATAAGGATTTAGGAAACGTACATATATGAAATATGTTTGAAAATTTCAGAAATTCTCACATGTGGTTCTATTTCTTCAAAGAAATCAAATTCATCATTGAATATTCTCATACATATACATTCTAGAAAAGTCTGTATTTCCTAAAAATAATGTAATATCTCAATAATAACTATGTTTCCCATAGCTGAATTATTTCCTCCAAAATAATTCAAATTTGTTTCATTATTACAACCAATGATTTTTTTTGTCTTCTGTTTTGTGATGTTTATTATTTAGAAAAAAATCAAACATTTTACATCTTCAGATTTCTCCTTGGATGGATTTGTATTGATCTTCCACATTTTGCAGTGGATCGAAGACGATTCTTTTTTGCAACATTGTTTACTATCTACGTTTTTAAAATATAGAGTGAATAATAAAACTGCACTAAATACGTAAAGAACATGATGTGTTCTTTTTGAAATTATTTTTGTGTAAATCCAATTCTCACCGTACTTATTCATTTGATATTTGATTTTAAATCGATTGGATGGATAAATCTATGATCTCTTTTATTTGTTTCACAATTGATACAAATATTATCCATTTTTTAGTTACACGAGCATTATTTCTACTTTTTTCCACCACATACCATTAAGATCTACAAACACGTGCTTTATATTAAAAACATGTAGGTAATTTTGTTGTGATTACCACAGACCGTTTTCAGAAGTTTTTTTTACTTGACATTTATTGTGCAATGCATTATTTCGATAATTTATAAGATATTTGATATCTTATGATATTCTGCTCCTAAGGACGTTGTTTTTTCGGTTTTACTGAAAATATCTATATACTGTCGAAAATGTAAAAAAAAGTTACAAGCGACTTACACCTTTTCCAAACCCATTATTGCCTGTGTCGATATGGATTTAATTTCGGTACTCATTTTTGTATTTTGAAATCCTATAATGCTGATGCATCTTGTTGAATGTAAGTTTGAACTGAATGAATATCCAATAAGAGTTTTGAAACTATTTCATTGCAGCCAATTTAAAATGTATAATTGTATTTTTTTTCCATTCCCACTTGTCTATTGAAACCAACTAATTATATTAGAAATATGACTCATTTCATTAAATCTGCGCATAACTGTAGTAATTATTTATTATATTATGGTATTCTGCTCCTAAGGCTATTGCAAGATGTCTTCAGTTTTCCTCCTGTTTGTGAAGTTACTATGTATATTGTATTAAGTCTTAGGTACCAATAATAATCTACATAATATCCATTAATTTCGGTATTTGATAAGTTCATATATACATACTGAAACTGCTAACAAATAATTCCATATCTAATAAGTCTTTGTCTAATTCAAGCAGTTCTACATCTAAAGTAGAAATGAATGAGATAAAAAATCTATTATCCTTTATTTGTGTTTTTATCCAATATTAACTTAAGTTGAATTACGATAATACAGACCCCGTCCATCAATTTCTTCTTAGTTTTTGAAGATTTGATAAAATTTTCATTTAATATAATTATTTGTTCTCACATATTCCACCGAGAAAATTTTCTCATTTCTTATTTAATCTACATCCAATTTTTTTACCTGATGCATCTTGTTGAATGTAAGTTTGAACTGAATGAATATCCAATAATAGTTTGCAAACTATCTTCATTGCAGCCAATTGAAAATTAATTTAAAACATATGTATATGCTCTTAATCCAAATATAACACCTACTATTTTTTATGAGAATGTCTCGTTGTGGTTTCCACTAATCTATCATGTAATGACAGTTTTTTTTTATTTCTTGGTTAAACTCGTTCTCTGTTAGAGACCTAGTGTAGATTATTTTCATTGCAACTAACTGAAAATGTATTTATGAAATATATGCTCATTCCAAATATAATTATTATTATAAAAAAACAAAATAAATCCATGTTTGAGAATTATATAATATGGATTCGTTCATGTTGTTTCTTCATTTTTTTCTGTTTTGAATGTATAATACAATGTATATTGTATTCATTCTTAGGTACCAGTATTTGCAAACGATGCAAAATACCCTCATTTCCCATGTTAGAAATAAGTGTAATATTTCTGATCTATTTTTTTCTATTCCATGTCCAATATAAATCTAACATTCAACTGAATGCAACAATTAATGCTGATCTTCGGTTTTGTGATGCAAATTCAATTACAAAATGACATAAAAATGAACGTAAGACACTGTGCATTCTGGCAGCATCCAAGAATATAATCTATATTATGTACAATTTTTTACTATTATTACTTGAAATTATGTGGGTAATAAGGATTTAGGAAACGTACATTTATGAAATATGTTTGAAATTTCAGAAATTCTCACATGTGGTTCTATTTCTTCAAAGAAATCAAATTCATCAGTGAATATTCTCCTACATATACATTCTAGAAAAATCTGTATTTCCTAAAAATAATGTAATTTCTCAATAATAACTATGTTTCCCATAGTTGAATTATTTCCTCCAATATAATTCAAATTTGTTTCATTATTACAACAACCAATGATTTTTTTTGTCTTCTGTTTTGTGATGTTTATTATTTAGAAAAAAATCAAACATTTTACATCTTCAGATTTCTCCTTGGATGGATTTGTATTGATCTTCCACATTTTGCAGTGGATCGAAGACGATTCTTTTTTGCTACATTGTTTACTATCTACGTTTTTTAAATATAGAGTGAATAATAAAACTGCACTAAATACGTAAAGAACATGATGTGTTCTTTTTGAAATTATTTTTGTGTAAATCCAATTCTCACCGTACTTATTCATTTGATATTTGATTTTAAATCGATTGGATGGATAAATCTATGATCTCTTTTATTTGTTTCACAATTGATACAAATATTATCCATTTTTTAGTTACACGAGCATTATTTCTACTTTTTTCCACCACATACCATTAAGATCTACAAACACGTGCTTTATATTAAAAACATGTAGGTAATTTTGTTGTGATTACCACAGACCGTTTTCAGAAGTTTTTTTTACATGACATTTATTGTGCAATGCATTATTTCGATAATTCATAAGATATTTGATATCTTATGATATTCTGCTCCTAAGGACGTTGTTTTTTCGGTTTTATTGGAAATATCTATATACTCGTTGAAAATGTAAAAAAAAGTTACAAGCGACTTACACCTTTTCCAAACCCATTATTGCCTGTGTCGATATGGATTTAATTTTGTTACCTCTTTTTGTATTTTGAAATCCTATAATACTGATGCATCTTGTTGAACGTATGCTCGTACTGAATGAATATCCAATAATAGTTTTCAAACTGACTGATCTTCATTGCGACCAATTAATTTTTTTTTAAATTATATGCTCTTTACACTTACCATATTTATATAATATCTATAATATGAAATATATTGGTTGAACTGTTTTAAATTATTTGATGACACAAGATAATCGTACCTCGTATTTCCCACATTTTACTGAATAATTATGTTTTTAGACGCCCATTTCTGTCTAGATTGTTTTTTATTTGTAACCTGCACATACCAATGACATTGCTTTTTCGGTTTCATTGAAAATATCTATTATACCCGTTGAAAATGTAAAAAAAAGTTATATGCGACTAACACCTTTTCCAAACCCATTATTGCCTGTGTCGATATGGGTTTAATTTCGGTACTCATTTTTGTATTTTGAAATCCTATACCGCTAATGCATCTTGTTGAATATAAGTTTGAACTGAATGAATATCCTATAATGGTTTTGAAATTACATTAGAAACCGGTTATAACGACATCGAAGGGATCGGAATTTTAGGTATTTATATCTGATTGTCGTAATAACCGATAATTCGATTTTTTTAAGGTAATTTATCGGAAAAATTATAAATTTCATAAGTATGCTGAAATTTTGTAAAATTCACCATCTGTGAGTGAAGATATCGTCAAAATAAAACGAGAATAATAAAATATAAAACATTTACGAATACTATATGCATGAACTATATGATATTCAGAAGCGACGGAAGCGACACTCAACGTTATTTTACGGAAGCATAGTTGACATTACGTGCTTCTGATTGGTTACTCTCTACCAATTATGTATGCATACGATTTGAATCTACATAATCTGTGTTTATTATTATATGACCTTCTCTCATGCTTCTGATATCATCAAAATAGCATCAAGAACATTACAAAATTTATGTTCATTACTACTATCAAAGTTTTGTATCATTTTTAACACTTGCAGCGTTCTATATTGAGTTTTCAAGCATCTTATAACACCTTGGTCCGTCGGTTGCAGTACAGATGTAACATTTGGTGGTAAAAAGACAAGCTTTATGCACTGTAAATTAGTGACAACTGGATGAGCAGGGCAGTTATCAACTAAAAGTAAAATTTTCTTTTTGTTTATTTTTAATTCAGTATCCCAGTTACGTAACCATTTTTCAAAAATCTCTGATGTCATCTACGACTTTGTATTGTTTTCGTAAGTTACTGGCTGTGAACTTACGGTTTTGGTTTCTTAGATTTGCCAATAACTAAAAGTTTTTTTTTAATTGATCCTGTCTAGTTTGCTGCAACCATGATCGTTAGTCTCGTCTTTGACTTTTTCCACCAGAGCACTGTTCACCTTTAAACTTCAATGTTTTATCTGGTGTCATATTATAAAAAAAGTCCCGTTTCGTCTGCATTAACTATGGAAACTGGTTCGTAACCTTCGGATAACATTGGCCACTTCTGCGTCTTCTACAACTTCTTCAGAAACACTAGAGGCTTCACCACAAATTTTTCCGCCGATGATATTGTGACGAGCTCTAAAACGTTGAATCCAACCTGGAGAACATACGAAATCTTGATCACCCAGACGCCGAGCAAAATCGTTGGCTTTTAGTTGATGAATAGGTCCATTCAACGGCACATTATTTGTCCTCTGATATTTAAACCAAGCTTTTTCAATCTCTGAATGTTTAGTTGTCCTTGCCCGCTTCCTTTTCAATGAATTGCTTTCAAAAAGAGATTTAATTTTTTATCTTTCCTTCCAAATGGTTGAAATCGTCGAATGCGAAACTTCGTATTCCTTTGACAAATCTTTGTTGGATGCGATATTCTCTGACTTTGATATTATTACTGATTTTTCTTCAACATTAAAATGCTTTCTTTTCTTTGGAGACATGATTTCACAACATAAAAGTTCTTCCTGTTTGTGAAGATACTATGTATATTGTATTAAGTCTTAGGTACAATAATTACAATCGACGTATCTCAATGATGTATCGAGTATTCTTTTTGTGATTATTATCATCTGCATATCCATTTATTTCGGTATTTGAAAAGTTCATATCAACATACTGAAACTGCTAACAAATAATTCCATATCTAATACGTCTTTGTCTAAGATATTTATTTTAAATTTTTAAAATCCGAATGATACGCCAATGACTTGTGGAGCGATATGATAACAACGCTATAGGTAATGCGATATTAGTCCTCTTATGTCTTTCCTTGTCTATGATAATAACACTAAAACAATGTTACTTACCCATAGACATTTCACAGTCAGCTGTATCAATAGTTTTAGTGAGAGGGGAAAAATAATAAGAACAAAAAGTAAGGTCTAATATAAAATGTCCATGTTTTCATGCATTTGTTTGTGGAAAGCATTAAGAAAAATTACTTTTTCAATCGAATACTATATAAATGTAATTACAAATCTTTTCGTTTCATTTGCTTTGCTGCAATATATTTTGATTTAAGATTTTTAATACATTAGAAGAAAATTTCAGTATGAGAGCGATGAAAAGCCGTTTATTATACAGGGTCCTCCAATAGTGTGTCCGGCATTGTTTTACGCCTAAACTATTGAAGATAGAGTTTTAGGATAAAAAATTTATTATATATATCGACCCTAAAGAATTTCAGGAAAATATTTTCAACCCCCTAAAACCGCTCCTTGGGGGGTACATATTTGTAAAGATCATAAAAAAATAAGAAACTTTCATAAAACAAAAATTTTCATACTTTCAATTGTTTAAAAAATATGGCGACTTGTTCTCAATTTTTAGGGTTTTACTAAAAGTGCTCTAATTTCGTTAAATATTATTGGAATTTTATTATTTTTTCAAATTTAGAAAGTAGAAATAATGAACTTTGAAAAGATGTATGACTATTTGTGATTTTGATAGTTTAAAGAGTCATACGCGATATATCAAAAAATCAAAAGTTCAACTAGAGATATTTCGAAATTTTCAAATACAACGGTATATCAATTAGTACTTTTTCTTAAAAAGGATATGTAAATAAACAACTTTTGTTAAGAAAATTTAAAATTAAAATTTTAAAATTGAAAACTGAAAATTAAAATTTTTAATTTTAAATTTTTTTATCAAAAGTTGTTTATTTACATATCTTCTTTAAGAAAAAATACTAATTGATATACCATTGTATTTAAAAATTTTGAATTATCCCTAATTGAACTTTACAATTTTTGGTATGTCGAGTATGACACTTTAAACTATCAAAATCTCAAATAATCATACATCTTTACAAAGTTCATTATTTCTACTTTTTAAATTTAAAATAATAATAAAATTCCATAAATATTTAACGAAATTAGAGCACTTTGAGTAAAACTCCAAAATTTGATAACAAATCACCATATTTTTTAAACAATTGAAAGTATGAAAATTTTTGTTTTACGAAAGTTTCTTCTTTTTTTATTATCTTTACAAATATGTACTTTTTGATATACCATTCCATTTGATTTTACTGAGAAACGGGTATGTACCCCTCAAACTACCCCCCAAGGTGCGGTTTTAGGGGTTTGAAAATATTTTCCTGAAATTCTTTAGGGTCGATATATATAGTAAAATTTTTATCCTAACTCTCTATCTTCAATAGTTTGGGCGTAAAACAATGCCGGACGCACTATTGGAGGACCCTGTATAAGTCACTTTATAAAGATATTTTCTGTTGAAAGATAACATAGTCCCTTAAGCAGTTCTACATCTTAGGTAGAAACAAATGTGTTAAGAAATCTATTATCCTTTACATTTATTTGTATTTTTATCCAATATTAACTTAAGTTGAATTACGATAATACAGACCCCGTCCGTCAATTTCTTCTTAGTTTTTGAAGATTTGATAAAATGTTCATTTATTATCAGTATAATTATTTGTTCTCACATATTCCACGGAGAAAATTTTCTCATCTCCTATATAATCTACATCCAATATTGTCGTAACATTTTTCTAGTTTCTTATACTATACATATATGCTCTTAATCCAAATATAATTCCTACCATATGGTTTCCACTAATCTATCATTTAATTAATTTTTTTTTATTTCTAGGCTAACGTCGTTCTCTGATAAGGGACCTAGTGTAGACTATTTTCATTGCAACTAACTGAAAATGTATTTATGAAATATATACTCTCATTCCAAATATAATTCCTATTATTATTTTTTTATTCTTTATATCCAATTAAATCTATTTTGAAGATTATTACATTTATTTCTTTGAAATGACTATAAAGGTGTCCATTATTATTTTATATCTTACGATATTCTGCTCATGTTTTTTCCGGCCATTATTGAAAATGGCGCTAAATAAAAAATGTGTATGAATGAAACTTATTACGCAAAAGGTTTTTTTCAAATGTTATTTGAAATTATGATTTATTTTCTTTTCAATTTGTTTTACTTTCTTCTTTAGAAGATTCATTCAAAAAGAAAATGCCAATATTTATTTCTAATTTTTATGTTTTGGATCCATTTTTCATATTTTGTGGGGTCATTATATAATATCTATCATGTTATAAAATTTCCATTTTTTTCCAAAAAGAGTTATTCTGTCCAAAAACGATGATTTCTAACTAAATTCCAAAATTTTTATTTTGGACTTCGCACCAAATCTACCTGAAAATATTTTATACATTTTCAATTTACAATTATAGAAGACATCAAGTCGAAATATATGAAATGAATTTTGAATAGGTGAACAAAAGAAAACCATTTATATTTTTTCATAATAATTTATAAATCTGATTTGATTTGTGCATACATTTCTTGAAGATCTAAAACAATAATGTAATAATTGTATTTTTTCCATTCCCACTTGTCTATTGAAACCAACTAATTATATTAGAAATATGACTCACACGGGCGGCAAATTTCAGGGGCGGCAAAAAATCGCCTCTTCAGTCGTTGTGTAATAATAATAATAATAATCAAAAAAAAAGTTTATCATGTTAATTAAATAATTGTTTATAATACAAAACATGTCTATGTATATATAACATTTTTGGCAGTACCATGCCATAACCTGCCTATACAGGGTGTCCCATTTTAATCTATCACCCCCCTAATTTTTTTTATCTATCAATTAAATCAAAAAATGCTTCAAATAAAAGTTGTTTGATTTTGAGGGGGACCCAAAATGGCGTTATTAATTTTTTATTTTTTGGACGTCTTCATGGTCAAATAAGCCCAACTTTTTTTTTTCAAATGGAAACCTATATTTTTTATTACAATATCTTATTGTTTGGAAAAAAACAAGTAGCTTTTGTTTCAAAAAATTTTTTGTATGACTTCATGTTTTTTTAATATTAAACAAAATAATTTTAGATTTTAGTTTTTTAATAATTTTTTACTCAAAACCCATTAACTTTAGAGGAAAAATGTAAAAAACAAAAAATGTTTATTTTAATCTGATATAACTAGGAAAATTATATCAGGATTTTTTGTTAACTTTTGCTCTTCAAAATATTAATGCAAATAAAAAATAAAATAAAAAAATCTGAAATAATTTTTCTAGTTATATCATATTAAAATAAACATTTTTTGTTTCTTACACTTTTCCTCTAAAGTTAATGGGTTTCGAGTAAAAAAATTAGTAAAAATCTAAAATCTAAAATTTATTTTGTTGAATATTAAAAAAAATTTGTCATACAAAAATTTTTTTGAAACAAAAGCTACTTGTTTTTTTCCAAACAATAAGATATTGTAATAAAAAATATAGGTTTCCATTTGAAAAAAAAAAGTTGGGCCTATTTGACCATGAAGACGTCCAAAAAATAAAAAATTAATAAAACCATATTGGGTCCCCCTCAAAACTAAACAACTTTTATTTGAAGCATTTTTTGATTTAATTGATAGATAAAAAAAATTAGGGGGGTGATAGATTAAAATGGGACACCCTGTATATCTAACTGGCCTAACTGGAGGAAATAATTACATTTATTTATATATAATATTTTCTTCCAACAAGTGTTGGAATGCCATGTTTCGTATATTTAATCTATCTAATATATTCTAATCTTATTTAGAAATATTCCAAGCCCTACAAAAATTTATTGATAAAACAAAAATAAAATTGTAATACAGCCAGGGACCCACATGTAATACCTTCACATGAGTACATCCAAGAGGCAAGGAGGGACAGGAAGAAATTCCTGCCACCCCGAGCATCAAACGGAGGTACCTATGAGAAGATATGGAATAAGTAAATTTTAGACCCTAATGTTTTGACCCTCAGGAATTAACCAATTTTTCCTGGGCCTCATGAGTGTATCCTGCCTTGATCGCCCCAGAGCAACTCCTGTCCTAACAGTAATCCACGTCAGGTGCAGGGTGTACTCGTTAACAGGCTGTATAGAAATCTTAAGGCCAAGAAAGAAAAAAAAATATTCTAATCTTCTATTAATCTTCCTACTGCATGGTTGGCGGGTCCGCGAACGGCAGGAGCGCATTCAGAACTTCTTGTGGACTGTAAGCGTTAATCTTTTCATGCAAGCGGACTGTGCGGATATCATCCCCAATGCACAGGTTCAGTTCGTTTCTTGCATCATCGTACATTGGACACTCGATAATTCTGTGCGCGGGAGTGTCATCTGAGGATCGACAGTATTGACACAATGTGATTTACCGATCCTTTTTAGATGAGTTTTAAACTCACCGTGTCCCGTAAATGATTCAACTAGCTTTCATGACAGTTTGGGACGCTCATGGATGTACGCTGCAGCATCAGTCACAAATAAAAATGTAGCTCGTCCTTTCGATGGGTCTAGCCACTCTATTTGCCATTTTTGAACTAAATAATTGTTTATCGACATTTTTATTTTATCCAAATCATTGCCATAATCTACCTTATTAAACTCTCGATCATAGACTTTGATCGTATTTATATTTTTTAAACGTATCATTGCCATTCTTTGTATGACAATCTTATCAAGTGGGACTTCACCTGCTAAGACAGCAGCCGCTTCGTTAGATACAGTACAATAAGCCTTGGTCATGTGCATACAGCATGTTACATGCGCGCTATTTAATTTATTTGCAATTTTCTTGAGGTATCAGCTGCATATGTAATCATGGGGACTATTGCTCTTCTGTATACTGCACGCACCATTTCAATTCGTAGATCGTAATATCTGAGGGCGTACGTTCTCAGCCTTTGAAATATTTTAACTGCCCGTGAGCAGACATTGTTGACATGTTCATTGAAGTTTAGTCGTTCATCAAGTGTGAGGCCCAGATATTTCAAACTAGCTCTTCTTTTGACAGACTCACCATTCAACCTGAAAATTGGAGATCTTTTGAGGTATCCTTTTAAAAGTATGTAATTTGTCTTTGGGACCGATAAAGAAAGCTTATTTTCTTTTTCCCAAGTGGCAACCATGTTCATGCACTCATTTGCCTTGATTTCCAGATTAGATCTTGAACTTGCACATACACAAATGCATATATCATCGGCATAAGCTAACATTTCACAATCCTGAGGAAGCTCGGATCTTAACAAGGGGTTGGTAATAATGTTCCACGAAGTCGGCCCGAGGACCGAACCCTGGGGACATCCCTTGGTTAAAATCTTCTTTACAGTGGTATATCGGCTACTGTTATGTACCACCCTATCATTGAAATAACTCAAAAACAAATTGAGCAACTGGTGTGGAACTCGCTTATATTCCATTTCCGCGATAGCAGCGGGCCACCACAAGTTATCAAAGGCACCGCTAATATCGATCATGATCGTAGCTGCATACTTGTGTTCGGTTTGTCGAACGCATCTTAGTAGACTATTTATAGCAGAGAAGTACTTCGCCCACTACGAAAACCGTGTTGGTTATTTTCGAATAATATATGTTCAGGAAATTTGTATAGATAGTGCTTCATTAGCCTCTCAAGCATTTTACTCATATCGGGAAGCAAGGTGATTGACCTGAGCGACTTGATATTTGAGGGATCCTTATCTGGGGATTTTAGTAATGTTGTTAAAACGCCAACCTTTTCCAAGTTTTTGGAAAATAACCAAAAAATAAGCAGTCATCAAAAATGGCTTGAAAATATGGTACCATCATTGGAAATACAATTTTAATATACGGCGAGTGCAGGCCATCAATACCAGGTGCAGTTTTCTTACCCAAACTGGGAAAAAGATCAGTGACATCTTGCTCAGAGACATGCAAATTTACGTCTAAATCACCAGTAGCCATCTCGGCAATGCGTCGAGTTTCATGATGTATCTCAGATTCGCCAATAGGCACATCATCTGGAAACACTTGATTTAATACATTCGTTAATGTTTCTTTTATGTCAATTGTGTGTTCACCTGTCGAAACGACCTTGACTGCTGTCAATGTAGTCTTGCGCTTCAGAGGTTTGGTATAGGTCGTCTCTCACAAATTTTTTCGAGCTGTCAATCTTAGCTTTGTATATAACCTTTTGGCAGGCAGTGACATCACGTCTATATGTATCTGAGACGATTCACTTCTCTATCATTTTGATCAATACTGCGCTGATACAATTTACGACTATTCCTGAGCTTTTTTGCGCATACTCGGCAGACACAGTCCACCAGGGGACTGATCAGGCTCTATAGGTGACTTTATGAGCTATACTATCTCTGACTTTTTTTAAGCCTTCGGTGAGGGCAATAACGCGTTCTTCAATGGCTTCAGTTGTGGGTCGCCATACGTAGTCTTTTTCTAGCTTATTAAGCATTTCAGCTACTTCAATGATCATTTGATAATGATTTATATCTTTATAATTATACATAGTTTTCTTTACAGTCGTGTTAACAGCCGTATTTAATTTGAGCTCAAAAGTTATTGTACAGTGATCACTTTGAATCAAATCATCATGAATCTGCCAGTTGTTAGTACGCCATAGTAAGTTTTAAGAGACAGCAGTAATGTCAATGTTACTGGAACCAAATGGGCCCATGAAAGTATTTAAAACATTGGGTCTATTTATTGTAATATACCCATTTGATATAATAATGTTCTGCACGGGTTTGCCTCTCATATCTTCTTTACTATAGTACCACATAGTGGACTTGGCGTTTACATCCCCAAGATAATCATTGGTTTGACAGCCAAACGATTTGTAATGTGCTGCAGGTGTCGAATATCTTCTAGATATGATGGAATATATGTTTGTTCATTGACAACCATGCCATGTGTAGAAAATATGTTGATTTCTCTTTTATAGTTTCTTTTCAAACATTTGACTCATTTTATTAATTCTAAGTAATTCTTATTGATTGCTAAACAATCCACACAAGTTCTACAAAAAAATCTGAGATACAACCTTTTCTTTCTATAAAAGAAAGATTCCCACCTACTGAATCTTGTAGGTTTCTTGGTGATATGCATCTGCAGCTGAGATCAAAAATGATAATTTGCTGAGCTTATTTTTACATTATAACACGTGCCCTATTTTTCGTTGCCTCGGTGCTTCTTTATCCATTTTCTAAGATTATCATCCATTTTTTAATTTAAACTGATCTACAAGATCTATTGCAAGATAGATACATTTCGTGGTCATATTTTTTTACTTCTTTTACAAATATCAATTATTTTTTTCACTTAATTTAAACGGCTCTACATCTTATTGTATTATTTAAAATTATGAACTTAACGATTGTGATTTGTTATTCTTTTTAAATTTCTTTTTATGTATATTCAATAAAACGGATTTTAATTACTAACAAAAGTAAATACTGCCTCGATTTTTCGATCGTAGTGATAAATCTTTTTTATTTTGCATTTAATTGCTTGTTTTGTAACATTTGCCATTTTATAGAATTTCATCCTCTTACTTTAGGGGGTATCCTGCTTTATGAGGCTAAAAAAATGCGTTTCTTGGGGAATTTTTTTAGGACAGAAAAAAGCTTTTCAGATTATTTTATTGCATATTTGAACGTTAAAAAAAAGAATTATTAATACAAAAATATTAAAACGCAACCAATTTATATGTACACCTTGCAATCGCAGTCTCCAATTGGCGGGAAAGATGAAGCTCGTAATTTTTGTCTGAAGACTTGTTTACACGGAGACAGTAATTTAGTGTTTAGTAAAGTGACAAGTAGTCAACTAAATCGTTAAGTAAAGATTGGGCGTTTACATGTTGGCAAGTATTTAGTGAAGTATAAATAAGAAAAGTATAAATATATAAAGCAAAATAATAAATAAATAACTCACATATTTTATTTTCAATAATGAAAATAACAATTTACTTAACTATATTAGTGTATTTCATTTAAATATTTCATATTTAAATAACTAGACTTGATAATAACGTCATTTGACAGGTGCAAAATATATGTTACCTTGTCAACTAAATCGAAAAATAGAACATATTCTATCCTACTGTCCACTAAATCACTATACCTAAAAAAAATCCTTATTACGCCATGGGTTATAACCAACATGTATTACAAATCATAGTATTTGTGAAAAAATCGGTTTATGATGAACATTCAGTCAGTTAACCAACATATGTAACACCTGCTTCCAAAGCTTCAAAGAATCAATCTAAACATATCAAAATTGTTCCCATTATTTATTTTTTTCATTGAAAAACAATAAAAACGTTTCTAAATAATTCCACACAAAGTATATGAAGGTACCCGGGTACCTAGTCACACCGATAAATGTGTCAAAAGAATTTGGAGCTCCCCTACACTCCCCAATAGGGCAACTGAAATAAAACTTGTAAAAATATAACGTTAACAATAAGTTAGGAGCTCTCATGGAGTTACAGCCATGTAGCATGCCTATAACATAACAAAAAAATAGTTTAAAAATGCAAAAGGTACCCGGGTACCTTGTCACACTCATAAGGGTTAAATTAACATCTAAACGTTATACAAATACTTCCGATCATTATTTAATTTGATAACCATTTTCTGTTTATTTTTGAAGGAAACCTCATTAACGAAAAAAGGGAACGTCACAATCTCCTCCGACAAGTACCAAAAGTTCCTTATAGTGGGTTTGGACGTATGTAGGTTTATGTTTTCGAATATCTTTACATTTTTCAAATCGTTTTTAATGGCAGATTAACGTTAATTCGTACAAAAAAGGCACATTTTTGTGAATTTTTTCCGACAACACAGTTAATATCTATTTATTTAAACTAACGGTACATCAAAGTATAACATTCGAAAAATATTTTGTAAAATTTTCATAATTTTTTTTTTTAAAATACGGCAATGGCGGCAATTATTTGGAGGCGTCTCGGAAAAAAGTTGAATTGCGGTGCCCCTCATAACTCGATCCTGGATCATCTGAAATTAAAAAAAAATGTTGTTCGTAAGCTAATAGTTTTCCCCAGGTAACGCTGGGGGGGTTTTTCGAATTTTCAATTTTTGGGAACACTTTGAAGTGAAAAACATGATTTTTGCAAAAAAAATCGGGTAATTTTTTATTATAAAATGAAAAATATTGACAAATTCGAAAAAAACTCTCCAGCGTTACCTCGTAAATGATGTACAGAAATAGTGTTTAAAATTTCAAAAGAATCGGTGCAGTAGTTTTGAAAATATGAGGGGCACCGACTTTGAAAACATGAGTTGTGGGAAAAACGCTTTAAAGTTTTAAACACTAAAAAATTTAGAATAAAACGTTCATAAGCAAGTTTTATCGGCTTACCTCACACTGAATCATCGATGCCAGGTCCATAAAGGATGTTGTTGTCGTCCATAATGTTTAACGCATCTTTTTGTTCCTGTCTCCGACGAATTCTGTCTTCTTTAGTTTTTTGTCAGCGTCCCTTTCCGCCTTACTTATACGCATGGAGTCAGTTGATCGCGCCCATTCATGAGCGCTCGGTCCACTACTGATTCCCATCTCTTCCATGAAGTTTAGTAAAACAAAAGAACCTTCATTGAAGACACAGGCTGCCACATAAGCTGCAGTCTCAACAATGACAGAGGTTCCATCCAAGTGCTTTGGTGATATTTTCCAAATAAGTTGGTTCAAACTCTCATTGTTGTTCTGCGTAAAACCTCCGACACATCGCTCCAGGAGGGCATCTTTGCTCAGATCTTCATAGATAGGTTTGATGGCATCCAAAACATCCTTGGGAAGAGCACTGTACGAGTGTTTGAACGAATCCAATGCATTCGCAGCTGCAGCTTTTTGCCATTCGCACCACGAGTCCGCGCCGCTCGGGCATTTTTTATGTTGTGGATTCTTGTCCGTCGAATCGTAGTGGAATAACGTTGCCCAGATAGCATTCTTCATATTTTTCACTGAATCAGAGTTACGCCTAATAGCCAAACCGTAATATACCGTCAGTTTATCGATCATTTTAGCCGTAAGATTCCCTTTACCAGACATACTCTTTCTTCTGATGCTCTTTCCAGTCTTAGTTTCAGCATCTACAACGGTCTTTTTGACTAATTCACGCAGACGTGTGCCCATTCTTTTTTGTACATGTCCTACACATTCTTTTTTCACTATAGAAAAATCATCACCATAAGGTTTAGAATTCACTAACCCGGAGTAAGCTTTAGAGTCACCGTCACCGATATAGTTACGATATTGTACACCATTCTTTACCGAGCGTTGGAACATGGTTTTTATCGCTTCGACCTCCATATTTCCAGCTGCACCAATATGATTTGTCTTACACTGTCCAGCATGATCTTCATGCCACTGTTCGTATTCGGCAGAGTCAAATTTATTTTCAAAAATTTTACATTCATGGCAGTATGAACTTTTGGCGAAAATGTCAAGAACTTTACCTGTGAAGTAACCGATTAACGAGGTGACGCCGAATGAAGATGAGTAGCCTCTTTTTTCCATGTTCCATCGCCTGACACAGTGAGTTCGTCGGCATCTTCAGTTTTTTGCTCTTCGGCTGTTGCTGCTTTTTCTTCTCTTATAGCAGATAAAAAAATCGATTCGCTACTTCTTTTACAGTCGAGCACATTTTTTTCATATAATCATTGTGCCTAGGACTTGATAAAAAGCTAGTAGACAAATCCATCAAGCCGCAAAACTTTTGACAGCCAGTTAATCCGAGGTCTAATACCCTCATCACGAAAACAAACCGATAATTAACTTCGTAAACACCAGAGTTTATTCTTTCACTAGACGGAACATTTGTAATCTGTTTACAGCTTTCGCACGACACTTTTATATTAAATCCAAGGCCTTCTTTCTTAGTCGAATGAAAATTTACTTTTCCATCACATTTTACACACTTCACTAGCGTAGAAATTGTTGAAAATACTAATAAAAAATCTATTATCCTATAGTGTTTGTTAAGATCCTCCGTAATTTGATTTTCAACGGTCACTTTTATTTTTTTAGCTGACGCGCTACTTTTTGAAACATCTTCGCTTTTACGTTTTTGCGGAGGTACAACATTTCTAGATCGATATAATCTCGAACCAGATGCGTTTCTATCAGATCTTGTAACATTTTTAGGCATTTTAGCATTAATTAAACACAAAATTCAACGAAAATGGTGTTAAAATGATGCGAAAATCGGAGCACGTGTGTACGTCTGCACGATAAAATGCTTACTGCTACACTAAATTATATACTAACTAAATATTCAGTACATGTATAAACATGTTTGAACTTGGATGAAAATTCCTATAAAGAAAGTTAGGGATTACATAGATAGCGAAAAACCTACATGGAAAACTGCGCGCTGAGTCATGTTTCAGGCACGGTTGTTAAAACTGCTGTAACTCCATTATTTTTGCTCCGATCCGTCTAAAAATACGTTAGTCTGCCCTTAAGTACAATCATCCCGATGTGTTTTAAACTAATATTTTACATAAAATGCAGATTTTTCTTATTGTTTTATCAAAATTAGTAAATACATAGGTTACCTATTAAGCTTTAAACTAATCAGCTTTGGCATTCCAGATGACGTTTTTTCTTCTCCTTGTCACGAGGCTTCATTTGTAATGATGACGTATTTCCTTCTCTTTTAAATTAAGAAAAAAAAAACTAGTTTAGTTATTTCTGAGCAAAGGTAATCTTGTCGCTGACAATATTTGCAACATGTCCAAAAGTATCAGAAGAAATTGAATTTAAATTGTTTTTGTCAATATTGGTCAATCGAAGGATCAAGTGCTTTAAGTACTACCTCTAACATAATTTCCATTGTATGATGGCGAAATCAAAACATATTCTTTTGCATACAAGTCAAAATTAACATTCCATATAAGAGTATATAAATATATTACCAACTCTTTATTGACGTCATCAATGTTATTCTATGATAATACTAATAACAATAACTTTATAACCCATTTCTTGTTATTTTTATTAATAATTTACTTTGTTCTACATCCAAGCCTATTGCAAAAAGAAGAATATCGTATAAAGAAGTGCATGTATTTATGTACTTACACTACCATGCAAAAGCCTTTGGGCACTCATTTTTTGCGTATTTTAAATATAAAACTGCAAAAATGGTTAATAAAAAATCTTTAATGTTGATAAGAGTACTTAATTACAACTTTTGTAATAATTCTAGCATACATATCTAAAATATGTAATTTCTAATTTTCCATGTTAAGGAAAATTTTTGAATTATATGCCTGAAAGATCAGATTTACTAATGTTGAAAGTATTGACGTACAGTGTCTTTCAAGTTAACGAGAAATTGTTTTTTTTTTACTATTTTGACTGTGAATAAACATATTCTTTTCACTATTTTGGGGATTTATATTGACTGAAATCTGTATACATATTTACATTCAAAATCACAGATGTCCGAAGACTTTTCACGGCAGTATACATTCATCAAAATCCTCTATCTTATTCCTGCTCGAATATCGTATTTGTTTTATTTTCTATTTCATTCGGGTAAAATTAAAAAAATGTTGGATTGGATTGGATTGGATTAGGTTGTGATTGATGATGAGGGTTAGATGCCTCTAACACTGCAGCCTTTGGCTTATTGTGTTCTTCATCAATTCACTCATTCAGTGAAAAGGTTTGCCGTTCTTATCAGGTTTAACATCCTTTCCACCAAGTTTTCTCTTGTTAGAGCTTCTCGATAGTTGTCTCCTGCTAGGAGTGCATGTCTCCATTGAGCAAGAGCTTCACAGTCGAATATAATATGGGAGGCTGTTTCGTCCTCTTCATTACACAGTCTGCAGATGGGTTCTTCATCATAGATTCCCATTGTTTGCATGTGTTTCCGTAGGTTACAGTGACCGGTTATCATTCCTGTCACTAGCCTAATTTGTTGTCTACTTAGTTGTAGTATTTCATCCGTTAATTTTCTGGATGGTTTATTTAGCATAGTTTTGCTGTGTTTTTGGCCTTCTACATTATTCCAGTGGTTTTGATGTTGTCTTTTTGTCCAATCAGCTAGCCAGCTGCGAATAGTGTTTTTGGTAATTCCAAATACTGGTTCAGGGCCTGTAAATGTTGTTCTTGAGCCCCTTTTTGCCAGAGCATCAGCTTTTTCATTGCCTGATATCCCTCTATGTCCTGGCACCCACATAAGGGTTACCCTATTGTGGTTTGCCAGGTTAGTGAGGTTTTGTAGGCAATCCCAGACCAGTTTCGAGTTGAACTGATAACTAGCCAAGGCTTTCAGTGCAGCTTGACTATCTGTCAGAACAAGGATATCTTTACCTTGATGGTTCCTGTGTATATTCTCCTGCATGCAAACATCTATTGCATGAGTTTCTGCTTGGAATATTGTGGCATATTTCCCCAGAGATGCATATGCATTAAACTGTGGGGACTCCCCATATATTCCAGCACCGGTGCCGCTGTCAGTTTTGGATCCATCTGTATACCATACAAGTTTGCCTTCCTGACTGCGTCTTTGTACTAGCCCCTCATTCCAGTCTAGCTGGATGTTAAAGGGTTTGTTAAAGTTGTGCCTTATTGGCATTACATCACTTCTCATTTCTAATAATGGGTCTGTGATGGATTCAGTTATCCTGGTATGTCCAGGGTTGGTAGTGGTTTGCCAATTCCCGTTGATTTCCAGCCTGTACGCCGCCATCCTCGCCTCTCCTTTGATAATAATATCTAGAGGAGGCAGGCTTAGCAGGGTTTCCATAGCTGCAGTTGGGGTGGTTCTCATCGCTCCCGTGATGCAGACGCAGGCAAGTCTCTGGATTTTAGATAGCTCCAGTTTGGCTTGTCTTTGTTCAACTTTCGGCCACCATACCAGCGATCCATAGGTAATCATGGGTCTCACCACTGCTGTGTATAGCCAGTATACTATGCTTGGTTTAAGTCCCCAGGATTTACCCAGTGCTCGCTTTGTTGCCATAAGAATTGTTTTTCCTTTGTTTACGGTTTTTTGTATCTGTGATTTCCAGGTTAGCTTTGAATCTAGGATTATACCTAGATATTTAGCCTCCTGACTCACTTGTAATTGTTCATTGAAGAAATTTGGCAGTCTGAGCCCGTCCAATTTTCTTCGTCTTGTGAATGGTACCAGTGCCGTTTTTTGTGGATTTACGCTTAGGTTCTCCTTGGCACACCATGTTTCCACAACTTCAAGAGCTTTTTGCATGAGCCTTGAGACTGTGTCGTCAAACTTTCCCTGGATTAGTATTACTAAATCATCAGCATACCCCTGGGTATAGTAGCCCTGTTCATTTAGTTTGACTAGGAGTTCATCTACCACTAGGTTCCACAGTAGAGGTGATAGTACCCCCCCTTGCGGACATCCTTTGGCAGCTACTATCTCCATCGTCTCACCAGATAGAGTTGATTGTATTTTTCTGTCGTGTAACATCTTACTGATCCACCTACATATGGTGTCTTCTATTCCACGATTTCTCACTGCGGCTATCATTGACTCGAAGGAGGTGTGATCAAAAGCTCCTTCGATGTCTATAAATGCCGCTAGTGCAATTTCCTGTTGGTTGATTGCACTCTCAATTTTTTTCACTAGTTGGTGAAGTGCTGTTTCACATGCTTTCCCCACTTGATAAGCATGTTGGTGGGGATGGAAAAGGCTTCCTTTCGGTAAGCTTTCCCTTATGTGTCTTCCTATCAGTTTTTCCACCACTTTTAGCATAAAAGATGTTAAAGTGATGGGTCTATAAGCCTTCGCCTGAGAGTGGTCTCTTCCTGGTTTTGGTATAAAGACAATTCTAGATCGCTTCCATGCAGTGGGAATGTGTCCCGTTGCTAGGCTTGCTCTTAGAAGTCTACAAAGTTTTGGCATTATGATGGATTTCCCTTGCTGTAATAGCACGGGTATAATTCCATCAGGACCAGGCGCTTTGTATGGTTTGAATGAATCTATAGCCCACTCGGTTGTATTGTGGGTTATTATTTTGTTTGCCGTTTGCCAGTCTGTTTTTGTTGCCCTGATAATGGGGTTTACAAAATCAAGCTGGTTTTCATCTGCAGGTAATGCTGCATTTGAGTTTGGCAGGTGTACTTGAAGTAGTAACTCTAAGGTTTCCTTGCCCGTTTCTGTGTATTTGCCATTTGGTTTCAATATTGTCCCAATTGGTTCCACAGGATCCTTGGCCAGAATTTTCTGGAGTCTTGCTGCCTCAGAGGTGTTTTCAACTTCTTGGCAGAAGTTCCTCCAGGAATCTCTTTTGGCATTACGGATTTGTTTATTATATTCCGTCAGGGAGAGGTAGTATTCATCCCATCTTCCTGTTTTTTTCGCTTTGTTAAATAACTTGCGTGTGCTTTTTCTTTGTTCTGCTAGATTTGTGTTCCACCAACAGACTTCTCTGTTTGTGGATCTGCGCACAACCCGGCAGTTGTTATAGTACGAATTTACAATGGCCTCCTGTAATTGTATAGAGGTTAATTCTATATCCATACTATCCTTAATTTCATTTTTAACATTAATTAAATTCAGTTGTAGGTCCTGTTTGTATTTCTCCCAGTCCGTGTTTTTCGGATTTCGATATTCCAAAGCTGGCTTATCAATGTCTTTGATTTCCATTCGGATATATCTATGGTCCGAGAGCGACGGTTCCTCGGACACGTGCCATCGAGTTATCTGAGAGCTTATACGGGAGGTTGCTACTGTTATATCAATAATTTCTTTTCGAGTTCTTGTTATAAAAGTTGGTTTATTACCTCGATTTAGAATGTCTAAATCATTAGAAATAATATAATCAAATAGGTACTCACCCCTTTTGTTGTTGTTGCTGCTGCTCCATGCTGCATGGTGTGCATTGGAGTCCATACCAGCTAGTAGCTGCAGGTTTGATTGCCTGCAGTGGTCCACTAGCTTCTGCATTTCCTCCGATGGTGGCGGATTTGGCGAGTCAAACGGAAGATATACCGAGGCTATTATTATTTCCCTCAGGTTTCCTTCCGTTTGAATTTTTATACTAACGGCAGCTAGATCTCTACAACAGAAATTTATCAGTTTTAAAACATGAAGTTCTTCCCTGACAAGTATACACGATCTTACATTTCCAAGGTTCCTGTTATATATTAGTTTACCCTTGGTGGTTCCTAAGCCTGATACCTTTCCCCTGAATAGCCAGGGCTCCTGGATCAAGGCTACGTCTATACTTTCCGAAGAAAAGTATTTACAGAAGGCAGCCGAGGCTGCCTTATTGTGCTGCAGGTTTACTTGAAGTACCTGCAGCATCTTCTGTCTTTTCTTCCGGTTTCTTTGAGACTCTGAAGGTTAGCTGAGACAATCCTAGATAGGCTTTAAACCCTACTTTGCTCAGCTCCTTCAGAGAACTCTCATTAATCGCAAGGACCAGGGTAGTACCTTGCGATTCTTTTCTGGTGGATATGATCCGCCATTCCCCTGTTGCCAGGTTTTTGTTCTGCGTCTCCAGCAGCTGGAGGATTTTGGGTGGTTCATTAGCCTCCACTAGGTCGGTGGGTATCCACACAACCACTTTAGAGGTTTTGACCAGATCCTTGGCCTCTCCTACTCGGAGGTTGGCCCCCTCCCACAGCTGGAGTTGTGGTAGCTTTTCTTCCAGCCACTCTTTTGCCTTGATGTTTGCACAAGACACAAACAGTACGCCGCCATGTGCGTAGCTGTTTATGAATTGTGGTCCAGTTCCTACCTCACATTTGAAGATTTCTCTTGTGAGGGACTGTTGTATCTGCTTTGCCTGGGTTAGTTTGCCCTCAGGATAGGTTTGCAGAGCTACTGCCATCTTTATGGCAGATATTGATTGACTATAGGACTGCCCCTGTACCGAGGTACTGGGGTTTGTCCTATCGTCCCCTTCTCTGATCCTCTTCGGTGCCCTTTGTACTGATGGTGATGGTGTACTCCCATCAGTACGGGTTCTTTTCCTTGGATCAGCTGGGTCTTTTCCTGTCTCCAGTGGCTTTCGCTGACGGTTTGCCCTAGGTTTCCTTAGCCTAATGGGCTCCCCTCTTGCTATTGCCGCCTCTATTGCCATCTTGCGGCGTTGTGCTCCTGAGATGCGTCCCTCAGGTTTTGGTTTTGGAGGGTATTTTACCTCGGTTTGTGTTCCCGAGGGTTTTGCCCCTATTTCTTTTGTTGTTTCCTCCTTGGAAGTTACTGAGGTTTGACTTTCGTTTGCCTCAGATATCTCCATGGGGGAGAGCTTTTTATTGTTTTGTTCTTCCATGTTTGGTCCCACGAGTATGAACATAGTTACAATTATTGGCTGTATACAATGGGGTGCGCCCGGTGCCCCAAGGGATAACCAGTAGGTACTGATCTTCTAGACAGTCACGCATCCCTTTGGCCTGGCCTCCTACCGTGAGATTTAGGATTTTTTATTGAGGTTAACTCCTCTTGGTCCGGGCGATTAAGCCAAGACCCTCCCCCACATCCACCTATCCTGCGAAACATGACCACAGGCCAGGAAGATGCAGGATTTTTCGACTGCTTCAGTAACTAGGTTAGTCAGCAGCCGGCGCCGTTTGCCCCAGTGCAGGCCCTTAGCCACGACACGACAGCTGGGCTGGGGGGATGTTTATCGACTTCCCAGTCTAGATCCGCTGGGTTTAGTTTCAACAGGGCCACCTCGTGAAGGATGCAATCTAAGATCACATACCATCTATCAACTGTAGATGGTACCCATCGGTCTTGGGTACAGCTGTGCTTTAGTGCTAGGCTCAGCTATAAAAAAAAAAATTACTTTATGAATAGTAAGACAGTACAGTCAGCTACCAATACAAATACAAACAGATACAATACAAATATAACACAAAATTTTTAAATGCGAAAATTATGGTTTGTAACTATAATGCATACAAAAGGTACGTTTATTTTTCTGTAGGACTATCTATCTGCTAGTATGTTCTTATTATATAGCTCTAACTGTAACTTTCGAATAGAAACCCAATTTTCACAATTTCAAATGTGAGAACAAAAAAAAAAAAAAATGATTTCAATTATGGTTTATATCTATGTATTATGCATATAATTGGCATTATTTTATTTTTCTGTTGGATAGAAAACATGCATCTATCGGTTAGTGTGTTTTTGTCACACATCTCTAATTTTAAATTCTAGGCTCCTTTAAACGTACCAAAAATGTATTAAGACACATTTACGAATACAATTCTATCATTCACACGCCCACAATTTATTACGGGCCCTCAGGCTAGAAACTTCGATGGGCCTCACAAAGAAATTTTTTTTACAAAAAAAAAAGCTTGTTGAATCGTTGCACGGGGCCCCTTAGGTCCGGGCCGTGAAGTCAGAGTCCTATTAGGACAATTATTACTTGTTCATTCGTTTCATGAATCGATAAATGGTTACTTATGATGGAAAATATTTCGATGACTAGCATACAATATCTTGATGTAATACGTTACGAAATAAGTATGTATTATTTTGCTTGTCCGAATAGTGATTCAATTTTCTTTGAATTGAATGGTTTAGTTTAGTTACTTTTTACTCACGATCTACATAGATAAAAATGTTCTCTGTAAGAGATATCAAAGGAATTTCCACTCTTTTCTGCTTGAAGTAGTGAAGCAATTTATTTCTCTTTAGATAAAGATTCAGTAGAGTAACAACATATATAATTATAGATATATTTTATTAGTTATATCACTATTTTATTTATGTTAGTCAAAAAATTTTAATAATCCAGAATTAAAAGCTACATAAATTAAATAAAAAATGTTTGTAAGAGATGTTGATAACTTCTTTGGAGAAAGAAAATACACTTACAAAGTTCATCAACTGTTACACTCAGTATAATTGTTTGTAAGAGATGTTGGAAACTTCTTTGGAGAAAGAAAATACACTTACAAAGTTCATCAACTGTTACACCCAGTATAATTGTTTGTAAGATATGTTGGAAACTTCTTTGGAGAAAGAAAATACACTTACAAAGTTCATCAACTGTTACACCCAGTATAATTGTTTGTAAGAGATGTTGGAAACTTCTTTGGAGAAAGAAAATACACTTACAAATTTCATCAACTGTTACACCCAGTATAATTGTTTGTAAGAGATGTTGGAAACTTCTTTGGAGAAAGAAAATACACTTAAAAAGTTCATCAACTGTTACACCCAGTATAATTGTTTGTAAGAGATGTTGGAAACTTCTTTGGAGAAAGAAAATACACTTACAAATTTCATCAACTGTTACACTCAGTATAATTGTTTGTAAGAGATGTTGGAAACTTCTTTGGAGAAAGAAAATACACTTACAAAGTTCATCAACTGTTACACCCAGTATAATTCTTTGTAAGAGATGTTGGAAACTTCTTTGGAGAAAGAAAATACACTTACAAAGTTCATCAACTGTTACACCCAGTATAATTGTTTGTAAGATATGTTGGAAACTTCTTTGGAGAAAGAAAATACACATACAAATTTCATCAACTGTTACACCCAGTATAATTGTTTGTAAGAGATGTTGGAAACTTCTTTGGAGAAAGAAAATACACTTACAAAGTTCATCAACTGTTACACCCAGTATAATTGTTTGTAAGAGATGTTGGAAACTTCTTTGGAGAAAGAAAATACACTTACAGAGTTCATCAACTGTTACACCCAGTATAATTGTTTGTAAGAGATGTTGGAAACTTCTTTGGAGAAAGAAAATACACTTACAAAGTTCATCAACTGTTACACCCAGTATAATTCTTTGTAAGAGATGTTGGAAACTTCTTTGGAGAAAGAAAATACACTTACAGAGTTCATCAACTGTTACACCCAGTATAATTGTTTGTAAGAGATGTTGGAAACTTCTTTGGAGAAAGAAAATACACTTACAAAGTTCATTAACTGTTACACCCAGTATAATTCTTTGTAAGATATGTTGGAAACTTCTTTGGAGAAAGAAAATACACTTACAAAGTTCATCAACTGTTACACCCAGTATAATTCTTTGTAAGAGATGTTGGAAACTTCTTTGGAGAAAGAAAATACACTTACAAAGTTCATCAACTGTTACACCCAGTATAATTGTTTGTAAGAGATGTTGGAAACTTCTTTGGAGAAAGAAAATACACTTACAAAGTTCATTAACTGTTACACCCAGTATAATTCTTTGTAAGATATGTTGGAAACTTCTTTGGAGAAAGAAAATACACTTACAAAGTTCATTAACTGTTACACCCAGTATAATTGTTTGTAAGATATGTTGGAAACTTCTTTGGAGAAAGAAAATACACTTACAAAGTTCATTAACTGTTACACCCAGTATAATTGTTTGTAAGAGATGTTGGAAATTCCTTTGGAGAAAGAAAATACACTTACAAAGTTCATCCAATGTTACATCCAGTATAATTGTTTGTTAAAAGATGTGAATAAAGAATTGGTTTCTAGTACTTAACGTATTCCATACTATTAATTTAGTAATAAGAAAAGGGAAGAGTAAAGACAGAGAAGTAGAAATGAATACAATACATTTTCAAAATTCTTTAAGGTCACCCCCCTAATTTCTTAAAGGTAAAAAAAAATAATGTTAATAAAATTTTTAAGTGAGTGGATATTATACACGTAAAATGTATTTGATTTTTTCAATTTCTCTTTAAACAGCTGTATCTTTATTTTTATTTTCTAAATTAAATGGATTTTGATATTCTAAAACGCATTTTAAAGTTGACACTTTCTAGTTTTTGTACCTGTTATTCGATTTTTATCGATTCCCACTACTTCTTGAGAGATTTCAGAACAAGTGAAAGAAGCCTAAAATTTAATAATTCAGGATAATTCAAAATTGGCGTGCCAAACTTCAACAGTAGGTTGAATCAATTATTTTGAGAAAAAAACTTTATTTAAACATGTGTATTTAAACATTTTTTTTATGGGGCTGTAATTCTCTTACGTAAATTTTTCGGAGACATGTTTTAATAAAGCTTTTTGCTCAAAATAATTTTTTTAACCTAGTGTATAAGTTTGGCACGCCAATTTTGAATTATTAAATTTTAGGCTTCTTTCACCTTTCTGAAATCTCTCAAAGAGTGTGAAAAGCGAAAAAAAAATCGAATCAAAGGTTCAAAAACTAGAAAGTGTCAGCTTTATGATGCGTTTAAGAACATCAAAATCCATTCAATTTTCACAAAGATACAGCTGTTCAAAGAAAAATTGAAAAATCAAATGCATTTTACGTGTTAATATTCGATCGCTCGGTGGCACGTGTTAATAATAACCGATGACTTTAAAATTTTGTTTACATTATTTTTTCTTACCTTTAAGAAATTTGGGGGGTGACCTTAAAAAAATCGAAAAAAATAAAATTAATGGCCACCCTAATGTACAGGAAGTTCATGTTGCCCATAAAATCAGAATATTAAGTTTGTGTCTCGATCTCAAACAGCACATTTGTGAATTTATTTGATTGTACATTATTTTGGTTGCTTGTGTTCGACAAAACAATAAGGTATCTCAGGTATCTGTTCGCAACATGAACACCCCGTCAATGAAAATAACTTGTAAATATTATTATGTAGGCCATTTTGTAATGACTTTAGGAGTAGAATATTGTAAAATATTGAATGACGGAGATTAAGTATAATCATATTGTATTAGTTTAGTTTTAGTTTTTACAGTGTATCGCAATAGTCAGTGGCGTAACTATAGAAATGGGGGCCCCAGACAATTTTTCAGAAGGAGGCCCTTGACAGGATTTTTTTACATTATCCCCCCCCCCCCCCCCAATAATAATTATTGCTTACAATTTTGAAGGGATGTAAATATTTGAGGTATGGATACGGAAACGTTCGAGAAAAATTGATTTATGTAAAAAAAAAATACAATACAAAAATGAAAAACAGTCAATAATTTTCAAGTTTTTGAGATTTTGATATTTAATTTTCGAATTTTAAAATAAAATAACTTTAAAATCAGCTTTTTCACCAAAAACTTTATTGATCGTTTCGATTCTAAAAAAAAAACACAGCAATTAAAAAAAATATTTGACCACTTTTGGGGGCCCCCTAGATGCTCGGGGCCCCGGACAATCTAACCGGCCAGACCGGCGGTAGTTACGCCACTGGCAATAGTCCGAAAACGATCAAATCAACCATTTTGAGATATACAACTATGTTATATTAAACAGTAGAAACCGGTTATAACGACATCGAAGAGACCGGCCATATTGGTCGTAAAAAGCGGATAGTCGCAGTAGCGTAACTACCGCCAGTCTGGCCGGTTAGATTGTCCGGGGCCCTAAGCATCTAGGGGGGTCCCAAAAGTGATGAAATATTTTTTTAATTGCTGTTTTTTTTTGTTTAGAATCGAAACAATCAATAAAGTTTTTGGTGAAAAAGCTGATTTTTCAGTTTTATTTTAAAATTCTAAAAATAAATACAAAAATCTCAAAAACTTGAAAATTTGGCGTGTTGTTACCTGTTTTTTATTTTAGTATTGTATATTTTTTTTTTAATTAACTTTTCTCGAACGTTTCCGTATCCAAACCTCAAATATTTATGGTTTTATCCCTTCAAAATTCTAAGCAATAATTATTATTGTGAGTGGGGGGGGGGTATGTGTAAAAAAAATTCTGTAAAGGGTCTCCTTCTGAAAAATTGTCTGGGGTCCCCATTTCTATAGTAACGCCACTGGATAGTCGTAATAACCGGTAAAAATGCTATTATGTGGGATTCAGTTGGACTTTTATTTTGAGTCGTTAAAACCGATACGTCGTATTAACCGATGTCGTTATAACCAGTTTCTACTGTATTTAAATTATGTATGTATTCTTTTGCTTTGCTTTGTTGCTTTTTTAATTTTTAAGAATCTTCCAATAACCTTAGATGTAGAGCAGCATGAATTAAATATAGAAATATTAATGAATTTATATTTTATTTCAAATCCTTAAAAACATTTTTTTTTCAGAATTTTTATCTAGTACATAATTAGGTAATTTATTATAAATAATTTAATGAGAAAAGGGTAAAGTAGAAGATAAGAGACTAATTAACACGATACAAAGCTAAAAGTGTGCAGTCTTAAACAATGCCGGATTTACCCTATGTGGTGCCCTAAGCGCAAATTATAAAAAGGCCCCTTTTTGTAATTTTGACGACCTTTTTTTTTAGTCCTTAAAATTCTGAAGACCTTTTTTTTAGCTCCTCACCTGAATTTTACCCAATTTTATGATGATGCCCCATCATGGTGCCCCCTATGGTCGGATGCCCTAAGCAATTGCTTCTTTTGCTTATTGGTAAATCCGGCACTGGTCTTAAACCATCTAAATTGTCATTAATTTTGATTTTGTAAGCTAATTCGTTAAAAAGCGGATTAATAATATTTCCAATTTTCAATTTTTTTTCCATTAAAAAAATCCTTAAATTTAAAAAAATGTTCTTTCCTTTAATTGAATTGTTTCTTGAACATGTAAAGTAATAATAATTTCAGAATTTTTTAACAAAAATAAATAAATAAATTTTTAATAAATGAAATCTTGCGTTTAAAATTGAGGTTACTGAAAAAACTTTCAAGACAAAAGTTGATTTTTTTTCGGTAAAATATAAATATGTAAAAAAATAAATGTTTCCATTTAAAAAAATGTAGTTGCCCACAAATAACCTCTAAACCTTGTCAAAATTTTTACATCCATTGGTTTCCCCCCTCCCAACCCTGAAACTTTTGTACCAAACATTTTCCCTGAAAAACTTTAGCTTTCGAGATGTTTGCTTGTCAATCTAAAATCTAAATAAACCACCTGGTTTACATAGTAATATCTTTGTTTAAAATCCAAAAAGGTTAATATTTATAACATTCAGTAATGTGTCCTTTAGGATGAAATATTGTTTTAATTTGAATGCAAATGTATTTTTAATTATTTAATTTCTTACATTTAGTACATTTGAAAGAACATTCATTATCTTATTTACAATGTATTATTTAAAATAAAATATTTTCTTTTTTGGTTTTTAAACGTGGCATTAAAACCCAAAAAGATAAGATATTGCTTGTGATTTGTACAGAGCTTAATTGATTAAAACGTTAAATTGTTTGTCCTATTCACAACCTTTTTGTACCATATTTATAACAAAAAAATACAATTAATATATATAAATACATTCAAACTTATGTATTGATCCCTAAAAAATTTCAAATATTGCCACACAGCAACACTCTTGCAGGTATGTTCAATCCTAAAGACTCGTGTTGCGCTGCATATTTCACTGGTGCCTATAAAAACAAAAACTTTAGTCAATTATTATTGATACAAACAGTTGAATAAATAGCTTACAAGAATAGCCATTTTCAATTATTTCCTAATATTATACAACGACCCGATATCGTCCCATGTTACGTCAGGTACTGTAGCGAAACCTTCCCGTTTCGAAGATGGCTGTACTTGTTTCAGAGCTACATTGAAATCGGTCATTTCGATTTTTAAATTCTCTAATAGTTCCTTAGGTAGAGGTTTTTTATTATATAAACGTGCAACTGCTTTTTGTAATGCAGTTTCAGAGCCAATTTGTTCTTCACCAAGTTTCAACACTCCGTTATTATACTGAATGATTTACAACTAGTGTAAAAACAGTAGATCGAGGACGTTATTTTAAACAAAAAAGTTTCTATGAACATGTGTCCGAAAATTCTTTGTGAGGGAGCTACAGCCTTTCAAAGATTTTACTCAAAATTAGTGTTTATTTAACAACTAGAGAACCTTTTGTGATACAGTAATAAAATTTGATACCCAGTTTAGCATTAATACGTGTCATCGATTTCCAGTATCAAACAATAATAATTTAGATTAGAGGTGTATGGGCCAAATGGGCTCGCCGATTTTTATCAAGTATTTTTCGTTTTTTAATATTTTTCTGAGTTGGGTATTTGTAGAAGATTATATGACACAAAACACATAAAAAGATACTTATTAATTTATTATAAGACCTACTGTTTTTGAGAAATATTGAGAATAAGAAAGTATTGCAGAATACGGATGCTTCAAATTATACAAAAAAGCTTATATTATTATTCTATGATTAAAAATAAGATAAAAATTTAATAAAAATATACCTCTAAAACTGCATTTTTATCGACAAATAGTCAACATGATTTTTAACAGTTATAACCTGCTATAAGTCTATATGATGACAAGAATTTTGAGTTTTTAACTTCCCAATAGGAAGTTATTGTAATTGGTCCGAAAATCGAAATCAAAAATTTTAACATATTTTCATGTTTAAAGGTCATTAGAGTATATTTACACTATTTTTAGAAAAATGTCTGTGTGTGTGTGTGTGTGTGTGTGTGTGTGTGTGTGTGTGTGTGTGTGTGTATGTATGTACGTACGTGTCATTTTTTTCCGGGACGAAATCTCGCGAATAAAAAATGCTATTGACTTCGTTGGGTTGTTAATCGAAGCGTCTTGGCGTGAATAAGATCTGAAAGAAAAGATTTTCCGAAATTCAACCCCTACGGGGGTAAAAAGGGGTGTTTTTTGAGTTATTTTTTTTGTTTTGATCGGATTTACTCGCAACTTAGATTTATTTAGAATAAATATTATACAATACATATAATAAAACGTGTATTTCAATATTTGTTTTTTATATGGGTCTAAACAGCCATTAAAAGGGAGAAAACCACCATCAAAATTTGAATTTGAAATACTAATAAATACGTCTACTAATTCATGTTGCCATGGAAACAAACGAAATTAAAACTGTCAGATTAGTTATTCTAAAAATGTGCATTATATTTTTGACATTAGGATATTAGAAAACTAATATTTATAATATTAGTTTTGGTGGGTTTTATTTCTGACAAATTCTATTAAAATTTTTCATATACATATTAAAAAAAAATTAATTAAGGAAACAATAAATAATCAGTATTCAAGTATTGATAGCCATACCATGTTGATTGTGTGGACCTAAAAGATCGCACCCCACGGCATTATACGTTATAAAGTTTAATTTTATATCCCCGGGTAAAATTTGATCCGGCAGCTTCTTCTTCTTCTTCATGGGTTTCTTGTCAATTGGATTTTCTCCTTTGCTGACAGCTCCTTCGTGTTATTTGAATTGTTGTTGTGTTGTTATTGTGAGTTTATTGTGTTTTGTTAGTAATGACTAGAAGCACGGGGACACAAGATGGATGGGGATGTGCTTATGGGCCGATCATAGCAGGTATGCACTAACAGGGTGACCATGTACATGGGATTAGGGTGGGGTGCTACTAGGGTCTTGTCAACAATGAGGGAGATTCTAAATTCTTATGTTTGCGTCCATTATGAATTGTATTATGTATTTGTAATTTTTTATATTTTTGAGCAGATTTTCTAGTGTGAGTGTGACTTTGTCTTGTATTAATTTTTCTTCCAGTATTTTCCTTTCTTTATTGTATCTAGGGCATTTGAATATTATATGCTCAATGTCTGCAACTGTTTTTTTGTCACAATCGCAGAAGGGATTAGGACGGGCTTTTATTATATATTGGTATTTGGGAGTGTATGAGTGGTTTAATCTGAGTCGGATCATTGCTGTTATAGCTCTTCTGGGCTGTTTCATTTGGTGAAACCAAGTCTTGCGAGTGGTTTTGGGTTGAATGGCTCCATAAAATTGCCCTTTTTTGGTTAGTGTAAATGAATATTCTTCTTGCCATTTTTTCTCGGCTTCTCTGGAAAGGTGTGCTTTAATATCTACTTGTGGGATTGGTAGTTCCAGAGTGTCCTGTAAGGATCTTGCTTGGCATGCTAGCTCATCAGCTATTTCATTGCCCCTTATTTGCGCATGACCCTTGCACCAGATAAATGTAATTTTTTTGTTGGTTTTTTTATAAATGTCAATTAACTGAACTATTTCCATTATATAGTTGTTCTTCAGTGATGTCAGGTTCTTTATGTTGCTTAGCACGCTCTTAGAATCGCTGATTATTATAATGTGTTGATAGTTGGAGGTGACGTAGTCCTCAAGGGCTTTTTTATAGCTATGGTTTCAGCTGAGAATATGGACATATGTTGATTTATTCTTCTCTGAACTGAGGTTTGGCTACCATATTCATGGTATGCTATTCCCGTGCTGCCATCTATGGATTTCGAGCCGTCAGTAAATATTTTGACAGCATGAGGCCACTTTTCTAGGATAATATGCATAAATAGTAAAGGATTTTCTTCCGCCTCTTTAAAAATGTCTAGTAACACATCTGTTTTTGTGTGTAAGATATTGGGGTCGTAGTCATAGGTAATTCCGAAAGAAAATTTATATATGTTTACTTTGAGATCTCTGATTGTTGACAAACTTGTGGTTATTATTGGGGGCTGTTTATTGTTCCAATATTTTTTGGTGTCTATAGCGATTGAAAGTTTTTTAATTGGCTCTTGTAAGATGTTGAATCTGTGTGCTACTTTGCTGATCAGGAATCTGTCGCTTAGATTTTTCCATCTAATTTTCAAGGGCATTTCTCCTGCCTCGACTAGTAATGTGTTCGTGGGAGTGTTTCTTAGAGCTCCTAATGCTAGTCTGAGGCAATTATTTTGTATGATTTCTAATTTGTTTGTATGAGAGGTGACGGCGTTTGCATATAATATGCAGCCGTAGTCGAGTTTTGAGCGGATGAGAGCCTTGTAAATTAGTAAGGCTGTTGCTGGGTCTGCTCCCCACCATTTACTCACCACTGCCCGTAACACATTTAATGTTTTTTCACAGGAGGATATTAGATACTCGATATGTGGTTTCCATGTGAGTTTCGGATCGAGCCAAATTCCTAAAAATTTAGTTTTAAAACTTATGGGTACGTGTTGGTCCCCCATTTTATAGGATGTTTCTCTGGGTACTTTATGTCTTGTGAAAACCATGATGTTGGATTTTTTGCAGGAAATTTCCAGACAGTTTTTTTCCGTCCAATTAATTAATTTTACTATGGACCTTTCTATTGCATTTTTCCCATCGTTTAAGGATTTACTGGTATTGTACATACAAATGTCATCTGCATATTGAATGATTTTCGCTTGAGTATTAGGGAGGTTAATGTCGGCCGTGTATATATTAAATAGGATGGGGCTTAGTATTGATCCCTGGGGGAGCCCTCTTGTTGCTCTTCTCGGCCCTATGGTGTTGTTTCCACATCTTAAATAGAGTTTTCTTGAGGATATTAGTGTTTTGATTCCATTGATAAACTGTGCTGGGATCCCCATATTCAACATCTTTTTTATCAGAATTGCTATATCGACATTATCATATGCTTTGTTAATGTCGGCAAAACATGCTGTGAAATAGACGTTATTCGATAAGGCTATTTGGATTTCTGTTGCCAGTAGTACTAGACAATCTATGGTCCCTCTCCCTTTTCTGAATCCAAATTGAGTAGATGGAAGGGCATCGTGGTGTTCCAGCCACCATTCCAGTCTTCTTTTGATCATTCGTTCGAGTGTTTTTACTATGCTTGATGAAAGTGCTATGGGTCTATAGGACTCAATCATCTCTGGATTTTTATTGGGTTTTAGGATTGGGATGATTATTTGTGTGGTCCATTCTTCTGGTAATTCTGTCTTCATCCAGATTTTATTATATATTTCGACTAATTTTTCTTTGATTTTTGCTGGTAAATGTGCTATCATTTTGTAAATAATACCATCCTCCCCAGGAGCTGAGTCCCTCGTTTTTATGGTAGTCTCAAATTCTTGCATCGTGTAGGGATTTGTCAAAAAATGTGATTCTTCGGGATTATCGTCAGGTACAATTGTTTCTACGGGTGCGGTGGGAGGACAAAGATGTGTTAACAATTTTTCTTGTAATTCCGGGTCGTTTGTTTTTATGTAGTTTTTTTCAACTATTGAGTTATTTATTCTTCGGATCATCCTCCAAACATCCGTTAAAGGGGTGTCCTTGTTTAACTTGTTACAGTAATTTTGCCAGCCTTGTCTCTTATTTTCTTTAAGGGTTTTCTTGGTTTTAGCTTCAACGTGTTTGTACGCGATATAGCTTTCTATGTCAAACTTTTTCATCATTTTTCTGTATTCTTCTTTTCTTTTCTCGATGGCTTTTGTACAGTTTTCATTCCACCATGGGTTTGGTGGGTATTTTTTGTAGGTCCTTGTTATTGGAATGCTGATTCTTGCTGCTTGTTTAATTTCTTCAATTAGGAGTTGGGCTTCTCGAGTTGGATCGGTCTGGCTTATTATTTCTATGGAGGTGCTCTGTAGAGTTTCATGGAATAGTTTCCAATCTGCTTTTTTATAATTCAGTTTTGGTGTTGTCGGGAGATTTGTTTCTGCCTTGGCCATATCCAGAGTTATTTGTGCTATGATTGGAAGATGGTCAGAACCTAAAGGTGTTTGTTGGACTTCCCAGTTAATTTTCCCTGCTATATCGGCCGTGCTTAATGTGAGGTCTATTGCAGATATAGGTTGTTGTGGTGGGGTAATTCTGGTGGGACAACCATTGTTCAGTACTACTAGAATTAGTTCATCCATTAGTTTCATGATGATGCGCCCCGGATTATTAGTATAATGACTTCCCCAGACTGTGCTGTGTGCATTGAAGTCTCCACAGATTACTGCTGGCGATTGAATTTGCTTAACTAATTCTTTCCATTCTTCTAGTTTTGCTTGGTGGGGGGGAGGGCAGTAGATGCTCAAAATTGTAATTTTTTTGTGGTTTAAGTTGAGTTCTATTCCCACATATTCGATATGTGCAATCTTTGTATCTTTTATGTTCGTTAGTTTGTAATGGAGCTGTTTATTTACGAGGATTGCCACCCCTCCTTTACCATCTGCGCGATCTGCTCGTATGATATTGAAATTTTTAAAGTTTATTCGTATATTTGGATTTAGCCATGTTTCTGATATGGTTAGTATATCAGGTGAGTGTTTTGATATGAAGTCTTCCAGGTTTGCTTTATTTTTCTGAAGCGATCTAGCATTCCATTGAACTATCTGCAGAGTCTTCATTTTGGTAATCGTTTGACGGATTGATTGTTTGTAATAAATTGTTAAGTGCACTTTTGATTTGTTCTTGACTAATTATACCCTGGTTCTCTATTGATTGTTTTAATAAGACTTCGAACGTATTGATGAATGCTGTTGTTATTTTCTCCGAATTTAAATTATGGTAGGTTGGAGAATATGGATTGCGGCCTATAGATTTTGTAGGCATTTTGGTCCTATTATTGACGATGGGAAACGATGTTCTGTGTGATATTTTATTTTCTGTATTCTTTGCTTTTTGTGGAGGTGTTATTTCTTGTCTAGATCTTTTGGGTCTTTGGTTTGTATCTGGGTTATTAGTCGCTTTAGTCTTCTGTGGTTTTTGGTTGGTAATTTCGGCGTTTCTCAATGGCTCAAATCTATTCGTGGTAGGTAAGTTTGGAAAGCTTTTTGAATTTGTGAGGTCTTGGTTGAATAACTCGTTGAAATTTTTCTTTTCGGCAACTTCTTTAGCTTCTTTGTAGGAAATTTTGTTGTCTGCCATTATCCTTTTAATTTTGACTTGTTTGCTATATTCAGGGCAATTTTTGTCTGAGGCCAAATGTTCCCCTGAACAGTGGGAGCACGAAGGGATTTCCTCCTTGCAGTCGTCAGTTGTGTGGTCTCCAGAGCATTTGCCACATCGTACCTTTCCTCTGCATTGGGCCCTCGTATGCCCAAATCGTTGGCAATTGAAACATTGTACTACACGTTGGTAATAGGTGTATACTTGACATCTATTTCCGTAGATTCTGATGTCCGTTGGGAGATACTGTGAGTCGAAAGTTATTACAATTACTGGTGAGTTTATTATATATGTTTTTCCGTCTTTATCGACTTTTTTTGTCATTCTGCGAATGCTTTTGATTTTCAATGGAGTTTCAATTTCTTCCATTAGTTGTTCTTCCGATAGTTCAGTGTCTACGTTTTTTACTACGCCTTGTTGGTACAAGAGAGTATTGGGTATGTAGGCTTGCAGATTATTTTTCGTGAAAATGTTCGAATCTAGTAGCTTATTTGCAAAGTCAGAGGTAACAGTTTCAATCTTTACCCGGTTTTTTCCCGTTGAGGTAATTTCTTTTATTAGTGCCCGGCTTTCATTAAATTCTTTGAATAATATTCTTCCTATTTTCATAGGGTGGGTACGGATTGAGTTAGTGATATTAGTAGGTTCCACAAACAAATAATATGGTTTTTCGTGAGTTAATTTAAATCTATTGTTAAGTGAATTTTTAACATGATTATTACTTACATTAGTACTTTCTGAGGATTGTTGTGAGTGTGTATTGTTGGTTGCTTTCATATTGTTTATATTTGTTGTGTTTATATTGTTAATGTTTTTTCTGTTCATGTTTGTGATATTAGAAATTGGTGATGAGTTTACGCTAATATTACCTGTGTCGAGGTTAATTATTGTTTTCGGTGATGTTGTATTTAAGTTTTGGTGTATGGATGTGTTTGCATTATTTTGTGTGATTTGTGTTACTTGTGAATTATGATCTGTATAATCAGAGTTGTAGAAACCCGCACAGATCACATCGTCGTGGCCGGCTGGATCATGTTGAAGTCGTTGCGTTCGGTCCGTGCTTGACGCTATTATAGATGCCACGTGCTGGAGTGAGTCGGCAATATCGCCGTCACTTGTTCCACTCATCACATCACTATTTAAACCTTTTAACTGGTTTTTTTACCTACACTATAATGATATTAGCACTTATAATTAACCGAAGGAGTTTATTTGGACTATTAATAATATATTTATATAGTTTTTGTATTTAAAATTATTATAATTTACTTTATTTAACGAAATGACCTTTAGAAATCTATATGCACTTCCGATGCGTTTAACTTCCAAAGAGCTCTGGCATCCGGCAGCTAGTTTTATTATTTTTTGATTATTTTTAATCATAGAACAAGAATATAAATTTATTTTGGGTATTTTGAAGCATCCGTATTTAGTACAATTCTGCAGTACTTTATTTTTATTAATATTTATTGAAAACGGTTGGTTCTATAATAAATGAACAAAGTATATTTTTGTGTGTTTTGTGTCATATAATCTTTCCAAGGAAATAAATAAAGAACGAAAAAATACTTGATAAAAATGGGTGGGCCTACTGGCTTCATACACCCCTGGTCTAAATTACTATTGTTTAATAGTGGAAATCGATAACAGGTATTAATACTAAACCGGTTATCAATTTTCATAACTATCACTCAGGATTCTCTATAGTTACCAAATAAACACTAATTTTAAGCAAAATCTTTGAAACGCTGTAGCCCTCACGAAGAATGTTCACACAAGGTACTTTGCTTAAAATAACATCTTCGATCTGCTGTTCAATTTTTTTACACTAGTTGTAAATCAGCCTGTATAATGACCTGAAAATAAAAAACAAAAAACAAAAAAAAACAATGCAACTAATTATTCTAAAGATTCTATAATATAAACCTGTTTGCAGCAGTGAAGGCAGTTTCTCGTACTAAAGCCATCAAATCAGTTCTGACAAACCCTGAAGTATTCATTGTTATTTAATCAAAATCAAATTCAAATTCCGGTAAAAGTTTCAGATTTTCACAAAGAACGTGCAGAATTGATTTGCGAGCTGCTGAACTGGGAATACATAAACATATTTCATGCTCAAACCGCCCAGTCCTTCGTAAAGCAGGATCCAGTGAATCAGCTCGATTTGTTGCACCAATCAATAATAATTGATCTTCATTTTCGCATTTGGCTAAATCTGTAACATGAAACACAGTTATTGTTAGCTATCGATGTTAAATCATACCATCTAAGCATGACAACATCTGCACTGCAATTCTTCTTTCCATTTCACGTTGAGCATTAACTCTGTTCGGCGTAATCACATCGACTTCATCGATAAACAGTATGCATGGAGTCATTGCAATAGCATCGTTGAATAGATTTCTTATCCTTTCTTCTGATTCACTCGAAACTCCAGCAACAAGTTCAGGACCGGCTACTTTTATCAATGGCAATTTTAATTCCTAAAAGAAGAATATCACTTCAAAAGGTCTTATTTAATTAAACATTTACTTACCCCTGCAATTGCACGCGCGATTAAAGTTTTGCCACATCCTAAGGTCCGTGTAAAAGCAATCCTCTTGGAGGTGTTACCCTCAATGTTTTATAAACTTCTGGATGGCACATGTGCGTCAATAATTTACACACATTTTCTAAGACGTTATCAATACCACCAATATTTTTAAAAGTCGTCTGCGATTCGATTGCCTTTGTTTCAGTTTTCATTTTTTTAAATAGCATCTGTATTTTTATCATTGCAAATTTTGCGTTTTTTTGCAGATGTATTTTTTGGAGTTGATATATTTTTGTCTACGGATTCTTCTATACCATTCAATTCTTCACTTATAGAAATAGCTTCATATTTATAAGTGGATTTTCTGTATAAACGATTATCGCTTGGTGGGGTATACATATCAAGTAATTAATCGTTTAAATGATTGTTGTCCTATAAAAAAGTATTTTAGTAATGTTAAACACCAAACAATTAAATTTAGGTTTTTATTTATTTCTCACCTGTAATGATGGTTCTTCTATAATTATTTCATATTTTTCATCTGATGAGCTATTTTCTTCCGGACTACTCGTATATTCTTGACACAATCTATCATAGGCCATTTTTCACAGTTTTCTGAAATTGCACTTTCTTTCTGCGACCATATTCCTTATATTTTAGTCGTAAATGATCTGAAATTTCTGATATATCAGTATAGTTGCTAAATACTTAAAAATTAAGTTTTCAGTTAAAATTAAATTTTAAAATGTTGATACAATTTCATTAACTTGTAATTCTCTGAAGGAATATTCAATAACTACTATTTAATATGTAATTTCTTAACTAATTAATAGACCAGAATTCTTTAAAAAAAGTTTATATTGTATTGTAATGTAATTGTAATGAAAATTTTATATATGTATAATATAATAATTACTTCTCTAACTCTGTTTATACGGTTATGGTCACACATTTTAATTCCTTATATGAGTTACAGTACAAATTTAAAGAAATTATTTAAATTAATAGTACTATTAAGAGAATATCATTGACAACAGTTTCTTGAACATCGATTGGCGATACCAAGTGTGGCAAGCAGGCGTGACAATAACAGATAATGCATTTTTATATTCTCTGTGGTATTTCATTTTCTCGATTTTGGGCAACTTCAATAACTTTTTCTTTGCTGCCTACAGTGGCAGATTACCCATTAGGCCGGACTAGGCCGTGGCCTGGGGCCCCCGACGAACAAGGGCCTCCATGAAAATTTGAAAATTTTGAAATTTTTTTATTAATTCAATTTTTTATTCTATCGAATTTTTATTGTAGTTTTAACGAAAAAAGCCTTTGAACAATCGATCGACCAATTTTGTCGATCAATTTATTTATCATATGCAATTGTTTATAAAATCTATTTTTAAACAAATTATTTTGAAATTTATATTAATTTATCATTTAGATTGTTATTTTATTGACTATTCAAATTTCGAATCGCCCGCTAAAAAGTTTGAACAGTGCTTCAAAACTCAGGCTTGTTTATATAAACAAAGACGATTCCTTTCAGTGTTTTTACCAAAACAAAATCATTCAGTGCTTACAAGGAAAGATCCCGAGGTGTCAGACTCGGATTTTAATGAAACTTGGTAAAAATGTTCTTTGGGTAAAAATTAAGGACACATATTTTTTTATACGTGCCCGTTTTAATATTAAGGGGGTGAAATCGGCCCTTGAAAATGAGGGTAAAATTTTTAATTTATAAATAGCTCGTAAACCACTTGGAATAGTGACTTGTGTATAATGTAACATTTGTTTGGTATTACAAGAGCTATAAAATAGCATTAATGTGGTACCCCCTAAATATTTTATTTGGGGGGGGGGGGGGTATAATTGACACCCCTAAATTTTTTTCAAAAATTATTTTTTTTTCTTTCATAAATCAATAGAGTATAGTATTCTGAATACAATGATATCAAATTTCAAAATAACGTGTCTTCAAACTTCGGAGATATCGGCAGTTTTGTAGTCCGCCATATACTTTATACACTGTATAAAAATACTGCATGCCGCACCGCGCACTGGTCAAAGCTAGTGGAACATTTTTCAAAGTAGTGTGGATCTATTATAAGGTGTGATATTAATTTGAAAATTCACAAATATCATCAATATGGGTTTATTTTAAATTATAAAGAGTACAAATTTTGTACTTTCTTCGCAACAGGGTATGCAACCCTTAAATTGAGAAAAAAATGGAATGTAGCGATTTCAAGTATTGAAAAATTGGTTTTAAAAGTATTAATATAAATTATATAAATTAGTTACACTTACCCAAATTAAATACAGTAGAAGTTAAATATTAAAGGTAAATTTTATGGTTGAAAATATTTTTGAATTCTTTTAACCATATTAATAAACACTTTGTTTGATTCTATCAACCAATACCAATTATTTAAAAAACTATTAACATTTTCTCATATTTTCTTTGACTTGGGAGTGATGCGAGAGCGAGTATGACGTAAAATGTTAATTTATAAATTAGCTGGTATCTTAAGGATGCATCGAACAATTTAAAATAAAAAACAATGTGAATATTATGAATGCCTTGGCATGAATAGTTTTAAAAACAAAATTTAACTCTTTGTAATTTAAAATAAACCCATATTGATGATATTTGTGAATTTTCAAATTAATATCACAACTTATAATAGATCCACACTACTTTGAAAAATGTTTTTAGCTTTGACCAGTTCGCGGCGCGGCATGCAGTATCTTTATACAGTGTATAAAGTATATGGCGGACTACAAAACTGCCGATATCTCCGAAGTTTGAAGACACGTTATTTTGAAATTTGATATCATTGTATTCAGAATACTACACTCTATTGATTTATGAAAGAAAAAAAAATAATTTTTGAAAAAAATTTAGGGGTGTCAATTATACCCCCCCCCCAAATAAAATATTTAGGGGGTACCACATTAATGCTATTTTATAGCTCTTGTAATACCAAACAAATGTTACATTATACACAAGTCACTATTCCAAGTGGTTTACGAGCTATTTATAAATGAAAAATTTTACCCTCATTTTCAAGGGCCGATTTCACCCCCTAAATATTAAAACGGGCACCAAAGAACATTTTTACCAAGTTTCATTAAAATCTGAGTCTGACACCTCGGGATCTTTCCTTGTTAGTTGTTATAAAGATAACATCTGTTGTCTATTTGCTAGATGTCGCTATTGGTTTTAAAACTTTGAGGACAATCTTACAGTCTGTTACATATAACGGCAAACAGGTAAAATATAAGACCCAAAAATCACTGAATGAATTTAACGATTTAATAATTTATTTTAGCTGGTTTTAATTGTGATGCTTTTGATGATCATTGTATATACTCTTCGTCAGAGAGCTACAGACCCTAAAAGATTTTGCCTAAAATTAGTTTTTATTTAATATCTGGAGAACCCATTGTGATACAGCAATGAAAATCGATACCTAGTTGAGTATAAATACGTGTTATCAATTTCCAGTATCAAACAATGAATATTTAAACCAGGGATGAATGGGGATAGTGGGCCCTCTGATTTTTACCTAGTATTTTTTTGTTCTTAATATTTTTACTTTATTTGGTACTTTTATAATATCATATGACACAAAATACACATAAATACGGTTTGTTAATTTACCATAAGATGAACCGTTTACGAGAAATACGATGGTAAAGATAGTTTTGCAGAATTTAACTTAATACGGATGCTTCAAATTACACAAAATAAATTTATATTCTTGTTCTAGAACTAAAAACAAGAAAAAAAGTTTATGTAAATGCCCCACTTAATATGACTCCTCATAGATCTATAGCTAGTTGTATTACTGTAATATGTACTTGACTAAATTGACTAAAAAACGAAACTAAAAATTGTAATCTGTTGATTAGAATGCATTTTTGGAAGTATATTTACATAAACTTTTTTCTTATTTTCAATCCTCGAATAAGATGATAAATTTATTTTGTGTAATTTGAAGCATCCGTATTATGTTAAATTCTGCAAAACTATCTTTACCTTCGTATTTCTCGTAAACGGCTCATCTTATGATAAATTAACAAACTGTATTTATGTGTATTTTGTGTCATATGACCTTATAAAAGTGCCAAGTATAGTAAAAAAATTAAGAACCAAAAATTATTAGATAAAAACCAGAGGGCCCACAGGCTTCATACATCCCTGGTCTAAATTATCATTGTTTGATACTGGAAATCGATAACACGTATTAATACTAACCCGGATATAAATTTTCATTACTGTAACATAATGGAATCTCCAGATATTAAATAAAAACTAATTTTAGGTAAAATCTTTGGGAGTCTGTAGCTCCCTCACGAAGATTTTCCGGACACATGTTCATATGAACTTTTTTGCTTGAAATATTTTTCTCGATCAACTGTTTAAGTTTGTTCCACCTGATATGACTCACCCTGTATATTTACCCCGTCATTACTTTCAATTTCTTCCGGAAGTTCTACGTACAAGAAGATGAAGAAGTCGATAAAAAATGTCACGACATGTTAACGGTAAATTAAATTGTATAATATATGATTTTATTACTTTATGTAACAGTAAACATAATTACTTTTATTTCTAGTGTTTCGTTTTCCACTTATATAAAGGAGTAAGAGCTGGTGGTGGTATTGGTGATGAAATTGGTTCTCCTGATGGAGATGATTACGAAATATACCGTATTATGTTTGACATTGCGTTCTTCTTCTTTGTAATTGTCATTTCGCTTGCTATCATTCAACTCCAAAGAATACATCTGCAAAAAAACGCAAAATTTGCAATGATAAAAATACAGATGCTATTTAAAAAAAAAGAAACCTGAAACAAAGGCAATCGAATCGCAGACGACTTTTAAAAATATTGGTGGTATTGAGAACGTCTTAGAAAATGTGTGTAAATTATTGACGCACATGTGCCATCCAGAAGTTTATAAAACATTGAGGGTAACACCTCCAAGAGGATTGCTTTTACACGGACCTCCAGGATGTGGCAAAACTTTAATCGCGCATGCAATTGCAGGGGTAAGTAAATGTTTAATTAAATAAGACCTTTTGAAGTAAAACGGCGATATTCTTCTTTTATGAATTCAAATTGCCATTGATAAAAGTAGACGGTCCTGAACTTGTCGCTGGAGTTTCAGGTGAATCAGAAGAAAGGATAAGAACTCTATTCAACGATGCTATTGCAATGACTCCATGCATACTGTTTATCGATGAAGTCGATGTGATTACGCCGAACAGAGTTAATGCTCAACGTGAAATGGAAAGAAGAATTAGAACTTAGATGGTATGATTTAACATTGATAGCTAACAATAACTGTGTTTCATGTTACAGATTTAGACAAATGCGAAAATGAATTGTCATTGATTGGTGCAACAAATCGAGCTGATTCACTGGATCCTGCTTTACAAAGGGCTGGGTGGTTTGACCATGAAATATGTCTAGGTATTCACAGTTCAGCAGCTCGCAAATCAATTTTGCACGTTCTTTGTGAAAATCTGAAACTTTTACCAGAATTTGAATTTGATTTTGATAAAATAGCAATGAATACCCCAGGGTTTGTCGGAGCTGATTTGATGGCTTTAATACGCACGAGAAGCTGCATTCACTGCTGCAAACAGGTTAATATTGTAGAATCTACTACAAAATAATTAGTTGCATTTTTTTTATTTAAGGTCACTATACAGGATGGTCCGGTTTGGGATACAGATATTTTAGGAGCTGATTCCTTGACTCATTGTGAGTAAGAAATTGTGCTGGAAGTGGGGGTCTATCTTTAACACCCTCTGAATTACAGGGTGTTTAAAAAATTTCCTTCAGAGTAGTTTTTACAACAAAGATTATCTCATAACTTCTAAAGTAACGTATCTAGAGCAATCAAATACAAATTCATAGATAATTAACTAATATATTTTTCAGTATTACGGTTATTGCTATCCGTATTTCTATTTCCGAGTTATAGCTCATCAAAGTCGAAAAGTATCTTTTTTTGTTGAAATTTTTTATGAAAATTACATTTTTCTCTAAAAGTACATCTAACATGTTGTATTTTTTATCATTATTTTGGTATATCATAAAGTTACCTACAAATTCACTATACAATGTTTGGACATGGGTCTTATAGTTTTCCAGTTATTAATTAATCCCCAAACTTACTATTTTGCTACCTGCCCTAGTAAATGAAACAGTCAATAAATTTATTTGTTTATAACCACATAATTTTAGTATTTATTATTATTTACCATAAAAATAATTATTTACCGGAAAACTGTAAGACCCACGTCCAAACTTTGTATAGTCACTAAAGTGGTGAAAACTGCCCTCAAAATTTTAATTTTAAATATTAATAAATTCATATACGGTTATTATTTTTGTACTGAACGGACGTGTTTTGATGTGCTCCGTGTTAAGTTGTGAAAATAAGTGAAAATGGCAAAAACAAGAACAGCTGAAGATATTATATGTTGTTTAAAAGACTTCCTAGAAACTGATGATTTTCAAAAAACAATTTTGGATTATTTGAAGCCACTAATAAATGAATTCAATACAAATATATCAATAACCTTAAAAATGAAGTCAATGAATTAAAACTACATAACAAGGTTTTGATAAATGAAGTGCAAAAATATAAAGAATTTGAAAATACAAATAAGGAAGAAAATATTATCAATAATTCAACTAAATCAAAAAGTAAGCAAAAATATAAAAAAACAAGATAATAATGATGAAAACTTAAACAAAAATAGCGAACAAATCCATGAAACAAACAAAGAGAAAAATATAAATCAAAATAAAGAAGAGAAAGAAGGAAATATCACGAAATCATATGCAACAGTATTAAACAGTATGAACAAGCATAAACGAACCTGAGAACGAGAATGGCTTTACATTAGTTAATAGGCATAGGCGTCCCAGAAATCAATTAATTGGCAACAACAAAAATCCAATTGAAAACACAAAAATTTCTGGTGCAAATAAAAAATTCTGGTTAAATATAGGCAGAGTTATCAATAAAAATACTACTGAAAACGATCTTTTGGAATTCCTGTCTTTAAATAATTTAAATATTAATGAAACTGTTTGTGAAAAACTTAAATATTACTATGACCCAGGTGACTTCAGTTCATTTAAATTAGGAGTTACCGAAGATATCTACGAAAAAATACTTAAACCAGAGTTTTGGCCGAGCGGTATAGTTGTTAGAAGATTCGATCTCCGACGTGCAAGGAAAGTTTTTTAGAACAAACCACAATGAATCCAGCAACGACAACCTAAATTTAAAATCACCTCAAGACAGCTGTAATTTGACAAACATTTTCAAAATATTACATTTAAATGTTCATTGTATAAGAAACAAAACTAGTGAAATTGAGTTGTTTTTAAACAATACAAGAAGTGATTTTGTCTGTTTTCCGAACATTGGCTTTGTAATGACGAAATAATTGCTTTCCCATTACAAGGATATCATCTAACTACAGCTTTCTGACGAAGTAAATTTATCCATGGTGGAGTATCCATCTACTATAAGGACGAATATAAAGTGGAGCAATTATTAGAAGTAGAAAAACTAAGCATAGAAGTGTTGTGCAGTTATTATATACCTAGTGATTTTATTATTATCTGTATATACCTACAGATCACCCACAAGTGATTTTGATAGGTACGTTCCTCACAATATTTGAAGAAATTTTAATTTTGTGTTTAAAAAATAATGTGGTGACTTTAATTTAAATCTACTGAACACCACTGATTTTAAATGTAAGCAATTAAACTATCTGCTATCCAGGGCCGCGCCGACCCTCGGCAGCGCCTGTGTGCGAAACCTATGAAGCGCCTTTTTGTTAGAGTTCCAAAAAAAACTTAAGGAACTCTTAGTTTTGCTCTATCTATCTTTAAACAATTATACATAAGATGAAATTTGATATACGGGCAAAGATTAAAAACAAAAACGATGAGATTTTTGAAAAAAAAAATTGTTTTAACCAATCAATTACGATGTATTTGCTCTTCAAAAAATTTGAAAAAATTCCAGAATGTACCTTTTAATCAGTACTTTCAATGAAAATTATAACGAACACTATCAAAATTATTTAAGACTCAATTACCATAGACCGAAAACTGTAGGTACTCACATTTTTTGTTTACTTACCCCATTCAGTGGGTTAGTGAAAAAAAAGATTGGGCTTCTAAAATGCAACAAAAATCTCAATTGACTTTTTGCAACAAAAAATGTGAAAGGACTTATTTATTTGCTTTGCAATGTCATTATCAGAGTCCCCCCCTTCTAATTTATAAACTATGCAGAATGTAAGAAAGATAGTTTATGAAAAATTTTGAAATATCTCTTTTATAAATCGTAGTGAGAATGACTACGGAACCCTAGCATGTGTGAAGATAAATGACGTTTCACTTCCAGAAAAAGAAAACGCGAATTAAATTATTTAATTTTTTAAAGTACCTAATAATAAATATAGTATGAGACGCTCAGCGCCAAAACAGACTAACCAAAAAATTCCCAAACAGAAAAATAGGTTTTAATAAATGAGGTTTTATTAACTTGTGTAATTTTTGCCGTATAGCTTTATTGCATTTTTGCACTTTTGGTAAGATGCAATAGCTGAACACTATAAAAGTATAAACCACGCAGCGTTTTAGTTTCTAAAACTAATTCTGGCCTGCCTGTTGCTTAGACCATTTTGGCATAAAAGTTTTTTGTGAATATCTTGTAAGGAAGAAATTTTTTTCGCTCTCATAACTAGAGATTGGAAGAATAGTTTTTCAACTATGGCGAAAAATGTAACTATTACTTGAGTGCAGGTAATTGTGTATCAGTTTTTATTTAGAAAACGACCTTTCTGCGTTTGCTACTGCAACTTTTCACCACATTATTGTTTAATTTAAAAAAAAAGTTCGATGCAATATAATTTTTTCTTCTATTTCTTTCAATTAATTTTTAATTTTAATGAGTGGCGCTGGTATTTTATTAAACCCAAAAGGCGCCCCGCGGCACCCCTGATGCCCTGGCGCCTGTGTGCGCCGCACACTTCGCACATATGGGCGGCGCGGCCCTGCTGCTATCTACATTTAATTAAACTTGTACAGTCAAAGAAGCTACTAGAAAAACAGCACTAATTGACAACATTATAACAAATATTAAATCGTTTTCTATAAAAAATATAATAACTTATCAGATCACGATGTTATTGAAATTTCTATCAACAATGATGTTATAAAAAATAATATTATTATTTACAAATGTATAAGATCTTATAATGATGAAAACCACTACTTATTCAATTATTTATTAAATAATGAATGCTGGCAATCGGTGTTTCAGAACAGTGACATAAATATAAGCTTTAATAATTTTCATCATTTAGTGTCATATTATTTTAATATTGCGTTCCCGAAAAAAATAATAAAAATTCAAAATAAAACTAATTCTGTTAAAGATTGGATAACCAATGACATAATTGATTTATCAATACAAAAACGCAATTTGTACTTATTATTAAAAGATTTTCGGAAATGTAATATTGATGATTCTATTTTGAAAGAAAAATATAAAAATTTATGTAAAAACATTACAAAGCAGACTCAGATTTCAAAATATAACCACTACAACAATTTACTCTACAGTTCTGATTTTCTGATAATAAATCAAAAACTGTTTGGAATATTATAAATAAATTCAAAAATAAAAATAGCACAAATTCTACATTAATTGATAATATGACCGTGTCTGAAGTTCAAAACACTGCAAATTAATTCAATTAAAAAATAAACGTTCTGTTGGATGGGACGATATACATTAGTAAAAATTCATTGCCAATCGTAAAAAATCATTGTCAACCATTGTGTTATATTATAAATAACTGTTTTAAAATTTTAAAATTATCCATTATAAAACCACAATATAAAAAAGGTAATAAGGAACACTACGAAAATTATAGACCTATAGCACTTTTATCCATATTCGACAAATTATTCGAAAAGGTTAGCTATTGTAGGATTAACAACTACATAAATAAGTAAAATTTTTTGTTCAACAATCAACACGGATTCCGATCGGGTCACTCTATTAATTTAGCAATCTATGAAACAATTAACAGTATTCTGAATGCCTGGAACCAAAAACACTTATGTATTCTCGCTTTATTTGATCTGTCAAAAGCATTTGATTGCATCAACTTAGACTTATTATGCAATAAATTATATGAATACGGTATACGAGGTGTATCCCTTAATTTAATAAAATCATATTTATCGAATAGAAAACAAATCGTACAACTTAATACGACAATAGATGGTGTCCAACAATCTGTTTTTTCAAATTCTCTAGACATTGTTAATGGAGTTCCTCAAGGTTCCATATTAGGTCCACTATTTTTTATACTGTACATAAATGATATAAATATGCATGTCAACGATAAAACAGTACTATTTGTAGACGATACTTCAATTGTCTATACTGCTATACACAAGGAATCTTTGATTGACCATATGAATACTTCCATCACTAATATTTCTAAATGGTATGATAATAACAGCTTAAAACTAAATGTTGAAAAAACTCAACTTATCAAATTTGGCAATTATGGGATGAATGCTAACAGTATAACTTTACCAAATTATGGAAATCTAGAATTATCTACAGTGGTGAAATTTCTAGGGTTATATATAGACAAAAAATTAACATGGAAGGATCATATTAACAATCTGATAAAAGCAACTAACAAATACATATACTTAATACGTAACTTAAATAAAACTCTACCAATTTTAATACTACTAAATATTTATTATTCTTATGTACAGTCCCAATTATCATATGAAATTATTTTTTGGGGAAACTCAGTTAATGTAAAAGATGTTTTTTTAACACAAAAAAGATGCATTAGAGCCCATTCTAACATATCTCCACGTACATCATGTCGCCCCGTTTACAATAAACTATCTATTTTAACTGTTTTTGATATCTACATTTTAGAATGTGCTATTTTTATTAAAAAATATTAATATCTTTTTGCAAATAACACACTTAACCATGATTACTTGACACGCAATAAAAATAATCTACTTCCGCCTTTGGCGACTCTGAATATTTTTCAAAAAGGCCCACTGACAATGAGTCAAATAATAAAAATATACAACCATCTACCGATGCATATTAAAACATTACCATATCGTCAATTCAAAATACAATTAAGGAAATACTTGCTATCTAAATATTACTATAGCATTGTAGAATTTTTTGATAACTGACTAACAATAATATTAATGTACTTTCTTTGTTAATATGTATACATGTGTGAACCCATCTGTCCACATATGTATTCATATATTATTTATACTATGTTTTTTTGAGTTTAACCTTTATATAATAATGATGACATATTTCACACTGTATAAACAGTCTATACGAAATAAAACATATTCTATTCTATTCTATTGCCATGGAAATAAGCGCAATTAAAATTCAAATCAACTTTTCTTTACAATTTGAAGTTAGTACAATCAGAATCTGCTCTTATTTCGGACACGATTTTTTGACGGTATTACAATACTTCCATTTCTTCGAACATGGAAGTTAAAACGGGCTATATTGTACATAGATAAAAAATACAAAGCAATTATCAATAAACCGATTACATTATTTTACCAGCAATCAATATGGAAGTAGAAGCTTATTTGAACGCTATACAATGCGAGGTAATAGCTAAAGAACTAGAAAAGTATGAGGAAACAAAATCTAATTGTAAGTGTTGTTAAATACAATTATTTTAATCTGTGGGATTTGTGCAAAAAACACAAACAAAAGCATCATTTTTAGGCAAATATACACAAGAAACGAATAAAGCATTAGATGTTAATTTAAATAACATTCCTTATATTCTTGGATTTATTATTTATGGTATAATTCAACCATGGTACGAATTGGTCAAAGAAGTAATAAAAATGCATAATTATTTACAAAAATTACATAAAAATGTGTTTGTGAAAACGACGAGAATTATTGAAAAAAACGGACTATATTGTACATTAAAAAAATATACATTGTAAAAAATGAAAAGAAATTCCCAATTAACTGATTACATTATTTTGCCAGCAAAAAATATTTATTCAACATAAAATGTGAATAAAAAATTAAGAGTTAATAAAATTTAAGGCACTGCAAAAGATTTTTTTGTCGATATTTTTCTATAACAATATTCAAATACTTTGATAAGTATCCAAATAATCTCACTTCTATACAAATAAAGTTTGATAGTATGTTCAGTATCTAAAAGTATTGTTATTCTCAATTTAATCATTATAATGTTGTTAAAAATATTAGAACCAATAGAAAATGTGTTGTTAAAAAGTCAGAACAATGTAATTATTAACGCGATTAAGTGAATAGAGTTTATAGATGGGGAGCATTTATACGTACAAGTGAATTAATAAAAAATACAGCATTAACATGGCATCTGTCAAAGTATTTCAAACTGTTACTTACTCTAGAAACCGTAATAACTGTCACCATACGTTAGACAAGAAAGCTTATGTGGAATCACAGGAAGTACTCGCAAGGATTGATATAAAGAAACGAATTATAAACAGGGATTTAATGAAAATTTAATTAAAAAAAAATGTTTCATTTACGGGTAGAGCTGTTTGTTAACACACATGAAGAATATTAACAAGAACTGCTAAAAATCATAAGCAGGAGTTGAAAGAGAATTAAAAAAATATATATATATATATATATATATATATATATATATATATATATATATATATATATATATATATATATGTTCATGTACGGGCAGATCTATTTGTTAATACACATGAAGCATATTTACAAGAACACTATTGCATGATGAAAAATTCGAAATAAACAATAAACGACCGTACTATAGAAGTCAAATAACGTTAAACAAAAAAATATATACATAGTTATATGTTGAATCACATATCAGATCTGTGAAGTAATATTTATATTTTCGAAATTTTTGCCTCCGAATAAAAAATATTAGAGCATCCCTATTAGTCTGTTTAAAATAGTTGTATTAACAAAATGCACAAAACGTAAAATATTATTGTACAAAAAAAAATAGTAATTGAATTAAAATTATACTTTATAAACATGACGAAATGAAAAAAGTATTTTATTTTAATAATTAAAAAAAATTAAAACAAGCATTATAAGAGCAGAATTCAAATACTTCGATACCTGTCCATATAATTTCACTTCTATCCAAATCAAGTGTTATAAAATTTCGTTTTCGAAAAGATCTACCAGTCAATTTTTCACGGGTATTATAAACCCAAAAATCGAAAATGGAATCCCGCGGCTTCGCTCGCGTAAATATCGAAACCAGTTATAACCCTCGATACGTGATAGGGGATGACATATTACATTTTTTTTATATTGATTTTTATTCATTACCTAAAATAACGTAAATATCTCGGATCTTAGTTAAAAATTATAAAAACTAATGTCTAACCTCGCCATTAGGGGTTGATTATCGAATTTTTTTATTGAAGATTATTTTGCCCGACTCCATCATTATAACGTAAGCAGCTATGCAGATAAACATTTCAAAAACACAGACCCTGTCTACCCCCGCCATTAGGGGTTGAAAGTCGAAATTTTTGTTTTAATAGATGACTATTTTGCCCGAATTTACCATTATAAATAAAGCAGGTATGCAGATAAACATATCTAAATCCAAACTCGTCCCCGTCCCATGCTATTGAACATCGAACTTTCATTTTTAATTGGATATTAATTTGTCCGAATTTATTTTAATATCATGTCTTTATACTTGTGCCATGTTTCATTCGGTGGATACAAAAAAAATATTAAAATTATTACATTTTTCCACCACCTAACACCTTAGGGCAGTGGTTTCCAAACTGGGAGGCGCGGACTAGTGCAAAGGGAGGCGCGAAAAGTTTAACAGAAATTTAATTTTCATAACATCACATTAAGTTATATAAATAAAAAATTTATACATATAAATAAATTTTTATAACATAACATTATTTGTGTATACACATACATAATACATATGTATGTATATTATCTCTTTCTGAAAGGGACGTTACTGTGTAGTTTTAGACTGACAACTATTATTGAAAAAGCAAAACTGATAGAATTATCATGCGATACTTCTAAAAACAAATTCTGAGTGAAAGCACCCCCCGTTTATAACACCTAGATTTAATGAAGATTGTGCTAATAAACAAGTACATTCATCGCACACAGGTAGAAAGGTTTACTTGAGCCAAGTAAACCTTGTTTTGTATATAACGAAAACAATATTTTCTTAAGATAAGAAATATATTCTTAAACCAACTATAGTATTCTTCGACGAAGAAATAATGTAGTAGGATTAAGAGTACTTTTCTTATATTCAGAAAATATTGTTTTCGTTATATACAAAGAAGATTTTATTGATACAGTTTTTTTTGTGTGCATTAAAAATAAATTTTATAAGCAAAAAAAAAATACATTTTATACATTTTTAAAATATGTCTGTATAATTTTATAAAACAAAGGGGGGAGGGGGAGGCGCAAGAGATTAAATTTTTTTAAAGGGAGGCGTAGTTACATAAAGTTTGGAAACCGCTGCCTTAGGGGTTAAATTTTGGAAAATGCTGATATAATTGGTTAATTATTATTTATATTGTAGAGTATGTTCGATAAGTTTCAATTAAATGCGAACAAAAAAAAAATTATATAACCAGGGAGTCGAACCGAACCTGAACCCGAACCGAAAACCGGTTCCGGAACGAAATTTTTGGGTGAACCAGAACTGAACCTGAACCGAAATTTCAAACATGGCGTTGAACCTGAACCGGAGCCGAACCGAAAAACAATTTTTCGGTTACCGGTTCAATAAAGTTTAATTTTACCGGTTCATTAAAGTTTAATTTTTCATTGCGAATGTTTTTATTCAAATATGTATATTTATTATTCTGTATCAAATGTAAAATAATTTTTCTAACCACTTATAGTTGGCACCACTGACAAATGTAGTTGCGCTTAAATATTACTATATTAATAAGTATAAGTATAAGAATACTTGTGATTTTTAATTAACAAATTTTAATTTTACTGCGGAATTTATAAATTAATATAAAAAACTTTATGTTCTTCTTTAAATATTGGCCTACTACCAGAAAATAATATACAAGAAAAAATGGGAAAGATTGAGAGAAAAATGGTATTTTCAGAAAAACATGAAAATTGCTATTTAAAAAAAATGCACGTAAAATTTAAATTGCATTGAGCATATCTAATATTAACTGTCAATAATTTTATTATTCCGGTATAGGTACCCATTTTTTTAAATTAATACAAATAAAAAAAATAAGCCATAAAAAGTATTAATATATTATGTATATTATGTTACCGGCAAAGTATGAAATATTTGTTAAATAGATATTTATTATATACTTTACCTAGGCCTTCTATAGAATAACTAGGAATTCTATAGAATGCCAAGATAATATTAGGCAATGTATGAAATAATATTAAAGCAGATAGATATTATTTAGTTAATTTAATTAATTTTAAAAAGTCAAAATTCATATAAGTAAGAATTTGGTTCTTTATTGTTAAAATAACAAAATACATGAACAATAATATAACATTTTATATTATAATAAATAAAATAAAATATTAGTTTCGATTGCGTATGAGGTATGATATTATTTAAAATTTAAATATTTAATAACATATTAGTCCAGACGTGTATTAAGTAAGATTTAAGCCCCTCACTGTGAAAATAACAAATTCACAAAAAACAATACCTATTGGAACCTTAAATATTATATAATCAAAAATTTGTCCGAGTACGTATAAAGTGAGATTTTGGCTCTGAACATTCAAAATAACATATTATCAGAAACAAATTTTTAAACACTAGTTTAGATCACTTTACTGGACAGACATACATTTTTCAATTACACGCGTAAATATAAAAAGTTTATTTTAATCAATAATTCAGTATTTAACTGACAATACCGAATTGTAATCTAGAAACCTAGCTATCGAGAATGAACCAAGATTTTTTATTATATACAGTGGTACCTCGACATACGAGTTTAATTCGTTCCGCAACCTTGCTCGTATCTTGAATTACTCGTATCTCGAAGCAAATTTCCCCATACAAAACAATTGAACTACCATTAATCCGTTCCAACCCCCAAAATGTCACCCCAGTTATTTTTGTTACGTGGTTTTGAATTATAAATACGTATTTATAAATGACAAATATTTATTGTACAAAAACAAAAAAGAGAATGTAAAGAAATAAATTAGATATCCTCACTGGTCTTTGCCTTTTTCGCTACATTTTTCTCGCTTTCACCTGTAGGCCGTTTAGAAAAAAACATGTCCAAGGAGGTTTGTTTCTTCCTCCCTCTCAGAATGTTCCGGAAATGAGTTAGGCAAGTGTCATTAAAAAGATCAGATGCACGACCTGTTGCAACTTTTTCTGGGTGTCGCGTGCTACCGGCCGACCTGCTAAACTAAACCGAACTCGTATCTCGAATTTCGCTCGTAACTCAAAGCAAAAAATCACTCGCTCGCCGGCCCGTATCTCGAAAAACTCGTATGTTGGGGCACTCGTATGTCGAGGTACCACTGTATTTGCATCAGAAGTATTTTTACAACATAAAGTAAAGCAACATCTGTGCCTGGACCAATTGCTTCACCCCATTTATGTTTATATATCATACATTGCCGGCTATCAGTTAGGCATTCTATACAATGCCTAGGAAATTTATATAATTAAATTCATTTCATACATTGCCTGGTGACTTAAGGCATTCTATAGAATGCCGGATTTCATACATTGCTGGTAACATATACATAAAATTGGAAAGTAAAGGTATGTAGGAAAATATACATAATTCAGAAATTATAGGATAGGTTTAATTATAATTTAATTAAAATTATTACATATGTTTGAATAATTTACAAAAATAAAAAAAAAACGGTTCGAACCGGTTCGGAGGTACATTGAACCGGTAACCGAAATAATAAAAATATAAAAATTGAACCGGAACGAAAACCGGAACTTTATTTTCTGTGTGAACCGGAACCGAACCGGTTCGAGAAATAGTACCGGTTCCACACCCTGAATTATAAACTTTGACACCCTGTTTTAACCCCGTAGGGGTTAAATTTCGAAAAATCATTTCTTAGTGGGTGCTTACATCATAAAAGGAAGGCACCTACGAAATTTCACGTTTCTAGGTCCAGGGGTTTGGGCTGTACGTTGACATATGAGTGAGTGAGTGAGTGAGTGGTTCAGGACAAACTCTTTTATAGATATAGATTTAAGAATATATAATGATAATAAAGTTATTTATGAACACCCATGTTCTCAGTGAACCCAAAACAATATCCCTTACACCAGGCCCCCTATGTTTCCAAGACCTGCGATGATCGGCCCATCAGCAAATTCTAATATTCCCGTCAAGCTCCAAAAAAAGTAATAATTATAATAACACAAAAAAAGACAGAAACAACAAAAAGCTATAAAACATAACTGAGCTGTCGAACTAGAAGCGATTCTGCCAACATATAATTCATCAAGAAAAGAAAAAATATTTAAGTGACGTTCTTCATGCAAGATAAATTTAAGCATGTATGAAATATCAAAATGGTTGCTCTAATAAGTATCCTAACAAAAACATAAATGTGAAAAGAGAGCCAAGTTCAGTATTATGTTATATGCCTTGGTTGTTCACTTCAACGGCAAAAAAATTGATATCTAAATGGGTGCCAAGTTCAAAGGTCAGTCCTGAAATTTATTTAGAACAACATAAAATATTTTATAACAACTTAAAATATCATTTCTTCTTATAACTTAGGATAATATATTGAAGCCTAAGGTTTGACTTGGCTAGTTCTTATATACGAATTATATTATAGCTTTTGCAAGTTCTAAAGCTGTAAGTTCTTATTTTATTCTTCCGAAAATTTGGCTTGCTGGTAGAAACTAGCCATCGAACATAGGGCTCCTCCATGACTGTTTTAGTAGGTACTTAATAATAATTCGTATATAAGAACTAGCCAAGTCAGACCTTAGGCTTCAATAAATTATCCTAAGTTATAAGAAGAAATGATATTTTAAGTTTTTATAAAATATTTTATGTTGTTATAAATAAATTTCAGGACTGACCTTTGAACTTGGCACCCATTTAGATATCAATTCTTTTGCCGTTGAAGTCAACAACCAAGGCATATAACATAATACTGAACTTGGCTCTCTTTTCACATTTATGTTTTTGATAGGATATCATTACTTTTTGTACAGAAATTATTAGTAAGTACTTATTCATAATAAATAAATAAATAAATAAATAAACATTAATTAATTAACTGTTATCTATTCAATTTGACACTATTTGACATTTGACAGTGCTGCCATAGTTACGATTGTGAAACTTGATAAGAGTTTTGATCAATAGGTACGTGATAAAAATGACGATTTTTGGACGTTAATATCTAAATAACCGTTTGGGGTACGTTTATGAAATTTGGAGCACATATGTATCTCGCAAGTCTCAATACAGGGTGATCCAGACCACCCGTCCACTATGTTTTACGCCCAAACTATTAAAGATAGAGTTTTATAAAAAAAAATTTACTATGTATATCGACCCTAAAGAATTTCAAGAAAATATTTTCAACCCCCTAAAACTGCGCCTTAGGGGGTAGTTTGGGGGGTACATGCCCGTTTCTCAGTAAAATCAAATGGAACGGTATATTCAAAAGTACATAATTGTAAAGACCGTAAAAAAGTAAGAAACTTTTGTAAAACAAAAATTTTCATACTTTCAATTGTTTAGAAAATATGGCGACTTGATCTCAAATTTTAGGGTTTTACTAAAAGTGCTCTAATTTCGTTAAATGTTAATGAAATTTTATTCTTTTTTTAAATTTAGAAAGTAGAAATAATGACTTTTGTAATGATCTATGAATATTTAAGATTTTGATAGTTTAAAGTGACAAAAGCGACATATAAAAAATGCAAAAGTTCAATTAGCGATAATTCAAAAAATTTAAATACAATGGTACATCAATTAGTACTTAATCTGAAAAAAGACATGTAAATAAACAACTTTTGTTAAGAAAATTAAAAATTAAAAATCAAAATTTTAAAATGGAAAATTGAAAATTATAATTTTTAATTTAAAATTTTATTATCAAAAGTTGTTTACTTACGTATCTTTTTTAAGATAAAGTATTAATTGATATACCATTGTATTTAAATTTTTTGAATTATCGCTAATTGAACTTTTGCATTTTTGATATGTCGCGTATGTCACTTTAAACTATCAAAATCTTAAATATTCATAGATCATTACAAAAGTCATTATTTCTATTTTCTAAATTTAAAAAAAGAATAAAATTTCATTAATATTTAACGAAATTAGAGCACTTTTAGTGAAACCCTAAAATTTGAGATCAAGTCGCCATATTTTCTAAACAATTGAAAGTATGAAAATTTTTGTTTTACAATAGTTTCTTACTTTTTTATGGTCTTTACAATTATGTACTTTTGAATATACCGTCCCATTTGATTTTACTGAGAAACGGGCATGTACCCCCCAAACTACCCCCTAAGGCGCAGTTTTAGGGGGTTGAAAATATTTTCTTGAAATTCTTTAGGGTCGATATACATAGTAAATTTTTTTTTATAAAACTCTATCTTCAATAGTTTGGGCGTAAAACATAGTGGACGGGTGGTCTGGATCACCCTGTATATCAGCTAAATTTGACATGTTTATGTGAAATAGTTTTTGAGTTATGAGGGGGTCAAACGTGACTCCAAATGGTTCGTGTAAATATACACATGGTGCGTTGTCACAAATCACATACAATATAGATAGTAAGCTTCCATAGTATTATTCACTCCCTAGTTTGCACCATTGGCGAGGGGTCATAGAACGAAAGGAGGGATGAAACGGTTTGTTATGCAAGTTGCCTACTATACATATTACCAGTACTTCTTATTTTTAATTTCAAACAGAAAGGGGAAAACAATAAAAAGCAGTTTCAACTTAAAAAAAGTTATCAATTTATTTATATAATACAGGGTGACCCATTTTAAGTGCACACCTCTAATAACTTTTTATGGTGAAATGTTATCAAAAAACTTTTCAGATAAAAGTTACACGGTTTGGAGGGGGACATAAACGTACTCGGATGAATTTTTTTTTTAGGTGGTGTTTTAAGGGTGATATGAAGGTCAACATCATTTTTTTAAATAGGAACCTATAGTTTTTATCAAGTTATTTTATTTTACGTGAAAAAACACGAATCTTTCATTGAAAACTTTTTTTGAAAAACTTAAACCTTTCCAAGATATCTAACAAAATAATTCGAGATTTTGAACTTTAAATATTTTTTTACTCACAAACCATCAGGTTTAGGGAAAAAGTATAAAATACAAAAAAATGTTTATTTTGGTCTAATAAGACATGAAGAATTATTTTTAAAATTTTAAAACTTTTTCAATTCATTTTATTTTAGCAAAAAAAAATTTCTTAAAAAAAATTAGAATAATACTTTAAATTTTATTAGACCAACATAAACATTTTTTGTATTTTATATTTTTTCCCTAAATCTGATGGTTTGTGAGTAAAAAAATATTGAAAGTTCAAAATCTCGAATTATTTTGTTAGATATCTTGGAAAAGTTTAAGTTTTTCAAAAAAAGTTTTCAATGAAAGATTCGTGTTTTTTCACGTAAAATAAAATAACTTAATTAAAACTATAGGTTCCTATTTAAAAAAATGATGTTGACCTTCATATCACCCTGAAAATACCACCTAAAAAAATTTCATGCTCATAAGTCTATGTCCCCCTCCAAACCGTGTAACTTTTATCTGAAAAGTTTTTTGATAACAATTCACCATAAAAAGTTATTAGAGGTGTGCACTTAAAATGGGTCACCCTGTATACATATTTTGAATTTTACAATAATATATTATTTAATTTTTTAAGTTTTTACAATTATACACAATTTCTTATACAATACGCACTATCATTTTAACCACATTACTGTTAAACATCTACCTATTCATTTCATTGACAAATGTGTATGATATTGAATCTGATACTAGTAATTTTAAAATGTATGCTATGACCATGATCCAATATTAGGATCATGTGCTGTGTTGATATTAAAAATAAAAATATATAAATCGATGCCTGTACAAACTAAGAATACTTAAATTATTATTGCAATCACACTGTAACAGATTTAACACCAAATTTTTACTTTTTTCAATACCATTTCAAAAACTTTTGAATATACGTTAAAATATATTACTACAAAATCACGATAACACAGAAAAATGTCTTTAAAATAAAAAACACTACACAAATAACTACAACACGTCTTCATAACTTTCAGTTGGACGTTCATCACATTTTGCAACAAATATATACCTATTTCAAATAACTGTCAACATCTCAGTAAAAGTTACTAACTAACGGGTACAATTTAACCAACATAGGGCATGAAAATAACTAGAACGTGTACTCCCCTTGCTCCTTTCGTTCTTACTGGTTGTGTCACAACCGGCCATAAGAGCTGATCATATATTTATATGTGATTTGTGTGCGTTGTCTTGAACTTGGCTTGACACGCTACCGCGTGTCTGATATTCAACAAGGAAAGTTCATCAATATTGTCGTTATCGATAAAAAATTAATCATTTACGGACAGTTAGTTAAAATTGCACTTACTGTATCATACTAAAACTGCACTTAATATCATACTTTAGAAACATAACTATCACCATATGTACCTACGTTAAACAAAAAAAATATACGTTGAATCACAAAATGTGATTATTTACGATATCAATATAAGGAGCGTTAATCCAAAGAATTAGTACAAATATAGCAAAATATGCCAACACAACCATCGACCTATCAACAGCTTTTACATGGCATCTGTCAATAAAATCATTAGAGAAGTACATGTGATATTTATACACGCCAGATATATAAAACTTTAATTTAAATAATCATATAATGAAAATTTCACTTATGTCGGATGAAAACAAAAAATTAATTTAGTGAAATATATTTCATTTTAAATATAAATTATCTTCAAGAATATAGTTTTTAAACTTTTTTTATAAATCTTACATCAAGTAAGATTTATAAACCTAAACCACATAGAATTATGAATATTCTTTGGTGTAATAATACTCACCCCTTTCTTACAAATAATTGATCACATTTAACCAAACCTGTATCTCTCGAACATACAAATGTAAAAAAAATATGAAGACAATACACAAATTTACAAATGAAATGTTTCAGGTTAAAAGCAACGTCTTACATAATTTGTTTTACAAAAAGTATGACACAACCTAAAGACAATTAAAAGAAATGCATTGCTTTGAATCGATAAATATAGTACCATGCTTTATAGCATTTTAAACTATAATTTTCAGTTTTCAATTTAAAAAATATAATTTTAAATTTTCTTAACAAAAGTTGTTTATTTACATGACTTTATTAAGATAAAGTACTAATTGATATACGATTGTATTTAAAAATTTTGAATTATCTAGGGATAATTCAAAATTGAACTTTTGCATTTTTGATATGTCATTTGATATGACACTTTAAAATATTAAAATCTCAAATAATCATACATCTTTATAAGTTCATTATTTCTTCTTTCTAAATAAAAAAAAAATAATCCATTAATATTTAACGAAATTAGAGCACTTTTAGTAAAACTCTAAAATTTTAGAACAATTAAGTCGCCATATTTTTTAAACAATTGAAAGTATGAAAATTTTTGTTTTACCAATGTTTCTTATTTTTTACGATCATTACAAATATGTACTTTTTGATACACCATTCCATTTGATTTTGTGAAAAACGGGCATGTACCCCTCAAACTACCCCCCAAAAAATGTCAAGACACGCCGTGACCCCTTTATCAAATATTCACCAATATATACATACTACAAAAATGGGCATAAGAAAATATCTTTTAAAAATGCCAGATATTCAAAAAAGATTGTAGAAGCACATCCTTATGCCATGTGTACTGTGTACCACACATCTTCTATATATAATATCTATATGGGCTCAATGCAATCAAAATATGTCAATAGATAAAAATCATATTCACATTATGCAAAAAATGGAAAAAAAGTTGCTCATTACCCTCAACCAAACTACATATATTTTTGAAGCAATTATCTTCAGATTGAAATCCAATGTTTCGTATTAATGACAAAGCAGTTTTTTAACGAACGAATTAGTTTTAATTTCCAGAAAAACAAATGAAAATAAATAAAACAAGCAAAGAAAAAATATAAACACTATATGGCTAACAAGCACCAGTTATCTATGATCTATGGACGTAATGTTCTTAATTAAGCTAGATAAAATCAATGTGTACATTTACTTTACTTTATCTTTTTGAGAAATTATAGGACAAATACAGTGCTGCATCCTTAATTAAAACAATGGGGAAACTAGTGTCATAGATATGTATTAAAAAAGAACATCTGTAAAATTTACCAAATGTAATAAATAATCAAAAGGATTTAATAAATTCCGATATCAATTTCAATTTAAATAATTTTTTTCTGCGATGATGATTTTTTTTAAAGCTAAAGTAGATAAATTTTCGTAAGGGACTATTTTACTATAAAAGTTGTAGAGATCTTTTTTATAAAGAAATGAATGCTCTATAAGAAAAGAAGAAAAATTTTCACGTAATTAAATATCTTGAAAAAATAAATATATTTCTGGCTGGCACCTCTTCTCCTTAGACACGATTTTCATTATTTTTATATGGAACTTGGAAATACAATTTTCAAAAATACGTGTTTTAATCTTATTTTATTAAGTTTTTTTTTTTTGATTAAATAAATTGAGTTGTAAATGTAAAAAACACAGTTATAAATAAATTCTATTTGTTTTATCAGATCAAAATAAACATTTTTTGTAAATTGTATTTCTTTATCAAGTTAAAGGATTTCGAGTAAAAAATTCTTGAAGGTCCAAAAATATCGTAATAAAAATACAAGTTCCCATTGAACAAATAAAAGTTGAAAATGTATTATTAGTAAATAAAATAAAGTGGCATCTAATGCTCCCCTTAAAACCAAGTAACTTTTGTCCGAAAAGTGTATTAGTTTTATTCTTTATACATACATAAACTATTTAATTGTATTAAATTCTACTTGAAACAGCAGGCATTAGAATATCGATATTTATTATAATTATATGATAATCAACTCCCTTAAGTGAACCTAATACGAGGAAGCACTGTGCAATTATTCCACAATTTCTCATTAAATATATATTATTTCACGAGTTTTTTTATATATCCATAGAAAAAAGAATAAAGGTATGTGGAACAAATAAAGTTTCTTTGATATGAATTGTGAAAAACTACCATACTAATCTGGTTCGAATTTTATCTTTATACGAACAATCTAACTTGTCACACTTGTCACAATCTAACAGGGCACACTTCACACTATTGCTGCATATTAGCTGAAAATGTATGTCTTATACAACAAAACAATGTATGTTTTTACCCCTTATGTATTGTAGATTGTGCGCCACTAGAGAGTACACATACACTGATGTAACAAGATTAAATTGTTTCATGAATTATAGAACTCACGATGTTTGCCTTATGTCAGTGTACATTACTGTATTATCGTCACCTAGAGACATGCAAACCTAGCTAACATTGTCACGTTAGTATGTATTAGTGTGTGCTTCGTTCGGAACACTTTCGAATAAGTAATTTTAAAAACTACGTTGAACAAAATAGCAAGTGTTAAATTATAAACGTCAATACGTTCAAACCCAGTAAGTTAATAATGTGGTATATAATACATAAAGTTTTGTTTGGTCTAAGTTTTTGTCGGTCTTCTTCCAGCGTGAATACCAGATAGGGAAAATTATTGTTTTGAAGAGATGGACGAATATAAATCATATTTCTATGTTATTAAAAAAATTAAAAAGGTATCAAAAAATACTTGAAAGCCGCATTTAGGGGGTTACATCAGTTTGACATTTTAAAAAATCAGAGACATTACATTAGTTATAGCTAGTGATGGGCGATTGCGAGATGTTTTAGTCGATTGTCTTGATTGTTCAAATATCTCGAAACCTCTCGAATGTTGTTACGAAAACACTCGATTGTCGTATCACATATAAATTTTAAAATTTATATGTAACACGACAATCGACTATCGATCGAGTGATTTCGTTCCAATAATCGAATTAAAATTTAAATCGATTATTGAAACGAATGTTGTCGGAGTCAGACAATCGCAACAATCGATATTTGAGGTCGATGATTGAATTTTATGCTTATGAATTATGATCTATTTCTTACAAAATTATAACGGATTTATTGCAATGATAACCGACTAAACTCGACAGACTGAACGTCCAGTACTGTCTACTCGAAACAAATTGTTATTCTAACTAAACGATAGAAATAGTATTGTAAGAATATCTTGCAATTGTATGTCGCTACGCTACTACAATCGAGTTGAACAATCGAACATCTCGATTGTAAAATCGAAAGGCGAGATAATTGTTCACTCGATTGTTATTTTAGTCGATGACGATTGTTTCGATTGTAGAAACATCTCGCAATCGCCCATCACTAGTTATAGCCGTTAGTTGGATATGGATGACTCGCAAATAAGTATTATTGAATTAAATTCTTCAATCCGGTTTTTAATAACACAATTTTAATATATCGCTCCATGGTAAAAAATAAGATAAAAAGTTAATATTAATATACCTACAAAAATGCATCTATAGCTACAAATAGCCATTTTTAGTTTGTTTTTTAGTTATGTTAATAAAGTACATGTTACAGTAATAGAACTGGCTATATATCTTAGAGGATTCATATTAGGAGGTTTATTTATATGCACATTATTCTTACCTTTAATCATTGGAAAAGAATATAAATTTATTTTTTGTAATTTGAAGCATCCGTATTAAGGTTAATTCTGCATTTGAAAACGGTTAATCCTATGATAAACAAGCAGAGTATGTTTTTGTGTATTTTGTGTCATATAATCTTACATAAGTACCAACTCAGGAAAAAAATTAAAGAACAAACAAATAATAGATAAAAATTGTTGGGCCCACTGGCCCCATACAACCCTGGTATAAAATATAATTTGTTAATATTAGAAATCGATAACACATATTTTTACTAAACCAAATACTAAATTTCATAATTCTATCAAAAAGGGTTTTCTAGATATTAAATTAAAACTTATTTTTAGTCAAATCTTTGAAGTCCTGTAGTTCCCTTACGAAAAATTTCCGGACACATGTTTATTAGAAGTTTTTTGCTTAAAATATTTTTTTTAATCTACTGTTCAAGTTTGGCACGACAGTGCTGAATCACCCTGTATAACTGCTTCTAGATTAAATAGATAATTTTATATTGTAACACGATGAAGTGATATTTTTTTTCGTTTTGCTTTTTACGAAACATCTTCTTTGAACCTCTTGAAATTATTATTATGAAAACTACACGACTGATTTTATTAGCATGATAACTTTTTGATCATTTTATTTACAAAGCAGCATATGATTTTTTTGGTTTAATGTCCGGTATTTTAAAGGAGCTAGCAAATTTGCAAGCTTGCTAGCACTCTCAAATGAGATATCAAACTTATATGACAGTTCTTTTGAAGTTTTGTGATGATTTTGACAACTTTCGCGCAAGCGTTGTATGTAAACACCAACGGTATTAAAACAGTGGTGCTATTATGAAAATTATTTTATACGGTCATAGTCGCCAACTGTTTTACAATACGTTGAAGTGTTACTGCTCTAAATTCCGTAGCAAATCCATAGATACATACTATAACAAAACTAATAACCTCATTTATGAGTGCTAGCAAGCTTGCAAATTTGGTAGGTACCTGACATAAGTGCACCATTAATAAGATATGATTTTTTAACGAACTAATCGACTATTACCTTTTCACGCAGCTCTCATTTGCACAATTTTTTTCTAATTTTTTCCCTACACTATTTTTAGCTATTACATCACTTATCAAGAAAATTATTTTTCTTTCTGATGAACCTTGATGTCGAAATAAAATTCCACTGTCTGTTAGTGCTATGTCGGAGGTGCTCTTTGGTATAGCTTATAACTATAACATTTTTTTTTAATTTCGTCATAAAATATTCGCTAATGTTTACTTTAAATAGTGATAATAAAATGATGTGGATCTTGGCTTCTGGGTGTAAGCCGCGTCGATTTGCTCGTGTTATCGGTCAATGTTTCGTCACACAGAAGAGTCCTTATGAAGTCCACTGCAATGTGTGACGAAACGTTGGCCAATTACACGACCAAATCGACGCGGCTTAACCCAGAAACCAAGATCCATATCAAAATCACCGCGGATGCCTCAAGACTTGTATAATAAAGTGATCTTTTTATGCTATTTTTATTTATTTTTACATATTTTCATTCCTCCATGGTGGGTATCATAACTCCTTAATGATTCCTCAAATAAATATGAAATTTTTATTATTTAATAACATAATATTTAAAAATTATTCTGATGTTTACATAACTAATAGTTCTTACAATTAGTGGTAGTAGAATCACAGTAGTAGTAGAATAGATAGGGGCGAACTTTAGCCTAGGTCCTAGGCAAACTAGGCAACTGCTTAGAGTTCGAAATTTCTGAGGGCCCGGATTTTTAAATTCATTTTATAATTCATATTATATTAATGCGAACAATTTTTAAATAATTTTTTGGTGCAAATATCCCTATGTACGTTGTCGGAATTTTTTTCGACGTGCAAGCGTTTACAAAATTTAATTTTAAATAGTAATTTGTATATTATCAACATTTTTATATGAAATATAATTATTTGATTATTTTGTACAAAACATATATACAGGTTGATTTACAACTAGTGTAAAAAAATTAACAGTAGATCGAGGATATTATTTTAGGCAAAAAACTTTATGTGAACATGTGTCCAGAAATTCTTTGTGAGGGAGCTACAGCCTTTCAAAGATTTTCCTCAAAATGAGTGTTCATTTATTAACTAGAGAACCCATTGTGGTACAGTTATGAAATTTGATATCTTAGATAGTGAATAAACATAATATTGTGCAAATGTTTATAAAAATATTTTTTTCTTCTTATAACGTGTTTAAATTATTATGTGAAATAATACAGGGTGGGGCATTTAAAGTGTTACAGATTTTTATCTCAGAGCCACCGCATATTTGAAAAAAATGTTCATGTCAAAAAATATATGGTTGTGAGGGGGTAATCGAATAGTAATATTTATTTATTATTTTAGTGTGACCTTCAAGGATATTTGAAGATCAACATCATTTTTTTAAATAGGAACCTATAGTTTTTATTTAATCATCTTATTCTACGTGAATAAACACGAATATTTCATTGAAAATTTTTTGTTATGAAACCTAAGATTTTCAAGATATCTAACAAAATAAATTCGAGATTCTGGACATTCAAGAATTTTTTACTCAGAATCCATAAACTTTGGAAAAAAAGTAGAGATAAAAAAAATGTTTATTTCATTCTAATAAAACTTGAAGAATTTTTCTAGAATTTTTTTAACATTTCGTATTTTTATTTTTTTTTGCTGAAATAAAATAAATAGAAACAGCTTTAATATTTTTAAAACAATTTTCCAAGATTTATTAGACCAAAATAAACAGTTTTTTTATTTTTACTTTTTTTCTAAAATTTATGGATTCTGAGTAAAAAATTCTTGAAAGTCCAAAATCTCGAATTTATTTTGTTAGATATCTTGGAAATCTTAGGTTGTCCAAAAAAAATGTTTCGGTAATATATTCGTGTTTGTTCACGTAGAATAAGATTATTAAATAAAAACTATGGGTTCCTATTTAAAAAAATGATGTTGACCTTCAAATATCCTTGAAGGCCACACTAAAATAATAAATAAATATTACTATTCGATTACCCCCTCACAACCATATATTTTTTGACTTGAACATTTTTTTCAAATATGCGGTGGCTCTGAGATAAAAATCTGTAACACTTTAAATGCCCCACCCTGTATAATCAATGTTACGATAAAAACTAACCCAAATAAATAACAAAACTATCTAGTGTCTTAACTATGTACCACAACGAAAAAGCAGCGCCAAGGTTACGAAAAATGAATGCTTGGCCAATGAATATTGAAGAGAAAAAACAAAAATCTAACAGCAGAATGTCACTTGATAGATTTATGAAAGGCAATGATGAAAATCTAGTGACTATTGGTGATGACCAGAAGATGTGTTCTTGCATGTTCGGAGTAAAGAAAACTTTAAGTGAATTTTCTCAAAGCACTAGTCTTCACGGTGTTCAGTACATTGGGAAGAAGGATATAACTCTCCTTGAAAGGTAAGAAAACAAGTTCAATATATTAGGTTTTTCAAGGTTTGGTTTGAGACTATCAATAAGGTTACAATTTAATTAATATTTGTTTTCAGATGTTTCTGGCTGTTTTCGTGCCTGCTCGCGATGGCCCTTTCCATCTATTTTATATCTAACGTGTACGACCAATGGTCCAGGGCACCAGTGATAATCAGCCTCAACCCCACAGCTACCCCTATAGAGTTAATCCCTTTCCCTGCCGTTACAATTTGCAACATGAACCAGGCCAAAAAAAGTGAAGCGGATAACATCCTATCGATGGGGTAAAAATAGCATTAACTCTGTGTATAATAAAATTCTTCTAATATTAAATAAATATTTATTTACCGGATATCCCAGATACCAACCAAGTTAAAAATTACTTCTTAAGGTTGTTGTTCACTGAAAGTCGTGACATCTAGCGATATTTAGCATGAACTAGAGTTTTGATATGTCGGTAAAAAAGAACAAATAAATCTGGCAACAATTTATAATATTAGACAAGAATAGAAGATTCATTTTTAACAATATTATAATTATTACTGTTGCTGACAATAGTAATAATTATTATAACAATAGTAACTATTATTATTATAAATAAAAACATTAAATGTAATCAATAATCACTTGATATTTACAATGCGCGTCAGTTTTCAATACCACGTTTTTATATTTCAAAGATCGCGCCGAATGCGCTGTTGCCATATCGTATATTTACGTCATGTGTTCGGGAATTTATCAAAGTTAAAAATTAATAACTATTTAAGGAGATGGTAAATCATTTTAAAATTTTATATACATTCCTTAATTACCAATCTATAACATATCCGTTTTTGGTTAAAATCTGACGTTTAGTTTTAATACACGAATTAAACGAATATCAAATTCCAAGTGGATCCCTATGATTGCAATGTATAAGAGGCCAACTTTGCACGTTTATAATTAATAAACGAAATGGTAAACTGACCTGAAATTTTTTTTACAAATGCGAACTGGCTTACTTAACACAATATTAAAATTTTAACAAATTCTGTAGTGATCGATTTTAGTGAACAACAACCTTAAGGCGTGTTCTGGGTCAAATTTTTGTAATGCAACGGAAACAATCTAACACCATGAAGATAGGTTAGGTGTAGATAATACAGATTTCTGTAATGATAGTCGGTAAAATACGTCTTTCATTATGTAATTGCACGCTAGATATCACTACGCCGAAGAAGTATAATTAAATATTCCGAACTTCTTTAAATAACCATACATTTTTTTGTAGACAGGATGTTTGTGGTATCTTAGGGTAAATTTTTGTATTGAATTTATTGACGTTTTTAAAAAAAATGAGTTATAAGCCCGTTGAAACAGTGCTCTAATTTATTTGATGACAGTGCAATTTTGTTATTTTGTTTATTGTTTATTTCAGGAGTGAACTCGAGAATCATTTACTGGACGATATATGCAGCGCTAATGACTCTTTCGACCCAAATGCGACGCTGGACCATAGTCCAGGAGATTGGGACACTATTCAAAAGTTCATGATCAGGGTACGTGCAACATAAAAGTTTCAATCAATTGTGTTTCAACCTATTTTTTTATGAGTTGTACTTTTTTAATTTTGTTTCGATCAATTACACAGATGAGTCAGTCTTGCACAGAGATGTTGAGGATATGCCTGTGGAAACAGACCAACAAGAGCTGCGAGGACATTTTTAACCCGACTTTAACAGATGATGGAATTTGTTGCACATTCAATAAAGTCCACAGGAATTTCTTGTTCAGAAATCCGTAAGTCAGAGTAAAATTGCTTGTTTTTCGATCACTATAATTTATTTCGTTTTTACTTAAGGGGTTAGGTGTAGTCAGAGACATGAAAAAATGACAATTTTAAATAATTTTTTTTTGCCAGTAAATTATTTTATTTTATAAAAGTAAAAACATAGATCATTAAATAAGGTTTCGACTTGACGTGACAGAAATTTTAGAAAAAAAAATTAATAATTTTAAAAGTAATGGCTGTGTTGATCCAGTTCCAACCGTAGCTCCTTGCGGTGACCATCACTTATCCTTGGAGATTCATCCAAATTCAATCGGACAAAAAAAATAGTTTTATTAATAGATAATCTAGTGCCTGATCGAAGCTTTTTTTTCTTTCTTAAATTAACAAAATGGCAACATCAGGAAATTTTTTTCAAGATTTTCGGGAAAAAAACCAACAGTTAATTGTTTATAACAAATTGAAATTAAAAACAAAACAAAAATCCTTCGATCAGGCACTAGTTTTTCATGTTTTCAAAAAGCTATATAATAATGGCGTAACGCCCAGTATTATCAACTGTCATATAATCAACAGATCCAAGCATAATACATTTAATTAAATAGATTTTAAATTATCTGCTGTATTTCTTTACAACGTATATTATGTCTATTTTTCATTGAAAGCTTAAATATTGATTTAAATCACGTTTGTAATACAGCAAATTTACTTTAAAGGGGCATTTAGTGCTAAAGGAGCTTTAAATTGGTTGATAATACCGGGCATTAGAAAAGCAAAATTACGACACATCATATTTAAAATCGCAGTACAAAACATTATGCACTAGAATAAAAAAAATACAAATGAGGCAAAAAATAACTATTTTGAAAATCTGATCAAATCAGCAGAAAATAAATCAATAGAAATTTGGAAAATTATAAATAAACATAAATTCCAGTCTGAAATTAGAAACAATACTAATAATACATTAAACAGTCAATCTCCAACAGACACAGCCAATTTTAATGATTCCTTTGTGAATATAACAGATGCTCTAAATCTTACTACACCAAATTTAAATTGTAGTGCAAGCAGGGCCGGATTTAAAAATTTGCCGCCCGTAGGCAGTTGCGAAAATTGCCGCCCTTTTCGAAGAAAAATGTTATGTATGTTATCAAAAAAAATCTGAAGAACTTTTTTTTTTAGGTTTTTTACCAAAAAAATTTTACTAATAATTCTGAAGACCTTTTTTTTAGCTTTTTTACCAAAAAAATTTTTTCGTACCAAAATTTGCCGCCCCCAAAAATTTGCCGCTATAGGCAGCTGCCTACAATGCCTGCATGGTAAATCCGGGCCTGAGTGCAAGTGTAAAACACCCAAATAGTATGTTCATTAGGGTGGGTCAATTATTTTCACTCCATGGGCAACTCGTGATTCTTTTTTTTATTTACGAATTTGTTGACTTAAATTGAATGAAATCGATATAGGTCGAGTATGGGTACCCCACCTAATTATCAGTGCTGAACATTTTGGGCTGTTTTAAATATGGGAATGTCAAAGATTCGTCGATTTGTGCAATAATTTCGTCAATTTTACCCCAAAAAGGTGAAAAAATCCACAAAAATGCACGAAAACGCCCCCTGGCGGCAGTCAAAAATAAAAATAAATGTGAAAAATGGATTTATCGACCCAAAAAACACCCATTTACACATTTTCAATAATTTTTTTGTACATTCGAAATGCACTAAATAGATCGATTTTTGAGTATTTTGGAAAATATCTTCAGACAAATTTCGGCAGGCTCGAAAATGATTTTAGAGGTATGGTTCCATTGGCAAAAATACTTGTTATGGCCCATAGTACCAGAATCGCGAGTTGCCCATAGAGATTTTTTCGGCCCCATACAATTTGACCCACCCTAATGTTCATGTACCCTTGCACAAATAAAGAAATTGTAAGCAGGGCCGTCTTTAACTTACTGGAGGCCCTGGACACATTAGGACAATGGGGCCCCTATGACCTTGACAGAGCTAAAGAAGTTTTCACTTCAAAAATTAAGAATATGAAAAACTAGTTCACTTATGATTTTATTTAAAACAGTGTAGGTGTAGGTAATTAGTACACCATTAAATTCAGGGTGGCCAGTATTTTCTGGAACAAATTTCCCTGACTTTTCCCGGTTTTCCAGGTGAATTTTTCCGTTTTTCCGTTTTTTATAAAAAAAAAATTTAAGCATATTTTACGGAACTTTAAAAACGAACTTTAATGCCATTGCGAATTTTTTTGCATTTTTTTTTCAAAATACTGCTTTTAAGGTATCAAAATTCTCTAAAAAATGATTTTTTTAAATTAAATTTTCTACATAAATGCAAACCGTGACGTGTTAAGATATGTATGTATTTTTTTATTACATAAAAACGTTAAAAAGGAAAAAGATGTTGACGAATGAAATGCATCATCATAAAGTAGAGTAAATTTCCATCATTCCATAAAAAAAAGATTTCAAATTGGTTAATTTTTGACCAATTTACAAACATTTGAAAACAGGTTATTTTTTACGTATCCCCTTAATTAATGTGCAGAGGATACGTGTATATGTAAAATATATCAAATTTCACGAAATTATGTTTAATAAAAATAGTACCTTCAATAACAAATCACATAATAAATTAATATCACCACTGTTAAAAACCATTAATATATTCAACAGTTGAACAAATTGCATGAAGTGTGGTACCTATACACTTCTGATTGATTAATGTACTAAAAATAGATCACGTGATAAAACAGAATTATTTGTTGACAATAGAACTTTTTTGCATGTTTTTTTTTTAATTTTAATAGATAATTGTTTAAAAATATTTGCGGAAAATGTCTTGACATTGCGTGGTTTTTGCATTTTTACATAAAATTCCCTGTCTAGCAAAATTCCCTGACTTTTCCCGATTTTCCAGGAACTGTCCACCCAATGTATTTTTATATATTTAAATTTATCCTAAACATGTTGAAATCGGAAAGTCTGATTTTCGAGAGAGAGTAGAGGGGCTTTGCGCATGCAAAACCTAATAAGCAAGTAGGTATTTAAGTCAGTCATTAATCTCATTATCGTTTGATTTTTGTCGACAGAAATATCGTATGTTTTTCGGTAATAAATATCGGTTATTGTTTAGTGATATGGGGCCCCTATCAATCGCGGGGCCCTGGGCACGTGCCCAGTGGGAAAGAGGGGTCTGATTATAAGTATCTGTAAAGACAAAAAAAATCATTTGGCTGGGATGAAATTTCCATATCACTAATAAAAGCAAATGTCCAAGTAATAGCCGCCCCTTTAGCACACGTAATAAACAATTGTTTATTTACTAGGTTTCAAAATCTTTTGAAGTTGGCGGTTGTAAAACCTATCTATAAGAAAGGGGACATAAATTGTATTAGTAACTATAGGCCCATATCTTTATTAACCTCAACCTCCAAAATAATTGAAAAAATTATATATAATAGATTACAAAATTACTTAAAAAAATACAACATTATAACTCACAAGGGGACGCTACAGCACGTTCGTTGAGAATTTCAATGAGCTTGTGGTATGTAAAACTAGAGCAAAAATAAAGAGACACGTGTCCAACAATTTGACCTCATAGGCCTTAATTACAAAGATAATTAACTTTGAAAATTTCTGTATTCAATATAACCGTGTATAATGTTCGCTCGAAATGTGTAACAGCTGTGCGGTCAACGCGCTGGCGTCTCGCCTGGAAAACGATGGTTCGAGTCTCGGTTATACGATTTTGATTTTAATTTTTATTTACAATTATTTTTTATTTTTTATTATTTTTTTGTACACATTAGCTCTCCATCGTTTGTAAAAATTGATAAATTAGACATAAATAAAACATATTATTATTGACAATAGATGTTTGTTCAATTATATAGTACAAATTAAACGAAATAAAAACATTTTCATTATCTAGTAAATATAGAATATACTTTTTCAGAATTAATACTCAAAAATAAAATAATAAAATGATTTCACATGAAAATGTTGATATACATAGTATACGCCAGTACATAATTATTATTTTGTTTTAAAGTAAATTTAATTTATCATTGACACAACTCATCACAGTTTTTAATTGATAAAAATTACTATATAATTGAACAAACATCTATTGTCAATAATAATATGTTTTATTTATGTCTAATATATCAATTTTTACGCACGATGGAGAGCTAATGTGTACAAAAAAATAATAAAAAATAATTGTAAATAAAAATTAAAATCAAAATCGAAAACCGAGATTCGAACCATCGTTTTCCAGGCGAGACGCCAGCGCGTTGACCGCACAGCTGTTACACATTTCGAGCGAACATTATACACGGTTATATTGAATACACAAATTTTTAAAGTTAATTATCTTTGTAATTAAGGCCTATGAGGTCAAATTGTTGGACACGTGTCTCTTTATTTTTGCTCTAGTTTTACATACCACAAGCACATTGAAATTCTCAACGAACGTGCTGTAGCGTCCCCTTGTCAGTATCAACATGGATTCATGTCTGGTATATCAACTAATGTCGCGGTTTTTAAAGAAATAAATTTAATTTCACACGCATGGAATAAGAAAAATATATTTATAGTTACCTTTTTTGACATGTCAAAAGCCTTTGATTGCGTCAGTAAAGACCTACTCTGTGTCAAGTTTGAAAAATACGGTATTCGCGGAATAGCCCTAGATTTAATAATTTCATACATGACCAATAGAATGCAATATGTCGAATTATTTTTCATTTGGAAACGACGATCAATTGTATAGATAATACATTTGACTCTTCGTAACATCATCATTTTGTTTTGCAAATACGGTCCCAACATGTTAACAATGTAACCTTTTCTTCTAGAAAATGGTTTTCGTTAATACTTATTATTGGAACTTTTTTAATGACGAGCGTATATTCCATCATTATTCAAAATGTGTTGTTCTTCAAAATTTTCTTTTGAATGAGAAAATTCGTTTCAATGTCACAGACAGTTTAAGAAATGTCTATGAACAATCAACCACTATAATTTAAGACGGTGTTTTTTTATTAGTTTAGTGTCCGTCTTAACGGATGCCGTGAATTATTTTGCAGCCCAATTAGTACCAAAATCTATAGCACCTTATAAGGTTAAGATAAAAGTATATCCACTATCATATGAATAAAATTTACAGTTATGTTTAAACGGAATACGTGGAATAACAACATTTCGTGTTGTTACTAAAAAACGTTAATTGTTCGAGGTAGATTTTAAACAGAAGTTGAGTTCACAGAGTCATATTTTTGATATGAAAAGAAAAAAAAACAATATGTTATTGGGCATTGTAGCAATAAGAAAGAAGTATACTAAAATTCTTTTTTTCAGACGTGATTTGGGGGATTTAAACATAACCTTCCCATTTGAGTCGGTTGATTGGACACCGGAAAATGGGTTTCCAGAAAATAGTTCATATGATGCTACCCCATTTAGAACCGGTAAGCTATTTAATAATCAATTTTTTGCTTAAACCAATATATTACAGGGTTACCAACTTATATCTCTATAATCGCCCATATGATAACTAGTAAATAATAGCTGCGCTTAATTCGAATATACTTTAATAGAGTGCAGACGAACTTGTATCTAAACATTTTTTGATACCATGAAAATATATTAAAAAAAATAACTCTAAAAAATTATTTTTTTTAGAAAATCGGTTATTCCTCCAAAAAAATTAGGAGAAAATTAATATGTTTCCTTACAAATTTAATCTGAAACAGTTTTTCACTGTTTCAAAATTAGTTTAAAAAAAAATAGGAGGTGCATATCTACAGTCTACTAATGGAACATATGTATTACATCCCATTATGTAAACCCATATTTTTTTTAAAACTGATTCTGTTACTTTTGACTCTTCCTTTACTATTTTCTTTTTTTCAATTCTCAGTGGGATAATTGAAATAACGAATCTTGCATATATTATATTTAAAGCCATTTTACCCACTAATGTATATGTATGTACTATGTACCTACATACTAACTTCATTTTTATCAACTCTTCAGAAAAATTAAATCTACAAACTCCTAATCAAACTTATTCTGTACCAGACAATACTTCGAACAGTATTTTCTTTTCATCATGTATTGCAACTGACTTATTCAGAGCTTGCATAAATTAAAAAAAAAACAGTAACTCTGTGGGTGGGATGAAATACCCACTAAAGTAATCAAATATGTAGCAGTTTCAGTTCCATTGCGCCATATCATAAATAACTGTTTTCTTCTAGACGGTTTTCCAAACGCCCTAAAAACATCAGTAGTCAAACCGATTCATAAAGGGAAAACCTCAATTACATAAATAATTATAGACCCATAAGCTTACTTCCTTGCTTTTCAAAACTATTTGAAAAAATTAATGCAGAAAAAATCATACCTTTTTAACAAAAAATAATATACTTATTAATTCCATAACAATACGGTTATATGCATGGAAAATCAACGGAAATATTTGATATCCTTAACACGACTCTCCATGCATGGAATAAAAAAGCTTACACTGTAGCAATTCTATTAGACCTTTCAAAAGCATTCGATTGTGTTAACCGTGATTTATTAAAAAAGAAACTAAACACATCCGGTATTAGAGGAGCTGCCCTAGACTTATTTAGCTCCTATTTGTATTGTTAAAATTGAATTCAACGATAACGACATACCGTCTCAAAATCTTACTGTTAAGTACGAAGCTCCCCAGGGTTCCATAGTTGATCCAATTTTATCCCTAATATTTATAAATGAAATAAAATCATTTACTAAACAAAATATTGTTATTTTTTGCGGATGATACGACACTTATACCTATATATGAAGAGAAAATCCGGTTCAACTATTAGCAAAGATTAACAAATCGATTGAAGATATAAGTAATTTTTTTAATGAGAACAGTCTCAAATTAAACATACAAAAACAAAAATTTGGCAAGTATGGAAATTTGCCAAATAATTTCAACGTGTCAACAATAGGTAACATAAAATTAAACAAATGCGTTAATTTACTAGGAATACATATTGACAATATGCTAAGCTGGAACGATCATGTAAATTCATTAATTAACAAAATTACTAAATACTGTTTTCACCTAAAAAGCGTCAGTACTCTGCTGTATGAAAATATCCTTCAAAATATATATTATAGATACATTCAATCGAATATGGCATATGGTATCATATTTTAGGGCAGAGCCACAAATATTAATGGACTTTTTATAATACAAAAACTTTGTATATGAATAATATGTAATGAAAGAGCAAGATAACCATATCGACCTTAATTTAAAAAATTAAAGATATTAATGCTAACAGACATATATTTATGAGTCTACTCTCTTTGTAAAAAACAACCAAGGTTTATTTACAGACAACATTCGAGACCATCGACATTACACGAGGACAAAGCATATTTTCACCCTAAATAGATCTACACTGGTGACAATCGATAAAGCCGTTGTTAACTCTCTAATGCGAATCTATAATAAATTACCAGAAAACTTAAAAAATACTCCTATAAAAGATTTTAAAAAACAATTTAAAAACAACTACTAAATAAACTGTTGTCACTACAATATTAACAAATACATTGAGTGATACCCCTTAACTTATTTGTTTACTCTGTATTTTGTATTTTCTGCTTTTAGTGTTAATCTTTGGATGATATAATATTTTGAATGTGTTATTTTTCTTTTGGACTTATTGTATCATTTTGTATGGGTTACACCAGTGATTCTCAACTTGTGGGGCGCGCCCCCTAGGGGGGCGTGATAAAACTGAATGGGGGGCACGAGCATAATGATAAAAAATATTATTAAAAAAATTATTTAATTTACTGAATGCAAAGCAATAAAATACATTCTGACATGAATAAAAAATAAAATACACGTTTACATTTACACTGACATAATACACTTATAAATTGGGATTGTATCAGTACTGCATAATGTATTTATCAATATTAAATTAAAAATTAACAAGATTATTAATTATTAGCGACTTCTTTGGACCTGTGTTGCAGAACAAAGTTTTTCGAAATAAGGTTTAATATTAGAAAGTGACAATATAAAGCATTTTTTATATTTAGCTGATTGTGAGATCTATTTTTCAGTGAAAATTATTGTATGAGGGTGATGGAGGGGGGGGATGAGTATTGTGATTGAAAATTGGGTCGCAAATACTAAAAGGTTGAGAAACGCTGCGTTACACAATAAAACTTATTATTATTATGTAGGTACCTGTCTATTTCTACTTTTCCACCTGTACTGATTTGTTTTAGGATCTGGGAGCCACCTTGGTCTATCTCTGGTGCTAGATGCTGCCATAGATGACTATTATTGCTCTTCAACAGTTAGTGCTGGCTTTAAGGTAAGAGAGACTGGTATAGCTATAATACTTTATGACTCGTGCTAAATTCTGCAATTTACAGCAAGAAATATATTTGATCATCTTTATTAACGTGACTAAAAAACAAAAATAAAAAAATATATATCTCCTGAATCATTGATCACAGTTTTATTTTTTTCGATGTGTAATAATAAATATTACATTTATGTCCGGTATTATAAACGACCTAGCTAATTTGCAAGCTTGCTAACACTCAAATGAGATATCAAACTTATATGACAGTTCTGTTGACGTTTTTTGATGACTTCGCGCAAGCGTTGTACGTAAAAACCAACGGTATCAAAACAGTTGTGCTATTATGAAAATTATTTTATACTATACTAGCGGCATCCCGCGGTTTCGCTCGCGTAAATTTCGAGGGGATGACATTAAATAAATGTTTTATATTGTTTTTTATTCATTACCTATAAAAAATCATAAACATCTCGGATCTTAGTTAAAATTAGCAAAAACCCAACCCCTGTCTACTCCCGACCATTAGAGGTTGAATATCGAATTTGTTTTATTGCAAATTATTTTTCCTGACTCCACCATGATAACTTAAGCAGCTATGCAGATAAACATATCAAAAACACACACCCTGTCTACCCCCGCCATTATGAGTGGAATGTCGAAATTTTTATTTTAATATATGACTATTTTGCCCGAATTTACCTTTATAACTTAAGCAGGTACAGATAAACATATCTAAAACCATCCCCGCCCCCATCCAATGCTATTAGGGGTTGAATGTCGAGCTTTCGTTTTTAATTGAACATTAAATTGTCCGAATTTACCTTAAAATCATAAACAGTTATGAATATATAAATATACCAAAATTTTACCCCCCCCCCATTCCCATAGGGGTTGAATTTTCGTAAATGCTATCTGTCTTGTAGAGTACCTACATACTTATGCCGTGTTTCATTCGGTGAATAAAAAAAAAAAATATCTTACATCTTTTTCCACCCCCCTAACACCTTAGGGGTTAAATTTTTGGAAGTGCTGAAATAACTGTTTCATAATTTATATTGTAGAGTATTTATGATAAGTTTCAATTAAATACAAACAAAAAAAATATTTTTTTATACAAACTTTGACATCCCGTTTTAACCCCGTAGGGGTTGAATTTCGAAAAACCCTTTCTTAGTGGGTGCTTATATCATAAAAGGGAGGCACTTACGAAATTTCACGTTTCTAGGTCCAGGGGTTTGGGCTGTACGTTGATACATATATGAGTGAGTGAGTGAGTGAGTGGTTAAGGACAAACTCTTTTATAGATATAGATATATAATGTTAAATCCCATGATTATTTAACATGATTAAATTATTAACATTTTTATATTAGATGGTCATGAAAATGTTTATAATGTTTTATATGTATAACAAAAGATTTGTGAAAAATAACAAATATATTATTGAAAAATATTATTGTAAATTTATTTTACTTCGACGAAAAGATATAATTTTTATATTTAAAGGTAAATAATTAGCTTTACAACCTAATCATTTACCAGTCAGAGTCGCCAACTGTGTTACAATACGTTGAAGTGTCACTGCTCTAAATTCCATAACAAATCCATAGATACTATCACAAAATTAATACCTCATGTATCTAGTGCTTGCAAATTTGCTAGGTCCTTTATAATACCGGACATGAGTCTGGAGAAAATTAGTAATATTTATTTTCACTGGAGTCCACGCTGCTGTTGTTTTCTCGATATTCAAAATATGTATTTTGATTTTGGCTACACTTAGCTTTAACTATTTTGTTAATGTGGCAAGAGATATTTCCATAGAATATAAAATTTTTTGTAGTTATTTTTGTGTTATCATCTGTAGTCTTTAAATTATATCCAACTTCTTAAATCGTTCAGGAGCATTTTTTTTAAATCTAATGTATGATTATATTTTTAATTAGAGTATCTACCATAGTGCTTCAATATTTAACTCGACACTCACACATGGAAGAATGATTGGCTGAAAATTTTTAAATTATTTTCAATTTCTTTCATGGATTTTAGTTTTTTTTCTTTGGGTATTCTCTTCAAACTAATAATAAATATCTTCAAAACATTCTCTATAAACCAGTCCACAATGCAACGTAAGAATTTTATTTTATTATACAATTCATTAGTCTGTGGATGCAATTAAAAATATTTAAACAGGCATATTTCCGGATACAAAATCAGAACTATACATAAATAAAACGGGCAAGTGCTTGTTGGGCACGCACATGATAGGGTTCCGTGGTCATGCTCACTACGATTTATAAAAAAATAGTTTTTTCAAAATTTTCGTGACCGAAGGGTTAAAATCAAAAAGTCATTTGGTTTTTATTATTGCATTTTAAGAGACCTATCAAATGACACCCCACTCAATGGGGTAAATGAAAAAATGTGACTTCACTTTTCAATCTATGATAGGGGGGTCCAAAATATTTTTGACAATGTTGGTTATAATTTTCTGTGAAAGTACTAATTAAAAGCTACATTCTGATTTTTTTTCAGATTTTTTGAATCGATAGTTTAGAAAATAGAGGGGGGGGGCGCTCTGACAGCGACATTAAAAAGCAAATATTTCGTGACTTAAGGGTTGAAATCAAAAAGTTATCTGACATTTTTTATTGCATTTTAGGAGACCTATTAAATGATACCCCACTTAATGGGGTAAGTGGGGAAAAAATGAGAGTTCACTTTTCAGTCTATAGAAGGGGGGTCCAAAATATTTTTGACAATGTTCGTTATAATTTTCAGTGAAAGTACTAATTAAAAGCTACATTCTGGAATTTTTTCAGATTTTTAAAATTGATAGTTTACAAAATAGAGGGGGGGGGGCGCTTTTTTAACGACTTTGGAGAGCAAATACATCGTGGTTAAAGGGTTAAAATCAAAAAGTTTTAATACATTTTTTGTTGCATTTTAGGAGACCTTTCTAATGACACCCCACTCAATGGGGTAGGTGAAATTTTTTTTTGAAAACACTTTTTATTTTATGGAAAGGGGGCCAAATTTTTTTTTTACGAAAATCTTATCATTTATGTTTTTGGGTCATTAATCTACGACCGTATACCGAATTTCATCTTATTATCTCAAAATTTTTGAAGACGGACGGACGGTCATTGAGAAACTATAAGGGTTCCTAGTTTTCTACGGAACCCTAAAAACGATCGAGCCATGGTAAATAACTACATGCCAGTTTCCCTGTTACCGGTGTGGTCAAAGGTTATAGAAAAAGTAATAAGTATCAGAATAGTTATATTTTAAGAAGTCAATAATATTTTTAATAGTGCAACATGGATTAAGATCAGAACACTCTACGACTAGGTACTGCTATTTGAATTTAATGAATATATCTCAAAAGCATTGGATACAGGACAACACGTAATTGGATTATTCTTTGACCTTAGCTCTGCGTTTGATACAGTCAAACATGACTTTTTATTATATAAACTAGAAAGGGGAAATATTTATAACTTAATACAGTCATACTTCTATAACAGGAAGTTTTATATAGAAATAAATAATCGACAATCAGAAATAAATAATGTCAACTGTGGAGTACCTCAAGGTAGCACTCTGAGTCCATTACTGTTTATCTGCTTTGTAAATGATATAAAAAAAGTGTTAATATGCAGACGATATCGTGATATTAGTTGAAGAAAACAATAGCGAAAAAGCGAAAACATGAACTAGTGAGGTGATTAAAAAATTTAAATTATGGTATTTAAAAAATAATTTAATAGTAAAAGATAAAACAAGATATGAACTTTATAATAGGAAATCATAAAAATGTTATGGAAATTAAATTTTGAGGTATAGTGATAGATTTTAATTGAACATTTTTATAACAAACTAGCGGCATCCCGCGGCTTCGCTCGCGTAAATTTCGAGGGGATGACATTAAATTTTTTATATTGTTTTTTATTCATTACCTATAAAAAATCATAAACATCTCGGATCATCCAACCCCTGTCTACTCCCGACCATTAGAGGTTGAATATCGAATTTGTTTTATTGCAAATTATTTTTCCTGACTCCACCATGATAACTTAAGCAGCTATGCAAATAAATATATCAAAAACACACACCCTGTCTACCCCCGCCATTATGAGTGGAATGTCGAAATTTTTATTTTAATATATGACTATTTTGCCTAATTTACCTTTATAAGTTAAGCAGGTATACAGATAAACATATCTAAAACCATCCCCGTCCCCATCCAATGCTATTAGGGGTTGAATGTCGAGCTTTCGTTTTTAATTGAATATTTGTCCGAATTTACCTTAAAATCATAAACAGTTATGAATATATAAATATACCAAAATTTTACCCCCCCCCCCCCCATTCCCATAGGGGTTGAATTTTCGTAAATGCTATCTGTCTTGTAGAGTACTTACATACACTACTGGAAAAAATTAAAGGAACACAAAAATTTCCTAATTTTTTTAGTGATTTTTGAAAGGTTGTAACTCAGTCAAAAATAATCGTATGAAGATTTAAAAAAGATGATTTTGAAGCTTTAAGTTTCTAGTTTTGAAATATTTTGGCAATTTTTTTTGCGAGTTACGGTTATTACGCAATCATAAGAAATATCGCGAGACAAAAATTTAAAAAAAAAAATAAAATTGTTTGGGTCCATTTTTTGGGAAAATTTTTTCTCGGTTAAACCAATGCATTGATCAGTTAGCTTGTTTATTTAGCTTTAATTTGCTTTTTTAAATTTTACTCTACGTTGATTTATCGCTGAGATATCCGACTTAAAATGAAAAAGGATCCTTTTGTCTTTGATCATCGATATTTCAACAAATAATAATCGCACAGTAAATCTAAGGGCAGTTTTGAAAACATGAATAAATTATCTACAAGGACAAACCATGATTTTTAAAGAAAAAAAAATTTTTGTATACTCCACATTAATTTTAAAAACACTAAAAAAACAACTTTTTACGGTTTTTTAGAAAATCTACGGCTTATTTACTAATTTTGATGAAACGACTAACGTTGAGCGTAATTTTTGTAGCTGAATATATCCACAATAACCCTTTAAATTTACAAGTTGATCCATCGAACCGTTTTTATGTTCCAAATGATCAAAGTTTTGAAAAGAATTAAAGGAACACGTTTATTGCTCCTAAAAATTCTGTAATCATTATCAAAATGAAATGAAGATTTTTTTTCGATTGTTCCCACAATTTTACACTACATATTGTTGTTTTTTTTAAGGAAAATAAAAAAAGAAAAAAAATTTAAACAATTTTAAAGAAACATTTAAAGAAACAATATCTAGTCGTTTCTGAAACGATTAAACCTTTGCATTCCATAATTATGATAATCTGTCCTAATTGCACATATTTGATACCCCGAACTGAATAGGTGTAATTCTCTTCAACAAGAGCAACTTCCGGCTCAGATAAATGCCACCTGACTATGAAAAAAATTGAAGTTTTGAAAAAAAAAATTTTTTTTACAAAAAATTGAAGAGGGTTGCACCTATCACAATGTCGGATATAGGGTGGGTGTTAGCGCATCAGTCGTATTTCGCGCTTATGCGCGGTACCAATAACTTTTTGATAAAAAAAAATTATAAGAAAAAAATTAATTTTGAAACAAATGTTTTCTACAACGTAAATAAACATCGCAGAAAATATCGATAAATCAATCTTATGAATGTGTGTAAATCGTGGCCGTAATTCAGTTCGGGGTATCAACTTTGCATTTAATACAATAAATGCAGATTAGTATAATTATGGAAAACAAAGGTCAAATCGTTTCAGAAACGACTAAATATTATTTCTTTAAATGTCCAGCAACTTAAAAAAAAATTGTTAAACATTTTAACAAAAAATTCTTCATTTCATTTTGATAATGATTACAGAATTTTTAGGAGCAATAAACGTGTTCCTTTAATTCTTTTCAAAACTTTGATCATTTGGAACATAAAAACGGTTCGATGGATCAACGTATAAATTTAATGGGTTATTGTGGATATATTCAGCTGTAAAAATTACGCTCAACATTAGTCGTTTCATCAAAATTAGTAAATACGCCGTAGATTTTCTAAAAAACCGTAAAAAGTCGTTTTTTTTCAGTGTTTTTCAAATTAATGTGGATGATACAAAAAATTTTTTTTCTTTAAAAATCATGGTATATCCTTGTAGATAATTTATTCATGTTTTCAAAACCGTCCTTAGATTTACTGTGCGATCATTATTTGCTGAAATATTGATGATCAAAGACAAAAGGATCCTTTTTCATTTAAAGTCAGATATCTTAGCGATAAATCGACGTAGAGTGAATTTTAAATAAGCAAAATAAAGCTAAGTAAAATAGCTAACTGATCAATGCATTGGTTTAACCGAGAAAAAATTTCCCCAAAAAATCGATCCAAACAAAAATATTTTTTTTTTTTTAATTTTTGTCTCGCGTTATTTCTTATGATTGCGTAATAACCGTAACCCGCAAAAAAAATTTGCCCAAAGATCTCAAAACTAGAAACTTAAAGCTTCAAAATCATCTTTTTTAAATCTTCATACGATTATTTTTGACTGAGTTACAACCTTTCAAAAATCACTAAAAAATTTTGGAAATTTTTGTGTTCCTTTAATTTTTTCCAGTAGTGTAGTTATGCCGTGTTTTATTCGGTGAATACAAAAAAAATATCTTACAAATTTTTCCACCCCGCTAACACCTTAGGGGTTAAATTTTTGGAATTGCTGAAATAACTATTTCATAATTTATATTGTAGAGTTTTTATGATAAGTTTCAATTAAATACGAACAAAAAAAATATTTTTTTATACAAACTTTGACACCCCGTTTTAACCCCGTAGGGGTTGAATTTCAAAAAATCCTTTCTTAGTGGGTGCTTACATCATAAAAGGAAGGCACCTACGAAATTTCACGTTTCTAGGTCCAGGGGTTTGGGCTGTACGTTGATATATGAGTGAGTGAGTGAGTGAGTGGTTAAGGACAAACTCTTTTATAGATATAGATTGACACTATTTGTGAAAAATGAATAAACCACTGTTTAAGATAAAAACTTTGAGTCAGTATATGGAAATTGATCAATTAATTATGTTCTATTAAGCACATATGTTTAGTATATTTAAAAATGGTGTAATACTGTGGGACCGAAACACTTCTTTTACTTTAATGTAAAAGAATTTTTATAATAAAAAAAATCGTGAACATAATATTTGGAGTACCATCACGAGAGACATGCAAAGACCTTTAAAAAACATCGAATATTGACTTTTCCGAGTATATTACATATAATAACTTATATGCATCAGGAAAAATATTTTTCTATGTCAAATGCATTATGATTTCTTGCATAAAACAAGCTTCTACGAGAAAACCCTTATTTATGCTAGTAACAAAATGTATTAAAAATTAGTATATAAAAAATGAAAGAAGATTTCTTAACTTTAAATCGAATATTACAAGTTTTTGCTGGATTTGGTTCCGTATATATTTTATGATATTACTGTTCTGTTGACGTTTATATACCTGTACTGGTATTTGTCAAATAAATTATTATTATTATTGTCAACATAATAGTTGTACGTAGTATAGACATTAGACACAATACATGTTTTATGAAATAGTTCCAAAAAATTCACCGATTTGTTTTACTAGTTCGAAAAAATATCTTAAAACTAATATAAAAAAGTAAATTGTCAAATAGAACGTGACGATCCAGTTATAAGGGAAATGAAGATTGAGATGATTAGGACGATATATTTATCAAAATTGTCGACGTATTCAAATTATCACTAATTCAAATTACACAATTTTGCATAAAAATGAAAAGAAAAATCGCATTTTTTTCTTTGTATTTTTTTAAATATTTTTTTTTATGTGGCAGATATTCCTCCACAGCCCTGTTGAAACGCCAAAGATGAAAGACTTCGCATATACCATAACTCCCGGAAGAGAAACACGAATATCAGCCATACCTTACGTATCCGACGCCACAAATCAAATACGTGGTGTATCCGTGGATAAGAGGAAATGTTTCTTCGCCAACGAACGGCAGCTGTACTTCTACAGGTATCTAGCATATGTATACCGACACCTCGAGTTCAGTTATTTGTCTACAAATTTCATACCATTTAAAAAAAAATCATTCAATTTTAATTTTGCAACATCCTTATGTTGCTTTGACACCTTATTTAAGACACAATATTTTACTATTTAGTTTCAATTATAACCTATCTGCCCCAGTGGCGTAGGTAGCTTTTTGCGATGGGGGGGGGGGGGGCAGAAATTTAGACTAGGGTTATTTTTGTAAGACCTTTTTTAGTCATTACCAATTACTATTTATTGTGATGACCTTTTTTTAGCTATTCACAGTGTCAGTCTCATTAATTTGTCAGTATTAAATTTCTGTGGACTCATGGGGGGATTTATCCCCTTAATCTCCCCCCCCCCTCGTATCTACGCCACTGATCTGCCCCCATTACTGATTGTGCGATATAAAGTTCGAAAATGAGTTCTTGTTAGGGTATATGATTATAAGTCAATATTAATATTAAATTAGTGACGTTAACATCGAGAATTTATTAAAGAAAAAAAAAATTATCAAGCTTTTGATTCACAGAATGAGTATGGGGTCGTAAATTTCATAAATCACAAAATTTTCAATATATGTAACGGAATTTTTGAAAAAGTTAATCCTTGGGACATTCGAGATTAAAGATCATTTTTTCTTCTTTTTTAAAAGCCTGAAGGTGACTGTGGGAATTGAAAGCTTGGTGAAAATGTTTTCTTAAAAAAATATTGGCGTTATAAATATTAATTATTAATATTTTACTATTTAGTTTCAATTACTAACTACATATATTTACTATAATACATATATTTTTTACAGAACCTACACAGAGAATAATTGCGCATTAGAATGTGAAGCTAACCTGACACTTCAACTGTGCGGCTGTGTATCATACCATATGCCGAGTAAGTAGTATTAAAATTCAGAAGTTTCTGTGTTTTTAACTTTCTTATACACATGTAAATGAAAAATAAGATTATATAAAATAAATATTTTAAAACCATTGTTTTCAAAATCTGGATTTTGAAGGAATTATCCAATTTAACCTTCGATAAATCCATTCTGACTTATTCCGCCATGATAATGATAGAAACAAAATAAATGGGACATAAAATTAAAAATAATAATTCGAAAATTCAAAACTTGACAAGAGTAAACTTTTGATTAAAAATTATGTTTGTACATGACTTATAACATTAATGATCACTTCATTATGGATTGTGATTTTAATGAGAAAAATTAGAATAAAATCTTATTGCAATATTTGTAAATCGAGGTGAAAATAATATTTTCTATTAATTGAGATGTTATTAGAAATAATAATTAGTAATAATTAATATATTATAGAAGCGTGAATTTTGCCTCAAGTCCAAAGCAAAGGAACAAATTTACCTAGGCAGAGATGTTCCACATACTATCCATGTACCACATACTATTTTCTAACATACCTTCTACACAAAGTTTAATTTTATGATGTATTTTTATGGGAAAAATTGCATGTTGCTAGTCGAGCAAAAAACGAATGAATCACTGACCATTACACATGCATTGAAATATAAGTCAAATTGTTACAAAAAGTTCCATAGAAAGATCATTCTCACAACTAAAGCGATTAAAAAGTCTTCGTCGAATTATGATAACGATTTTTGACGATGTTATCAGAGATTTCGCTATTAAAAAGTGGAGAAAACAATATTTCAGCCACTAAAATATATTTTAAAATTTGTAACTATTTCACTTTTCAGAGATCTAAAGCTGATAAAATTTCGAACAAAATGGTGCCCTAAAAAATTATGTACAATAAATAATTATTGATATAGAGGCCGCGAAAAAATCATTTAGCGACGTCGAATTTGGTGACAACGCCTAAAAAGTACAGTTCTGTTAGATCGCTGTGTTTAAGTCTAATTAAATTTTAAAATGAAATTTTATGCTATAATAGAGAAAAGTGTGCCCTAAATAATGCTTTGTAACCAATGTCGAAATCTCGAAAAATGTTTGAGTTATAAGCACTCAAAATTCTAGGTATTAGAAAAAAATAAGAACATTCGACGACCACAGAGAAGACCTTCTACACCGAAAAAAATAAATTCCAGCTAGGATCCATAGAAAATTTAATGCCTTAAATAATGAATTCTGTCCGACTATGATTACTTTAAAATTGTTGAAATTATAACTTAAATTATGTGCTTTATATATTTAATATTTACCCATATTTTTTTCCTTGCGCCATCTCTATACGAAATTGTTTGACGACTGGACTATGTATTGCTTCTGAATTTGTTTCCTTATTTTTTTTTACAGAAAGTCGAAATACAAAAATATGTGGAAGGTCACAGGAAATGTGTAGCAGAAATGCAAAAGGTATGTAAAAATAGAATCGATTCAAGATACCGATAAATTGTAGATATAATATTGCATACAAGCAACCTTTGTATCTTACCTTCCCGATTTTTTTTATGGGAATATGGTGTTATGGGCGTAACGGGTAATAGTTTTCATGTTATGATCATAAATGTATTTGCATAACAAGAAAAAAATATTCATCGTTTCTTTTGTGTGTCATTCCCATTGATACCCTTGTTAGAATTATTACGAATTCGTCAATAGTTTAGACCAGTGATGGGCAAACTTTTTTAAGAACGGGCCAAAAAGTAAAAAAAAATTGGCGGGCCAAAATAGTTTTTTATTGAAAAAATACATTATGTAAAAATGTTTATTTTTATATGAAATTGATTTATAGTATGTAGTTGCGATTGGTTTGACAACATTTCTTCATAATTTGGATCAAATTGGGACGTACTTATTCTTAATAGTGCTCCGAGATGTTCATCTGTCAGTTTATTTCTGATACAGCTTTTTCTTTGTTTCATTATAGAAAAAAGTTGCTCACAAATATAGGACGATTAAACCATTGCACAAATTCGTTGGGCGTGAGATATTAAATTTGGAAAACTGAGTTTTGACAAGCCCTTGTAGAATTCTAATTTTGGAACATTTAGAAATAATTGTTTGAGATGACTATTAGATTGGAGTTCAATTAATTCAAGCTGCAATTCTGGATTCACTAATCCACAGTCCACATTAAAAGGCATAGGGGAGAGGGGGGCATAGTGGGGTACTTAAGGTTCAAGCATACATACAAGATAAAATATTATGATTAAACAACAAATTTTAACTCAATATCATGGTTTAACTCATTGCGAATGACTATGGATATATATTTCTCGATTACGATAAGAACTCTACGATATGGGAATACATAAATATAAAATGCCATTTGCCCCGCTATGCCCCGTATATGGGGGTAAAGTGGGGTACCTTATTATTAGTAAAAATTCGAAAAGAAAAATAGTTTCCAAACATAATAGTCTTTATATAATCTTTTAGAACAACAATTGGCATCAATAATATCAATAATAAGATATTTGTTTGACTTTAAATAATTTACTTTAGTTGCATAAGGGGCATAGCGGGGAACCTTTTAAACGATACCCCACTATGCCCCACTGTTACTTTTACAACAAAACACAAACTGATGCCAACTTACCTTTTTCACAAACAATGTTGTATGTTTAATTATGTAATCCAGAAAGCAGTGCTACAAAACGAAATAATAACCACCACAATATACAATAAGACTCGAAAAACAATTGCTGTTTAATTTCACGTATTTTTTTACCGAAAACACTGTTTTTAACACTTTTGTTTATATAGCATAAACGGCTGTCGAAATGGCGTGTCTCACTTATGAAGGTCACGCACCGACTGACGACCAATCAAAACGAGACATTTGAATTTTTGCACGACAATTGATTCGACCTGTATGAGAGATTTCCGCTATGCCCCGCTACCCCACTATGCCCCCCTCTCCCCTAGTGAAAATATCCAAATCTCGTCTTTTTTACATTTTGAGTGTAATTATCTTTTTTAGATATTATTATTATAAAATATGTGACGGGCCGGATTGAATGATTCATCGGGCCGGAGTTGGCCCGCGGGCCGTAGTTTGCCCATCACTGGTTTAGACCCTTGTCATAATTTATATGCCACACGAAATAACAATAAACATATCATATAATGACATGTAGAGAACCACTGATTGTTTTTGTAATTTTTATACCAACAGTTTTTATTTTTATATGTAAACAAAATAATAATTATAAATAAATATAAGCGAGCTATATTCGAATAATTAGAATATCTATGGATCAAGTTCCATAAGTACAGCTCAAATAAAAATGGATAAAAGTGGCAACCTTTTTAACTAAAAAAAAGAGTCAGAAAAGGAGATTCGCTCTCACCAATATTTTTAAATAACCTACTAGAATAAATTTTTAGAGCAATCAAGTATATCTAAGATTCGTCAATGATTTTTTCGTTTCCGAAAAATGCTATTGATCTAGAACAAATGTTGCAAAAATGAGATAAGAAATGTCAAAAAAATTAACTGAAAATAAATAAAACAAAAACAAAAATTCTGAATAACCACAAGGAAGAAAGAATTCTACTTATGAGCAAACTTGTATGAGATACGAAAAATAAAATTTATTTAGGACAAATAACTTCAAAGGAAGATCGTCAATGTAAAGAAATACAAAAAATAGAGTTGGGTTATAACTAATTAATATATAAATAACAAGAAAATAGTTACCTATTTACTTTTTTTAAGCATATCATTATTGTACCATGCTCATGAAAACATAGCACTAAAAAACGTATAAAAGAAGAAGACCATAATTTTAATTATAACAAACCTTGAAAATTCAAACACTTTCTATAAAACACTTATTAAGTACCTAATTTCATTGCTTTGATATCTTGGTTTTGTTCAAACTATTTAAAAAGATTCAAACTTGCTACCACATTATACATGAAAAATGTATTACATTGTTGTCTACAATATAATTATATAATATAAATAATTTAAAAGCATAAAACTTAAGATTTAACAAAAAATTGTCTTTATTTTCAATATCATTTGATTCATACATATTTCTGACATGTCGACTTCGAGTCGCCATATTGGATATTATTATTAATATCAATATTATGTGTTATACTGGAAGATGATGCTAAATAAAACATTCGTTTCTAGAAGTAAAATAATAGCAGAAGAAACCGAAAACCAGGAAAACCGTTATGATATGTACCTACTAATATATCAAAAACTCACAAACTAAAATTATTTGTAGTAAGCAAATCAAAACTTCTTCGCTGTTTCAGAAATATCAGTAATATACCTGTAGTTTATGAACACCAAGAACAGTAAATAGTAGAGAATTTTTAATGACATTATTCAACATAAAGACCTGTTTTATAGTATTGTTGTTTTTCTACAGGATTACTGTTATGATGTGTACTAATACATCAAAAACTCACAAACTAAAATTATTTGTAGTAAGCAAATACGAACAATAATCGTTGTTCTAAACGTCCAAAAGCAGCATTTTCTGCAGAGGATCAATGAACCAAAACTACAAGCAAGTGAAATAAACTCATACCAGCTCCAGAAATAAACTCCCAAATAAATTACAATCGCCTAAATGGAGTTAGAGTAACCACGGTAAAAAGAAGGTTTCAAAAAAGTGGATTCCATGGAAGAGTGGCTATGGGTAAACCTCTACTTTGAATGGCAAACAAGAAAAAACGTTTTCAATGAGCAAAATAACATGAAACATTGAACAGTAGCAAAAATTGTTAAGGAGTAATAAGTCGAAATATGAAGTGTTCAGTTCAAAAAGTAGTGTATTTATCAGGAGGCCAATTGAAAAAAAAGTATCTGGGCAACTAATTGCTGCAATAATTAAACACGGGGGAGGTTCTGTCACGGTTTGGGAGTGTTTTGGAAGATCGCATGTAGGGGATTTTCCAAATATTCGTTTAAGAAAATAAGACTATAAGAAATTCTAGAAAACAATTTGTTAGACTCTTAAACGCAAATAAGTGGTCGTGGATTTGTGTTTCAACAAGATAGTGATCCGAAACACTTGTCCAAGTTACATAAAAAATATTTAGAACAACTTAATAAAGAAAAAAAAAGAAAAATTCTGACTTGACCTCCCCCATCTTCTGATCTCAATTCTATTGAGCTCCTGTGAGATTAGCTGAACAAAAAGTTCCGGAAATCATGTCCCATATTTGCTACAGTTCTATGGAACAAATTACAGGAACAATGGGGAAAAATTACACCAGAAACTTTCAATAAATTAATTGGAAGAATGCCACGATTGTGCAATGAAAAAATCAAAAATAAAGGTGGACTTAAAGATGAGTGTAATATGTAAAGATAAATATTAATATTTAATCAATTTTATGTAGAATAGTTTTAAGAATTATAAATCAAACATTTTTACGTCAATTTTGATTTATTTTTTTCAATATCATGTAACTTGACAATTACTTTTGAGCGGTAGTGTACCTGTAGTTTATGAACACCAAGAACAGTGAATAGTAGAGATTTTTTAATGACGTGATTCAACATAAAGAAGTGTTTTATAGTATTGTTGTTTTTCTACAGGATTACTGTTATGATGTGTACTAATACATCATAAACTCACAAATTAAAATTATTTGTAGTGATCAAATCAAAACTTCTTCGCTGTTTCAGAAATGTCAGTAATGTACCTGTAGTTTATGAACACCAAGAACAGTGAATAATAGAGAATTTATGATGACGTGGTTCAACAAAAGGAGTGTTATAATAGTATAGTAGTTTTTGTAGTACAGTTTTTATTTACCTCACTCATTCAGCCGTTAGGATCATGGAATTATTAAAAAATGCTATCAAAATAGGTAATTTACAAGAATTTTAGTAGAGGATGAAAGTTATTTGAACTAACTTTTATTGGATTGTGCAAATTTCTATGCAGAATAGATTGTTTTTACAACTGCAGACATTAGTAATTGTTTGAAAAAGTATAAATCTTTTGGAAAATATTTCCACCAATGACTCAGTTAAAGTAGCGCATTAATTACTCAAATTGTTTAATTAAACAGGTTAACATTACAAGAAACAGAAGTCTAGCTAGAAATCGATCGGTTTCTTTCGAATGAAAGTTATTCCTTCGAAGAAAATGAAAATAAAGTTGAAGAAATGAACGATACAGTAGCAGATGACGACTTCACTATAGACGACACCAATAACATCGAGAGTTTTTCTGCAGTCAAGGTGTTGCATAGAATTAATGCATACATTAAATAAAATAATTCTATTTTATTAATATTCTTATTAAGGATGATTTATTGTATACTGCAGCAGACGAAGAAATAATAATTCATAATAAAGCTCAGTCGTTAAGGCTGGTTTACACGCAACGATAAATTGTAACAATTTATCGTAACGATCGAATCGTTACGATTTATCGTAGCGTGTAAATAGGACATTGTAGCGATTTATTGGAATTGGAATGGATGATCGTTGCCGGCCTGCATCAATTTCTGCGAATCGTAACAAGAAGTTGGAACGTGTAAACAAGTAGCAGCCATTCATTGTTACGATTTGACTCAGTTTGCATTAGCTGTTCACAGGAAAGGTTGTTAACAACTCAACATAAGTCTCTTCATACATTCTTAAATAATTCCGCCAGTGATTGGGTTCATTTCGCAATTTTTTCAATAATTTTATGTGAGAAAATGCCCTTTTCTTTAGCAACCACTGACGGCTCCACTTTCTTCTAGGTCTTCGTAACCTTTTCACTTTTCTTGCTAAACAAACGATCACAACAGTACTTCCTCTATGACAAAAACTGACTGAGTATACCGCAGTCGACAATGAATATTGGACAAGAAATCGTTGCATGTAAACAGTACACACTCTTTCGATTTATTGAAACGATCGAGTTGTTACCATTTTTTGTAGCGTGTAAACCAGTCTTTATACGTGTATACTGTATACAAACAATAGCCAACGCACAACGCATTCTTTATGAATGTAGAAAATTTCGCCAAGACTACAATCGAATGGCAAATGATCTATACTCTATACAGTCCACCTTTTGACCTTATCGCAATACTCGTTAGCCAAAAATATGAGGTCTATGAAATTCTAATTACCTATTTAGAATTCATCAAAATAAACTTATATAAAGTCATATTGTGTGAATCCTATTCAGTGTAAACCCGCATCCAGACCGTACTATTAGTGTATTAAATCTGCACCGACAGGTCCGGTAGCAACATCCCAATCCTTCATTCCAAAACTCCTAAACAAAATAATACGAAAAAATAAAAAAAAAGATAAAGAAATAAAAAAATTAAAAAAAACAAGATGTTCTGGCTGAGGGGCCATGCCTATTGGCCAACAAAATAACAAAAAAAAGATGGATGAATTTTTTGCTATTTAGCAAAAAAAAAAACACCATTTTAGATGTTTATTTATATAACATTCCTTATGGCAGCGGTTTCCAAACTTTATGTAACTACGCCTCCCTTTAAAAAAATTTAATCTCTTGCGCCTCCCCCCCCCCCTTTATTTTATAAAATTATACAGACATATTTTAAAAATGTATAAAATGTATTTTTTTTTTGCTTATAAAATTTATTTTTAATGCACACAAAAAAAACTGTATTGGACCAAGAAAATCTTCTTTGTATATAACGAAAACAATATTTTCTGAATATAAGAAAAGTACTCTTAATCCTACTACATTATTTCTTCGTCCAAGAATACTATACAGTGCGTTCATGATGAAAGGAACAAATTCGTTTAAAATTCAGGTAATCATTTTGTGGAAAAACGCTCGGACACGTCGATTAGTATTTTTAGTTGCAGATTTTTTGACATAAGAAAATTGAATACAGGATGTCTCAAGAAGAAGATACGCAGTCATCATTGATTTTTTTAAATGGAACACCCTATATATTATGCCATTTTTGAATTGTAAGATAAATTCTGAACACTTTCTGTATAACATAGTATAGCTCTAAAATCAGCGGTTTTTGAAATAATGACGTTTGAAATGTTTCTCAAGATGAATATATGCAGTCATCATTGATTTTTTTAATGGAACAGCCTGTATATTATGCCATTTTTAAATCGTATGGTAAATTCTAAACACTTTTTGTACAACCAAGCATTGCTTTTAAATGAGCAGTTTTTGGAATAATGACGCTTGGATTGTGATAAATAAATAAGAAATTAATTAACTTTAATAATTAAACTTACAAAAGAAATAAGATTATCCCAAAAACCTCTAATTTTAGAGCTATGGTATGCTGTACAAAAAGTGTTCAGAATTTACCATACAATTCAAAAATGGCATAATATACAGGCTGTTCTATTAAAAAAATCAATGATGACTGCATATATTCATCTTGAGAAACATTTCAAACGTCATTATTTCAAAAACCGCTGATTTTAGAGCTATGCTATGTTATACAGAAAGTGTTCAGAATTTATCGTGCAATTCAAAAATGGCATAATATATAGGGTGTTCCATTTAAAAAAATCAATGATGACTGCGTATCTTCTTCTTGAGACACCCTGTATTCAATTTTCTTATGTCAAAAAATCCGCAACTAAAAATACTAATCGACGTGTCCGAGCGTTTTTCCACAAAATGATTACCTGAATTTTAAACGAATTTGTTCCTTTCATCATGAACGCACTGTATATAGTTGGTTTATGAATATATTTCTTATCTTAAGAAAATATTGTTTTCGTTATATACAAAACAAGGTTTACTTGGCTCAAGTAAACATTTCTACCTGTGTGCGATGAATGTACTTGTTTATTAGCACAATCTTCATTAAATCTAGGTGTTATAAAGGGGAGTGCTTTCACTCAGAATTTTTTTTAGAAGTATCGCATGATAATTCTATCAGTTTTGCTTTTTCAATAATAGTTGTCAGTTGTCAGTCTAAAACTACACAGTAACGTCCCTTTCAGAAAGAGATAATATACATACATATGTATGTACACACAAATAATATTATGTTATAAAAATTTATTTATATGTATATATTTTTTATTTATATAACTTAATGTGATGTTATGAAAATTAAATTTCTGTTAAACTTTTCGCGCCTCCCTTTGCACTAGTCCGCGCCTATCCAAAGAGGCGCGCCTCCCAGTTTGGAAACCACACTTATGGTATTCAATTTAGTATATCATTTGATGGTCGAACTCTACCGACCAAATATGTAATAAATATACGTATTTAACAATTTATCGTAACGATCGAAATGTTACGATTTATCGTAGCGAGTAAACCAAGGCTGTAAAGGCTTACAGAAGAGAAATACGAGTTGTGTTGATTCCTGGAAAAGATCTTTTAAAAAACAATTACAGATTTAGATGAAAGTAGTATTACTACCGTTCAAAAAACTCACAAAGTTCTTGCAGAAAAGAAACTAAAGCAAGTTGATCAAATTGTTTCATCAGAATGCATTTTGTGCAATAGTATCTACAACGTGATTCCGTCGAGTTTCCACGTGTCAATTACAAAAAAAAAAAAAAAAAAACATAATAAATGGCAAATTCAATTTAATAATGAAAGCGTCTATAAAAGGTCCAATTAATATTCTAAACAATGGTATTACAAAAAGAGCCATTGTTCAAGAAATTTTATTTAGACAGAAAATGGATCTCCAATATCTCTCGAATAAAATTCAATCACAGCAGCTAATGGGTTAACTAAACTTGAACACGCCTTAAACAACCGAAATAGAAAGTGCGCATGCGTCAACGGATGTTTGAAATTCAAATTTATCACACTTTTCGTTAAATATATAAACAAATACATATAAGTTCGACTGAATCTCAACTACAATACATTTACTTATTATTAACACACGAATGCCTGTAACATGTAATATTTACTTTAATTATCTAAATTAATGCAACAATCGAATGAATAACCAAGTTTGAAAATTAATTGTCACATCTGAAATCAACAATGAATAAACAAACCATAGCTGCAGATCATGTATGTACATTATGTGTACCTCGATAATCTATATTTATTATAGTACATTGTTTTACTGTTTTACTCTAATATTCGACTGTTTTTGAGTTTAATACTTTGTGAATTGTGATAGTTCTCAGTGAATCAGTCACTATTGTTTGGTTAACATAGTCGAAAGCTACAGTTTTACTTATTTAATTTATATTGTAAGAATATTCCTCAATATCGAAAGTATACAAACATGATTCACGTAAAACAAGAAGATATAGGAGATGAAGTTGATCTTCTACAAGATATTGAAACATTTGATGAATTTGTAAAATATTAAAAACAAGAATACCAGGCAATGGGAAATATTGTGTAATAAATATAACATCCTAGTGCGTGCAAAATCTGCTGTCACATACGAATAATTTTTCAAGACACAATAAAAATATAAAAAGTAATTTTACTTGCACTTAGCAGCTTTTGCATTTATACTGTTAATAGTCTTTGGCCTTTGGGATGTATTAGCATAATATAGCAAAAATAAAAATATAAAGTTATACTATCGAAAAATATCCTATGCAGGGTTTGCACGTGGAAGAATGATAATATAGTTTTACAGCAAATAATAAAAGGTTTATTACTTGAAAAACGGAGATACTGTGGTTTCTAGTCACTTAAACTAAAAATACACCTTAACCACAAAATTGCCGTTGATTGGTCTGAATCATTGAAGCGTGATAAGTCCTTTTAGTATATATATAGGTTCTGACCAAGACTGTATCAGTCTGGAATCGTTAGGCTCCTGATGAGGACTTCTTGTGAAGTCGAAACACGTGTCGAGTGATTTTGTGGTTAAGGTGTATTTTTAGTTTAAGTGAATAAAAGGTTTAGGTTATTTGTCGTTTTAGTCATTTTAGTGTATAAGAACTTATTACAGTGATAAAACTGGGCAAAACTTTACGGACACATATTTAGAAGAATATTTACATAAACTTTTTTTCTTTAATTTTTAGTCCTTGAACAAGAATGTAAATTTATTTTGTGCAATTCGAAGCATTATAAGTATTAAGTGAAATTTTGCAATATTATCTTGACCATCGTATTTCTTGTAAACGGTTGATCTTATGATGAATTAACAAACTATTTTTTTTTTGTAATTTGCGGCATATGACCTTATAAGAGTGCCAAATATAGGGAAAAAATAAGAACAATAAAATACAAGGCAAAAATTGGTGAGTCCACTAGCCCCATAAACCTCTGCCTTAATTAATCATTGGTTAATACTGGAAATAGAGATCACGTATTAAAAAATTTGTCAAGACATACACCAGTGTATGCCATAAGGGTTCCGAAGTATATACTACGTGGACTGTTTAGAGCCATTTACAGGTGCATATTTGAGTTAAAAAGAAATATAAAAAATAGGATCATATTCTATTAATTCAGATCTACAGTTTGACACCCCACAAGCCTAGATATGAAACTAAAAAAAATTCCATGACGCCCCTTCCTATTTTTCAAAATTTGAAATGATATTGTTGATTTTAGTATTTGTCGTTACTAGTATTATAAAAACCCCATTACAATTTTTTTTTCAGATTTTTTGAGTCAGTATTTACCGAGCTAGAGAGGGGTGGACAAATTTTTGTTTACTTGAAGCCCCCTGTAGGCGCCATTTTTGATTTATAAAAAAAATAAAAAATACTGTCATATTCTACTCACTGAGATCTACATTTCGACACCCCACATGCCCAGATAAAAAAATAAAAAAAAAAATGTATGACACCCCTCTCTTTTTCTCCAAAATTTGAAATGATATTGGTGACTTTGGTATTTGTCGTTGGTAGTCCCACCAAATCCTCATTACCTAATTTTTTTCAGATTTTTCGAGTCAGTAGTTACCGAGTTAGAGGGGGGGGTGGACAAATTTTTTTTTGCTTGGAGCCCCCTGTAGGCGCCATTTTTGATTTATAAAAAAAATAAAAAATACTGTCATATTCTACTCACTGAGATCTACATTTCGACACCCCACATGCCCAGATAAAAAAATAAAAATAAAAAAATGTATGACACCCCTCCCTTTTTCTCCAAAATTTGAAATGATATTGGTGATTTTAGTATTTGTCGTTGGTAGTCTCACCAAAGCCTCATTACCTAATTTTTTTCAGATTTTTCGAGTCAGTAGTTACCGAGTTAGAGGGGGGCGGGTGGACAAATTTTTTTTTGCTTGGAGCCCCCTGTAGGCGCCATTTTTGATTTATAAAAAAAATAAAAAATACTGTCGTATTCTACTCACTGAGATCTACATTTCGACACCCCACATGCCCAGATAAAAAAATAAAAATAAAAAATGTATGACACCCCTCCCTTTTTCTCCAAAATTTGAAATGATATTGGTGACTTTAGTATTTGTCGTTGGTAGTCTCACCAAAGCCTTATTACCTAATTTTTTTCAGATTTTTCGAGCCAGTAGTTACCGAGTTAGAGGGGGGGGGGGGGGGGGCAATTTTTTTTTTGCTTGGAGCCCCCTGTAGGCGCCATTTTTGATTTATAAAAAAAATAAAAAATACTGTCATATTCTACTCACTGAGATCTACATTTTGATATCCCACACGACTTGGAATACATTTTTTTTGGTTTTTTGAATTTGCTTTAAAGCCCCCTGTAGGCGCCATTTTTGATTTATAAAAAAATAAGAATAAGGATCAAATTACACTAGCTTGGTTACACATTTTGATGTGCCACTTGCCTTGGTATAAAAAAAAATATTTTTTTTGGTGTCTTTAGCTTCTTAGCACCCCCCCTAAAAAAATATTTTTCGAAAATATTTGTACATATTTTACTAGAGGGTGTTATTTTACATATTCTGTCAAAATTTCAAGGTTCTAGCTTTTATAGTTTACGAGCTATTGAGCTTAGAGTGATTAGGACGGACGGACGGACGGACGGACGGACGACAAAGTGAGATTAATAGGGTTTCTTCGGAACCCTAAAAAGAATGTTTCCATAAGAGTTTAATATTTATCCAGAAAGAGTTGTCCTAATCGCAACGAGACCTTAAAATTTTCGTTTTAAATTATAGTTTAAAAAATAGCTCGTACTAATTGGCTTTAAACCTTATCGAAAACTGACCCAAAAAATCATCTTGATTTATGCACACCTTCTTTAAAAAATAAGTTAAATAAAGTGAAAATTCTATATAACGCTCTCGTCTGTAACGCGATACCTTATATTACGCGCTTTTGCCATAGTTCTAACTCCGACACGTAAATGAGTTAACAAATATTTCCAGTTTTAAAGCTCACAGAACCCGTTTTGTTGTTAAACCTTTTGTATTGACCTTTTGTCAAAATTCTTCAATCATTCACAATAACGGAAAAAAATTGTGATTTTGCGAAAATGTAATGAAAACAAATTGTTGAAAACAAAAAATAATCTTGGAATTCCGGATCAACTCTACATTTTATTCTTAAAAAACGTCTATAAATCGAGAAAAATGCCTTAATTACTTTACCTACATAACGTATGTATGTAATTTCTTCTTTTATGTTAATATAAAATTGTGATTAATTAAATATTTAAACATATTTTTAGGATTTTTTTTTATTTTTTATTTTTTCTCCGCCCATATTGATAATTCGATTTTTTAATATTTTTATTCTCTTCTTTTATAAGCTTCAATTGACACAAACGTAAGGTAAGAAAAAATAAATAACAAAAAATTAAAATAATAAGTAAAAAACAATAACGAAATTTTTTTTATTACGTACAGTAATAAAATTAAAAACGTTACTATAGTCTGTTTCATTTAAGATTGTAGTGGAGGGCGGGGATTAGACGATACGATTCATACAGGCACTTATCTAGCCTACAGAATAAAGATAGTACGAAGCGATAATCCACTAAAAAACTGGCAATCATTTTTACATTTACTCTATGGGTATAAAATAAAATAAAAATAAACAATATTTTGAATATTAGTTTTCTAATATCCTAATTTCGATAACAAAAACCACTTTTAGAAGAGCTCTGAAGATGTCCACTGTGTGATGAAACGTTGGCCGATAACACGACCAAATAAACGCGGCTTACACCCAGAAACAAGACTTGTATAACATAATACACATTTTAAGAAGAATTAATCTGACAATTTGAATTTAATTGCATTTGTTTCCAAGGCAATGTGAATTAGTAGATGTATTGCGTCAATGAAAATTGTGTTCTTGTAAATCTGCCTGGTGTTTTGCTTAAACGCGATTTATGCTTCCTATATTAGTTACCGCTGCAATCTTAAATGAAACAGACTAGAGTCGACTCTCGAAAATTTGAATCTCTCAATAAGTGTTTTTCCAGCCCCTTGAAAAACACTCGATAAATTGAAAAAAATCAATGTATTATCGTCCCTCTACAGTCGACTCACAATAGTTTGAATCTCTGAATAATTTGAAGTTTTTCTTCAGCACCTTGAAAAACTCTCGATAAATTGAAAAAATCCATGTATTTATTGTCCCCTCGGTAATTTTATGTTTTAGTGCTCGCCAACACTATAATTGTAAGTTAGTGCTTCCAAACTCTATAATTTGAAGTCTTGAATCGTTTATTATTCAAAATGTATGAATTACTTTTTAAATAAAGACCACGTTACTTTTAGTCAAAGTCTTGTTTGTTTGATTTTTTTCTAACTTCCTTTTGGTTATTTGAAACCTTATTATTTTGAACTCTCGGTAATTTTAACTTTTTCTCTGGTCTCTTGAGTTTTAAATGATCAAGAGTCGACTGTATAATTATAACTGTTCAAAGTTGAAGCTATATATCGTCGTATTACAGCCAATCCTGCGACTGCTTGCCGGGATGTACAGAGATAACTTACGGAATAGACATGTCTACTTCTATAATGACCGGGACGTTTCAACTTCGGACGGATTTGGCTGCCGGAATACCCCGGAGTTACTTTATGTAAGTAGGTTATTTATTAATTCATCATGTATACAGTATTTTTTTGTTGAATTTGACTTCCTCGCCATATCGAAGATATGAAAAGCTTTGTGATCGTTTTTTAATGAAAAGAAAATTGTTCACCGATTTCAAAATTTTCACCATTTTATGACGAAAAAAAATGTATATCGTTATTTTAAGTAGCTAATTCAATATTTAAGAAAAGAAAACTTGATTTAAAAAAAAGGACATAAATAATTGATTCGTGTATCGCCTTCAAGGCAGAGTAGCATTTAATATTCAAAGATTTTGCCATAGGTATTATATCATAGAAAAAAAAACTATTCTGAAAAGGCCAAAGATGAAAAAACCAAAAACCCCGATGCGAACGAAGACGGAGAAAAATCGGTTAAATATTTTAAACTATGAGATACGTGTTAATTGAAAAATAATTAATAAAAAAAGTCTTTTGCGTTTAATTGATTTTTTTTTCATTTTCATGAAATTTAATTTTATTTACTTTTGTATTAATTCATATTAGCTTCATATGGATTGTTTTAATTATTTATTTATGGTTTTCAGTAAAAATATGGCTGTCGTTCATGTATTTTATGCAAAAGATCTGTTTACCAGGCTAACTAAAGATGAATTATTTGGATTTACACAATTTCTTTGTAAGTATTTTTTTAAATGGTTTTTATAACTATATTTTCTAGATTAATAATAGGCGGATTAAGGTTTGTGATTACACCCAATTATTAGAAATTTTTGGAAATTTTGGTATTTGTGTCTATCTTATTACCTAGAATTAGACATTTATATTGATAAAAAAAACAATTATGGCATAAATCGCTTTTTTTTCGTTGAAAATCGAAAAAAATATTATTAATGAAATGAAATAACTTTAGGTAATAGGATAACTATTAGTGTATAAAATTGTGTTAAAATTATAGCCCGATCGGTTAAAAAAGGTTTCGAGAAAAACACATTAAATTAATTCAGTACGTACAAAAGAATTTACATAGTATACTGTCAATTATAATGAATATTTTTTTCTTTATCAATATAACTTAAAAACTATAAAAAATTCAATCATTTGTTTATATTTTTTTAAATTTACATAGCACACTATATTTCAATATTACAATACATTTATTACATTTTTATAAAGAGAATATCCACGGAAACAAAAATACATTATTTCACAAAAAAATTAAAACTTGTTTTAAGGGCCGAAAAAAATCTTCCAAACTGAAACACTGAGTATATATTTTTTTTATTTAATATTATTTATTTCTTTGTTGCAGCAAACACTGGCGGTCTTTTAGGACTTTTCCTAGGATTTAGTTTCTTAAGTTTTATTGAAATATTATATTTTATGTCACTGAAAGTTTGCTGTTGGTACCATCAAGGTCATCTGAATGAAACAGAGCGACAGAATAGTAAAAAAATAACTGTATACCCATTTGTTAAATAATAATAAACATGTAATTTGATTGTCTTCTACTTTTTTTTTAATTTTATGTATGAAATAAAATAGTTGAACTATCTGTGGTAAAAAGTATGAATTTTTCTTACCTTTTTCAAAGTTTCGTTATATATTACAGGGGATTGACCAAAATCACCCGGCTTATATTCAGAAGCTATTAATAACTAAATTATCGTGTGTGGACACATTCTGAATGATTCAACTATCAGCATCATTAAATAGGAAAATATGAACTCCTAATGTGTTTAAGGGGCACCACTAGTGTGAAATTTTTTTTTGCATTTTTCTATTGTATATAACTTCAAAAATAACATACTAAAATTTCAAATGCGGATTTCAAATAGTTTTTGAGTTACTGTCATTGGACCTGCAGCAAGAAAACTTTTTTTTGAGACTCCAGGAGATGGCGAAAATCCAATATTTATACGAATAAATAAAATACTATGTATATTCATTTTTTATGCACAAATATATCCACACAATTTAATATAAAATGTTAATATAACATGATATCATGAACATTTTATGTACCTACATAGTAATGGGAATATTTTGTATAGTTTAAATTTTATTATTATTTTTATTAATATTTACATTGTTCATTATAATTTCATAATAAACGTCGGAGGGACCACGCAAGAAAAATATCACTGCCGGGCCAGCACAGGGATCCACTCTGACACGCGTCCGGTAAGGCAGCCGGAGTCACAACAGCCCTAAGTAGACTCATGGGGAACATCGGAAGTCTATCGGCAAGCAAACGAAAACTTCTCATATCGGCCACCCATTCCATCCTCCTGTATGGCAGCGAGATCTGGGCTGACGCTCTCCAGCAATAGAAATATAGAAAGAAAATGGCTTCGGTACAGAGAAGAGGAGTTCTTAGGATAGCCAACTCCTACCGAACCATTTCGGAACCAGCTGTCCTTGTAGTGGCCGGGGTGGTTCCCATTTACCTCGCGGTAAAAAGAAAGTTTATTTACGAAAAAATGGTCGACATCGGCAAAGAGGCCGCGACGGCAGAGGCTAGGGAAATCACCATGCGACGATGGCAAGAGCGCTGGGAAGGAGAGACCAGAGGGAGGTGGATACCGCGAGACTGATCGAGAATCTTGCCACCTGGACGGGATGCGCGCACGGTGAGATAAACTATTATCTCACCCAGCTCCTCACCGGGTGCTTCGGCGCTTACCTGCACAAGATGGGGAAATTCGGGAGCCCTGACTGCCAGTACGGGGACTCGCCTCTGGACGACGCCAACCATACATTCTTTGAATGTGTCAGGTGTTGCGAAAAGAGGCGCAGACTCGAAACATTGGTGGGCAGGATCACTCCTGACAACATAGTGAGTAGGATACTCATGAGCGAGGATCACTGGAGAAGAGTCGCGGTTTACGTCGGAAAAGAAGAGCGAGCAGGGCTAACCTAACAGGCCCTAAAAAATAAGAATTGAAAAATAGGGCAGAGCCTTCTTGGGGATTAACAGTGGCACCTCCTCAAAGTAACAGCGGTCCCGAAGTGGAATGATGCCTGTTGCGGGGAGTTTTTTAGTCGGTTAGAGTCCGACACACCAGGTGGTGCTACGACTGCCCCCTGATGGTGCATGACGCATTTCCCTCCTCGAAAAAAAATGTTAGTGTTCAATTTTCGGTTGTGATGTGTATACATATATGAGGATATTTATATATACATATATGTATATTGTTCATTTCTTTTCGCATATATAAGATAAATTGTTTTTGTAAAAATTAATATAATTAAATTTTCTACGTAACAATCAAAACTACCATACATAAATAGTTAAGTTAGTTTTACGTACATATTTTTAAAATAAGTTACAAATACTAAAATAAAATTTAAGTTTAAAACTAAAACATGTTGATATACATACAATGTGGTGTAATCCATTCTTTTTGCACTCATCACAATTAATCTTATATAAAATATTCATTTTTATTTAAATTATCTTTTATATGCACGGGTATACGTAAGCGAATCAGATGACGCTTTTAATTCAGTCAATGTAAACATGTTACAAGATATCTTATTGGCAGTTGGCAGTGTACTTTTATCATTGTATAAACATATACACATATATACATTTTATTATTGGATCAACGGATCAGATTGAATCTTTTTTCGTGAACGTTTTTTTTTTTGCTGAAACGCAAGTACATTTTTAGTAATAGCAATTTTTGGCTACGTCCGTATTCCACTATTGTCTTGTTTAGTATTAATAAATAAATGTTTATGGCTGAGATCCACAATCGAACTTAGAAAAATGAAGATATTCCAGACAGCGATCGTTGGTTTCCTCACACAGACATTTTTACATTTCGTATACAAACGGAGTTTCACCTTGCTGATTAAATTGACAATACGTTGAATCAGTCAATGTAAACATGTTACAACATATCTTATTGGCGGTGTACTTTTCTCATTGTGTGAACATATACACATTTTATTATAGGATCAACGGATCAGATTGAATCTTTTTCGTTAACGTTTTTTTTTCTTGCTGAAACGCAAGTACATATTAAAAAAATCATATAATATTTTTATTATTAAATTGATTATTACATAATTTCAATTTTCAAAAACCAGAACATTAATCGGCCAAATAGTCCATTGAACAAGTCGGTAGGTTTAAATAATTATTAAAAAATAATAAAGTAAAAATGTCATGTTCATTACTGTTCTAAATACCAAAATTATCAGTTGATTTTTTACACTTTATTGAGGTCTTTACGAAATGTACCAGTTATTTTTACACAACAATTTATGTATAGTTAGTATATTGAATAATTTATGTATCTAATTATTTTTCAAACAATATAAGATATAATTGTTAAATATACTATCACAGTGGATGTTTGTGCATCTTGGGACGATGTATACCGAAGTGATTTAATGTATAACGATTCGAAAAGATCAAAAGCTCATAATTATCCCAACACCTTTCAGAAAATGCGAGTAAAATTAGTAACTCAAGTGTCGTTCTTATTCCAATGCAATCAAATTAGCATGTGTCACGGGACAAAGCTAGAACAACACGGATTTTAACACTGGTGGATTCATACAAACATTCAAAGCAATTTTAAATTTATGGGGAAGATGTCAAATATGAAGAAGATATTAGTTTTCTTATGACCTGTAGATTAAATCAAGAAACTAAATTTAATATATCATCTTCTATTTTTATTATAACTTCTTCACCTTGATTCATATTGCTGAGTAGTATTGTTGTATATAAAAATGTATACAACAATTAAAAACGAGCACACATTTTTAACGACCATTTAAAAAAATTAATTGTTGCACAAATAAAATCACATTGTAGTAAATTTGTCATCGCGATCACATATTCTTTAGGTTTGATTTACTTATGTATTTAATTTATATTGCAAGAATATTCCTCAAAAAGAGAGTATATAAAAATGTTTCACGTAAAACAAGAAGATATAGAAGATTAAGTTGATCTTCTACAAGATATTGAAACATTTGATGAAAATATCCTTGTGCGTGCAAAATCTACTATGTCACAGGTCTTTTAAATATAAAAAATATTCATTAGATTTTGCAAGGCTGGCAAATAAACCTGCACGTTTTGCCTAAAGAGAAGATGTAATTATTAGAAATGTAACAATGAGTCTTATGAAGTTTTACAAGCTTACACGAGGTAATGTTTCTGTAAGAAAGAGAATGCAGAATACGATATTCATCAATATCAAGCAGGTAGCTGTACTCGCCGGGTACGGAAACCACTCGCCTTGATACAGAGAATTGTGCGATAAGATCGCAAATTTCACCCACTTCAGGATCGAGACGCCAAAAGTCCCTTTAGGTACTTTTTGTTTAAATTAAATTAATTAAATATTTGTGTGATAACATTTTCATTTTCAAAATGTATTTGTAACGTTAACTAAGACTGTTATGACAAACCGTGTGATGCAGGAGCAGAAGCTTAATATTATTTTGACGTCGTCAAAATATAATGATGATTCTGAAAAGGACGAATGCGATAATAGCGCTCCGAATGACAAACATCGCGAACGAAGTAGATCTCCGTTCCCGACGACCACATTGATGAAGATACGCAAGTAGAATGTAATAATTCGAGTACTAGCCGGTCAACTACATCGCAAGATAATTATGATGCAGATGATACCCAGGTTATATGTATATCACAAGAACAATTACAATCGTTAGTAAATTAAACATTAAATATGTACAATTTCTCCAATAAATTAAAAATATACATTAAAATGTATTGACTTACACTCAATGGTCAGAAATGATTGTATTACATTAGCAATTGATGTATTTTTAACAATAAATACATTATTTTAAAGTGATCTACCTCACCAAATAGATATGAATTTTGATAATGTTGAAGCTGAACTGTCATAATGATAATAATGTTACTTTTCCATAAGTACTTCAAATATCAATGCCATTAAACCATCAACGTTCATCTGGTAAGAAATATAAAAAAGAAAAATATAAGAGATACATAATTATTTTTATAGGGCTCAAAGAAACAGTTATAAATTCTTACATCAGTAAGAAATATTAATTGTAATAATATTGATAAATATCGTACGATTATGTTTGACGAGATGGTTTTTAAAATAGGATTATGTACTAGTAGAAATTCATTGTGCTTTTGCAAACTATGCAACGATTTTGATGGGATACATTGTAAATGGAATCAGCCTTTCTGTTATTTCTTTTGTGAAAGTGGAATGAAACACATTAATTTAGTAAAAAAATCAAATAAATTATAACAGCTATTCATGAAATTGGCTTAAAAGTAGTAGCAATAGTATGTGATCAAGCAGCGTAGCTTGTAAAAATTGTTAAAGAAACTGAAGGGCATTGCATTGCCAAAAAAAACATGACCGTTATAATCTAATTCCCAACAATCTAAAAAATCTTCCATTAGAAACATTCAAGACAATATTTAAATCTTATCTTCTGAATTGTAACCACTACACTGTAGATAATTTGTTTAATTAAAGCTATCATTTTATATTATATTCTTGGTTATCGTACTTTATTTCTTCTTTGGACTTGTTCAATGCTTTCTGTCATAATTGTATGAAATTAATGAAACAAACGAAAATAACATATGGGCATTAATAGAATTGTCGAAAGATGGGAGCGAAATGAGCATAAAGTGAGAAGGTATGTGAGAAAATGGTCACGATTCAGTGAGAGTAAGTTAAGTATGAAAAAAATATTATTTGATAATATTCATAAATGGTGTATGAATTTATCGAATAAATTTATAATGAATGAATAAGTGAAAGAAGTAAATTAAAATTGACTAGAAGAATTTTTGTAGTTCTTAAATTGGTGAAAGAGATACTCTAGGACACGATTAATATCATTAATCAAATATTGAACCCACACGACCAGGCAGCCGACCTCTCAGACCTCATTCAGGCGTGTCTCTCGTAGGCATATTTTCTCTACCAAGGCGAATACTACGAACAAGTATCAGGTTCCCCTCTGTCGCCAGTTGTTGCCAACATATTTATTGAGACATTTAAAACTGAAAACCTCAAGCATACCCTGCTGAAATCAATATGTTGGTACATATGTATATTTCACGATACTTTCGTCGTCTGACCCCATGGATGGGACACCCTCCTCTCTTTCCTCAATTTTTTAAACAGTCAACACCCCAACACCCATTTCATCATGGAAACAAAAATTGAAGGCAAATTGCCCTTCCTAGATGATCATTTATTTTTTGTTTTTACTTAATTTTCCATTTAATTGACTTGCTATACACTGTAACATCAATACAACAAAATACATCTTACACAGATTTAAATATTCTTTTTTATGATTTATTATGCTTATGTCTATTCCAATCTACGATTTGGTATAATATTTTGGAGGGAACACAGTAAATGCTGCAAAAATTTTTTTTTAAATCAAAAATGTGTATAAGGATCACCTTAGGACTAGGTTATCGGAATTTCTGTAAAAAATATTTTAAATTATTTCGGGTATTAACTCTTCGCTCCATTTATATATTAGAATCTGGCCTCTTCATTAAAAAATAGGTCTTTTCAAAACAAAAACAAAATCACACATGAAACAAGGTCAAAAACGGAACTATATGTACCAAATAAAAAATACTTATTTTTTAAAGGTATGTTTAATAGTTTAATCAAAATATATACCATTCTAAATCTAAACCCTAGAACATCTTGCAAAAATGTGTCCAAAGAACTAAAAATTCTTACAATAATCGACGTTTATATTATTGAGTATTAGAATATAGTATTAAGGTTAACCAGCATGTTAATTCCGTTGACCCACAAATACTTGCAAATACTCACAGCTAGTTGGGGGAATAAAGACAAAGAAGTACGAATAGAAAGAGGACCACATTGATTAACCGCAACACATTTGATGAGATTTTCCGTGACATAGCAACGATTCAGTTATTAAGAGAATTTGAAACAAATAATTTTAAAATATAATCATCATTACTTCTAAACTCATTCCACTTATTCTTAAAACCCTTAAGCCCCGGAAACGTAGCAGTGAATTTTTAAAACAACGAAAACGATGGCTTGCCCGAAAAATTATAAATAAATATAACAATTAAAAACAAGCACACATTTTTAACGACCATTTTAAATAAATAAATAAAATTTAATTCTTGCACAAATAAAATCACATTGTAGTAAATTTGATCACATATTCTTTAGGTTTGATTTTGACAGGGAATATATTCAATTGTTTAATTGAATTGTTTAATTATATAGACATAATTTTATGTAGTGAATGTATTTTTGAAAGTGTTTAAAGTGTTAAATGTTATTTGTACGGTGTCTCTGAGGTCTGGACACTGCGAGATACTAATGGCAAGTGAATCCTCTCCAATGAGAGTAATATTGGTTCCCATTCGAATCGAATATAGCGGAATCAGCATTATCAAGATACCGGAAAAGAATACAATTCTAGATCTAATTCACCAATATATAAAGTTGATTACAAAAGGTCCACAAACTCGTGCGAGGTTTTCGATTGATCTAAACACAATCATAACAGTCAAATTCATGTCCGTAGCTCCATAAGTGGCAATAAGCGTAGTGATGCATGATGCACTGATAGCTTGAGCTAAAAAAAGATGTTTTACCAGTGAATCATTACTCTAATATTCGACTGTTTTTGAGTTTAATGCTTTGTGAATTGTAATAGTTCTCAGTGAATCAGTCACTATTGTTTGGTTAACATAGTCGAAAGCTACAGTTTTACTTATTTAATTTATATTGTAAGAATATTCCTCAAAAAGGAAAGTATACAAAAATGTTTCACGTAAAACAAGAAGATATAGAAGATGAAGTTGATCTTCTACCAGATATTGAAACATTTGATGAAAATATCCTTGTGCGTGCAAAATCTGCTATTTTACAGGTCTTTTAAATATAAATATTCTTTTGATTCTGCAATGACTTAGATTTGTCAATGTTTCGTTACATATTACAGAGCATTGACAAAAATCACCCGGCTTATATTCAGAAGCCATTAATAACTAAATTATCGTGTCCACCATTCTGAATGATTCCAAATAAAACTATTAATTTCTTAATTTTAGATATATTGAATGCTTTACAAGAATATTCTGACAAGAACTGTCCAATCCACATTGTATAGACAAGAAGCCATTGTCATAATTAAAAAAATGATATGATAGACTACCTAGCGAAAAAAGCAGATATAAGGTTTCGAAATAAATATTAAAATACCTTCAAAGGACTATATTAGTCTAATTAAAGAAAAAAAAACATAATAAATAGCAAATTCAATTTAATAATGAAAGCGTCTATAAAAGGTCCAATTAATATTCTAAACAAAGGTATTACAAAAAGAGTCATGGTTCAAGAAATTTAATTTAGACAGAAAATGGATCTCCAATATCTCTCGAATAAAATTCAATCACAGCAGTGAATGGGTTAACTAAACTTGAACACGCCTTAAACAACCGAAATAGAAAGTGCGCATGCGTCAACGGATGTTTGAAATTCTTTATTACACTATTCGTTAAATATTCAAACAAATACATTATACAATAAAGTTCGACTGAATCTCAACTACAATACATTTACTTATTATTAACACACGAATGCCTGTAACATGTAATATTTACTTTAATTATCTAAATTAATGCAATAATCGAATGAATAACCAAGTTTGAAAATTAATTGTCACATCTGAAATCAACAATGAATAAACTGCAGATCATATACATAATAATACATATGTACCTCTAAAAATCTATATTTATTATAGTACATTTGACGGATAGCGACTGATATCAACTGTTTTACTGTTTTACTCTAATATTCGACTGTTTTTGAGTTTAATACTTTGTGAATTGTGATAGTTCTCAGTGATTCAGTCACTATTGTTTGGTTAACATAGTCGAAAGCTACAGTATTACTCATGTATTTAATTTAAATTGTAAGAATATTCCTCAAAAAGGAAAGTATACAAAAATGTATACAACAATTAAAAACAAGCACACATTTTTAACGACCATTTAAAAAAAATTAATTGTTGCACAAATAAAATCACATTGTAGTAAATTTGTCATCGCGATCACATATTCTTTAGGTTTGATTTACTTATGTATTTAATTTATATTGCAAGAATATTCCTCAAAAAGAGAGTATATAAAAATGTTTCACGTAAAACAAGAAGATAGAGAAGATGAAGTTGATCTTCTACAAGATATTGAAACATTTGATGAAAATATCCTTGTGCGTGCAAAATCTACTATGTCACAGGTCTTTTAAATATAAAAAAATATTCATTAGATTCTGCAAGGCTGGCAAATAAACCTGCACGTTTTGCCTAAAGAGAAGATGTAATTATTAGAAATGTAACAATGAGTCTTATGAAGTTTTACAAGCTTACACGCGGTAATGTTTCTGTAAGAAAGAGAATGCAGAATACGATATTCATCAATATCAAGCAGGTAGCTGTACTTGCCAGGTACGGAACCACTCACCTTGATACAGAGAATTGTGCGATAAGATCGCAAATTTCACCCACTTCAGGATCGAGACGCCAAAAGTCCCTTTAGGTACTTTTTGTTTAAATTAAATTAATTAAATATTTGTGTGATAACATTTTCATTTTCAAAATGTATTTGTAACGTTAACTAAGTCTGTTATGACAAACCGTGTGATGCAAGAAGACGCGCAGGAGCAGGAGCTTAATATTATTTTGACGTCGTCAAAATATAATGATTCTGAAAAGGACGAATGCGATAATAGCGCTCCGAATGACAAACATCGCGAACGAAGTAGATCTCCGTTCCCGACGACCACATTGATGAAGAAACGCAAGTAGAATGTAATAATTCGAGTACTAGCCGGCCAACTACGTCGCAAGATAATTATGATGAAGATGATACCCAGGTTATATGTATATCACAAGAACAATTACAATCGTTGTAAATTAAACATTAAATATCTACAATTTCTCCAATAAATTAAAAATATACGTTAAAATGTATTGACTTACACTCAATGGTCAGAAATGATTGTATTACATTAGCAATTGATGTATTTTTAACAATAAATACATTATTTTAAAGTGATCTACCTCACCAAATAGATATGAATTTTGATAATGTTGAAGCTGAACTGTCATAATGATAATAATGTTACTTTTCCATAAATACTTCAATTATCAATGCCATTAAACCATCAACGTTCATCTGGTAAAAAATATAAAAAAGACAAATATAAGAGATACATAATTATTTTTATAGGGCTCAAAGAAACAGTTATAAATTCTTACATCAGTAAGAAATATTAATTGTAATAATATTGAAAGTGAATCAGTCATAATGATAATGAAGGTACACTTTTCTTCGATATATACTTCAATAATCAATACCATAAAAGCTTCAACGTTCATCAGGTATAAAATTTAAAGAAAGAAAATAATTATTAACAAAAAAAAATAATCAAATTCAAAAAGTCACATAATTTTTAATTGGAATGGTAAATAAAACTACTTATACATTTTTAATATCACAATTTAAAATACTCGAGAAATAAACTAGAGATCGACGATTTGCGTCGATAATAAGATACTTTCATTATCTTCAATGAAATTAGAACCAAAGTCTTACTGACATATGAAATCCATATTTAACCAAATAAGTATCTTTTATATGTGGTATAGATGCCAATATTTTAAACCTTAAGGAAAATATTAATAAGTTATCGTACGATTATGTTCGACAAGATGGTTTTAAAAGCTGGTTAGACTACAACACATGATGATTTAATATGTGTTTTTAAAGATTATGTACTAGTAGAATGTCATTGTGCTTTGGCAAACTATACAATAATTTTGATGGGATACATTGTAAATTGAATCAGCCTTTCTGTTATTTCTTTTGTGAAAGTGGAATGAAACAAATTAATTTAGTAAAAAAATCAAATAAATTATAACAGCTATTCATGACATTGGCTTAAAGGTAGTAGCAATAGTATGTGATCAAGCAGTAGAGATGGGCTTAATAGTGATTTTTAGATAGCAGTGATCACAGAGAGCAGTTAAGACAAATAGCAGTTAACAGTAGCAGTGATATAATCACAGTTTGTTTAGATCAAAGTTTTTTTTTGTTTAAATCTATAGGCGTTTCGAGTACTCAAATTTATTTACATAAGGCAGTTGCGTAGTAATGGGGGGGACCCCCCCCCCCCCCCCCGAAATGTTCAGTGTTCTAAGAAAAACGTATGTTTTGAGAAAACATCAGTTCAAAATCCCTTCCAAAATTTAACACGTATTTATAAAATCCCCCCCCCCCCCCGAAAATGTTTCCACTGACATAAGGGTTAGTCTAAATAGCACGTAAAGATGAAATATTCCCCCCCCCCCGAAAAATATTACCCCCCCCCCGAAAAATTTTCCACTGACATAAGGGGTAGTCTAAATAGCACGTAAAGGTGAAATATTACCCCCCCCCCAAATATTACCCCCCTACCTCTCCGAAAATTTTTCCACTGACATAAGGGGTAGTCTAAATAGCACGTAAAGGTGAAATACATAAATATTAATTAAAGCCAAATTATGAAATTAGCCTTAATAACTTTAAAAAATTTTAAATAGTTTTTTAGTTTCTTTAAATTAAAAAATTAAACGTTTACAGAGAAAATAAGATTTACATAAATAGCTAGTACCTAATTATTATACTTTAAAAATAACGTGGGACTGCTACTGCGATAGCTGCTATTTGAAAGAACAGTGTTCTTTAAAAGAACACTGTTCTACGGAATAGCAGTGATCGCAGTAGCAGTAGCATTATCTTTGTTTGGTGCACGGAAAATGTTTTAAAATGGGAAAATAAAAAAAGTAATGTCTCTTTTTTGTCCAAAACAATATTTTTAATAAATAAATAAGCTTAAGAATGTTGAAATCAAAAATTTTTTGTTTATTTCTTAGATTAAAAAAAAAACAAAAAACAATCAAGAACAGGATAGCAGTGATAGCAGGTATGTTAAATAGCAGAGCAGTCTGCTCTCTGCTCAGTAAAAATAACAGTATTCTCAGTAGCAGCTATCGCAATAGCAGTCTCATCTCTATCAAGCAGCGTAGCTTGTAAAAAATTGTTAAAGAAACTGAAGAGCATTGCATTGCCAAAAAAAACATGACCGTTATAATCTAATTCCCAACAATCTAAAAAATCTTCCATTAGAAACATTCAAGACAATATTTAAATCTTATCTTCTGAATTGTAACCACTACACTGTAGATAATTTTTTTAATTAAAGCTATCATTTTATATTATATTCTTGGTTATCGTACTTTCTTTCTTCTTTGGACTTGTTCAATGCTTTCTGTCATAATTGTATGAAATTAATGAAACAAACGAAAATAACATATGGGCATGAATAGAATTGTCGAAAGATGGGAGCGAAATGAGCATTAAGCGAGAAGGTATGTGAGAAAATGGTCACGATTCAGTGAGAGTAAGTTAAGTATGAAAAAAATATTATTTGATAATATTCATAAATGGTGTATGAATTTATCGATTAAATTTATAATGAATGAATAAGTGAAAGAAGTAAATTAAAATTGACTACAAGAATTTTTGTAGTTCTTAAATTGGTGAAAGAGATACTCTAGGACACGATTAATATCATTAATCAAATATTGAACCCACACGACCAGGCAGCCGACCTCTCAGACCTCATTCAGGCGTGTCTCTCGTAGGCATATTTTCTCTACCAAGGCGAAGTATCAGGTTACCCTCTATCGCCAATTGTTGCCAACATATTTATTGAGACATTTAAAACTGAAAACCTCAAGCATACCCTGCTGAAATCAATATGTTGGTACATATGTATATTTCACGATACTTTCGTCGTCTGACCCCATGGATGGGACACCCTCCACTCTTTCCTCAATTTTTTAAACAGTCAACACCCCAACACCCATTTCATCATGGAAACAAAAATTGAAGGCAAATTGCCCTTCCTAGATGATAGTTTATTTTTTGTTTTTACTTACTTTTCCATTTAATTGACTTGTTAGACACTGTAACATTAATACAGCAAAATAAATCTTACACACAGATTTAAATATTCTTTTTTTATGATTTATTATGCTTATGTCTATTCCAATCTACGATTTGGTATAATATTTTGGAGGGAACACAGTAAATGCTGCAAAACTTTTTTTAAATCAAAAATGTGTATAAGGATCACCTTAGGACTAGGTTATCGGAATTTCTGCAAAAATATTTTAAATCATTTCAGGTATTAACTCTTCACTCCATTTATATATTAGAATCTGGCCTCTTCATTAAAAAATAGATCTTTTCAAAACAAAAACAAAATCACACATGAAACAAGGTCAAAAACGGAACTATATGTTCCAAATACAAAATACTTAATTTTTTAAAGGTATAATAGTTTAATCAAAATATATACCATTCTAAATCTAAACCCTAGAACATCTTGCAAAAATGTGTCCAAAGAACTAAAAATACTTACAATAATCGACGTTTATATTATTGAGTATTAGAATATAGTATTATATGGTTAACCAACATGTTAATTCCGTTGACCCACAAATACTTGCAAATACCCACAGCTAGTTGGGGGAATAAAGACGAAGAGGTACGAATAGAAAGAGGACCACATTGAATAACAGCAACACCTTTGATGAGATTTTCCATGACATAGCAACGATTCAGTTATTAAGAGAATTTGAAACAAATAATTTTAAATTATAATCATCATTACTTCTAAACTCATTCCACTTATTCTTAAAGCCCTTAAGCCCCGGAAACGTAGCAGTGAATTGTTAAAACAACAAAAACGATGGCTTGCCCGAAACATTATAAATAAATATAACAATTAAAAACAAGCACACATTTTTAACGACCATTTTAAATAAATAAATAAAATTTAATTGTTGCACAAATAAAATCACATTGTAGTAAATTTCATCACATTTTCTGTAGGTTTGTAGCGACATTCGCGACATCTCACACGTTGAAATTTCTTAAATTTTATTTTTAATATTTCGTACTATTTTTATTCCTTTATTTAAGTTTGCCGACAAATATTATTTACTTTTACAACGTGTCTAGACTTACATTTTTCAACAAATTCTTTAATCTTTCTTAATCCTCTGTAGTTTATTAGTAACACGTACGCTTGGGTATTTCCGGTCGGCTTATCGTCTAATTTACCTTAAGTGCAGTTTTACAGTAATCAAAGACAAGCCGCCCGACCCTTTCTTTGGGTTATTCCAATTTCAAGTTCACGCGGTATGTTCCCCTTCTCTAAATATCTATCGCTATCCTTGTCTACCGATTCTAAGACAGGATATTTCATTTTCTAAAACAGACAGTTGGTCTTCGCTCTTAAGACAGTAAACATCTCGCTGCAGTACTCTCGCGCTCGCTACATTACAAAACATTACATCAACTTACAACAATCATCATTGTACTTTCAACAATAAATAAATATATTCAAAACTACAAAGTGTTTTAAGTTTATTAATATCGTTTGTCCCGTACACCAGTCACTAAAGTGGTGACCCCGACGTGATTTGATCGCAACCGACGTGATTTGATCGCAACCGACGTGATTTGTCCGCGCCCTATGTAATTTTTTCGCGACCGACGTGATACCTACATAGTGACAGTGACAATAAAAAAAGTGACTTGTGCATTCAACAAACTCAAACTATAGTGCAACTGACAATTTTTTTTTAAACGGTGTTTCGTGCCATCGACCAAGTGACAAGCGAGATGAACAAAGATATGGCATCAGAAACAACAGTGAGTGCTCTTGCGGAAACTGCAACAAAGTGCTTAACAAACATTTTACGGCCATGACTCATAAGTGGCACTACTACGGGCAGTCGTTAATGACGACAGACGACACCTGCCCTACGACATCGCGCCACACCATCATCACGAACACGACTACCAAGACGCAATTCCAGTGAACACGCGAAAACGACTCACGGACTTACCTACCCATATCACCTCGCACGGACAGGTGACTGAGTTTCAAGTCCCAAGAGTTCAAAAACATCTCTGGTTATCACAATTGGACAAGCGGAATCACCGACTCCTGGACCTACTCACCCATATCACCTCTCAATTAGAGATGACTGAGTCTCAAGTCCTAACAGTCACGATCGCCTCTGGTACATCGCCACATATCGAGGTACTTCCCAGGCTTCCAAGCAACACGACCAGACGATACACCAAACGCAGTTCACCAAACCACCAGGTACACCATTCTCTGATTACACACGACTACGATGCATCCATCGCTGCACGCGCCGCCGAGGTTGTTGCAGTCACCCGATACGTGACCCACGACTACGATGCATCCGTCGCCGCACACGCCGCCGAGGTTGTTGCAGTCACCCGAATCGTGACCCACGACTACGATGCATCCGTCGCCGCACACGCCGCCGAGGTTGTTGCAGTCACCCGAATCGTGACCCACGACTACGATGCATCCGTCGCCGCACACACCGCCGAGGTTGTTGCAGTCACTCGAATCGTGACCCACGACTACGACGCAACCACCGTCGTACACGCAACCCAGGCTTTTGCGAACAAGCTCATCGTGACTCAATTCATAATGCATACGCCGTACTATCTCGCTTTGGCTCCATCAGTCATCATCACTACACCTGGACAATCGACCAACAAACAAACCAACAAGCACTCAAATTATCGAACGAACAAATACGCAAACAACGACGAAGAACGCAATAAAGACAATACACGCAATAAACAGACGACGCATCAAGAGCTCCAGTCTTTCCCGCCCACCGGCCCGAAATTCAGCCAGACGGAAGACGACGAACACGGTCAGGTAGACGCGTCCGCTTCACGGACCGTCTACAGATAGGTTTTTCGTGAATTAAATCACTGGCAGGGGGGTACTGTAGCGACATTCGCGACATCTCACACGTTGAAATTTCTTAAATTTTATTTTTAATATTTCGTACTATTTTTATTCCTTTATTTAAGTTTGCCGACAAATATTATTTACTTTTACAACGTGTCTAGACTTACATTTTTCAACAAATTCTTTAATCTTTCTTAATCCTCTGTAGTTTATTAGTAACACGTACGCTTGGGTATTTCCGGTCGGCTTATCGTCTAATTTACCTTAAGTGCAGTTTTACAGTAATCAAAGACAAGCCGCCCGACCCTTTCTTTGGGTTATTCCAATTTCAAGTTCACGCGGTATGTTCCCCTTCTCTAAATATCTATCGCTATCCTTGTCTACCGATTCTAAGACAGGATATTTCATTTTCTAAAACAGACAGTTGGTCTTCGCTCTTAAGACAGTAAACATCTCGCTGCAGTACTCTCGCGCTCGCTACATTACAAAACATTACATCAACTTACAACAATCATCATTGTACTTTCAACAATAAATAAATATATTCAAAACTACAAAGTGTTTTAAGTTTATTAATATCGTTTGTCCCGTACACCAGTCACTAAAGGTTAGATTTTAACAGAGAATATATTCAATTGTTTAATTACATAGACATAATTTTATGTAGTGAATGTATTTTTGAAAGTGTTTAAAGTGTTAAATGTTATTTGTACGGTGTCACTGAGGTCTGGACACTGCGAGATACTATTGGCAAGTGAATCCTCTCCAATGAGAGCAATATTGGTTCCCAGCTAAAGGCAGTAGGTCAGTAACACACTCATAGTTTTTGTATCCATTGATTATCTACGTTTTTATGGAGTTGGTCACTTATATATTTATTTATATTATTGTTTGTAGTTCCGTCTAACATATAGGGTCGTCAACAACATAATAAACCAATTAGAAGATTTCAAATTGGGTTTCGTAAACTTATATAACTCTACGAGAAAGAATCTTGTGCTATACTTTTAGCTTTGAATGATAAACAAGGCAGTGTATTCACCATTCTGCATCAACATTTTTCCATGAGAAAACTCTGTTCGAAGTGGGTACCGCGTTTGCTCTTTCAACAAGACAACGCACCGTGTCGCAAGTCGATCGCAACAATGGCAAAATTGCACGAATTGCACTTTGAATCGTTTCCCCATCCACCGTAGTCTCTATATCTGGCTTCCAGTGTCTACTCCTGTTTTCAGACCTAAAATGAATATTGCTAACATTGGGTTTGATGACTTTTATAACACTTTAGTATATTTTTTTAACATATTATTTCCTAAAAGACCTTACCATATCTAAGAAAAACAAAGAAAATATCGTTAAAAAGTGGATTACCCCAGAAATAAAGGAGTGTAGTTTGCAAAAACGCACATTATATGATCTAAAAACCCTTAATGAACTTAACATAGACACCAAATTTATGTTTAATAAATACAAATCTCTATGTAAATTCTTAACTACACTTCTTAAAAAGACGAAATCTATTATAATTAAGACCCAAACTTAAATTTTAACTATATTGATAACCACAATAGTTTGATCTTTTATCCGGTAAATGAATTTGAACTTCAACACATTTGTCAATCTTTCAAAAATAAGAAATCTACAGGAATCGATGAAATTCCAAATGACGTATTAAAATTACATTTTTGTAAACTTGTTTCCCCTCTGTTTAATCATAAATAACTCCCTTAAAATCACATTATTCTTTAGGTTTGATTTTGACAGAGAATATGTTCAATTGTTTATTTGAATTGTTTAATTATATAGACATAATTTTATATAATGAATATATTTTTGAAAGTGTTTAAAGTGTTAAATGTTATTTGTACGGTGTCTCTGAGGTCTGGACACTGCGAGATACTATGGCAAGTGAATCCTCTCCAATGAGAGCAATATTGGTTCCCAGTTGAAGGCAGTAGATCAGTAACACTCAAATGTAGTTTTTTATAAGATTTGTCGAGTTTTTTAATTTATTTTTATTTTCTCCATAGATTGCATGATTTTTTTTTAGTTTTCATAAGTTTTTGTATTTTATGTTTTGTCGAAAATATTTAATTTGCTTCTTATAATCCTAGGAAAAAAAATGCCGGAGTAGTTATTTTAGAGAAATTGTTATATAAATTATAGAATACGACAGTTATATTCCTCCCCCTAAAGGGCGGTGAATAATTTTATTAGGGAATTGAGTAATTTTTATTAAATGTTTTATTTTTGATACATAGAAATTTGATTGCTTATAACCAGCAATATTTTCAAGATATGAAGGTAAGACAGATGGTATTATTTAGGGCACTCTATCCAGGGGCAGACAAAGGAAATATAGGGCCCTAGATAACGTCCCATTGCGGGCCCCGTTAAAAAAATAATTTAGTAAATATTTTTTTTAGATTTAATTAAAAAATTGTATATAAAGTATTCAGTTTTAATATAAAATCAGAGGCAGATAAACTTTTAATAAAGCTCTCGACTTTTTTAAGTTTAGCAGCACCTTCAGAAGAATTGAAAGAAAAGCTATTATATGTGCTGTAGGTTTACCTCAAGGACATAGGTCTGCATGTCCAAATGGGCATTATTATACTATAGGACAGCGGTTCTTAAACTTATGTGGTCTAGGGACTCCTTTTATGAACAATTATTTTTCAGGGACCCCTATCCCTGATAGAAAAACAAAAAAGGTCGTTAGATACTAATTAATCATTGATAAATAGAAATATAAAAGTACTTTATGTAAATTAATTTTTTGCCAAAAATGTTTCACGGGCCCCTGTTAAAGTTTGGCGGCCCCCCGGGGGTCCGCGGACCCTCGTTTAAGAACCGCTGCTATAGGAGATTGTGGTGTAGCAATGGTAGTATCTAAGTGTATTGAGTGTAAAGAAAGTGTAGGTGGTACACATCATTCATTATTACGAAATAATACACATGCGAGACTTGATGGTACAAACCATCAAGCTTGGTCTGATCAAGCAAATATGAATAATTATAATTTTGATGAGATATGAACAATTGAACAATTAACAATGAATCGTAACATTGTTAATGCTTTCAGTAAATCAAACGAGATTATGCGGATACAAATTAATCTACGCTATTAATTAATTTATAAAATAAGTTCGATTGCTAAAAAATGTAGCCCTCCGGTATAATGAATAATGTAGTCAGGCGGGGTAATTGTAAACAAATTATATCAGCGCCCGTGTACATATTTTCTGAAACAGTCGAAAGCAAAAACTGAAAACACAGGAGATGCGTTGCAATTTTTCTCGCGTTTTTCAAAACAGTTGTTCTCATCGGTATTCTCACTTAGATATGAGGTTATCTTCAGTTTGAAAATCTAACTATGCGTGCTTGTTACTTCTTCAGATTCCCGTGATTGAAATTGAGTGAATAGGCTATTCATTTCTCTATCGAAATATTCTTTCTATATGCTTCCAAGCAGGCCCTGTGAGAGCTTCAACGGGGCCCGGGCCAACCCACATTTTGGGGGGCCCCATACTCCCCCCCCCCACCGAGTATAAGGACATCCCACACAAATTTCGTACTGGTAAAATTCTAATAATTTTCTGATATTATTTTAGTATTAAAAATCAGGGGTTTTTAAGAAAATTTTGCTTTCTACTTGAACTTTTACCAGAAGGTGTATCTTTTTGCAGTATATTTATGTTTTTTAAATAACCTATGTTAAAAATAGTATAAGTATCAAAATACAAATAATTTTCAAGGCGCCGGGCCCCCCGAGACACAGGGGGCCCGGGCCATATGGCCCTCCTAGCCCCCCCTCTATCTGGGCCTGCTTCCAAGTATTTTCTTCTTCCAGCAGTTGCTTGTTTATAATTACCCCCTGGAATTAGAAGCCTGGAGTAATTGTTAACATAATTTTGTGATAATGTTCAACTTAAGATTTATAATTTTTTTCTACATTTGGTTGGTGTTAACAAGTTGCATCATGTCTAATAACTGTATAGTGTGTATTGATGTAGGCACCTACAGCGCAGGATGTTTATTTATGTGTGCGAAGTTGACGTTACAATGATTAACATTAAAGTCATTGTTCTAAAAAGCTTGAACAGTGGAATAACAAAATTTGATCTTATGGAAAAAGACAAATTTTCAGTTTCAAAACGTAAGGCACCTTACGTTTTGAAACTGATAACAGAGACCTCAGTTTCTCTACGGGAGACTTGAATCTCCCGACAGAACATTTTATTACGGCCAATGTAAAATTTCCACCAAATTCAGAAGACTAGAGTATTTCTATGGGAAACTCAAGTATTCCTATAGAGACTAGAGTATTCTTATCGAAGACTCTGGTATAAACTGGGAGACGCCGGAATACTCTGAGAGACCCTCTGGAATACTGTAACGGTCGCTGGGAGACTCTGGGAGACGCTTGAATACTCGAGGGATACTGTAAATTTTTATCTCGGGTATATATAGTAAAAGTTACTGGGCTTTAAAAAACTTTGTAGATTATTCAGTGAAGAACTACATACAATTAGCACCAGCAGAATGTGTAGACATAAAATTGTTGATTACTAAAGATTTAAATAATTTTTTAAAGGTAGCAGCTTGGGTTTAGATTCCATGCTCCAAGATTGCGAATACACGCAAAAAAATTCAACAAGAAGTGAATTTTAATAAATTTTATAATTTTTTTATCGTGGTGTATTTTTTATAATTATGTGGAATATTTAAGGTTTTGCCAATTAATTTTAAATAAACTGCGTTTTGTACGGACGGTTATACTTACATGATAATTCAGTGTAGAAATCAAGATTTAAGAATCAAGTTATGAAGAAACTACTTGACCGTTTTACTAAGAAATGAACGCAAACAGAAGAACGAGAAGAAGAAGAAGAAGAACAAATCATGATTATTTTTGCTTTGTGCAACCTACAATGTTTATAACGACTGAACATAGTCAAAGGCAAAATATTATTCCTACAACAATACAGACGAAACATTGTTTTTTTTTATAATTTTTATAATATCCCTTTAAATATTATTAATTTTATTTTTCTTCTAAGAACTCTGATGGTCAATAATTGTACGACTCTTGTAACAACTGAATGTTTAAAAAATTTAAATATTTAATGTAATAAATTTTCTTTGGGAGCCGCTGAATTTTTAAATTTATTCCATTCGACTAGTGCAAGCCTTAACATAATCTTCAAGACCGTACCTGGCTTAAGGGTCATTTACCAAAATGTTCCTCTTTGGCAGGTAACCTGAGACTGGAATTATCAGAACACACCCCATCCATAATTCTAACCAATCAGGATAGGTATTGTCACCCACCTATTTATTTCTGTACCAATTGAAATATGACCACCTAAATTTTAACTAGGTAACTTTGCACACGTAAATTTATAACCTCTATGTAATTATTGAAAAAAAATCTCAACAATCAAATTTAAAATTTTCATTGTTCAAAAAAAGATCTTATTGTTGATTGTATCTTTGTAACATTTTCATTTATTACAAATACGGATAAATAAGAAAAATGATAGTACTGTTTAGATTAGGTCAATTATTATTTTTTAATAATAAATTAAAATGTCCAATGGTGCCAATAAAAACTATACCACATGCCGCATTATAGTATATGTTCTTCCTTTTTTCTTTTCCATTTTTGGTATTTTTAAATAATTTAGTTGCATACAAACCATAAAAGTTAACCAGTCATTACTTAAAAAAACTTGAATTTATTTCTTTGGTTCTAGAAGTTAAAAATAATTGTTACTATTTCAATATACCTAATGATAAACTGATTTCGTGTCTCTGGTTATGGTGATATGTATAATACTTTTATTTGAAATGCGCTATGTTTTAATTTCAAGAGGTGCTCTTTCAACATTACATCATTCTACTTGTTCAAGTAAGTCGGTCAATACCTCGCATGCGAGTTACTACAACATTTTTTGTTTTTAATCGGCACTCGTCTTCCCCCACCGCAGCAGTTCGCATGCGACTCGGACGTCAACTTGCACGGTATTACGAAATGACGAGTGTTGCCAGAACGTACTTTTTAGTATGGTTTTCGTACTATTCATGACTCGACCATACCAAAATCGTACCTCAGCTCTGACCGTACTTTTTTGCCCCACAAACGATTGCTATCTGCGCTAACTAAGAATACTTAAATTCTTATAACAATAATACATTTTTAACATGTGAATATATCCCCGTGGTGACGTCATTCCCGTACAAACGTTGATTGGTCAAGGACTTACTGAGTTTACCTTGTCTATAGTTAAAATTATATTTTTTTAACTATTAAACAGCAATATCTCAGAATTTTATAAAAACCGTACCTTTTTTTGTAAGTTGCCGTACTTTTTAGGGAATTCATACTGGCAACACTGGAAATAACAGTGGCTCGTATGCCCGGAATAACGCCGGTTGCATTATTCGTTGCTACATGTTGCGACAACATTGCAACATCTTTGAAAGCTATTATACTTAAATGCGAGTACACAGGTGCAGTATAGCTATCCGCTTTCACGCCAGCAGCTCGCACTTGTGTGACCGGGCGATGCAAATCGAACTATAGATACTGGCATGCGAGTACACAAGTCGTATTGTGTAATATTATTTTTACTACAAGCTAAAAATAGCTTGAAAAACAAGTTGCAAATAAGCGAATAGAAAATTTGATTTAAGAATATGGATGGTATTTTAATTATTAACTAATTAAATTGGTTTATGAACCATTATAAAATGACCCCTCATTAACCAATGTTCTAATAAATGCTAAAAATTGGACTGGCGACAAATATTTTTGATAAATATTTTGTTTCATTCCTATTAATGAATCTTCGCATTGATTTTTGGCAGTAATATGTATATATTCCTGGATTGCATAGGTCAAGAAGAATGGATGGTAATAAACCAGTTCAAGTTGGCACACCTTCAGAAAACAAAGGTAAATACATGTATATTTGTTAATAAAGAAAAGTTACACTGAAAACTATGAATATTATACTAACTAATATTATAACCACCTCATGTCTGATCATAAATGATTACGACTTAATAAAGAGAAACAAAAACCAAGAGAACTAGTTAAGTGACATTTTTCTCTTAGTGTAAAATTAAAAGAAATTTTTTTACCGCTTGAAAAAAAAATTACGGTCCTTTTGTACATTTTTTAACAAATCTCTGGTTATATTAGTGGGATTCCAAAAATCTATTATCTTTGTTATGAATTCCCTTATAGGTATACAAAAATGAATAAATATATGCTTTGTTGGAAAAATATATTTCTTATATGATCATAGATCATAGATCATTTTTAGGATAACTTAAAAACAAAAAAGATTTGGTGATAACTTGGAGACGATATATGATACAGGAACTTTGTTTAATTGTAGATTTTTTAAGCTCTTTATTCTTTTGAATAGTCAATTATTTTATTTAATTGTCTATTTCAGACCCTGCATTTTGATATTTGATTCACTGGAGAATAGGGATCTTGCCAGATTGTTGTAAAACGTTACATGAGAAAATTCCTAAAATGTTAGGTCATATTTTGTTCCCCAACAAACTAGTTGTACTGACTGTGACTGTAGTACTTCGAAATGAAATAAAAATATGTTAACCTTTTGCACTTTGAATATTTTTTTGATATACCTACGAGCAACTCAAAGTAAATTTATCAAAAATCGTGGTTTTGCTATATACCTAAACAAAGTTGAATTGAAATAAAAATTACAGTATGAAAAATATTATTTAGTGTCGCCGTATTAACAACATCCTAGTGTAAATACATAGTTAAATCAATAATGGTTATTTGAATATAGATAGATGATTTAATTGTTAAATTATTTAATTTAAAAAAAAACTATTAAAGATAATCATATTCCTATAAAAGAATTAAAAGACTGGTTTGGCGAATATACTGCAACAAAAAAAAGAAAGGAAAGGAAAAATCGATAGTCATTAAAGATCTAATTTACAAATACAATTTAAAAAGACCATAATATATGATTTTAAAAGATTCACCGTAATCGAAGATTGCTATATGTCATTTTAGTCCAACTTTCGGCCTTTGGTACCTGATAGGGGAGCCGGGGGAATTGAGAGTCAGTGGGTAATGGGGGTTGGCACAAAACTAATCACGTGACAGAATATTGCGCAGTCGCATGAGGTGCCCACGCAACCCCTCTCTCGCATACAAACACGCCGGCCCCTATGTTTCGCTCGAGTTGTCCAGGAGCAGTATCTGTGTTTTAAGGGAGATACTGTTATAAAAATTACAGATTTTCAATCGAAAACGTGAGTAGCAATATTCATTACAACTGTGGTTGAAGATTTCTTAAAGTATACTATATGAACTGAATTTAACCAAATTCCTTCGCACGTTATAGGCCAGTAAAATCTTACAAAAAAAACCCTTAAAATCGCAAAACGTGATGTAAAGCTGATTTTTTGGTATGTTATTTGGACCCCTTAGGGGAGTGTAAAACTACATTTTGCAAGCAAAAAAAAGTTGTGCTACCTGCGTAATACGTGAAAAACTGCAAAATTATCGGACTTTTTTCAGTTTTTGCAGTTCAATTCAAAAACTATGGGTTTTTTGCATTACTTGTTATTATCATTTTGAAAGTATATTAAACTTGAGACAATTTAAGCCCACCCACAGCTCCGTATGTATAATAGTTTTTGAGATATGGAATTTCAAAAAATTACATGGTTTTCAGAAATGTTCAAATTTTGAGTTTTGCTTATGTTTTCAGCCGAATATAAGAGAACTATAAGGTTTACAGACCCTGTTTTGCGCTTAAATGAATGGTAATTAAATTTACTAAAACTAAATTTCTCACAATTTTTCTCTAAGCATGAGCGGTTATGCCGATATTCGGCTGAAAACATAAGCAAAACTCAAAATTTTAACATTTCTGAAAACCATGTTTTTTGAAACTCCATATCTCAAAAACTATTATACATACGGATCTGTGGATGGGCTTAAATTGTCTTAAATTTAATATACTTTCAAAATGATAAGAACAAGTCCGAAAATTTTGCAGTTTTTCACGTATTACGCAGGTAGCACAACTTTTTTTTGCTTGCAAAATGTAGTTTCACACTCCCCTAAGGGGTCCAAACAACATACCAAAAAAACAGCTTTACATCGCGTTTTGCGATTTTAATGTAGAATATGACTGGCCTATTATTAGATTTCCTAATGTTTATAAACAATAATTAGTACATTCGTTAAAAAATATCCGTCATCGGGGTAATCAGTCAGATGATCCTCATTACCCTCATAGGCTTATATATTATATATACTGTTTAGCACGATATGTATCAAAGAGGGCAAACCGAGAGAAATCTGGTACCGTTACCGTCTCTGTGGTGAATGGGCCCATAAGAAGTGCACAGGATGTGATGGCCCAAGTCGCTATGGCTGTGAATTTTGCACTAAACAATATTTTAAGTTTATGTTACAGATTATTTACTCTTTAGTTCTTGATTCAACTATAAAAGTAGTAGAAATTTCACTTTATTTTTAAATTTAAAATTTTGTTGATTATATAATTGTCAGAATTTGGTAAAACTGTTGTAATTTTAAAGTTTTTATCACTTTTTTGTTTCAGAATTTCGAGTCCGAATACCCCATGGACTGACCTCTCATTGTCCGCAAATGTGGGTAATTGGAGTCAAAATGACTTTTTTGTTTTTTGATTATAATCCTACAAATTATTATAATAAAGAAAAAAATACTTATGTTATTAGATACATGATTAGTTTTAGATTATAATTAATAATAGTCAAATTAAAAGACTGATAATTTGTGATCTATAAAAAAGATTTTTCCTTAAGTGACTCCCATTCACCCCGGCCCCCCTATATATTTTTTAACAAAAATATTTATTTTCTGGAAATTATTCAAATTAAAATAAAGTGATGAAAAGCATTAAATAAATGTACATATAAAAAAAATATGTTGGCCAAAACAAATTTTTTATAACAAGAGTTTAATTTCGAAAACAACGCATGTAGGTAGAGTCGCGGGTATTTCCAGTTTTCACCACATTTGAGTATTGCACAGTGATTCGTTGAACTATTTTAACCAATATGATCATATGTGGGACTATGCGTGGATGACACCACATATGGGCGGACCTACACATATGTAGTGGATTTTGTGAGTGGGGGAACAAACATACAAACATGATCTGGACCATTCAGAGTCCCCTAACATAACAGCCAATAACAACGATTTCTACGTTCCCTTAAACACATGAGAGGTTTACATGCTAAGGTTTTCTTTGTATTTAATTATTTCTAAATTATGAAAAATACTACTGTCAAAATATTACGGTACTTACCTATTATGCCAACACTGGACGGAAGCAGTGACGTAGATAGCTTTTTGCGATGGGGGGGATGAAGACCTTTTGAATTATTTTTTTAGTCATTGTAAATTTTGAAGACATTTTTTTAGTCATTGCCAATTTTGAATACCTTTTTTTTAGTCGTTCATTCGTATTTTTTATAACGCACGATCCCCTGTTTCAATCTCATGGGGAGATATGACAGTATTAAATCATCTTTTATATGGTCGAAAGTAAAAAAATTGGACTCGTGGGGGGGGGGATCGATCCCCTTCATCCCCCCCCTATCTACGCCACTGGACGGAAGTATGAACATAAAAATTATATTAGAGATAAATTATATAAGAGTTATGACAATACGTCATTTTTAGCCAACTTCAAGCTTGCTAAGAAGTAAGAAGTGAGGTATTTTACTAATTGAAACTGTTTTTTTTTAAACTACGCGAATTTTAGTATATATAGTATACCTACAGACCTACAGATCACGGTCTAATCTTTCTAGGAACTTAGAAAAATGTATTGTTGCCAAGGAGTCAACATCGTCGCCGACACGACGAAGAAAACCACCATTAACATCCAGAAGTCCGACGCCGCTACCCGTACGAAGAAGACCGTCTTCGACCATCAGAAACCTAACGCCGTCTCCAATACACAGAGGACCGTCGCCACCACCAAGACGTGCGACGCCGCCTCTACAAGAACCGACGACGCTCACAAGACGTTCGACGCCGCCTACCTTCCGAAGACGATCGTGAATGGTCTCGAGAAGTCCGACGCCGTTTGTGACAATGCTCGACATCGTCTCCGACACGAAGAGGACCGTCAACGCCTCAAACCGTTATACGTTTGTGGACGCTATCAAGAAGTTCGACGCCGCCTGTGAAAATCTTAGCACCGTCACCACCATCCGGAAACTCCAATACGTCCCCAACACAAATCATTTCAATCCAATGAAGTGAGAACACCCCGCAAGAAAGAAGACATTACTTACTTATATTACAATTAAATAAATATAAAATTTTAAATATTTGAATCATATAAATAAACATATTTTTACAAGCTTTTACTTAACTCAAATGCTATGTAACTATGTCCCGTGGTACAAATCTTACGACCGTTTTTTAACTAACTTCCCGTCGTACGATTTTCGTCAAATTTTCAAATATGGTGTATTCTCCGTGACAATGCACTTTTTTATCATTTTTATAGCTATGTTATTTCATTATAAGGTCTTTTTTGATGTATCTAATATAATAAAATAACTTGCCTTCGTGATCAAGTATTATTTCATAATTCAAATTATTGCGTAACCATGGTTTGCTTCGACAATAACATTAAATTATGTTTTGTCAAAATATTTTGCAATATAATACTCATAATACAAATAATTCATAATAATAGAAATGATAATTATTATTGAAGATTATAAATTATAAATTGAAGAAAATTATTGAAAAATTATCGAATTTTATATAAATATCAGGTATGTATTATAAATTTTATTTGTAGTGATTATATTGACATATAGAAAAGATTTAGCCGTTTTAGCTTTATTTCTTCATTTAAATGTATGTATACATAAATATGTATTATAGTATCTCATTTTATTGTTATTATATCATCCTATATGCATACATGTAATGTATATGTATTATATTGTTATGGCATTATTGAAAAATATTAAATATAAATTAATTTATGTTAGTGTAATTTTGTAGATCTAAATAGGTAGGTATTGTTTTTCTAAGAGACGCGAGTCTAACTTTACAATGGAGGAGGGGGTCATGGTCTGTGAAATAGACAAAAAAATTTACTTTAGTATATTTAATAAGCATTTTTCTATTTAATTTGCTTTACTTTTTAGGTTTGTGTGGGGTGTCATTTCACCATGCCCCCTCCCCTGGATCTGCGCTTCATTTCTAAAGAAGCGAATATACAATCAAAACGTTAGTGTTCATTTTAAAATAAAAACTAAAGATTTTTTGACGTATTGTAATAACAATACTTCCATTTCTTCGAACATGGAAGTAAAAAGGGTTTTTAGTCTTATGCAGACCCTGAGAGAGCTTCAACGTAAGGACATTCCAAACAACTTTCGTACTAGTAAAATTCTTGTTTCTTCCTGATATTATTTAGTATTAAAAACCGTGAGGTTTTTTTAAGTACTTTTTCTAAAAGGTGTGTTTTTTTGTAGTATATTTATGTTTTTTAAATAATCTCTATTAAAAATAGTATTAGTATCAAAAAATGTAAAAATGTAAAGTATAAATAATTTTCGGGACGCCGAGGCCCCTGATACCAGGACCCGGGCCATATGGCCCTCCTAGCCCCCCCCCCCCTATCTGGGCCTGGTCTTATGATGCAATGAATATAATATAATATAGTAAAAAAATAAATAACTTTAGACTAAAAATGGATAAAATAAAATTAGAAAAAAAAAATTTTTTAAAAACAAGCTTTTACATATGCACTAAAAAGTAAAAAATAAGTTTTTTTTTCACAAATTCTTCCAGAATTCGTATGACTAAAAAAGCTTGTGGCGTTCATTTAATATTTAATGTAATATTTAGAAATATAAAAAATGTCGAAAATATCAATATTGGAAAAATCTATAGTAGATCAAATATTAATGTAATGTTGATACTAAATAAACCTGAAACTCAATGTATGTTAATGTTTTGAAATATGAATTTATAAAATAGATAAGGTAGTATTTCTTTTCGGTATTTCTTAGCCCTTTTTCATATGATAAATCTTGAAGCCAAAATATTCCTGTAGTTTATATCAAATTATCCAGGAATTTAATGTACAATTAAATAATATTAATTGAAAATATTCATTTAGGTTGAATATAATTTCAAAATATTCACAGGATATAATATTTTATATTATATTTGATATAAATTATGTACATATATGGAATTTTATGGAATATTTCGAAATATTCATTGAATGTAGCTAATGTAGTTTTTCCATTGAGAAACTCTTAGCCCTTAATTCTATTTTGAATCTAGAATTCCAAATATTTCATGTAATATTTTGAAATAATAATTTAAGGTAGATAAAATACTGTTAAGACTTTTTTCCTATGTTGAATCTAGATTACTAAATATTTCTTTCATGTGCGATAAATTAACCAGGAATTTAAAATACTAAATTAAACTAGCAAAAGGTTCTTTGTCCTATTTGAATCTAGATTTCCAAATATTAATGTATACATATATGTATAATGTATATACATTATACAATATTATACATATATGCATTTTAACATAATATTAATGCAATTTAATGGAAGATTTGAAAATATTAATTTATAGTAGAAAATGTAGTTTTTCCTATATTGATATTTTCGACATTTTTTATATTTCTAAATATTACATTAAATATTAAATGAACGCCACAAGCTTTTTTAGTCATACGAATTCTGGAAGACTTTGTGAAAAAAAAACTTATTTTTTACTTTTTAGTGCATATGTAAAAGCTTGTTTTTAAAAAATTTTTTTTTCTAATTTTATTACCTTATTTTTTATGCCTGTGTTTCATTCACAAGACACATGTAGAGCATAACATATTCTTTGAAAAAATTCTACTTATTTCATAGATCTGAGTTTCAACCCTTCTGGTAATAAATATCAGTTCCGTTCACCGTTGGCTTTACGTTTTGCTCTGTATACTAATTCTCTTATCTATAATCATAATCGAATGGTTTTTAAAATTTTGGGTTTGATAATATTTTAACAAAATTTGTTTTACTTTTACATATACATATTGTTCCCGCATTATATCTACAATCTTACAATGGGTGTATTTTATGGTGCATGATTAAAATGTCTCTTGGAGACAAATGAAGTTGCAACACCGTTTGCCGAGAAACATGCGCAATTAGTTAAAAATATCAAGATACTTTTATGAAGAAAATTTGAAGCCAAAATCCACTTAACAAATGTGTGGATGAATATACTAATAGTAAAAATAGAGACAACAAAATATACCATCACCTGATAATTTAAGAGATCCATTAGACCAGTGGTTCTTAAACTTATGTGGTCTAGGGACCCCCTTGTTGAACAATTATTTTTCAGGGACCCCCATCCCTGATAGAAAAACAAAAAAGGTCGTTAGATACTAATTAATCACTGATAAATAGAAATATAAAAGTACTTTTTGTAAATTAATTTTTTGCCAAAAATGTTTCGCGGACCCCCGTACAAGTTTGGCGGCCCCCCGGGGGTCCGCGGACCCTAGTTTAAGAACCGCTGCATTAGACTATGATTATGTACTAAATATTCTTTTAAAAATACATGGAAGTAATAGTAAACAAAAAAAGGTAATTTCAAAAAATAAAACTGAAGTGTCATTATCGATTATTATTAATGAGGAACCTTATATAGAAAAAATATTTTGTAATTTTCGGCGACCGAAAGAACAATAAAACTGTATGAACTAGCGAAAACAGTTTTGGTTCCTCCAATGACACAAGTTTAAAATAAGGATATGATTTTCATTATCTATTATTTTGAATTATTCTATACTTTACATTTGTAGTGAAAAACAAAATGTTTATTTATTTACGGTACGACAAATAAATGACATAAGCAGCCAATTCAAAAGAGCAAAAGGTATTGAGCCAGTTTTCAATGAAAGATTGGGTAAATATCCAAAGAAATATCAAATAGAAATTGATGAAAATCTATCACCAAAACTTCAAACAGCAAGAAGAATACCACTTACCTTCTTACAAAGTAAATTAAAAACCAAAATCAAATAATTAGAAACAAGGCGTTTTATTAAAAAGGTAAACAACCCAATATGTGATAATATTTTAACAATTGTTACCGAGAAAAATGTTGTTTTGCACTTATTTCTTGACACAACATATAGTGACAAATAGTGAACATTTCTCAATACCAACAGAATATACTGCAGTGAATATAACAAATAAAATTAATTAGTAGAGAAATAATAAACTTGTTTTACGGTCAGTGCCGGAATTATTAATAAGCAAAGTAAGCAATTGCTTAGGGCAGTGGTCCCCAACCCTATGCCCGCGGGCACCCTTATGCCCGCCGACCGTTTTACGGGTGCTCGCCGCTGACTATGAACGATAAAAAAATTAAGTTTTCAATAACATGTTATGTAATTTATTTTTTATTTTTAGTAACTAATTAGAGAAATATAAGCGTATATATTTGAAAAAAATATATGTTTATAAATAAATTTATTATATCATTTTATATTTATTCTCTCAAAAACTTTTCCTTAAAGTACAGCTAGAAAAATATGTAACCATTTAATCATTTTCTGGCTGTACGCAATTACAAAAGCATTTACATTAATTCTAAACATAAATTAAAAATATTTTGTAGATGCAGATTTGTTAATAAAAACATTTGAGCATATATCAAACATTGAAACATTGCACAAATTCGTTCAACAATATATAAACAATGATCAAAGTGTTAAGAATAGCATTTTTTACCAGTCACGACTTACGTAGGAACTAAGAAATATATAAAAAATGCCTCTGAACCTTTCTGTAGATTACAAAATTTTCCATAAAAAAGTCAGCGAGAGCATATGTATGACGTTTTTAGTTTAAACGTGAGAAACGCCTGAGTGGCTGGATCAAAATCGTGATTTTGATGTGGACACCTTGAAAAAATAAATGGTGCCCGCCGCCCGGTACACAGAAAAAAAAACCTCGATCTTATTGAAAATTTGAGATGGAAAAAAGCTCAATAAATTTATCTTGTTAATATGAGAATATTTTCGCAATATAATAACAAAAAAAAAAACACTAATTGACAGTATTTTATTCATGTAGAAAATATATCTTCAAGTATTATCTACACATACACACTGATATCTATGATACAGACCAGACGTGTATAACACAGTTCGTGAATAAACAAGTTAAATATATAAATATTTCCAAATTCAGGAAAAATATAACTAATTTTGTTAATTAATACATTTGAAAACTAAAGGAAGAGATGGAGGAAGATTCGGGAGGGGGAGTACCACCAGATAAATCCCTAGGAACATCTATATACAACGCATTAAATACTATAGCAAATAAAGACATAAGCGATGACGAATACACAGTAATGTCAGGTAAACCAAAACAACAAAAAGAAAAAGTACACAAGGTAAGATCTAAACCTATTATTAAAAAACAATCATCCAAAACCAATCTAATTAAAGAGCATTGTTCAAAAATAATTGAAGACATAAATAAAACCAAAAACATAAGTGTTACAGAAAACAATCAACCAAATTACCGCATATCTGGAGACATGTCAAGTTTAGCCAGCACGAGATCTGTGACGTCATTAATATCGATGGATGACGATACGGACCTTGGAGAAAAACAACCAATAGGAAACGATAATTTAAATATTACAAACAGCCAATCAGACATCAATCGACCCAGCTGTTCGAAACAAAACACAACAAATGAGGTACAGTCAAATCCAAAGAATAATTCAAATAAAAACGTAAGTACCAATTTATCTGACATTAGAAACAAGCATAGAGAAAAACTAATTTATAAAAAAACCGACAGTGGCCCATATATTGTATTTGTAGAGGGAATTAACAAAAATGTAGGCAAATTACATCCTATGAAAATAGGACAAATGCTATATACTGATTTACCGGCTATTAAAACAGCGATATTGAAAATTGACAAAGTAGGGTTAAATCGAATTAAAATATCACTAAAAACAGCTGACTCTGCGAATGAATTAGCAAAAAAAGTAATCCCGGATGTAAATTTATATATACCAGAGTTCTACACTCAAAGAAAGGGGATAATTAAACAAGTAGATACTACATTCACAGTTGAATACCTAAAAGAAAATATATGTACAAGTATTGAAATCATAAAAGTAAGAAGATTACATAGAAAAATTATAGAAGACGGAACACCTAAACTTATTCCGCGACAGTTAGTGGAGCTAACCTTTTCGGGACAAAAATTACCTGAATTTGTTACAATACACTCAGTATTCTGCAGGGTTTCACCATATATAGAGTCAGTCACACAATGTTTCCGGTGCTTAAGATACGGACATACAAGCAGTATGTGCAAAGGACAACAACGTTGTTGTCACTGTGGGAAAGACCATGAATCGCGGGCATGTAACGCGGGTGGAGTGCTGAAGTGTGTACATTGTGAGGGGCCACATTCGAGCACAGATAGACAATGTCCTGAATTTATTAAACAAAAACGAGCGAAAGAAAATATGGCAAATCTACATATTACCTTCCAAGAAGCAATACAACTAGAAAAAAGCCCAGGGTTCGCAACGGCAGTGAAAAATTGTCCGATTGAATTTCCACCACTAACACACACCCTAAACGAACCAGAAAGCTTAAATGCACCACTAACTCAAACAATCAAACCACAACACAGAACAACATACAATCCATCACAACCTACCTACAATTCATACAACAATAACATAAACACAGACAGCAACAAACCTATTCAAGCACCAAACAAAGACAAACTTAAACAACCAAATTTCCCAAATATGCATAATATAATAAATTCAGAAAGAATGTCGAATCACACCCCATTAGGGTTTAATCCCTACAGACAATCTCCTTTTTCAATTATCGAAATAATAGTAAATAATCTAATAACTTTTATTCAAAATTTAATAAAAGACCCACAAGCTATATCAGACATGAACACGAATAACATCAAAGACTACTTATTAAATATATTGACAACGACAGACAACTACAATAACATTCAAACGAAACCTTAACATTATACAGTGGAACATTCATTCACTTTGGGCAAATAAAATAAATCTAGAAATAATAATAAACCAAATGAACACGGACATAGTACTGTTATCTGAAACGTGGCTAAAACCCAGTCAAAATTTATACATTAAAAACTTTAATATTATTAGATGGGATAGAGAGGACCGCCGCGGGGGCGGGGTAGCCATCCTAATTAAAAAACAAATAAATTACCGGGAAATCAAATTAGCAAACAATTTTGAACCGATTGAAGCTTGTGGGATTGAAATATACATAAACAATAAATGGTTTAGTATATTATCAATATATATCCCCCCAAATAAAAATCTACATACCCACTGTCTTAAAAATTTGATGAAACAAATCGATAATATATTATATGTAGGCGGAGACTTTAATTCACACAACGCATCCTGGGGGGGAAGAACCAACGATGCCAGAAGTTCATTAATTTTAGATATAATTGACGAATACAATTTAGTATACATAAATGACGGCAGGGCGACCCGAAGAGACAATACCACTCAATCTGCAGTAGATTTAAGTTTAGTGACTTCTCAGTTCGCTACGAATTTCACATGGGAAGTGGGCATAGATTCAATGGGATCGGACCATTTTCCACTAATAATTAATTTTTATAACAATTTAATTCTGAGCCAAGAAACAGAGATCACCGACTGGTTCTGGGATTATAATAATGCAGATTGGGATCTATACAACCATATGTCGGAAATAAGTTTTAATAAATTTGTAATAAGTAACAACATTGAAAAAAATTATAAAAATTTCATAATGACGATAAACGAAATAGCTGAAACATCCATCCCCAAAAAATATAAAAACAACAAATCAAACAAATCACCCACAGCATGGTGGGATGAGGAATGTACAGAGCTTATAAAGATAAAACGCAAATGTTTAAAAATATTAAAAACATATCCGACATATGAAAATTATTTAGAAATGAACAGTGTTCATAAATATATTAACAAAAAGCTCAAAGAAAAAAAAAGAAAAGGGTGGGAAAAGTTTTGTAATACAATTAATAGAAAAGTACCTATAAAAGAAATCTGGCAAAATATTAAAAAATTTAAAAAGGTATTTATGGCGACAAACACCCAATATCCTACAAACGACAATTGGGTGGAAAAATTGTTAGAAAATCTAGCTCCACCCACCGCAAGCAACACACATGAATGCTACAATAATAAGACTAATGAACCGCACATCTTAAACGATCAATTTACATTAATAGAACTTAAAAAAGTTATATCAAATGCTAACAACACGGCCCCAGGAATTGACAAAATCTCGTACTCTATGATACATCATATTGCAGAAAACGGTAAAAACATATTACTTCATATTTTAAACACAATTTGGTCAGAACGAATTCACATTGAAGAATTCAAAAAAGTAAAAATTATCCCTATACTAAAAAACAACAAAAATCCAGATGAAAGCAGCTCATACCGACCTATTTCTCTACTGTCATGTGTATACAAAATATTAGAAAAATTGATAAAGTTGAGATTAGAATATTGGGTAGAACACAAACAACTACTTCCACAAAACCAATTTGGGTTCAGAAAAAGTCTCGGAACTGTTGAAGCACTAAGTACATTAATATTAGATATACAAAACACATTTACCCACAACAATCATTGTATAGCATTGTTTGTAGATTTAAGTTCCGCATACGACAACGTGAATGTTTCAATATTGAACAATAAACTAAAGGAACTAGAATTCCCAGAAAAGTTTATATGCAACCTGCATAATTTTATAGAAAATAGAAGCATTTATATAAAAAACAAAAATAACCTCCAAGGTCCCAGAATCACGAGTAAAGGACTGGCTCAAGGATCAATTTTGAGCCCAATTCTCTTTAATCTATACACGGCAGATTTGAAGAAGATCATACCACAAAACTGCAAATATATCCAATTCGCAGATGACATATGTTTATATACAGAAAGCAACAACTTCCAGACAGCACAATCGATATTATCTCATACGATGAGCCTTTTTCAAAATTGGTTATTACAATCAGGTTTAGAAATGAACCCCACTAAAAGTCAAACCATGATATTTTCTAGATGCAGAAAAAATCAACAGAACAACTTAAAATTAGATAACCACGATTTTCTAGTCACCAAAACAATTAAATATTTAGGCATGCACATAGACTATAAACTCAACTGGAACTTCCACATCAACCAAACAATAAACAAATGTGAAAAATACATCAATATATTACGTGCAACCAACGGAATAACATGGGGAGCGGACCAAAAAATCTCAATTAATATATATAGAGCACTAATTAGATCCACTATAGATTATGGATGTATATTGTACGGCACAGCAGCCAATCAAACACTTCTACGCATAGACCGATTACAGTACAAAGCCCTTAGAATATGCTTGGGAGCACTACAGACGACACCGACCAACGCCCTCTTGGTGGAAGCTGTGGAACCACCCCTACAATTGAGAAGAGAAATCTTGGCGAAGAAATACATTATAAAACAGTATAGTATAACAGCACCACAAATATACCAAAAAATAGAAAGTTTAAATGAATTAATCAAATCTGGAAATAAATATTGGCAAAAAAAAAAAGAAACCACTTATCACAGAATCATACAAACAGATATATAACCATTTGAAAAATGTACACAGGTCACCAATATCACCAGTATACAATTACAACTACGACATACAAACTACAGAACTAAAAATTATAAAAGACATTAAATATTCAGACAACAGCATAGAAAACCAACATATAATAATGGAAATATGGGAAAAACACAAGTTCCCAACTAGAATATATACTGATGGTTCGAAAAACATTCACGGAGTAGGAGCCGCATATATTATACTAGACACAAAAGAATCAGATCAGATCAAACTCCCCAATATAAGTAGCATATTCACAGCGGAGGCGATAGCGATACAAAAAGCTTTAGAAACAATATTTAATAACAACAATAAATACAAATCTATATTAATACATTCAGACTCATTATCAATATTAGAAAACCTCAAGACAACAGAAAAACAAACTTCAAACAACCATTTAATACTAAACATATTAGATCTGATAAACAAATTAAAAAAAGAAAACATTGAAGTAACATTTATATGGACGAAAGCTCATAGTGGTATAAACGGAAATGAACAAGCTGACACACTAGCCAAATCAGCGATTTCATTAAATAATATCAACACAGATACATTCATACCACCTTGGGACGCACTATCAATCGCCAAGAAACAAATTAAAATTAAATGGAACCACCAATGGACAGAATCAGCAAAAAGTAAAGGTCAAAACTATTACAATATCCAACCAGCAATTCCATCAAAACCATGGTTCACAGAAAAACATTTTCCAAGAGACATGATAACAATCATATCAAGATTAAAATTTAACCACGCCATATGCCCAAAATACCTATACAAAATAAAACAATGTGATAGTGAATACTGCAAGTGCGACAATGAGTCGATCGGTGACATAAATCACATATTTTTCGGGTGTAATCTATTCAAAGTCGAGACTACAACATTAATTAAAAACCTAATTCAAAAGAAAATAAACCCACCCTATAACATTCCATCACTCCTGGCCACATTTAATTATAATATATACAATGAGTTGTACATGTATATAAAAACCACGAAAATAAAAGTGTAAATCAGCCAGTGGGAAAAACAATGTAATGACTCTAATGTTTATACTGAGACATATGTATGTGTCAGGTACATAATACGTTATGTGCACCAAACACATGCAGATGACAGAAGTATAGATATTGGGAGTCATAGTTTAAGTTAGAATAGAACCTATTGTATGACCCCTAACCACTTCTCCATGGACATTAGGGCCTCGTTAATGTAACCTGCCCTGGTCGCCCCGGGGCAAAATCCCCATCCATCTGTTAACCATGTCTGGTGGAGGAGTGCTGTCAAGTTTACTGGCTGAATTTTTAAATAACAAGGCCAAAAAGCAAAAAAAAAAAAAAAAAAGTATTATCTAAAAATTTATTCATTTATCAAATACATAAATAATTTGCGGCACCAACAAATAAAACATTCAAACAGTTTAAAGTAGTTTAAACATAATGGTTGTATTAAGAAATATTTTATCAGTGTGAATATTTTTTAGACTTCAAGTGCAATTTTATATATGATAAATTCAGTGATGTCATTTACCATGCATATTATTTATATTACCTATAATAGAACATTTTCAAAACGATTAAATATTTACAATTTAGAAAATCTTTTCTACTACATATTATGAAATTATCAAAATAAAAATTTATTTCATTATATGAATAAAATATTTATAACGTCGAAAACATAACAAAGGTTTGCCGACACTTGCCGTATAAACAAAGGCTGCCGACACTTGACGTACATATATAACTAATGGCTTGGAAGTTGGAACTTGCAACTGCCGACTGCATTATGGGGAGTTTACATTTGCTGTTTTGCTCGGCCGAATACGATACTCGGACGAGTACTCGTAAGTGTCAACACCCGTCATCTCGTAATAGTGCCAGCCCGATCGTACGCGTTCCGACTCGGCTTCAGGTCTACTTTTTCGTGCGATTGGCTTACTGGTGCGAGCAAAAAGCATGTGTAAACAGATACATCATGCTGTCAACAATGTTATTTAATTCAAATCTCGCAAGACGACAATATTATTATATTTATTATAACAATTAAAAACATTAGTAGGTGGAATGAAAATAAAACTAATGAATTTTTTCAAGAGATATTGCCTTTCAAAAATCATTGGAGATTTGTGATAGTGGATTTATCATTTACGATGTTAAAAATAAAATAATTACTTATTACAGCTTATTACATTAACTAATGTGTTTATTACCGCATCTGTAACAATTTGGTTTATAGTACACAGTACTTACATTTTGAACTGAAGTTAAAAGCAATTGAGAAACGTCAAACCAGAAAGCATGCTTATCATATTTTAATGTAGACAGAAAAGTACTAGCGCTAGTATCACCGTGCTGCTAATCGTCCGAGTGTAACAGCAAATGTAAACTCGGCATTAACGCGTCATTTGCTGTTTGTCTGTGCTTGATGTAACATTGAAAATATATGAATGCGTAAAATAAAAGTGTTATAGTTATAATAATTACAGTCTAATAAAACTAATATATTCTGTGATTTGTTGGTAAGTAAAGATTTTTTCATAAAATTTCTGTTACTATAATATGTAGGCATATTTTTTGTAGACCTTTCGTGTGGTAATTAATAATTGAAATTTTATATCAGAGTAAACCGACAATTATTACTGTATTCATATTTCAGTTTAATTCGAAACCAATCGATAGTATGTAAATCGTTTGTGTGTACGAATTTAATAAAAAAAATGTTTGTAGAGTCACAGAATCTATTATACATAATTAATAAAAGTAAGTTTTACAATACATACATATAATCATATAAGTAGCACTACATTAGCGATACATATATACGATTTGAAAAAAAACCCGTTAAATAAATGTCATTTATTAATTACTATTACTAAAGGCCTAAAAAGAGACACTAGGTATGTACACATACGTAATTAGGTACTTACATCAATCAATAAACATATTTTAAATTTAATTTTTAAATACATATTGTATGTTAACAATCATATACATATACGGCAAACCGTATATGTACATATATTGTATATGTATGTATATTTCTTTATTAGGTTATACGACATACGACTTGCATACGTTCAATTGAATTTATCTTTATAAATGATTATTAATTATTATTGGTGTTAAATGTGATTGAATAATTATTAATATAATATACTTATATTTTAGATATTGGAATTTTTTGCTGTGACCAGTTGTGATAGTATTTGAGTAAGATTTAAAAAAAAATTCACTGATTTAAAACAATTGTACTAATACATTTTCTCTTAATTTTAGGGCACTGATTTCTTTGTAAATTAGTATTAGATTAAGATATGTATACATAGTTAGAACATAAGCTTATGTGTACAATGAACATATAGTGTGGTAATAATATTTTTTTATATTTTTAATGTGCAGTTAGTCAAAATGTTATGTTTTATATGTAATCATAATATTTTAAGTGTAGATGCTTTACGAGTTCATTTAAAAATATTTCATTTACAAGAAAACAATTATCAATGTTTGGAAAATGATTGTCACCAATCTTTCAGTAACTTCAAAAATTTTAAGAGACACTATAAATGTAAACATGAAAGTAATAATGATAATAACTATGTGCCATCTACATCAAACAGTTTACAATGCAAACGCTTTAAGCCATCAATCGATAATGAAAATATAATTTCTGATGACATTAATTTAGTCAACAATGTCGATAGTTTGTATTTGCAGGAGCAAACTACAAATTGTGTAGAAAATATAAATATAAGTGAATATTTAGATAAATTAAATAAATCTGCTTTGTACTTTAGTTTAAAGTTACATAATCACAATAGAATGTCGAGAAGGGATGTTACAGATATTCAAAATTCAGTTGTTGAAAATATAACAACTCCTGTGATAAATTTAATCAAAATTATATTACAAAACAAAATAAATAAATTTGATCTAAAGGAAATAATTAAAATTATTAATAATATGTCTAATCCTTTCAAAAATATTAAAACAGGTTATCGTTTGCGTTCTTCTTTAACTAGTAGTGACTTGATTACAAATTTGACACTGTTTTCAATTAATGATGAAATAAATTTAGTTTCGCACAATGGTGAATCTGTTTATGATGAAATATCTACAAAAGGTGTTCTTTTACCACTAAAATTTCAATTTACAAAATTTTTTGAACAACCAGGGATTTTAAAAACTTGTATCGAAAAAATAAGTAAAGCTACCACAACAAACACTCTTTCACATTTTATTGGTGGTAAATTATGGAAAGAAAAGGTGATGCTATATGAAAATAAAATTTGCATTCCATATTTTTTATATACTGATGACTTCGAAATTAATAATCCTTTAGGGCCACATTGTCAATCAATTACAGGTAGTGTTTCCAAATTCCCGGGAATTTTCCAACGCCGGGAATCGGGAACAGGAAATCGCAATTCCCGGGAATTCCCGGGAAAAACGGGAATTCTCGAAATTTATATACATATTTTTTTACATTTTCATAGCTTCTCTTAAAAAGTAATAATAAGAACAATAAAAAATTAAGAACATTTTTTGAATTTTAATATTAATCGGTGATTATCTAAAAACAATACTATTACATTTAAAGAAAAATTGTTAATTGAAAATTATAAAGAAAGAAATAATGAGGCATAGATATAATAATGCTTTGGATGAAGAAAATATTATATAAAATAGAAAAATAGTCTAACAATAAGTGGAAGCAGGAATTATTTTATATTAGAAATAATTTTTTTTTTAATTAATTTTTTTTTAATTTGCTGTCTCTAGCAAAATGCGCCCCAACGTGAGCACCTCCTCTACAAATGGGCAGTAGTAACACAATATAAAGTTATAAAAGCAAATACTATTTTAATAGAATTTTAAAAACAAACAAATATGCCAAGTCTTATTGTTAGTTTAGAGTTTAGACTCTATCTAAACTCTAAACAATCATTGAATGCAAACTGACAATTTGAATTTTTACTATAATAAACCTTTTCTTTTTAACTTTAAAATGAATTTTTTATTCTTTCTCAGAAAAATACAATGCACAAACAACTAAAACAATCCTTACAAGAATTGCAAGCTAGTAAGATCATTTTAAATTACATCCTGATGTACCAAACAAAAATTTAACTTCCAATCCATATTCTTAACTAAAAGTACATACCATACATTATTGAATATAATAACAATATAAGTGCCCCTACAGTTGAAAGTATATATTTCAATGATTATTTTTATTTCCCGAAATTCCCGAGAAATAATTTTATTTTTCCCGGGATTCGGGAACTGAAAAAACTACAAAATTTCCCGGGAATTTCCGCCCGGGAATTCCTGGGAGGAAACACTAATTACAGGTATTTATTATAATTTTCCTTTGCATGAAAATATATCAGAGCTTTCTAGTATATTCGTAGCTGGATTTATGAAATCATGTGATCTAAAAAAATTTGGAAATGATACTTGTCTAAAATATTTAATTAAAGAAATTATTTTTTTGGAAGAAAATGGTCTTGATATTTGTTCTCCTGATCTTGGCAATTTACACGTTCACTTTATACTTGGTTTGGTAGCAGGAGATAATTTAGGAGTAAATAGTATATGTGATTTCAGTAAAAGTTTTTTCAAGTAATTTCTATTGTCGTTTTTGTTTAACACATAGATCCGAAACTCAAATTCAGTGCCAAGAAAATCTAAATAATAGTCGAACTGTTGAAAATTATTATAGTAGCATAATCGATAAAACCTTTGAAGAAACTGGAATTAATAAGGAATCGATTTTTAACCAAATAAAATCTTTTCATGTTGTTAAAAATTACTTTGTAGATATGATGCATGATATTTTTGAAGGTATTTTATACTACGATCTTTGTAATATAATTTTATTTTATATAAAAGCTGAAATTTTTTCTTTAAAAACATTAAACTTCAGGAAAAAAAATTTTTAATTGTGGTTCTATCGAAACAAATTATAGTACAAATCCAATAGAATTCACTCATTTAAAAAAGTTTCGTTTAAAAATGACGGCTAGTGAAATGAAATGTTTCCTTCATTATTTCCCTCTAATTATTGGAGATTTAGTTCCACCTAATGATATCACTTGGGCATTCGTTCTTTGTTTAATTCAGTTAGTAGATCTTCTACTTTCAAATATATTCACTGAAGAAAGTATAAGTCTTTTACAAACACTTATAATGGAGCATAATTCAAAATATCAACTTTTGTTTAATGAAAAACTTAAACCTAAACATCATATACTTGTCCATTATCCATCAATTATTATAAATTCTGCCCCCCCCCCCAAAATATTTTTGGTGTTTTAGATTTGAAGCTAAGCATAAAGAAATAAATAGTTATACTCATGCTATCACTTCACGAAAACATATAACCTTGTCATTAGCTAGAAAATGTGAAATGAAGTTTTCATATTATTTGTTACACTTAAATAAAGGAAATATTCAGACCGAAGAAAAAAATAAAGTCATTAGTAATTTCGGTTCCAAATTAGCATCCACTTTTAAATATGACTTAAAAGTAGATCAAGTTTATTGTTATTCAGAAATTTGCTACAAGGGCACTAATTACAAAAAAGGACAATATTTGACTCATTGTCAATTAAAAAATAACATAAGTCTTTTTGAAATTATTGAATTTTTTGTCATTAATAATAAAAAAATAATTGTTGTTGTAAATGAAATATTAGTTAACTTCTTTAATTCACACTATTCAGCATATGAAATTGACAAAAACCAAACAATAATTGTAGAAAACTTATTAATCGACTTCAATAAATTTAAAGGTCCACCTATAGATCTTATTAAAACTGGCGAAGGTAAATTATTTGCCAGATTAAAACCTGAATTTTAAACTTTAAATATTTTTTATATTGTTGCACTGTTGACGCATTGAGCGTTAACATTATGTAATTTTGTTGAAACTTAAATAATCTTAGTAATATTTAATTAACTAATATTTTAAATAAAAATAAACTTAAAATTTAATAAATATATACATTATACATATAATAAATATGCTTGTATCGATGGAAATTTTGTTAACATATTATTATGTTTGTAGTATTAAATAATAAGTTAATTTTATTACACTTAAGTATAAGTTATATACAGGGTGTCCCATTTTAATCTATCACCCCCCTAATTTTTTTTATCTATCAATTAAATCAAAAAATGCTTCAAATAAAAGTTGTTTGGTTTTGAGGGGGACCCAAAATGGCGTTATTAATTTTTTATTTTTTGGATGTCTTCATGGTCAAATAGACCCAACTTTTTTTTTTCAAATGGAAACCTATATTTTTTATTACAATATCTTATTGTTTGGAAAAAAACAAGTAGCTTTTGTTTCAAAAAATTGTTTGTATGACTTCATTTTTTTTTAATATTCAACAAAATAATTTTAGATTTTAGATTTTTACTAATTTTTTACTCGAAACCCATTAACTTTAGAGGAAAAGTGTAAGAAACAAAAAATGTTTTTTTTTAATATGATATAATTAGGAAAATTATTTCAGATTTTTTTATTTTATTTTTTATTTGCTTTAATATTTTGAAGTGCAAAAGTTAACAAAAAATCCTGATATAATTTTCCTAGTTATATCAGATTAAAATAAACATTTTTTGTTTTTTACATTTTTCATCTAAAGTTAATGGGTTTCGAGTAAAAAATTATTAAAAAACTAAAATCTAAAATTATTTTGTTTAATATTAAAAAAAAATGAAGTCATACAAAATTTTTTTTTAAACAAAAGCTACTTCTTTTTTTCCAAACAATAAGATATTGTAATAAAAAATATAGGTTTCCATTTGAAAAAAAAAGTTGGGCCTATTTGACCATGAAGACGTCCAAAAAATAAAAAATTAATAACGCCATTTTGGGTCCCCCTCAAAACCAAACAACTTTTATTTGAAGCATTTTTTGATTTAATTGATAGATAAAAAAAATTAGGGGGGTGATAGATTAAAATGGGACACCCTGTATAAGACTCAATCAAGGAAAATGGATGACACTACCATAGCTCATAATAAAGAATTACCAAATTTGATTTCAATGGATATTGCAAATGAAATAGAAAATACTTGCAGTCAGAGTAGAGTTTATAGTAAGTATTATTAAACCACAATAAAGTAACTTTTATGATTATGGTTCATTCCGTAGATAATTATTATCAACATATGAGCCTAATAATTTGGAACATGCCGAAGCTTTAAATATCAGGCAACTCTTAAGCAGTTGGAAATTAGAATATTTATATGAAAGTATTATTGGTAAGAATTTTCTTTTTTTTCATAGTGAAGTTTATTTTTTAATTATTTATTTACTTTAAATTGTTTTGACCAGGTAATAATGTGGATATGTTTTCTCTAAAACATATGAAACAGCATCATATTGATTTATTATGTTCAAGAAATAATATTGATTTAGGCTCAAGAATAAAATTGGAATATTTTTTATCACAATGGCAGCTGTCTGAAAATACACATATTAATGATTTACCTGGTTTATCAGGAAACACATGCAATGAATCAAACCTGGAAGTGAATTTAATTACAGATATAGAACCAACAACATCTACAACACAGTTGGCATTAGTAAATATCGAATCTATTTTTAAAAATACACAACATGGACGTTCTATATTAGAATATTATCAAATTAAGAAAATTTTAAATGATGGTTGTAAAAATGTTATGTTAGATCTTATAAATAATTATATAATAACTAACAACATCCAAATGACAACAGAGATAGCAAAACATATTGCTGAACAAATTATAATTTTATTCCCTAGTGAACAAATGGTGAGCTATAAAAATACAAAAATTGCTAAAATTACCTATATTTATTTACCATTTTTCAGAGCACATACTATCTTAAATTACCAGGTCAACCAATCGTATCAAAAATTTATTCAAAATATTATAATAGTATGCGATTACTTAAAAGCAGTGGGCTTAAACAAAAGCGCAAATACAACTCGGACAACACAATTTCACCAAATAATCATTTGGCCATGAAAAACTTAGGTAAAATGTTAACAAATTTTATTTAGTAATATATCTATAAGTGATTTTTATATATTTGCAGAATGTGAAGAAAATATTGAAGAGAACATACAAGCTCTTTCACAGAATAATTTATCATGGGCTGAAATTGAAAACCATTGGGCAGCTACAATAAATTTTCGTTTATTAGACATAAACAAATCGACTAGTACTTCGGAAATATTTTTGAAATGGCCACATTACAGAAGACCTTTAGGGTATAAACTTGTAAGTATTTAGGCTTTATTTACTAACATTTAAGTTTTTTATAACAATATCAAGGCCTAATTCAGACGAACCACTGCACAACTGTTGCATAGCTACTTTTGGTGGCTACAGTGTGGACGGTAATTAAATAACATAGTTATCTGGAAATACTTAATTGTATACGATGGTTGTCGGTATCAGTCATCGAGTGCAACCACTTGTCGCTGACAATGCATCTTTTACTCATTGTCAGTGAGTCGGTGACAGAGATTATATATTCACAATTGATATATTTATTTTATGCAACATAATATAAATTACAATATTTAATGAAGAATTACTGTTAATCCTCCATTAGTGTTCTTAATCAACGTTTAACCAAACTATTTCATTAATATTTGATGTTTTTCAGATTGACATCGACTTCATACAATTATATCCAAATGTAGTTGACATTAACACTACATTCGATACCTTTGCCATTAAAATGAAAAAAAAATTTGATGAAAAATTAAGAGATAATAATTGTAAAAAAATTTGGGACGAATATAATAAATCGAATAATGTAAATGAAAGTAAGTTTAATTTTTTTTGTCAGCTTTTTAGGTCGTTGTACATACAAACTAGTTTTCCGGACTGTTGTATTTCTTTAGTGGTGTTTTGACTTGCATGCCGGAGTCTTCTTCAGAAGTGTTTCGGAAAAACTTCTGAAGAAGACTTTGACTTCTGATGAGAGTTGAAACGTTAAATCTAGTGATCTAGTTCATATGAAAATAAGTTCTGTATTATAAAATAATAAAAATAAGATGAAACACATTTTCTAATTGAAATTTTTGGTTAAAATTAATCACGGTTTTAGTTTTAATCAGGGTTCAGAATGTACCAGAGCAAACCAGATCAGTTTTCTGGTTTGTGAAATTATTGTAACCATCATTTCAGTTGTTGTATTAGTTGTTGTTTTATAGTCACAAAATAATTTTCAATTGCCATTTCGGTTTTTAAAATTATTGATTTTGAGACCTGATTTTAATGTAGATGTAGATTTTAAATAATAAATTGGTAATTTTATTTTGACAAATTCTAATTTCAGATGGTCACTGTGCAACAATTTTATATCTCCTACATGGAGTATTAATTCCTACAACAAAAGATGTTATTATTCAAAATAATAAAAAAATGTATAAAAAATATTCAATCTGTGATTCACAAAATTCATTCATAATATGTGGTGCTACTGCCGAGGCGACAGAAGAATTACTAAATAAAAAAAAGGATCTAAAAGAACCAATCCAGCCTTTGTTACTTTTAACAGGATCTATATATAATCCTAAAGATATCATCGTATATTATGATGAAAACAAATATAAAGTACATTCTGTACTGATTGCAGTAGATATTTATTTTAAAATATTTCATTTATTTAATTTAGAATACCCAAATCAATGCAAGCTAATTTGGAATTTTATTCAGTGTCATTTCTATCAATTAAAAGACAAACGAAATGTAATACATCCTGCAATCAATTCATTGATTAGTTCTTTGAATCAGTAGCCCACAATATGTTGATGTATCGATTAATTTATGTGATCATTTATATTATATTATGTCATTGGTTTCAATAGAGGTGATATAAATATTACAATTTATTAGGAACTTATGGAACACCCATAATCAACATCAAAATCTTTATTACAAGTTTTGTAGCCCACAATATGTTCGTTGATGTAGCAATTAATTTATGTGAATAGGGAACGCTCATAAACCACGTAACGCTTTTAGGGGGGGAAGGGGGTCCAGCTATTTTGTTACATGGGGGAAGAGGGTCAAAAAATTCTAGAAAAGGCGTTACGTGTTTATGGACGTTTCCTTATTTATAATAAATTATTATCATTGATTTCAATCGAGGTGATATAAATATTACAATTTATTATGAACTTATGGTACACCTCATAATCAACATCTACTTTATGTTTATTATAAGTTTTGTAGCCAACAATATGTTCGTTGATGTAGCAATTAATTTATGTGATTATTTATAATAAATTATTATCATTGATTTCAATCGAGGTGATATAAATATTATAATTTATTATGAACTTATGGTACACCCCATAATCAACATCAAATTTATGTTTACTTTATGTTTGTTATAAGTTTTTGTAGCCAACAATATGTTCGATGATGTAGCAATTAATTTATGTGATTATTTATAATAAATTATTATCATTGATTTCAATCGAGGTGATATAAATATTATAATTTATGAGGAACTTCTGGGACACCCATAATCAACATCAAATTTATGTTTACTTTATGTTTGTTATAAGTTTTGTAGCCAACAATATGTTCGTTGATGAAGCAATTAATTTATGTGATTATTTATAATAAATTATTATCATTGATTTCAATCGAGGTGATACAAATATTATAATTTATTATGAACTTATGGTACACCCCATAATCAACATCAAATTTATGTTTACTTTATGTTTATATAAATATATAATATATAAATAAATAATGTCTATATAAATAAAATATGCTTAATGGTATCAAACTGCACAGCAGAGCAGCGATCTTTTTCGAAGATAAAATTATTAAAAAAGAACTAAGTACTATATATGCGACAAGAAAGGCTTGATGCTCTGTCAATATTATACATAGAGTCAGATCTGTTACGAAAGATTGATTTTAACAACGTTATTCGTGAATTCGCTAAAAAAAGTCACGAAATTCAACTTTTTTCAAATAATATTACTAAATAGGTGAAAATATGAATGATCGAAAAATAAATATGTTTTTGATTATTATACGTTTTTCTTTTGTATTATCCTTCACTAAATCATTCTCCTTTGATTCATTTTATACGTCACTTTAAAATATAATATTTATATGAATAAAATAAACAATTCTGATCATATACATTGTACAGACCATGTTTTTATAGACTTAGGTATCTAATACAACACAAAATGAATTGATTGAATGTGTTTAAGAATATTTATATTACAAACGAAATATTAGCTTCAGATCTATTTTCCATACAAGCTGACGATACACCTGACATAATTAAAAAAAAATTCACTTTTATTATATATTTTGGACAATATTACTATTCAAATGAACTAGATATTCTGTTTTTAAATAACTAATTTTTATCATTAGAATATATGTATAGATATTTAAAAGCAATTTATTTTAGAATGATTTTCTTGATAAAAAAATAAAATCTTTACAAAAATACTAACTTTTTTATATACGCAGACTAAAAAAATGACTTTAACTGCACTAAAATATTTAAAAAAAGTTCTTCCTGAGTTTTAACAACTGTTAAAAGTACCTACTTACTATACATATATTTTTTGCCTTAAAATAATCAGAACTTATTGAAAAAATTATAAGACATAAGAAAGATTGTCAGTTTTAGGACTCATATTTACAGAAAATGAATTTTCCTTTCAGTGCAATTCTGATTGCGAAAAATTATCACAAATAATTTACCATAGAAGGTATAGAGAAAAAATATTTGAAAAACACCTTTATTCGTGGTTTGTTATACAACGCCGTTTTACAGGATTTCCGATAACTGGTCCCATACTGCAAAAACAAGCTATGAACATTTATAAACTTGTTCTATTGTTTCTTTTACCGCCTTTGGATAAAAAAATAATATAAAAATTCAAGAAATGCTATCGAAACCGATTACTCTTCAGAATTTTAGAAGATGATAGTGGAGGAGAGAACTATTTGAAATCATTAAATCTCCTTCACTGTGTGAACTTTTATTCACTAGCTTGGAATTTGGAACTGACTGACGAAGTAGATATTCAATCGAGGTGATATAAATATTACAATTTATTATGAACTTATGGTACACCTCATAATCAACATCTACTTTATGTTTATTATAAGTTTTGTAGCCAACAATATGTTCGTTGATGTAGCAATTAATTTATGTGATTATTTATAATAAATTATTATCATTGATTTCAATCGAGGTGATATAAATATTATAATTTATTATGAACTTATGGTACACCCCATAATCAACATCAAATTTATGTTTACTTTATGTTTGTTATAAGTTTTGTAACCAACAATATGTCCGTTGATGTAGCAATTAATTTATGTGATTATTTATAATAAATTATTATCATTGATTTCAATCGAGGTGATATAAATATTATAATTTATTAGGAACATATGGGACACCCATAATCAACATCAAATTTATGTTTACTTTATGTTTGTTATAAGTTTTGTAGCCAACAATATGTTCGTTGATGTAGCAATTAATTTATGTGATTATTTATAATAAATTATTATCATTGATTTCAATCGAGGTGATATAAATATTATAATTTATTAGGAACTTATGGGACACCCATAATCAACATCAAATTTATGTTTACTTTATGTTTATTATAAGTTTTTTCTGTTTTCCTTTATTCTTACTTTTTTGATATATTTTATAGAAAATAAAATATAATTCATAAAATGCAACATTTTTGTTTTTATTTTCTGATATACATTTTCAGGTTTTAAAATCTGTGAGTTTTGTTTGTGTTAAATATGTAATAAAACGCTATTTTATTTATATTTAGTTATAAAATCATACATAACTTTCATTAAGGTTGCATAAATAAATAATACATATCTAAAAACAAAACCACTGATATAGATTTAAAATAAATTCTTTATAGTTTTAATATTTACTCTGTTGGCTAATTTAAATAAAACAAATAAAAATCTTACTATTTTCAATTTTTATTCTAATATTCCAGTTTTTTGTTGTTTGATAATTTTGTTGTACAACTTATTACAATCTTATTCAATAACAAAAAACTAGAATATTAGAATAAAAATGGAAAATAGCAAGATTTTTTTTAGCCAAAAGACTAAATATTAAAATTATAAAGAATTTTCAAAATGAAAAATAATAATTGTAATATTGATAGACAAAATTATCAAAATGATAATTTGAAAACTATAACGGTGATAAACGATATATCAATTCGATAAATTGATATATTTTCATAATTACAATTTATTCTCGCATAGAATAAACATGTTATTCAATGTAATAATTATTACATTGAGTATTATTCATTTTGATAAATACATATTTAAAAAAAAAAATAAAACGATAATAGAATTTTAGAGTATTGAAAATATAAAACATTAAAAATATTCAAAAAAATTTTGACAACAAAGATTTATCATATTAACATACAACCTCTATAGGAGCCATATCGATCAAGGTTTTTTCTCATTAAGCACATTTTTTATCAAATAGACACATTTTTTTTTCTGTGTATGTTAAATCTATATAAAAAAAATGTGCTTAATGGTATCAAACTGCACAGCAGAGCAGCGATCTTTTTCGAAGATAAAATTATTAAAAAAGAACTAAGTACTATATATGCGACAAGAAAGGCTTGATGCTCTGTCAATATTATACATAGAGTCAGATCTGTTACGAAAGATTGATTTTAACAACGTTATTCGTGAATTCGCTAAAAAAAAGTCACGAAATTCAACTTTTTTCAAATAATATTACTAAATAGGTGAAAATATGTATGATCGAAAAATAAATATGTTTTTGATTATTATACGTTTTTCTTTTGTATTATACTTCACTAAATAATTCTCCTTTGATTCATTTTATACGTCACTTTATAATATAATATTTATATGAATAAAATAAACAATTCTGATCATATACATTGTACAGACCATGTTTTTATTGACTTAGGTATCTAATACAATACAAAATGAATTGATTGAATGTGTTTAAGAATATTTATATTACAAACGAAATATTAGCTTCAGATCTATTTTCCATACAAGCTGACGATACACCTGACATAATTAAAAAAAATTTCACTTTTATTATATATTTTGGACAATATTACTATTCAAATGAACTAGATATTCTGTTTTTAAATAACTACTTTTTATCATTAGAATATATGTATAGATATTTAAAAGCTATTTATTTTAGAATGATTTTCTTGATAAAAAAATAAAATCTTTACAAAAATACTAACTTTTTTATATACGCAGACTAAAAAAATGACTTTAACTGCACTAAAATATTTAAAAAAAGTTCTTCCTGAGTTTTAACAACTGTTAAAAGTACCTACTTACTATACATGTAATTGTGGAAAGAATTTTTTTTGCCTTAAAATAATCAGAACTTATTGAAAAAATTATAAGACATAAGAGAGATTGTCAGTTTTAGGACTCATATTTACAGAAAATGAATTTTCCTTTCAGTGCAATTCTGATTGCGAAAAATTATCACGAAGAATTTACCATAGAAGGTATAGAGAAAAAATATTTGAAAAACACCTTTATTCGTGGTTTGTACAACGCCGTTCTACAGGATTTCCTATAACTGGTCCCATACTGCAAACATAAGCTATGATCTTTTATATACTTGTTCTATTGTTTCTTTGGATAGAAAAATAATATAAAAATACAAGAAATGCTATCGAAACCGATTACTCTTCAGAATTTTAGAAGATGATAGTGGAGGAGAGAACTATTTGAAATCATTAAATCTTTTTCACTGTGTGGACTTTTGTTCATTAGCTTGGAATTTGCAACTAACTGACGAAGTAGATATTCATTTTTTAGCTATCCAAATTCCAGAGTTAAATAAACTGACCCTCCAGGATACGGTTATTTAATTGTGTTTATATTTTTTTATTAAAAAAAAATAAGAAATCCGATGGTATTACGCTTTAGCAGATAAATATGTTATGGAATATAATATTACAAGAATTTAATTCCAACTGTCCAAATAATAGGCACTGGTCAATAGCCTCTTTAAAAAAAAGCTACGTAGTAATAAGAAAAGAGAATTAAGGCAAGTAGTTGCTAAAGAAAACAAGGAGAAAAATGCTACAGGTTAATAATACAGAGCAGGATGTATGCATCCGCATAAATCGATGCGGAGCTGATGCGGATGCGGATTTCGGTACTTGGAGATTCCAAGTACCGAAAGAGCGAAGAGAATGAGAATGACAGATTCCATGGAAACAGATACGGAACAACCAGGGACCTCAGGTACAGGACGTCAGTCCTGTTTAAAAAGTGATCTTGCCATGATGCTCGATTCATCAAGTGAAGATGAGAGTCAAGAAACACCAGAAATTGTCAGCCCTAACGCAATTCTCAAGAAGGAGTTACTTACTTTCCGCAATAAGAAGTGAATTAATTTAAATGAGAGTCCTCTTAAATGGTGGAGTGTTAATCAAAGCGAGTTCAAACTGTTATCTAAAATAGCACACAAATTCTTATCAGCTCCACTAGCCAGTGTTCCAAGTGAACAGTTATTTAGTAGCGCAGGATTAATATACGACCCCTTGCGAAACAGACTGGAGTCCGAAAAGAGGGCCATTCTACTTTTCATTAAATATAATGCTCCAATATTCAAATTTAATTACTAAAATAATTAATTAGTAATAGTAATTCACTCACTACTTTATTATTAAATAAAGAAAGGATAAATATTACTGTATTTTTTTTTAGCCTACCCACAGTTTTTTGTACAGATCCGCATCCGCATCCGCGGATGTGAAAAAATCTGCATCCGCAACATCCCTGATACAGAGGGTAAACCGAGACGATTTGGATCTCTAGCATGCTCTCTCCAAAAACTGATAAACACAGGTATCGTCTCAAAGGTGTCCCATATGCGATGCTTTTAAAAAAAACGAGCAATTTAGAATTAGTTATGAATAAACCTATAAATAAAAAGGCAATTGTTATTCTTAACAGATAAATGTAAATCTACGTATTTTGATTTTAATGAGTGCCCGCAATGTAAATATCGGATAGCAAAACATTCCAACTATTTACACGGGAATTAAAAATATAATTAAAAAGAAAATAATGTAAATTAAATGTAAATCTGCGCATTTTGATAAGTGAGTTCGTTGTATATTCATATGGGTGTTTCTCGCATAATTGGAAATGACATTCCACAAAGTTAACTAAAGTAATTAAGAATTCGTTTTTATACTTGTAGGTACCCAATCAATATGTGTACATATTTACCAAACAGTCGAATAATATTAAGGATTTGTTATTATTGATATAATTTTCCTGTTTGTACGGTTATTTGTCGTGTCAGTAAATTTTTTTTAAAGCCTATAAAATAGTCAAAACTCACTAAAGTACATATCTAATCGCTGGTACTAATCAGTGCCGGATTAACCAATCCGCGGATGTGAAAAAATCTGCATCCGCAACATCCCTGATACAGAGGGTAAACCGAGACGATTTGGATCTCTAGCATGCTCTCTCCAAAAACTGATAAACACAGGTATCGTCTCAAAGGTGTCCCATATGCGATGCTTTTAAAAAAAACGAGCAATTTAGAATTAGTTATGAATAAACCTATAAATAAAAAGGCAATTGTTATTCTTAACAGATAAATGTAAATCTACGTATTTTGATTTTAATGAGTGCCCGCAATGTAAATATCGGATAGCAAAACATTCCAACTATTTACACGGGAATTAAAAATATAATTAAAAAGAAAATAATGTAAATTAAATGTAAATCTGCGCATTTTGATAAGTGAGTTCGTTGTATATTCATATGGGTGTTTCTCGCATAATTGGAAATGACATTCCACAAAGTTAACTAAAGTAATTAAGAATTCGTTTTTATACTTGTAGGTACCCAATCAATATGTGTACATATTTACCAAACAGTCGAATAATATTAAGGATTTGTTATTATTGATATAATTTTCCTGTTTGTACGGTTATTTGTCGTGTCAGTTAATTTTTTTTAAAGCCTATAAAATAGTCAAAACTCACTAAAGTACATATCTAATCGCTGGTACTAATCAGTGCCGGATTAACCAATCCGCGGATGTGAAAAAATCTGCATCCGCAACATCCCTGATACAGAGGGTAAACCGAGACGATTTGGATCTCTAGCATGCTCTCTCCAAAAACTGATAAACACAGGTATCGTCTCAAAGGTGTCCCATATGCGATGCTTTTAAAAAAAACGAGCAATTTAGAATTAGTTATGAATAAACCTATAAATAAAAAGGCAATTGTTATTCTTAACAGATAAATGTAAATCTACGTATTTTGATTTTAATGAGTGCCCGCAATGTAAATATCGGATAGCAAAACATTCCAACTATTTACACGGGAATTAAAAATATAATTAAAAAGAAAATAATGTAAATTAAATGTAAATCTGCGCATTTTGATAAGTGAGTTCGTTGTATATTCATATGGGTGTTTCTCGCATAATTGGAAATGACATTCCACAAAGTTAACTAAAGTAATTAAGAATTCGTTTTTATACTTGTAGGTACCCAATCAATATGTGTACATATTTACCAAACAGTCGAATAATATTAAGGATTTTTTATTATTGATATAATTTTCCTGTTTGTACGGTTATTTGTCGTGTCAGTTAATTTTTTTTAAAGTCTATAAAATAGTCAAAACTCACTAAAGTACATATCTAATCGCTGGTACTAATCAGTGCCGGATTAACCAATAAGCAAAAGAAGCAAATGCTTAGGGCACCCGACCTTAGGGGGCACCATAAAAGGGCACTAGCGTAAAATAGCATTTAATTGGGAGAAATATTAATGACAATTTTGGCGATGACTAAAACAAATAAAAAAAGGTCGTCAAAATTACAAAAGGAGGCCTTTACATGATTAGTGCTTAAGGCATCACATAGGGTAAATCCGACACTAATACTTTCATTTCATTGACATCTAAGCCTTAAAGGCATTCTAGTATGGGCTCTCAATATTTTATGTTTGAATTAGGAACATGGAATTAATACATCTAGCATATAAACTACCATTGCAAAAGTACCTATAATGAGACACTAACTACGTAGAAGTAAAAACTAGGTACATATGACATTCAAACGAAGATTCGTAATGAAATAGGCTTACTGATTGTCATAGGTGGGCATTAACTCGTTAATCCGTTAATCGTTAATTAACGAAGTTAACAAAATGGTTAACGGATTAACTTTTAAGTTAACTCAAAAATTTTTTAACGCTTTTGTTAACTTCCGTTAACTTAGTTCGTTACAATGGTTGTTTGATATGAAAAATACATAAGAAAGTTGTCGAAAAAGCAAAAAAAAAAGAAAAAAAGATCTTCAAATATTTTGGGTGGTTAACTTTTTAACGATTAACTTTCGTTAAATTTTCGAATTTTCGGTTAACTGTAACTTCCGTTACTTTTTCGGAATTTTAACGCTTTAACGGTTAACGAAGTTAACTTTTTTATTAACGGATTAACGATTAACGAAGTTAACTTTTCGATTAACTGTGCCCACCTTTGCTGATTGTGTTAAGTATGCTTTATGTAACACGAATGATGGGTAAACAAAATTTGTTGTATCGTGGTTATCTCGAAAACGAATATTCTATAAATAAAGGGAATTTTAAGTTAGTTTATAATATTTTAGTAAAAATAAACAATTCTGATCATATGCTTTGTACAAACCATGTTTTTATAAACCTATCTAATACAACAAAAAATGAATTGATTGAATGTGTTGAAGAATATTTATATTAGAAAATATTACAAACGAAATATTAGCTTCAGATCTATTTTCCATACAAGCTGACATAATTGAAAAATTACATATAGGTAATGTTCTCTGGCTTTGCAGTGCACGTAACCGAAAATGGAGATTACAACCCCTTCAGACTTGATTTTTTCCCAGAAGCAAAGACTCTTTTTAATTATTTAATTATTATCAAAGAATCATTGTTTATTTTGTTGATTTTTTTTCACCATGTACATTTAAATGTACATCCCTTTCAAAATCAACCAAACTTTTACAAAATGTCATGATTTTACAATAGTTAATATATTTAACTCAAAGCAAACCTTATTTAGTGTTTTGTTCATAATATGAGCTCTAAATCTATATCTATAAAAGAGTTTGTCCTTAACCACTCACTCACTCACTCATATATCAACGTACAGCCCTAACCCCTGGACCTAGAAACGTGAAATTTCGTAGGTGCCTTCCTTTTATGATGTAAGTACCAACTAAGAAAGGATTTTTCGAAATTCAACCCCTATGGGGTTAAAACAGGGTGTCAAAGTTTATATAAAAAATATTTTTTTTGTTCGCATTTAATTGAAACTTATCGAACATACCTACTCTAAAATATAAATAGTGAAACTATTATTTCAGCATTTCCCAAAATTTAACCCCTAAGGTGCTAGGGGGGTGGAAAATATTTTTTTTTTTGTATTCACCGAATGAAACATGGCATAAGTAGGTACTCTACAAGAGAAATATCAGTTACGAAAATTCAACCCCTATGGGAATAATAATAATAACTGTTCATGATATTAAAATAAATTCGGACAAATTAATATTCAATTAAAAATTAAAGTTCGACGAGAACTAGGATGGATTTAATCTGCAATAAAATAATTTGATATTCAACCCCTAATGGCGAGAATAGACGGGGGTTAGTTTAAAAAAAAATTAACTAAGATCCGGGATATTTACGTTTTTTTAAAAGTAATGAATAAAAATCAATATACAAAAAATTTAATATATCATCCCCTATTACTTATAGAGGGTTCGAATTAGTTTCGAAGTTTACGCGAGCGAAGCCGCGGGATTCCGCTAGTATTTTATATATCACTGTAAAATAAAAAATGACGTTCGTTTACCTGCCAACAATTTCGCGCCATTTGATGCACCACCAATAATGTTTCGAATAGAATCAAACAGATAAATATTTTGTATGCTACTTTATATAAAAAAATGCGTACATATAGTTTTAGTCACATCTTCAATATGCTAAGTTCAATATTGAAGTTCTAAGCCAGTGTACACTATTATGTACGCGGGGTCTGAAAAAGTTTTATGTCAGTGAACGTTATACAGCAGATTATCTTTTACATAGCCATTTAATATAAAATAAAAACTTGTACCACAATGTTTCGATGGGGAATGTGAATTGTCAGGAGAAATAAATGGACTACAAAAAAATTTGTCAATTGCCCCTTTAGTCTTATTTACTCATTATATTTAGTTCTACAACAAGGAAGTTGGATTTTTTTGCAACGCTCACTATCTTATTTCCACCATTCTGCTAAAAGAACTTGATTTTCTTAATAGGTAATATTATAAAAATAATTACACAGTCAATTTGGTATTCTTCTAATAATTTTGTTTCTGATGTATTTGAAAATTTAATATTAATTTTCAAAGCTACAAAATATGACAACAATTCTATTTTTTTAGTTAATGAGCGAGGGGATTTTTAAAGCAATTAAACAATTTTTAATTTTAGTGGGAATTTGCGACATTTTTAATATAACTAACATCATTTTTTGATATACTACTGCAAAAGAAATGTTTAGATATAAAATTTTCATCCAATCAAATTATTATTGCATTAATATATGATTAAAAAATTACGAAACAAAGAAAATTTTAATCAAATAAATACAAATTGTGACGCAAAGGTATAAAGTTGAAAATAAATATCTTCTGGATATATAAAATTAAATTATAAACTTTCATATTATATTTTGGACATTATAACTATTCAAATTAACACTAGATATTCTGTTTGAAAAAAAACTATTTTTTATCATTAGTATACGTAGATATTTCAAAAGGCAATTTAATTTATTTTATAATGATTTTTTTGATAAAAAATAAAATCTTTACAAAAATACTAACCTAAATTTTTTTATATACGCAGACTAAAAAATTGACTTTATATTATATACAATAATAATCAGTTCAATAACTCAAATTTGGAATCTGCACTAAAATATTTAAAAGTTCTTCCTGAGTTTCAACAACTGTTAAATTTAGTACCTACTTACTACACATGTAATTTTTTTACCTTAAAACAATCAGAACTTATTAAAGAAATTCTATGACACAAAAGAGACTGTCAGCATTAGGACTCATATTTACAGAAAATTGATTTTCCTTTCAGTGCAATTCTGATTGCGAAAAATTATCACGAAGAATTTACCATAGAAGGTATACAGGGTGAGGCACTAACTATTACCACCTTAAATATCTTCGAATCTATAAGGCCCAGAGAAAAATTAGTGGAACCAAAATTGTACGGTACGAAGGGGGCCATCATATAGCGATAATAATTTTTGTCCAGGGGGAGGCACTTCAAGAGATATCAAGGTCAACATCATTTTTTTTAATTGATTCTAAAATATGAAAATACATCTATGCAAAACAGACACTCCTCAAGAAACTAATTCAGGAACGCAAACAGAATTTTTCCCTGATTTTTACAGTACCGTTGATGATGAAATGACACAAAATTCAATTGTATATTTATCTGAAACAGAATATAATACAGAGGATGATATTTACATCTTCTGGTAGTACTAAGAACTAGAAGCTACTTAGTCGTCATTGAAGCCGAAGCGGAACATTGGACAAATGAATTAGGGTAAAGAACAAAAGAGCATAGTTTCAAAAGAGAAATGTATTTATTAAATAAAGAAATAAAAAAGGAAACATTAAAAAATGAATGAATAATTTAGTATTTTTATTTATCTTTATCTATAAAAGAGTTTGTCCTTAACCAATCACTCACTCACTCATATATCAACGTACAGCCCAAACCCCTGGACCTAGAAACGTGAAATTTCGTGGGTGCCTTCCTTTTATGATGTAAGCACCAACTAAGAAAGGATTTTTCGAAATTCAACCCCTATGGGGTTAAAACAGGGTGTCAAAGTTTATATAAAAAATATTTTTTTTTGTTCGCATTTAATTGAAACTTATCGAACATACTCTACAATATAAATAATGACAATTAATTAACAATTTAACAATTATTTCAGCATTTCCCAAATATCGCACAAGTAGGTACTCTACAAGACAAATATCAGTTACGAAAATTCAACCCCTATGTGAATGGGGGGGGGGGGGGGGGTAAAATTTTGATATATTTATCTTCATAATTGTTCATGATTTTAAAGTAAATTCGGACAAATTAATATTCAATTAAAAATGAAAGTTCGATATTCAAACCCTAATAGCATGGGACAGGTACGAGGATGGATTTAGATATATGTTTATCTGCATACCTGATTTACATATTAATGTAAATTCGAGCAAAATAGTTATCTATTAAAATAAAAATTTTGACATTCAACTCCTAATGGCGGGGGTAGACAGGATCTGTGTTTTTGACATGTTTATCTGCATAGCTGCTTACGTTATAATGGTGGAGTCGGGAAAAATAATCTGCAATACAAAAATTCGATATTCAACCCCTAATGCGAGGGTAGACGAAAAGTTAGTTTTTACAATTTTTAACTAAGATCCGAGATATTTACGTTTTTGTATAGGTAATGAATAAAAATTAATATAAAAATATCATCCCCTATCACGTATGGAAGGTTCTAATTAGTTTCGAAGTTTACGCGAGCGAAGCCGCGGGATTCCGTTATAAGGTCGTTTCTTGGTTCCATATCGTTTATGGAGCGCTCAATATTTTGTTGCACGCCAGTTCTGCAGTTGCCACAATGACTGTAGTGACAGCTATATGGCAGAACTAGAAAATGCTGTTTCCAATTGACAAATTGTATTCTAGGTTCTTATTTAGGCTTCGTTATAGCGTTGCTCGGAATTTCTTATAGATATTAGAAAGTATGCTCGTAATGGGGAATCACCATCACCTCTTCAAAAATTAGTTATATAAGGTATTTATGAAATTGATATAAATAAATGGTAAACAGTAACGAACCTAAAATTAAATAATTTTCATACTCTCCATTCTCATCCAATTTTTTCGGTTGACATTTGAAGGTATATTTTAATACTTCTCCCGGTTATTGAATTTTTACATAAGTGCAATTTTTTAGATACGTAAAATTAAGGAATAACTTTTAACTATTTCTCAACATAAATACATCCTGTGCCGACTTGGGGGGGGGGGGGCGACCGCCCAGGGCGCCAAGTCAGGAGGGGCGTCGCGCGGAAGGCCAGAATAGAGAATCAGATTTAAAAAAGATTAAACATATCAAAATAATGAAAGAAATTAGGTAACAACGAAACAAAAATGTCATAAGATTTATTTGTGGTATTAATAACATATTTGAGTCTGTAACGAGTTTTTTTATCATTAGCAATCTATTTATTTTTTTGAATACATTTATTATTTTTGAAATTTCACTTTATTACGGCAAGTTTTGCCTTCTTCTATATATAAAATCCAAATACATAAGACGACCTTGCGTATCATAGGCGAGCCAGCAACGACTTGTCCATCGATAACGCATGGATACTGAAAATGTGGTTGGAATTGAGAGACGAGTTGCGGACGAGAAAGCGTGAAGACATATAACAAACAGTTACCGAGGATACAAGAAAGAGTTAAGTACGAGTGAGGAAAGTGGAGGTCCATTCTCACTCAGTTTACCAGGAGCTGTTCTCTTTTATATCTGAGGGTACAGGACTAGGAGTGGAGGCCCATCCAAGTCCTACCAAGTGGAGTAAAGACGTGAGCCATACTAGATACGGTTTGTCACTCGATCCGACCATAGCCGACGACTTGCCCGGTTACTAAGCTAGATAACTTACCTGGTTTTGTTTTAATATAAATTGCGCACATACTTATAAACTTCAGTGTGCTGTTAGTAAGTCCCTAAAACGTAAAATCAAAGTGTACCAATAACCCCACATTGTGTTACGTCTCCCATATAAAGATTAAGTAGAGACACTAAGGTCTAGATAGATATCTACACACAAAACTAAGAACCAGGGCTCATAGGTTCATGGTTTGCCTTATAAGGCAAACCATGTAATTCCCAATTAACAATGTAACTGATTTATTTACAATATTCATTATTGATGATTCATCATTTTTTAGATGTCGGACCCCCCCCCCCCCCCCCCCCCCTCTCCACTGAGCTTGGGTAACATACAAAACTGTACCACTGTGAAAACTGCGTTACAAGTCAATTACAAAAAATCAAAAGGTTTGGACGGCAAAACAAAATTCACTCGGGGCGCCGGAATTGCAAATTGAGTTTCTTCTTTTCCCAATTGACCGTCTTCATTTCTTAATTGAGTTTCTTATTTTCTTTTTTTAATAGTCCAAATATCCAATTTTTTTGTTGTCAATTTGGCAGATGACTGCATTGGATAAATGGACAATAGCTGTCGATGCCGGTGGAGGAATAACTATAGAAACAGTTTAAGATGAGGAAGGAAATGACGGCGATAGGGAAGAAGATGAGTGCTGTTAAACTGGCAGTACGATTGAAGGTAAAGGCGATTATATATGAGCACGAAAATAATGGTAGACCAGATGATAATGAAGAAACAGATGAAGAAGATGAATATGTTGTCGCCGAGCAGAAAGGAAAACAATGGAGATATTAGATATTGAGCTGTTTTTCTTGCACCTATATAGTTCTGAAAATTAATATATGTATAATTTTATTTAATAAATTATTTTTATATAATTACAACAATGCAATATTTACCATTTTTATTTCATATATACAGAAGTAAAAACATCTGTAAGAATGAAAATAAATATAAATAAAATAGTGCTCATTTCTTTACAAATACGAACGAACGAACATTCATTTTTATATTCTACTAGCTGACCCGGCCACGCGTTGCTGTGGTTAACTTTAAATTGTAGGTTATATGAAACGTTTGGAAGTTTGACATAGCGCCATCTATTGAATACTTACTCAATCCAGTCAACAGATGTCACCATCTGTTAGAATCGTTTGGAGCTAACAGATAAAGACAAATAATTTGCAATAAAATAATATTGCGATCATAAATTGAGATGTAAGCTATCCTATATTTCAAGTTGGATCAAACTGCACACGGTGTATAAATTTGATTAAAATCGGTTAAGTAGTTTAGGAGTCCATCGCGGAGGAACATGTAACACGTAATTTATATATATTAAGATAGATATATAATTGTAATAAATTGTATAAATTTTCTATAATTTGATGTAATTCCATGCCCTGAGGTTTCTTATTACCATTTTGATGAAAGAATAAAAATTATAAAAATATTTAAATTCATTACAAGTAGGTATAAATCAAAAGTAATCTACAGCTTTTTGATTTTTGACTATTAGTGCTACGAGGTTGTATCTTTAGTTAACAGTTTAGCAAATTGATTTATTTCTCTTGGATCATTTAATGAGGTTTTGAGGTTCTATAAAATGTGAAGTATTCTATAGTTTTTTTTGTAACCTTTAAATTTTAAATTATTTTTGACTTCTATTAGTGATTTGAGTTTTTCTGATGTGTGACAATAAATATTACATTTTTTTACCGTTGGCTTTACGTTTTTCTCTATATATACATATATAAACTATCATATCCAACCATAATCGAATGGTTTTTAAAATTTAGGATTTGATAAATCTAGAACTTCTTTGGGGTTGGCCATTAATTCCTTCGTTTTCTGATTTATCCTAAATTAACAGTTTAACTAATAAAATCAGCCAATTTATATACATATAATATAGGTACAATTTATTACAAGAAAATGAAACTACATTTATTTCATTAAAAAATAAAAACAAATTGCACAAAATAAATAAAAAAATACTATGGCTAGGCCATAAAATGCACACCCCTTAAACATAAAAAAATGTATTAACTTATAATATCAAATAAATACGGTACAGGTACAATATAATTGGTGAAACTTAAAAGGATGTTTGAAAAAAAGATTGGAGTTAATTAATTTTATATAAATATATAATATGAAGTTTATCACTCATTAAGATTTTTTAGAAAATCAACAATGAATCTTGATATCAATCGATTATTACCTTTTTTTATTTAAATTTAGGATGTATTGTAATAAAACAACAATCATTTTAATTTACAATTTTTATATAACATATTTTTTTTGTAAAATGTATAAAGTAAATAAATTAATTAACATCTAATAATAATTAAAAAGATAAATACATCCACATATTGCAGCGATAACAGCTGTGTTCACCTGATGTCTAGCATTTAAAATGAAACAACAATGTAACGTTTATAGGTTATATGACGTATATAATATATTTGTTTTAAAAATGCAAACTTACCAGATTTTATCTTGATTAAAAAGATTGATTGACTTTGAATAAAATAATTAAAATACAGCACGTATCGATGTACATTTGTACATGTATTTATATATTAATTAACACAATATAATAATTATGGAATTTGAAGTGACATATGAAGAAATAGCGCCTACTACTATTAATAAATTATAAATAGCAACTACTCTATTTGTAAAAAAAATTCTTGTCAAAATATGAATTTTTGTTTAAATAAACTGCAAATTTCGTTACTTCTAGTTATCCAATTTTGTTGAGTTTTAATAGGGTTCTATTCTGATAATAGATGAAGTGAATTCAAAAGGATTGGTGCAAATTTATTTCGAATTGTGACCTGTAGTTCGGCGTTTCTATCAAAAAAGCGGGTTATATCGACAAATTGAACTTTATTTATATTTTTATAACAGAAAATTAAAACCGATCGATATTAAAGTAAGCAAAAATGGAGACTGTAATGTTTTCTATCAGAAAATGTAAAAATGTAAGTGAGATACTGAAGAAATTTAAGATATAATACTCATTTTATCAATTTATATACGAAAAAAATTTTTAGGACGAGAGTAGAACACACTTCCAAGCAGAGCCTGCTTGGGGTGTGCAATAGCCAACAGTGTAAGTTTTAATTAAAAATAGATATTAATTCAAGAACGGAGAAAAAAACCCTTCTTAGAGATTTGCTTGAGAGGCTTAATGGAGCCTATGACATCAGACCATGTCAATTCATCCCGTTTCGAGGGCCATTTCCACATTTTCAGGGACTTTTGCATCGAATTAATGGTAATTTTTCTGTCGTCAAAATCTACAAGCATTGTTGCAAGGCTTCAGGTGTATAATCACAATACCGCCTTCTATATTTTCTGGCGATTTCTGTAACAAAAAAAAGCAAATACAAAATAAAAAATAAATAAAAACCAATAATACATTTAAATTATATATTATTATTCAAAATTAAACTTAAAATTGTTTTTTCTCTTAATTTTAACGTCTTTTGGGGTTGCTTTACTCTGGAGCAAAATAACCCCAAAAGACGTTAAAATCTGTCAGTTCAAAGAGAAAATAATTTTAAGTTATTTAGTATCATCAAGGAATGGTAACTCATCTACAATATTATAATAAAAGGATAAGTATATCAACTAATTTATAAACACTTACTTGATAGTTATGAAGTAAAACCGCCACACACACCAAATTTTGCACATTATAGTTTTTTCGACAACCATTTTACTGACTAGCTGTTTCTTTAATAATGAACGTACACCGATATTTTAAACAATAATCACATTACATTAACCACCTTCAATAACTGCTATAATTTTTTCGGTAGTATATGCATCATAGGTATACAGGGTCCTCCAATAGTGCGTCCGGCATTGTTTTACGCCCAAACTATTGAATATAGAGTTTTAGGATAAAAAACTTATTATACAGGGTCCTCCAATAGTGCGTCCTTCCCGTAGGAGATAGAAAAAAAAGTTTGGTACATAATATTATTGGTTTGAAAAGATCAACGTCGTAAAATTATTTTCAATAATACAGAAAGTATTGATTATCTGAGAAAATATGGGATCTAGACATAGGATATCCCCTATACAAATTGAAAAGGAGAAAAACCCCCATCGAATAGCGAAATAAAAAAAGGGTAGTCACATTTGAAAAAAATGAGTTTTATCATTTTTAAGTTTGAAAATTTTGACATTTTTTTATAATTTTATAACTAAATTCAAATTGGTTATTATCAAAATGTTACTCTTTACTAGGACTAATATTATTGTTAAAAAAATCAATCGCTTCAAAAAAAACGAGGTCGCTACGATTTTTTAAAGTTGACCCTGTTTATGGATTATTTTTCGGAAAAAAATTTCTAATTTGGCAACACTGTCACTAAATCAAAAAATGAATAGATGATAATATGGAGGTCAAAAAATGACATCTGAATATTGAAAAAGTTATAGGGGGTTCCATTTAAAAAAATATTTGTTTTTGTTTCAGCGCAAAAATGGGACACCCTGTATTATTGAAAATAACTTTACGATGTTGATCTTTTCAAACCAATAATATTATGTACCAAACTTTTTTTTCTATCTCCTAAGGGAAGTGCGCTAGGAATGCCGGACGCACTATTGAAGGACCCTGTATACAAGGTGGGGCATTTAAAGTGTTACAGATTTTTATCTCAGAGCCACCGCATATTTGAAAAAAATGTTCAAGTCAAAAAATGTATGGTTGTGAGGGGGTAATCGAATAGTAATAGTTATTTATTATTTTAGTGTGGCCTTTAAGGATATTTGAAGGTCAACATCATTTTTTTAAATAGGAACCTATAGTTTTTATTTAATAATCTTATTCTACGTGAACAAACACGAATATTTCATTCAAAAATTTTTTTTGGACAACCTAAGGTTTCCAAGATATCTAACAAAATAAATTCGAGATTTTTGACTTTCAAGAATTTTTTACTCAGAATCCATAAATTTTAGAAAAAAAGTAAAGTTAAAAAAACTGTTTACTTTGATCTAATAAATCTTGGAAAATTGTTTTAAAAATATTAAAGCTGTTTCTATTTATTTTATTTTAGCAAAAAAAAAAAAATACGAAATGTTAAAAAAATTCTAGAAAAATTCTTCAAGTTTTATTAGAACGAAATAAACATTTTTTTTATTTCTACTTTTTTTCTAAAGTTTATGGATTCTGAGTAAAAAATTCTTGAAAGTCCAAAATCTCGAATTTATTTTGTTAGATATCTTGAAAATCTTAGGTTTACCAAAAGAAAATATGCAATGAAATATTCGTGTTTGTTCACGTAGAATAAGATTATTAAATAAAAACTATAGGTTCCTATTTAAATAATCTGCCGTGTGCCACAGGACTTTCTTATACATAATAATGACAGTAAACAGTGTACGTGATAAAATTATAGATAATAATATTACCTACAATTTTCAACTTGGCCATTTTTCTCTAATTCGCACTGTTTCAGTGTAATTCGAAAAATTCAAAAATCGATGTAGGTAAACATCCGTTTCCGGTTGAATGATCGTTTTCAAAAATAGGAGGTTTTCTTCCCAGGCAAAAATCAATCTTAAGTATAAAATTCCACCTTTCTACGATTTGTCGTATTTGAGTTACAGCGTCTACAGACAGACAGACCGACAGACAGACAGACACACAGACATCATGGCGAAAAAAGTCAGTATGGATTCAGGGAAGGTCAAAATTGATAATTCCATCAAAAACCGGATTTCGAAAAAAATCGCGTTTACTATACTTACTTATACTATATGTATATTTCATATACATTGGTACCAACCATACATTTTTTTCAAATATGCGGTGAGATAAAAATCTGTAACACTTTAAATGCCTCACCCTGTATATTGACCCTAAAGAATTTCAAGAAAATATTTTCAACCCTCTAAAACCGCTCCTTGGGGGGTATTTTGAGGGGTACATACCCGTTTCTCAGTAAAATCAAATGGAATGGTACCTATATCAAAAAGTACATATTTGTAAAGATCATAAACAAATAAGAAACTTTCGTAAAACAAAAATTTTCATACTTTCAATTGTTTAAAAAATATGGCGACTTGTTCTCAAATTTTAGGGTTTTACTTAAAGTGCTCTAATTTCGTTAAATATTAATGGAATTTTATTATTTTTTCAAATTTAGAAAGCAGAAATAATAAACTTTGTAAAGATGCATAACTATTTGTGATTTTGATAGTTTAAAGTGTCATACGAGATATATCAAAAATTCAAAAGTTCAACTAGGGATAATTCGAAATTTTCAAATACAACGGTATATCAATTAGTACTTTTTCTTAAAAAGGATGTGTAAATAAACAACTTTTGTTAAGAAAATTTAAAATTATAATTTTAAAATTGAAAACTGAAAATTAAAATTTTTAATTTTAAATTTTTTTATGAAAAGTTGTTTATTTACATATCTCCTTTAAGAAAAAGTACTAATTGATATACCATTGTATTTAAAAATTTTGAATTATCCCTAATTGAACTTTTCAATTTTTGGTATGTCGAGTATGACATTTTAAACTGTTAAAATCTCAAATAATGATACATCCTTACAAAGTTCATTATTTCTTCTTTCTGGATTTAAAAAAATAATAAAATTCCATTAATATTTAACAAAATTAGAGCACTTTTAGTAAAACCCTAAAATTTGCGAACAAGTCGCCATATTTTTTAAACAATTGAAAGTATAAAAAAATGTGTTTTATAAAAGTTTCTTATTTTTTTATGATCTTTACAAATATGTACTTTTTGATATACCATTCCATTTGATTTTGCTGAGAAACGGGCATGTACCCCTCAAACTACCCCCCAAGGAGCGGTTTTAGGGGGCTGAAAATATTTTTCTGAAATTCTTTAGGGTCGATATATATAATAAATTTTTTACTCTAAAACTCTATCTTCAATAGTTTGGGTGTAAAACAATGCCGGACGCACTATTGGAGGACCCTGTATAATCATTAAAGTACATACATTGAAAATTTGAAACTCTTTTTGTTAATGGAGCAAAATAACCCACACTGGCGCAAAGTATCCCCGGTTTACAGTATTATATTATTATATTTATAGCGTTTGGCATATCTCGGATTATTTCGTAATATGACGTAATAATGAATAATAATAAAAATTGCGTCAATAAAAAAATTTTTATAATGCACAATACATACAAGTACACATTTGCAATCATTTTTTTTTTAATTTTGTCCTCTTTTATTTTTATAATTCTGATCACCTTACATTAAAAGAAATTATATATACATACTATAATATAATTAATGCGAAAATGTGTTTGTCTGTCTGTTTGTTACCTTTTCACGGCTAAACCGCTAAACCGAACTTGTTGAAATTTGGTAGGGAGAAAGCTTACGTCCTGAAAAAGGACATAGACTGCTTCGAATCTCAAAAATTCATTCCTTAAGAAATTAAAAGGGGGTGGAAATGTTTGTATGGGGATTTTTTTTAATATTTCACCCCCTGTCACATAAGAAGGGCAGTAATTTTCATTCGATCTGGCGGGAAAAATACTACGGAAGTGGGGGTTTCTAGAGGGGAAACTTGCATAGGAACCGATATATTTACGACTTTGTATAATGAATGTAAACCAAAACAAAATAAAATTGATATATTTCACCCCATTTCACATATGAAGGGTTGAAATAAGTTTCATTCGATCTGGTGGGAAAAATACCATGGGGGGGGGGGGTAGAAGGAAATAGCAACAACCTATCTTACTTAGGAGCCGAGATATTGAAGATTTTTAAAATATAATTGCGAAAGTGGATCTGTCTCTCTGTCTGCAATTTTTCCACTGCTAAACCGCTGAACCGATTTTGATTAAATTTGGCAGGGAGATAGCTTGCATCTTGAGAAATGACATAGGCTACTTCGAATCTAAAAATTTTATCCCCTAAGAAATTTCAAGGGGGTTGGAATATTTGTGTGGGAAAAAATTAAATTTGGTTAAAATATTTCACCACCTGTCGCATATGAAGGGTGGTAGTTATTTTCAATCGATCCGGCGTGAAAAACACTACGAGGGTGGGGGGTTTAGGGGAAAACTATCTTACTAAGGAGACGAGATATTTACGATTTTGTATCCATGCTTAAGGATGTATGGCACGTACAGTCTAAGCCAAAAATAATGGAAATCTAGATGAAATGAACGATCAAAAACAAATTATGAATTATTCACTTTAAATGCTTTATTAAAAAGTCAAATTCGTTTATAAACTATATAAAAATTATTAGTATTTATGTTTAAAACCTTATTTTCCATTATTAACTGTTATTTTAGACAAAAAATGAATATATTTGTTGATAATATAAAAAAATTTTATTCTGAATGTCATTTAATTCATCTGTGAAAAATAACAAAACCCCAAGTATTTTCATATTATAAATGACTTCAGAAATTAAAATATTATTAAATAACACAATTTAGAACATACAAAGAACATATAAATGCTATGCAAATTATAATAATAGTAGTAGTATGCTTACATATATGAAAAAATATGTAATAAAACCAATCATTACATTTGACAACACCGCATTCGTATTACTAACTTGATTTACATACACAATCATATTTGTGACATTTGTGATCATATTCGTCAACACATAAATTCTCTAATTCAGTAATTCTCTGTTCAGTACATATACTAAAATATTGTTAATATAGTGTTTAGCAAGTTTGTGAAGAGAAAAGTAAGAAAAATGTTTTGTTGGAACGGAAAAATTGTAAAAGAAACGGTATATAATCATCGACAAGCGATATGACAGTTCTCTTAAAGTTTTAGATAGATAGTTTCATACAAAGGAAGTAAAAAAAGGTATGTAAAGTATATTTACTAAAGTGTATTTACTAACCTTGCGTAAAAAAACGGCAAAAACCAACTTACTGAGAACTGTCATATAAGTTTGATATCTCATTTGAGAGTGCTTGCTAGCTAGCAAATTTGCTAGGTCCTTTATAATACCGGACATAAGAATACCAAAAACTCACGAACAAATTTTAATTTAAACATCTAAAAATAATATACAACTGAATCAATTATAAATATATTTATTAACAATAAAATATTTCGATTTTGAATGTATGTACATTGTACATAATTGTCATATATTTATACAGCGCGCCCTGGATGTGCGCTGTTGCCAGGTCAAAATATAATTTTTATAGCGTACGCCATTTTTTATTTTTTTTTCTATATTTTTCAGCAATAATTATTTTTTTTCTCGGAATTTAGGTCTGAAAGAGTATGAAATTTTGTATGAAACTTGTTGCTAAATATGTAAGTGACGTGTTGTGAAAATTTCAAATTTTTCTCGGTGCTAGAACCATGTGTTTTATTAAAATTTAACCGTCAATACATCATTCTGCCATAAGAGCCCATGTTAATTTTTACAAAAAATAACTTCCAAACTATGTAGTAGAACCTTATGAAATTTTGTGTGGGTACTTAAGTTTTATTAAGGAATAACTCCTCCAAATTTAAACTAATTCTCGGTGAAATGAGATACCTGCTATACATCCTTAATATTATAAAAAATGCGAAAGTGGATCTGTATTTCTGTCTGTTTTTTTATTTTTTCACGGCTAAACCGAGGAACCGATCTTAATGAAATTTGGCAGGAGGATAGCTTGCATCCTGAGAAAGGACAAAGGCTATTTTATATCCCGAAAAGTGTATTAGATTAAAAAATGGGTGGGTTATTTATCGTTTTAGTGCTCCAAATTATTTTATGAAAAATCATTTTGTTTTAATATCTAAATGTGTTCTTATCTATGGATAAAATACAAACAGAAGTTGCTATAAAGCTGGTCGAAAAGTCGTTTCACTAATATAAAAATTAAAATAATTTTATATTTCGTGGTTTAAACTATTATTTACTTACAAAAACAATTTATTTTTAATATATTAGGTATGATAAAAGTGATATACAGTTTCAAATCATTTTTTTGATTTTTTAATTGTTATAATAATTTGACCTGTTTTATTGATTATCATACAAAAATCTGTATTATCCATCTGTATTATTTACCCAACTGAACTTAATGTATTTTCACTAACCTAAATTCCACGCGAACAAAGTCGCAAGTACCAGCTAGTAACAAAATAATTTTGAAATGATGAAATTTTGCGACATCAGGTAGTTTTTGAATAATAAAAAAAACAATACATCATAAAACAATATAATATTAATAAAAATACTAGGTACTTACCATCAGACATTTTGGAATTCCAGCAATATAACATGCTTTTTATAGATGGTCATTTTGCAGCCTGTAGCACTGAGTTTTTTCATTTTTGTGATGAAATGGCAGCTTCCCTCGTACAGGAATTAAATGTTATTAATTATGGTAACATACAACTTTATATATATTGTATTTTTGTGATGAATAACACGTGTACAGAGTACGCAAGACGGAAAAGGAAGTACTTTGCGCGTCAACGACAATATCAAGGTTTTTGGTGTATTCTTTTATCTATGGACCATCAAACATATAATAAGGAGAGTGAACTGTGTATCTCTGTAATACAACTTTTTGTAGTTGTGTGCGTATCGCAATGTACAAATCAGTAAAAATTAACAAAGTGGTGACTGCGCACAAAGTAAATTTCTTACTTCTGAGCAGAGGTCCGACAAATGTGGACCACCCATTCTAGATTCCGTCTTTCGGCCTACCCCTTCTACTCGAGTTAAATCTCCTTATTATATGCTTCATGCTATGGACAAAGTACAAACGGAAATGATGAACACTTGCTATAGAGATGATCACAAAGTCATTATACCTACTAAAATAAGTAAAAGTAAAAATGTTATTTCTTGTTTTTAAACTAGTATTTATTACAAAATCAATTTATTTATGATGTAAGTACGTCATATACAAATTTAAATAAACGAAGCTATTATAGGTAATCCTTTTTTACTTTATATAGTATGCATTATATCCATGTATATGAAATACTTATACGCATATATACATAGGTAGTATTGTAAAGCCAATATTTCGGAATTTCGAATTTTTATGGAACTATCCATTTTGATCCATTCTAACTATTTTCGCCATGATGTCTGTGTGTCTGTCGATCTGTAAACGCTGTACCTAACTCAAATACGACAGATGGAAACGGATGTTTACTGATGTCAATTTTGACATTTTTTAAATTATTTTTAAAACGGATATTGTCTATATAACAATGTTTACTGCATGGTATACAACAACTTTTTAAGAATAATTTGGACACGCTGAATTCAAAAATGACCACCATTTTGCTCAATCAGCTTTTGTTTTATCGGTATTGCAAAAAAATGTTTTTTTCCGATATGCAAACATTCAGATTTGTATATAAATATATACAGGCTGGCCCAAGTAAATAAAACGGGCGCGCTTTTGATCATTTAAAATAATAGTTTGAAAAAAAGTTCGAACACATCGATTTTGCTTTCAAACATCTTTTGCTATAAAAATTCAAAACAAAGCAGGCTTATTATCTTATCAAATAATTCAAAACCATCCAATTTGGACATTTATTGAAGTAATTAAAGTTTTGGAATCAAATACCTAATAAAAAAAAATACCAACATCCAAAACTTTAATTAATTCAGTAAATGTCCAAATTTTGAATTATTTGATAAGAAAATAAGCCCACTTTGTTTGGAATTTTAGTTGTAAATATTTGTTTTTTGATCAGAAAATCGTTGCATTTATGGAATTTAAAATGTAAATAACTTGACTAAAACTAAACAGATTTGAAAAAAAAAACAAAAAGCACCGTATTAAGAATGAAAAAACCTTTCAAAGGAGGTATCACTTGCCCTATCATGCTATTTAAAATTTTAAGGGTTGTGTTCATAGCACTGAGGTTTGAAAAGATTCTTGCAAAAATTTTATAGCAAATAAAATATCTCCCTTGAAAGCAAAATCGACGTGTTCGAGCTTTTTTTCAAAATCTTATTTTAAATGGCCAAAAGTGCGCCCGTTTCGTTTTACTTGGGCCATCCTGTATAGGTAAATATGGAGGCTTTGATATGGATAAAAAATAATAAAGCGTTGAGTGCTACATTATTTTATAAATTTGATTTTTTTTTCCACTCCTAAAAATTGTCGCATAGCGCTGTAGTATACTGTGATGGAAAATCCGGTAATACATAAATTTAAAAAAAAATCAAAATTCAAAATTATGTTTATATTAACATATTATTTTGTATACATTACAGCAGCCATCTTGATACGTTCTATTTTCATGTAAATATGTAAATAGAAATATTTTTAAATTTAAATATGTACTGTGATTGGCTGATGTGGCCGCGATACGATTGGTCAATTATACTACGGATATTAACTCTACGTGATACTACGAAAGCAACATCTCAAGATGTCAGTTTCCTGCACGCAAGCCACGCTTTGCATGTTACTTGTTAAGCACACGTGATTGTTATTTATCAGTTTTTGTAATTAATAGTTATCAAATTAAGCATTAGTGCAGATAATTAAAATAGTTATGTGCCAGTGATTAAACGGTAGGTAATTGTAGTTTTTTAATTTTATTTATTGGTTAGATACATACCAAAGTCAATGTACATAATTTTATGTCGATTTAGTACAGAAATCTTTTAATAAAACAAAGCAAATTGGTCAGTTTATTCAATTAATAAATTGCATTACTTTTACGTATTTAACATTTCTTGTTGTATCTGTGCACAACACATTTTTGTGTTTATTTTCCTATAACTACATAAGTTTATTTGAGTATATAAAGTTATACCAATTTGCGACAAATATAAGAACATAACTCGCTGTATATGAGAATTAATGCCATAAAAAAAATACTGATGTAAATAAGTTTTTATGGTTGCATTATTATGTATTGTGAAATCATAGGTATTCTTGTTGTAGGTACCCTTTTTACACTTGTTCATATGGCATCCGATCTTGAATGGTGAAACTACAGGTTAAGTGTATCGATTAAGTAGGTACAAAACTATGTTGGTATTAGCCCTTAACGATCAAAAAACTCTGCTGCATGGATATGTGTTTATTATTATAGAAATCAAAAGGCTCCGTTACGAAGACATTTCTTTATGTTATTGTGAACACTCACTGCTACAGAAATTTTAAATTGGTACGTGACAAATGGGCAACTTATATACAAGGTTGGTATATAATATATAGGTACGCATAGGTGGGCATTAACTCGTTAATCCTTTAAGCGTTAATTAACAAAGTTAACAAAATGCTTAAGGGATTAACTTTTAAGTTAACTCAAAAAAATGTTAACACTTTTGTTAACTTCGTTAACTTTAGTCCGTTACATTTGTTAACAAGTATACATAAGAAAGTTGTCGAAATAGCAAAAAAAAGGTCTTCAAACATTTTGGATGGTTAACTTTAACTTTTGTTAAATTTTCGATTAACTTTAAGGGGGATAGCCACCGTGACGGGAAAAAAATATAATTTTTTTTTCATAGATTTTTTTAAAGTATACATATTCATAAATATGTGTACAAAAAATTGAGTTTAAATTTTGAAAATTGACGTAGTTACAGTCAATTTAGTGAGACGATGTAGCACGGCCGGTTATGACAAAACAAAAACATTAAACACGTTTATCTCGGAATGACATTTTTCGACCTGGTCGTCAAAAACCAATGAACCGATTTCATATTTTTTTAAAAATAATTTTCATAATTACAGTAGCTATTGTTGCACGTAGCAGATTTTTGAAATTTTGATAATTACTATTTTTAAAACCGCTCTAATAAAAAAAATAGGTCTTAACAATGGAAAAAATTTTCAAACGATCGCCATTTTGTGAAAAAAAAAAATAAAAAAAAAAACGGTTACGTGCAACGATAGCTACATTCATATAGATATTGATAAAATTTTTAATTATTTTTTTCATATAACCCTTCTCGAAATTTCGAGTCGACCATAGAGAAAAATATTTTTTTTGGTCGTCACATCGAGGCTCATAACTTTGTAAATATTTAATATTTTTCAATAAAAATTTATATTAAATAAGTAGATTATATACTTAATAAAACGTCTTTTACCTGATTCAAAAATAATTAATTATATCTGTGAAAAAAATTCCCAAACATTGACAATTTTTTGACCCGTCACAGTGGCTATCCCCCTTAATTTCCGTTAAATTTTCGGAATTTTAACGCTTTACCGATTAACAAAGTTAACTTTTCGATTAACTGTGTCCACCTATGTATATACGAGATATATGTTCATAATATTATTATAAATTTATATCTTGATTGTTACAGATTTATATTGCAGTCCAGCCAGCCAGCTTCAAGAAAACATAAACCAAAATCAGTGCAGACATTGTCGTTGCTTGTTTGATTTCATCAAAAAACAACAAAGAATTAATTTCTGCTCGTTTTATTTGAAATCACGACTGCGACAACACACTAAAGATATAGTTATACTGCACCTGTGTACTCGCATGACAGTAGCTCGGCTTGCATCGCCCGGCCACACAAGTGCGAGCTGCTGGCGTGAAAGTGGACAGCTACTGCACCTGTGTACTCGCATTTCAGTATCTTTCAAATATGTTGTAATGATCCCGGACTTACGAGCTACTGTCATTTCGCAATACCGTGCAAGTTGACGTCCGAGTCGCACGCGAGCTGCTGCTTGTGGCGTGGTGGGGGAAGGCGAGTGCTGATTAAAAACAAAAAATGTTGTAGTAACTCGGATGCGAGGTACTGACCGACAGTAACTCGTATGATGCGGTCACACGGTGCAAGTAGCTGCACTGCAGTAACTGACTAGGCCAGCTCGCACTGTGTAACCTTGGCTTTAGATGGGTAATAATAATATTGTCAGCAATTTTTTTAACTGCTGGCAATATCGCTGCATGTGGTTACCACAACGAAGCAGTTTTATTGCACGCTATTACATGTATTTTGGTTATTTAGTACATCGAGCAGCAGATTCTATGTTATTAACACGTTGACTGCCAAGTACGAGATAACTCGTAGATTGCATTCTTTGCTAAGATGCCGACTACGTGTTATCTCGTACTGTGTTTACTTGCCATATTCGTGCAGGTACGATTAAACTCGTAGTATATCAGTGCTAATATCTATGGATAGATGGCTTCTGGGAAGAGAACAAAAAATCAATGCTGGCTTAGATGATAATTATAACAAATTTATTCAAAATTAAGAAGTAAAAGAATATTTTTATTAATATCTGAGATACTACTGACGAATATGGACGCATATCTCTGATTCAGCTTTAGCGAAGTGACAGGTCTAAGCATGTCTGTGTACGAATTAACTCGTAGTTGGCTTCGGCAAAGAGATTTCTGTTACATAAGTACAACTACGAGATAATTCGTAAGACCTTTTTTTTTAAATACATTTTCTATGCTTTTTGGTGATGATTATGTACTATAATTAGAGGTTTTAATAATATAATATGATTAAATTAAATTGGCTTTTTAGATCGGAATTCTGAAAATTGCCGTGGCAGTCAACGTGTTAAAAAAGACACACTCAGCACTCTGCTATACGACCATCCACTGCACGACCGCCGACGACTGGCCGACAGTTCTAACCATCGACCTTCCCCCATCCCCACCATAATACCCCCGTGACATATTTCTGCACGTTTAAATTCATCAATTAGGAATTTTTGAATTACGTATAGCAGAGTGCTGAGTGTAATTAAATTTTAGTTTATTAAAAAGTTTAGTCGATTATTGTAAATAAAATACTTATTTAAATATTCCAGATTTTAAAATGACTTTGAAGACAACAATGATCAAAATGGTTGCTCCTAAGAAGGCAACCAGATATAAGACTTGAGGAATTAGAAAAAAATCAGAAAAAATAAGGACAACATAACAAATGTTGCAACGTTACAAAATACCGATCTTGTAACATTATATGAGAATTTGGTACTAAGTCTGGGTGAATTTGAATTAAGATCTTGAAGAAATTACTAGTGTTCAAGTATTATGTAAGTATACTTTCATTGATTTCAGACCCTCTTTCATGTCCTCTTTGCAAGAAAATATAATATCCAGTATTATAAAAGCACTTTCAAATGAGTTGTCAAACCTAACCTAACCTAACCTGACCTGACCAAACCCATGAAGGTATAAAAAGAGTATGTATCTCTGTAGTACAATTTGTTGAATCAAAAATGATCTTCGAGGTGGGTGGTATTTCGTGTTTGTTGCGTACTAAGTACTGCGCATCCGTACACATATCTAGTTGTGTGTATGTGTTCCGCACGGTTATAGAGGGGTGAATGCATAATGTATAGTATAATGTAGCTTCATGTACTGAGCATCTGTGTATAACTGTGTGCGTACCCCGCCACATAACATTTGATCAATCAGGCGGCCGCGCGGGAATACGTTGCTGCGTACAAAGTTCTACGCAGAGTACTTGGACCCCCTACTGTATGTGTGTTTTTTTGCTTACCCCTTTCCTCATCTTCAGTCTTCAAACCAAAACGATTTGACAGTTCCCTTGAAATGTTTGACAAGTTTTGCACATGCGTGGTAAATAAACACCAACGGTATTAAAACAATGGTAATCTTATAAAAATTCCTTTGTATGGTCTGATTCACCAACTGTGTTATAATAAGTTGATAGTTAGATACTAACACAGAATTAATACTCCTGTGAGGGTTACGTCCCATTGCACCGTTGATAGTTTTTGAATATTGAAGATTGCTTAATAAAAAGTGTGCGGTGGAAAAAAAGAAAAACGAGAATAAATTTTATGTCATAATTTTACAACATGTATATATTTTATTTTGTATATTATTTTATACAACTTAAAAATGTCACTGTGATTTTAATTTGTGCATAACACAAAATTGGTGACCCTGACGTGATTCAAAAAAATACCCGACGTGATTAAAAAAATAACCGACGTGATCAAACAATAACGTACGTAATCGATCAAAATTTGTGCAGTGACATTTATTTTTATTTTATTTATTTGTGCATAAACATTTTTTATTAACTGTTGTGAGTGCTAAATTATTATGTTTGCGGACAATAACGCCCAACCTTCAATCAACTGAATTGCAATGAAAATACGGATCGCCGACGTTACGCCACAGCTCCGACTCCACGTCGCGACGCCGATGCTTCGTCACAGCCCTGACCCGACGTCACAGTGTCGACGTTTCGTCCCAGCCTCGACCCTTCATCACGGCATCGTTCCGTTACGGCATCAAACAACCTTCAACGTTAACAGATAAATTACTAGTAAGGGGGTATTGTGATTGCTAAATAAAAAGTGCAGTGGAAAAAAGGAAAAACAAGAGAATAATTTTTGTCATAATTTTACAACATGTATATATTTTGTATATTATTTTATACAACTTAAAAATGTCATTGTGATTTTAATTTGTGCATAACACAAAACCCCATTTGAAAGTGCTTGTAAATTTATTAGCTCCTTTAAACTAAATTTGTAAACTTATTAAAATCCTCATTATCTGTATCTGGTATTGTATCAATAATACTATTTGAATAAAGGAAATCCCTCATAAAAAAACACCCATAAACCACGTTACACTTTTAGCGACGGAGTAGAGAGATACAGCTATATTGTTCACATGGCGTTACATCTGTGATGGGTGTGATATTTAAATGTTGCATAACAAATAAAAACAAAACGTTGTTGGACGAATAACTGATATTTAATAAAATGTTATATTGTAATACAAAAATTACAACAAGAGAATTATGCATGTTGTTAGACGCTGACTACAACACACACTGTTTAATTGATTTACAGCACTTAAAATTTTATTAACGGTTTCTGTTAATTGTAAACTTTTAATTTTAGACGTGTTGTCAAGAATGAAACGTTTTCATTATTTCATATTACATGAGTAAGTTTTGTATTTACATGATTTATTAAATAAACAAGCAATAGTGGCATTCATAATTAACAGGTATGATATTTTAAAATAATATCTTAAATGCCATTACGATATTTTGTAAAACAGATCTCGGTACTTCCGATACTATGTCTGGTGGTTACAATATTTTATCTGGCAGTTACAATGCTGAAAGAATCAATGGTGGATATGGTGGTCAAAGTTTAAATAGTTTTTTTTTACGGGAAAGGGAAGTTTTTTTGATTACAAGACTTTCCGAATTCATTTAATCGAGTGGGTTATCGTAACGACCGTAACTCAATTTCACTAACAAAAGTGTCGCTTACAATACTTTGCCTTGGGGGGGGGGACAATAAAATCTGTAAATGTGTTTGTTGTTTGGCTGCGCCAATAGACTCCCGTTATGTTTGGTTTTCCTTCCTCTGGTGCAATTTCTTTTTTCATGGAATGAATTATAAATTATATAACTATCCTATGGTGCTACAGTCCGAGTCGAGCCTGAATTTTTTACCTCCAATATCCTGTTTTTTAACAGGAAAAAGAAGTTTGTCAATTACGATATTTTCAGAATTAATGTATTGTAATCAAGCAGATTATCGTAATGACCGTAACTCAATTTCACTTACAAAAGTGTCGCTTACAATACATTGCCTTGGGGGGGACAATAAAATCTGTAAATGCGTTTGTTGTTTGACTGCATCTATGGACTTCCGTTATGTTTGGTTTTACTTCCCCTGCTGCACATTATTTTTTCATGGAATGAATTATATATTATATAATTACCCAGTGGTGCTACAGACAAAGTCGAGCCTGAATTACTCGTCTCTAGTATATCCTTTTTTTTAGCAGGGAAGAGAAGATTGTCGATTACAATATTTTCAGAATTAATGTAGTGTAATCAAGCAGATTATCATAACGCATATAACTTAATTTCGCTAACAAAAGTGTTGCTTACAGTACGGAGGAGACAATAAAATCTGTAAATGTGTTTGTTGTTTAACTGCGCCAATGGACTTCCGTTATGTTTGGTTTTCCTTCCCCTGCTACAAATTGTTTTTTCATAGAATGCATATAAATTATTATAATTAATAATATAATATGATTAAATGAAATTGGCTTTTTAGACCGGAATTCTAAAAATTGCCGTGGCAGTCAACGTGTTAAAAATGACACATTCAACACTGCTATACGACCATCCACTGCACGACCGCTCCATTCCACGACTGGCCGACAGTTCTAACCATCGACCTTCCTCCATCCCCACCATAATACCACCGTGACTGTTATATTTCTGCACGTTTAAATTCACCGATTAACGTGATGGGTGCCCCTCTAGCCGTCGTGTAATGGAATTTTTGAATTACTGATGCCGTCGTATTGCAGAGTGCTGAGTGTAATAAAATTTTAGTTTAATAAAAATTTTAGTCGATTATTGTAAATAAAATACTTATTTAAATATTCCAGATTTTAAAATGATTGTGAATGTGAAGACAAAAATGAAATGAAAAAAGGACTTACCATAACAAATGTTACAACGTTACAAGATACCGATCTTGTAACATTATATGAGAATTTGGTACTAGTTCTGGGTGAATTTGATTTACCTAAAGCTCTCGAAGAAATTACTAGTGTTCAAGACTTCCGTTATGTTTGGTTTTCTTTCTCCTGCTGCACATTCTTTTTTCATGGAATGAATTTTATATTAGATAATTACCCAATGGTGCTACAGACTAAGTCGAGCCTGAATTAGTTGCCTCTAGTATATCCTGTTTTTTAGCTGAAAAGAAAAGATTGTAGATTACAATGCTTTCAGAATTAATGTAATGTAATCAAGCAGATTATCGTAACGACCATAACTTAATTTCGGTAACAAAAGTGTCGCTTACAATACTTTGCCTTGGGGAGGACAATTAAATCTGTAAATGTGTTTGTTGTTTGACTGCGCCTATGGACTTCCGTTATGTTTGGTTTTCCTTCTCCCGCTGCAAATTCTTTTTTCATGGAATGAATTATAAATTATATAATTATCCAATGGTACTACAGTCCCAGTCAACTTTTGGTCTGAATTAGTTGCCTCCAATATATCCTGTTTTGAGCATCTTGCTACACGTTATGTTTTCCCAGGAGCCGTTTTCATCAAAATCCATTTTCCGAGACTTTTCAACAAAAGGCAAGATAGTTAGACTTGCGCTTAACCCCCAGATGGTCAGAGGACCATGGTTCTCAGTAGGGGTTTTCTTCCTTAACTGAAAATCTTCAGTTTTTAAGACGCTTGCACTTTCTCATCTAAAACATCAGTAATGATGCATTACACAGAGTCTACGACGTGGACATGAGAATAAGACTTACTGTAAGTGCCAGGCGTTTTATAAAATGTACGAAAATACTTATTTGATATCAATACCATCGCTACAAACGCATACCAGCATTAAGACTGCGAATTATATATTTATTACATTTCAAAAAAAATGGATGACTGATATGATAAAATAATTTCATCAATTTTCAATAGAGGACGAGGGTCTATTAAAGGACCCCCCCCCTTCCTTAACTGAATTGTCATTTACAATCTGTTCTATCACAAAAAGCAATAAGCAAATATGATATATTGAAAACGCACGGTAGGTATTGCTATTCAGTAATGGCGCATCCTATTTAAGATAACTTAATTAGTATTTTATAAATAATACTTGTTACTTGTTTTAAATATTATAATTTTATTTATTTATTTCATGAGGTGGTTACACGTTACAAGCAGTCAATCTTATATTATTATCATAGACTATATACATATACATATGTTGTTGCACAGTATTGCCAACATCCTTTATACAACAATTAGTACAAATCACTATCGTGCAATAGGCACAGGTGTGTTACGCTGGTTACACAAATCTATCAGGTAGGTCTAGCACATGGTGTTTTTTGAGTCGCTGTCGTCAAGTAGGTTGATGGCTAGTTGAATGTGGTTGTCGTTGAGTCTTTTCTGTTAGTTATGGCTGTGTTTTGTAGTTTCAGCGCGAACCATTGGCATGTCTAAATATTTGTGTATTTTTTCAATCCCTAATAAATAAGATTTTTCTATGTTATTAATTTAATAAGCAGTCAATAATTGTTTTTAACTGTTAAAAATTGCTTAAATGTGTGTATTATTCCAGGATGTTTTGTTTTCATTTTTTTAAATATTAATTTTTTATTATTAAATGATATAGAACAGCGGTTCTTAAACTAGGGTCCGCGGACCCCCGGGGGGCCGCCAAACTTTTACGGGGGTCCGTGAAACATTTTTGGCAAAAAATTAATTTACATAAAGTACTTTTATATTTCACTTTATCAGTGATTAATTAATATCTAACGACCTTTTTTGTTTTTCTATCAGGGATGGGGGTCCCTGAAATTTTTAGGTTGCAGAAAAATTTTTTTTTTTAATGTTTTTAACATATACCGGGTGTCCCAGATAACTTTTCCAGCATGGGGATCTCAGTATCTATAAGAGATACAGGTTTGGTTAAATGAGATGAATTATTTGTAAGAATGGGGTCAGTATTACTACACAGAAAAATATTCATAATTCTATGTGGTTTAGGCCATAGGTGTCCAACCTTTTGACCCTCGTGGGCCGCAGAGCGCAAAAATTTGCGAAAAAATTTGTTAAGGGCCGCAAAAAAATTTGAAGACCTTTTTTTGACTTGATTAATTTATTTATACCTCTGTAGTATGTACTATGTACACTATCTACCTATACTACTTTATAACACAAACAATCAACAATCTGAAGACCTTTTTTTACTTGATACCTTTAATTATTTTCATATTTTACTTTTTTTTTATCTTTATATTATATTTTTTATCTTTTTTTATATTTTATATTAAATCTTATGCGGGCCGCACGAAATGTGCTCGGGGGCCGCATGCGGCCCGCGGGTTGGACAAGCCTGGTTTAGGCGGTATACCCAAAAAACTGAATATTCGGAATTTCTTTAAATAAGAATAATCAAGAATATTTGATTTCAGATAACATCAAGAGCCAAAATCACCCGGGCCACTCACGTGCATTTTTTTTTGAGGTTCCAACTTCGAGTGACAATAATAATAGTAATAAACTATTAAATTTTTTCAAATAAATTTTTTTTTATATTTTCAATATGTAAATAAAAACACTCTAAATATTCAAGATAATTCATTTTTATTTTCCTATAAAAAACCACCCTCCAAAGAAGTCATGAAAATAGGCATAAGTTACCAGACTACTACCTTAAAGAAGCTATTGTGGCCTTCCACCGCCCCTCTCGGCCTGGCGCCCCGAACGATTGCCCCCCCCCCCCTAAAACCGTCACTGTGCATGTCGATAGTGCAGTTTTTATTTGACACTTACCTACTATTATTCCAGTGTGTTCAGAAATGTCACACACAAAGATTGGAGATTTCGTAAACTATTTTTGATATTAAGCATTTTAATAAGTAAAATGAATTATTTTGCAGAAAAAAAATCAAAATTATTATTAAAAAAATATGTAAGGCTTAAATTTAGCGCCCTAGAACAGAACATAGAAAATAAGTTTATAACAATTGGCGCCTCCACGAAATTGGCGCCCCAGGCTGTCGCCTGACCGTTCGGCCGGCTCTGGGTAAAAGGCAGTATTTACTTATACAACAATAGTTATTTTTGTGACTTGTTAAAATGATTTGCTTTACAGCAACACCCTTGGTTGACATATATTTTTTTATTTATATATAAGCAGTTCAGTACAATAAACGAAATTTGACATTGTCAAGAGAAAATACATTATGTTAAATAAAAAACTACAATATGTATAGTAAAAATAATTAATAATAAGTAGTCATGACCTGAATAAATTCTTCTATAGAGAACAGTGCTCTGTTGTAAGTGTTGTAATTGAATTCTTGAATCTGTCATAATTTAAGAATTTTACTTCAGAAGGAATACTGTTATAAAGTTATAGAGATCGATACTCATGATTTAATTGAGATTTACTCCTCCTATGCGTGGTAAAACAATTCTCAAATTATTTCTAGTCTTATAATTGTGCAGGTCGGCATATGTTTGTGTGTGGGCTAAGTGTTTTTTAACATGAAGTAGACAATTGTAAATGTATAGAGATTCACACATCATTAACCAACTCTCCAAATTCTTTATTAGCAGCACGACAAATTAATCTTGCTGTATAAAATGCCCAAAATATATAATAATTCTCCATAAGTTTTTGTTTCTGGAGTTTCAGGAACACACAAATTTCTCAGTAATCATCAAGTGTTTTCCACCAGAGTGTTTAAAAAACAATAACAAAATGATTTTTTTCTGTTGTCGAATTATTTGTCGGCAGAACCTCTTCTAGTTCAACAGCTAAGTTACGTTTCTATAGTTTTCTATTATTTGAGATTTACTCCTACAGGATGTACTTTCCGATTCGAATTTCGGTGTAAGCAAATTTGAAATAAAATGTTTCTTCGATAATTTTTTTTTATTATTATTTAACACGTCTACTGGGGTCTTGTCCAGTTTGGACATTTGAGGAACATTTGTTATACTTGTAAGGTTTATGGAATATTTAACTTACAGTTAGTACCAAAGATCAGTTACCTTTTTGGGTTCTCAGTGACTATGTTTTTTTTTTTAATTTTAAATTAGTCTAGTATCTGGTTCCCTTAGAAGCAACTATTTCTAACATTTTTTTTCAGCCATTTTAAAATCTAGAATATTTAAATAAGTATTTAAATAGAACTTAACTGTTGGTTTATTAACATTAAATAAATAGGCTTTCTAGTCATATATTACACAATTTTAACCTCCCATTGAAAATTTTTTATTTTTTTCCAAATGAGCTCATTGTGTTATTATTTACTGCATTATTTTTAAAATACAATAATCGACTAAAATGTTTAATAATTTAATTAAGTATTTACCACTGTCATATTGATCATATGAGTAAAAGGGGCCTCCGCCGTCTATACCATAAATTGTTATTTGAAACTTATCGACAACTATAATCGACCGAAGTAAGTTTTCAATTTTTGTAACTAAAACCTATTAAATACTAATTAAAAAACAATATTGACTAGTTATATGTGTAATATTTATTGCATACTTGAACAAAAAAATGCGTACCCCGCCCAGGGACAATGGTCACATACACAGTAATTGAGAAGAACACAAGATTCATTTAAAACATTATTTTATGTATAAAAAATAGAAAATCATATTTGAAATTAATTAAACATAATGGCACATTGCACCTTATATGTTATATTGTCAGTGACTTAATTTTGCATAATTTGCACCAGCGCTGATTTTCAGCCTTTTTAGGAGAATGACTTCTCTCTTTCGATTTTATGCTAAATTAGTGCCGTACAATTTCTCTAACATATCCCAATAAGTCTAGACTACCTGGTTTTGCGATACACTGTAAATTCCAAGCATTTGAATGCTTTTGTTTTTTGAAATTTATTGACAACTTAGTCCTGTAAATCGACCGAAGTCATCCCAGTATTATATTATATACATTTTCAACCAACGACCATCGTTTTGAATACTAGAGATATTATATGAACCATACATAAATCTGTTATTCTATCCTGGATGGATTCAAATTTGGTAAATTTATTTTAATAATACCTTTGTAACTTTACCTCCCCTAATGAAAAAAACTCATAAATTCTTATAAAAATATTTAATAGTCGAGCAAGCGCTGCAACAACCCTCGGTTACTGCATTATCTTTAAAATACATTATTGTAATGTATTTTAACTACAATAATCGACTAAAATGTTTAATAAACTAAAATCAAATTAAATCTTTCTGGATGACATAGATTATGTTCCGTTATATGTAAGTATCTTAATTGAGTTCTTGAATTTTTCATAATTTAAGAATTTTACATCAGAAGGAATACTGTTATAAAGTTTTGGAGATTGTTATGATTTAATTGAGATTTAGTCCTCCTATGGAGTGGTAAAATAATTTCCAAATTATTTCTGGTCTTATAATTTATAATCTGGTCTTTAATGCATTTCATATCCATAATTTTACGTTTCTTTTTCGAGTTCATAGTAGTCGGATGGTTGTGATTCAAACCAGTTCGTAATATTAAATGTCCGTTGATGATCGAGCAAGCGCTGCAACATCCCTCGGTGTACCTAATACATCGACAATACAGACACTTGTCTTTCATTTCGTTCATGTTCATGACGTGGGTTGTCACTTGTACTTTTGATAAAGTATACGGTAATACCATCTGAAAAGTATATAGAGTAAAAATAACATTTATATGATTGAATTAGTTATAACTTGGGGGGGGGGGTATTTCTAATACAAACAACTATTTTTAACTTTAAATATATTGGGTGTTCAAAATAATTTTTATTTTGAACTCTGTATCAGAATTCTATTATAGAGATTGATACTCATAATTTAATTAAGATTTATTTCAGTTAGTACTTTATCACCCATAGAACTGATCAGTTCTTCGCAAATCGTGGACGAAAGGTAATTGACATGACACTACCTTTGTTTGCATGCTCTTTCAAATGGGTTGCCAGGATTGGTTCATACTCGGCTAACAATTCCAAAATTCCCAGGAAATTTCCATTTCTCGATGAGCCAACAATTTCATTGTCACCTCGAAAGGCTAATCCACGTTCAGCAATGAATTTGATGGTACTAACGATAATTCTGAGAATTTTTCGCCAATACTCGATTTGTAGTGCCTCTTGCATCGCTAGCTCTTGATCGATGCGTCCTGTGACTTTTCCCCGTTGCACTAAACTCATTACTGATTCCAAATGAGTCTTCGAAATCTCATGTTCACATAGAAGATCGGATGCATGCTTCCAGTCACTGAAGCCTTCTCCACTGAGTTTGGTGTTTTGAGTGAACATTAATTTACACGCATAACAATATATTTTGCCCGTAGTTGGAGAAAAGCAAAGCCAGAATCGATTGACGGTCTCTTGATTTTTATTGCGGCGTGTAAACATGTTCTTTGTACATTTCCGAATAAAGTTGGAATTATCTCGCAGCTGATCTTGATGAACTGAATTCTGCAGCGATATCTGATCGCAATTTTGAAGTTCTGTGGAATCTTTTGTCGCCCAATATTCGATCATTTCCTTTGTTATATTAACAGGCCAAAGACCTATGTCATTTTTGAGACCGCAAAATTCTGCTTCCTCTTGGGTCTGATATTCAGTTATAGAAAATTGTGTGGTGTCGCCTGATGAAACCTTAGCCTCAGGATGATCTTGGATAATATCGACCACATCTCTATTTTCTGTTGAATCTCCTGTTGTTTTTTTAGGATCTTGAGAGATTTTTTCTTTATTTAACGACGTAAAAAACTGGTCAATTTGGGTGTTTTAGCTAAAGTTTCTTCTGATTTATTGACCCGTTTTGCTTGCAATTTCCTCTTCTGAGAGCCACTAGCAAAAACTCGAGGAGTTTTGTGACAATCACTCATGATTCCACTATAAGAGAAATGTTAAGAAAACATGATTAATGATTCAATAATTAACTCACAATTAATACAATTTTTTAACATACTAGGACCGAAAGTTTGACAGTAATTCGAAAAAATAAAAAAGTGTGGTTGCGATAGACAAGCAGACATACAACTTTAATGAAAATAAAATTCGGGGTCCAAATCATTATTTAGCAAAACATAATAATTCATTTTATTAATAACAACTCAGCCAGATATAAAATAAATTTTGAAGGGCCTCAATTTATGTTTGTTTTGAAACATAATACGAAAATTTCTATTCTAAATAATGTTTGTTCCCAATTTACAGTACACTTTATTGCAAATCACTATTAATAATACTTCCCATTTTATGATATTGAAATAAGCAGATATCTAAAAAAATTTGTATTTTTTTTTAACCGATAAATTGTTATGAGAACGACTACAGCAGATGTCCGACTCGTTTTTTCTTAATTTATCAACAATTTGATAATTACAAAAATAATAAAATGATAATTTTTTTCTAATTCTTCATATGCAATTTTTTGAATATGTTGTAGAATGATTTAGTTTATATTTAAATTTTCAAAAATTCATTGTTCGCTGATTTCAATGTGTTTAAATCAAGCAAACATTAATGAATATGTATAATTAAAAAACCAATTAATAAAATCTTTATAAATGCAACATAAATAAAACGGGCAAGTGCTTGTTGGACACGCACATGATAGGGTTCCGTAGTCATTCTCACTACGATTTATAAAAAAATAGTTTTTTTACAAAATTTTCGTGACCGAAGGGTTAAAATCAAAAAGTCATTTGGCTTTTATTATTTCATTTTACGAGACCTATCAAATGACACCCCACTCAATGGGGTAAATGAAAAAAATGTGACTTCACTTTTCAATCTATGATAGGGGGGCCCAAAATATTTTTGACAATGTTCGTTATAATTTTCAGTGAAAGTACTAATTAAAAGCTACATTCTGAATTTTTTTCAGATTTTTTGAATCGATTAGAAAATAGAGGGGGGGGGACGCTCTGACAGTGACATTAAAAAGCAAATATTTCGTGACTGAAGGGTTGAAATCAAAAAGTTATCTGACATTTTTTATTGCATTTTAGGAGGCCTATTAAATGACACCCCACTCAATGGGGTAAGTGGAGAAAAAAATGAGAGTTCACTTTTCAATCTATAGAAGGGGGGTCCAAAATATTTTTGATAATGTTCGTTATAATTTTCAGTGAAAGTACTAATGAAAAGAGACATTCTGGAATTTTTTCAGATTTTTTAAATTGATAGTTTAGAAAATAGAGGGGGGGGACGCTTTTTTAACGACTTTGGAGAGCAAATACATCGTGATTAAAGGGTTAAAATCAAAAAGTTCTGATACATTTTTTGTTGCATTTTAGGAGACCTTTCTAACGACACCCCACTCAATGGTGTAGGTGCAAAATTTTTTTTGAAAACACTTCATTTTATGAAAGAGGGGTATAAAAAATTTTTATTTTCAAAAATCTTATTATTTCTGTTTTTGGGTCATCAATCTACGACCGTATATCAAATTTCATCTTATTATCTCAAAATTTTTGAAGACGGACGGACGTACGGACATGGAGAAACTATAAGGGTTCCTAGTTTTCTACGGAACCCTAAAAATGACTGTGGCTAAAGGTACGACAAACGTAAACATACGGAGGTTGGAAAGTGAAAGTTTTTCAAACACTCGTGTAATTATATTCACTTTCCGACCTCCGGATGTTTACGTTTGTCGTACCTTTAGCGACTACCTAAAAAAATGCACATTTAGAAAATTAAAAATTTAGTACGTGGATTTAATTTCATTTTGCAATTTATTTATTTATTATTAAAAAATTAATCAATGTGTCCTACATAAAGTCTCATTAATTTTACACTCACAAATTATTACAGGAAATATATTATTTTCAAACTTATATTTATGGTTTTTTCAATTTTTTACATGTGCAATTTTTTAATTCATCACTGAATCAATTAATGTTAAAAAAATAATGCAAGAAGTATCACATGTCTGCTAGCATTAATTAAATAAATAAAATAAAATTTTAATTAAATGTATGCATGTCTGACATTGTAAACACGTTGTTGACTTCTTTGGGTTATCCTTAATATACAGTGCGTTCATGATGAAAGGAACAAATTCGTTTAAAATTCAGGTAATTATTTTGTGGAAAAACGCTCGGACCCGTCGATTAGTATTTTTAGTTGCGGATTTTTTGACATAAAAAAATTGTGTACAGGGTGTTTCAAGAAGAAGATATGCAGACATCATTGATTTTTTTGAATGGAACACCCTATATATTATACCATTTTTGAATTGTACGATAATTTCTGAACACTTTTTGTACAACATACCATAGCTCTAGAATCAGCGGTTTTTAGAATATTGTCGTTTGAAATGTGTCTCAAGATGAATATACAGGGTGTTTGGTTCGGCGATACGAATATTTTGAAGGAAAGTAGAATGAGTCATTTGGAAGTGATTTAAGCAAATATACTTATATACAAAGTGCTACAGTTTTTTTATATCGGCCTTTTTAGTAAATTTTTGAGAAAACCCAGATTTATAGATATTAATGGCGAAAGTTCAAAAATTAAAGACCCCATATTTTTCAAACATGATTTTTATATTACTTAAATGTCTAAGCTACACTTTCAGATCAAAATAAAATTTATGAATAACAAATACAAAGAATGGCTGCAGTTTAACATTTGAAAATTTATAAAACTTTAATAAAATTATTTCTTTAAAAAAATATTTTATAAAATCTAGCACACTTACAGATGTTCAAATGGTCTTAAAAACTGCTCTATTTCATACCCTTTCGAAAAACCTACCGTATTACCTACATGAACGGGCTACTTTTGTGAAAAAAACTTACATTTATCCGAGAATAAGTAAGATTTTTACATTTTTCCAGTGAGTTGATCCTAGTGTGCTAATCTTAATAAGTCGTAAAAAAACATGATGCGGATACTTTTCAAACATTTTTTTATACTCATTGGACAGAGTAACACTTACACCTGTACAAATGCTTGAAAATGATGACTCTTCAGACTAATAACGATTTTTTTTGGTTTTTGGTAAATTTTGGTAAATTAAGCACACTATGATCAACTCACTGGAAAAATGTAAAAATCTTACTTATTCTCGGATAAATGTAAGTTTTTTTCACAAAAGTAGCCCGTTCATGTAGGTAATACGGTAGGTTTTTCGAAAGGGTATGAAATAGAGCAGTTTTTAAGACCATTTGAACATCTGTAAGTGTGCTAGATTTTATAAAATATTTTTTTAAAGAAATAATTTTATTAAAGTTTTATAAATTTTCAAATGTTAAACTGCAGCCATTCTTTGTATTTGTTATTCATAAATTTTATTTTGATCTGAAAGTGTAGCTTAGACATTTAAGTAATATAAAAATCATGTTTGAAAAATATGGGGTCTTTAATTTTTGAACTTTCGCCATTAATATCTATAAATCTGGGTTTTCTCAAAAATTTACTAAAAAGGCCGATATAAAAAAACTGTAGCACTTTGTATATAAGTATATTTGCTTAAATCACTTCCAAATGACTCATTCTACTTTCCTTCAAAATATTCGTATCGCCGAATCAAACACCCTGTATGCAGTCATCATTGATTTTTTTAAATGGAACAGCCTATATTTAATGTAATTTTTGCATTGTAAGGTAAATTCTGAACACTTTTTGTACAACATACCGTAGCTCCAAAAACAGTGGTTTTTGGAATAATTTTATTTCTTTTGAATTTTTTATTATTAAAGTTCATTAATTTTATATTTATTTAACACATTTCAAACGTCATTATTCCAAAAACTGGTGATTTTAGAGCTATGGTATGTTGTACAAAAAGTGTTCATAATTTACCGTACAATTCAAAAATGGCATAAAATACAGGCTGTGGCATTATAAAAATCAATGATGACTGCATTATATTCATCTTGAGATACATTTCAAACGTCAATATTTCAAAAACCGCTGATTTTAGAGCTATGATATGCTGTATAAAAAGTGTTCAGAAATTATCATACAATTCAAAAATGGCATAATATATAGGGTGTTCCATTTAAAAAAATCAATGATGTCTGCATATCTTCTTCTTGAGACACCCTGTACACAATTTTTTTATGTCAAAAAATCCGCAACTAAAAATACTAATCGACGGGTCAGAGCGTTTTTTCACAAAATAATTACCTGAATTTTAAACGAATTTGTTCCTGTCATCATGAACGCACTGTATATAAAGCTCAACGTCTCTCTGTCTGTCCGTTTGTGTGCTTATCACTCAAGAACCACTTATCCGATTTACGTGATTTTTTTTAATTAATAGGTACATTCTCTGGCCAGGTTATAGGCTATATTTTGTTACGTTAGGTAACATAACAACTAAGCAGTGCCGATAATAGTAAATCAAGTCGGAAAAATTTTTGCCGACGGCGCGCTGTTTTGCAATACGCTGCCTTAACCGTTGAATATACAAAAAAATAATGTGTTAAAGAATTGTGTAGAATCAAAAGGCCTACAGTAAAGTCCGCGACACCATATGTCTAATTTTTATATTTAAACCACAATGACTGCTTTTACGTTACAAAGAAAACATTAAATATTTGGGTTCGGTTTACATGGAGTTTTGACCTGCAAAACTTCAATCCTTATTGAAATAAATGATTTCTTCGTCATAAGTACTTAATGTAGATATAATTTGCCCTTTACAGCATCCAATTTGGTGGTATAGTTTAGGAAATAACATTAAATAAGTTTTATACGGTAAAATATTATTAATAACGCGCGAACTAAATACACCGGTATTCGATCTCCCTCGGCTCGGCCGTTGTCATTTGATCGTCAGTTTTGTTTCAATAATTAAATTTAAATTTAAGTGTTGTTTTTATTATTACAATAATAACTAATCGTGTTTGTACTTAATGCGAGCGAAGCCGCGTGGGTACATCTAGTGTTCAATATATGTCAAAGAATTTTGACAGCCGGGAGCGAAAATTACTCGATTTTATTTTAATACGGGAAGAAAGATAGCGATTGTAATTTTTTAAATAATTTTTAAAGCTGGGAGGCAATGTGGCACTTTCGTCCCTCAAAATAGGGACGAAATTAAAACTTTCGGTATCAGTATGATAAAAAAACACTTTCTTAATTGCACAATCAACTATGTATGACATTCGGTTTGTATTGTAGATTATAAGATAAAGATGAAAATACTCACGTATGTCCATACAAATTCGAAAGAATTTGCATTTTTTGCACAATGTTCGTATGTTTGTAGCTTCTCAGACCCACGTGAATGTATAAAACTCCGGGATTCCCTGCCAAAAGCACGCCACTCAGCCAGGTACCATCTAATCCAAGGTACTGCCGACAGAAGGCAGTCACACGCCCGCCTCAGCTCTCGCTCGGCACGTTCACCGCATTTACTCATCGAAATGTCAAAACCACGTAATTATTGTACAGTGGAAGTCAAAAAACATTTACTCATGATTACTTATTTAAATTATTAACGCGATTTAGCATATTTACAACGACAAAATTTAATGACTGAGAATTCAGAGAAGGAAAAAATGTATCTATAATTTTTTTGAACCCAAACATATTTAAGCTAATGTAAATTACGTTGCTATTCCGCGACAAAGGGTAAGTAGACTAAAAAAAACTTATGTACGCACACAGAGAGTTGAGATTGTTTTGCCCGCCGCGCGACCCACATGCAAGCGCGTCATCGAAAATTGCAAGTGCTTATCAGGGCCATTTGAGATTTTGATATTTTACTGATTGCCTGATTGGAGTGAACAAATATAGATCGATGATTCCTGTTAATATTTAATGTAATCATGTTTGTACAAAGAACTGTAGGTAAAGGTAAAACGCGAAGAAAAAAATGAAAGGAAAAGTTGTTTACTAGTGTTTACTAGTCTGAATTTGAAAAAAAAAATTCCGAAGTCTCTATTGTGGGGGCCCCTCTTTTGTGGAGGCCTCGGGGCTGTAGCCCCGGTTGCCCTCCCCTAAATCCGGCCCTGTCTCCTGGTTCTATTCTTCATGGTTTTTATTTACCATTCATTTTTCCCCGACAGCTATTCGTGTTTTATTGTGTATTTCTAATACAAACAACTATTTTTTAACTTTAAATATACTGGGTGTTCAAAATAATTTTTATTTTGAACTCTGTATCAGAATTCTATTATAGAGATTGATACTCATAATTTAATTAAGATTTACTCCTCTTATGTAGTGGTCAAACAATTTTCATGTTATTTCTAGTCTTATTATTGTGCAAGGTCGGCATATGTTTCTGTGTGGGCTATGTGGTTTTTAACATGAAGTAGACAATTGTAAATGTAGAGAGATTACTCGCCAGACTTTGTAATCTTGATACCCAATCATTAACCAACTCTACAAATTCCTTATTAGTAGCATGGCAAATTAATCTTGCTGTTTAAAATGTTTACAAAGGCTTGCAATGCTTGTCCAAAATATGTAATAATTCTCCATAAGTTTTTGTTTCTGGAGTTTCAGTAATCATAAAGTGTTTTCCACCAGTGTCTAAAAAAATGTAACAAAATGATTTTTTTCTGTTTCGAATTATTTGTCGGCAGAATCGCTTCTAGTCAAACAGATCTGTTGCGTTTCTATAGATTTTTGTTGTTTTTAGATTTACTCCTATCTACTTATATAAATTTCAAATAAAATGTTTCATAAGTCTTGTATTAGGTTTCCTTCTTAGGAACACCATTTCGATCATTTTTTCCTGCCAGCCATTTTTTTTAATATTATTTAACACATATCTGCTGGGTCTTGTCCTCTTCCGACAGCTCTTCGTGTTTTATTGTGTGTGCCTGTGTGTACTTAGTTAGTACCAAAGATCAGTTATCTTTTTAATCATGTTATGTTGGGCCCGCAGTGACTTCATTTTTCAAGTCTAGTATCCGGTTACCCTTAGAAGCAAGTATTTCTAACATTTTTTTTCTTCAGCCATTTTAAAATCTGGAATAATATTTAAAATTTTATTGAAATAAAATTTAAGTGTTCGCTTACTTATTTTGAATAGATATGAGTGGTGAAAGTACACCTCCCTGTGGGCACCCACGGCTGGCAGATACATCCACGGAGTCCCCTTTTAGCGTGGCTTTAATGTTTCTGTTTTTAAGCATGTACTCGACCCACTTGACAATAGTAAGCATTTCATTTCAAATATTTTTTTCTTCAGCCATTTTAAAATCTGGAATAATATTTAAAACTGTATTTAAATAAAATTTAAGTGTTGTTTTTTGAATTTTGAACATATATGATTTCTAGTCATATATTGCACAATTTTATCCACCCATTGAAATAATTTTAGTTTTTTCCAAATGAACTCTTTGCGCTATTTTTTTCTGCATTATTTTTTAAATACATTATTGTTAAGTATTTTAACTACAATAATCGACTAAAATGTTTAATAAAATATAATTAACTTAAATCCTTTTAGAATATATAAATTATGTTTGCATAACATGTTCTGTTCTAAGTGTCTTAATTGTATTCTTGAATTTTTCATAATTTAAGAATTTTATTCAGAAGGAAGGTTTAGAGATTGATACTCATGATTTAATTGAGATTTACTTCTATGTAGTGGTGAAACAATTTTCAAATTAGTCGGGTGGTTGTGATTCAAACCAGTTCGTAATTTTAAATGTCCATTGATGATCGAGCAAGCGCTGCAACAACCCTCGGTGTACCTAATACATCGATAATACAGACACATGTAGTTCATTTCGTTCATGTTCGTGACGTGGTTGTCACTTGTACTGTAATGTATTTTAATTACAATAATCGACTAAAATGTTTAATAAACTAAAAGCAAATTAAATCTTTCTGGATGACATAGATTATGCTTGCATAACATGTTCTGTTATAAGTGTCTTAATTGAGTTTTTGAATTTTTCATAATTTAAGAATTTTATTTCAGAAGGAATACTGTTATAAAGTTTTTGAGATTGATGCTCGTAATTTAATTGAGATTTACTACTATGTAGTGAGTTTTTCTTCTGCACTGGCCTTTATCGCGAAGATGTCTGCCTAGAAAACCGTGGGATATTTACCAAGGGCAATTTTTAGTTTGACCCTAGGTTTTTCTCCCTATACACTGTTCATGTGCCTTCCCTGTTCTGCGACCCATCACTCTATAGAGTTTGCTGAATTAGAAATAAGGTTCAATACCATCACTTCACATTTGAGAAATGAGAAAGGTCGACCTCAGCCTTGAGGCAACTTTGGTATGCCCCGTATTTTCCTGAGTGGGTTTTTATTGCCCCAAAGAGATTAGCCTGTATGCCGCCGCTTGGACCTCAGTCTCTATCACTAAGTGTAGAGGCACGAGTCCAAGCAGCAGCTTCATAACCGACGTTAGGGTAGTTCGCATTGCGCCTGTAATGCTGATATTCTTCACAGCCGATCAGATCTTTGGCTTTTTTTTAAAATAAGCTAAAAAAATGTATTTATCGGGAGTTAGTGTTTCCAACACCATAAACATTAGGATATTAACGTTAAAAAGTTAGTAAAATACTTATTTTTACATGAACGTGTTAATTGATAGACTTAAAAATGTATCAAATCTGTTAATTAATTAATATCCTATCTAATAGATATGTTTTTATACCATATAAATTTAAATGATTAATTTTAGATAAGATTTAACGTGACGAAATGTAGTTTAAGATTTTCAGATGGGAGTAAAGAATAGCCTAAGCGTTTCGTTGTCAATATCAAATACCTTATTTTGTATATATGTACATTGGTAATATTATATTGAAATACATAGTTACAATTTACAATTGAGGTAGGTACATTACATTACCACAAAATAGTATAAGAGTTATGAATTAAATGAACTGCAAATAATAACATCTTTTGTTTTTGATAGTTGTGTCTTTCACAACATTCTTTAATGTGCCCTGAATACTATAGACACTTTCAGTTGATGAATACTACTCATCAGTATACAATTTTCGTTGTTTTGTACATATGTACATAGGTAATATTATATTGAGATACATAGTTACAATTTACAATTGAGGTAGGTACATTACAATACCACAAAATAGTATAAGAGTTATGAATTAAATGAACTGCAAATAATCTTTTGTTTTTGATAGTTGTTGTGTCTTTCACAAAATCCGTTCATTCAGGCACATGCTATAGACACTTTCAGTTGATGAATACTCATCAGTATACAATTTTCGTTGTTTTGTACATACAGGGGATAGACAAAATAATATGAACACCTGACATATACATAATATTTATTTATTAATAAGGTGTTGGGCCACCATTTGTGGGGCTCCGGCTGTACTGTTTTTGTCGAAACAGTATTACTCATGTTAGTGTTAAGTTCTGCTGTCATTTTTGCCGCGGTAGTTTTATGTTGTCTGGCCACAATCCTTTTTAATGTTCGTCGGTCTCTGTTAGTTAACTATGGATTTCGCCCACTATTCCTCTTCGCCGATGATGTTTTACTATGTTTTGTGTATGCTGTCATTACCGTGGATACTATGGCTCGTGAAACGTTAAATAATTCTGCTGTTTTCGTCACAGACGCTCCCGCTAACCGAGCACCAACGATTTGCCCTGTCTCGAAGTCTAAGAGATCACACATTTCACTGATTGCTGGTGTTAACCGTTGCAGAACAAAACATATAAAACACTAAAATATAATCTACAAGACTTGGTACGTAACTTATGTAATACATACGCGTCGCATTATTTACACGGAAGCAGTGTTGCCAACATATAACAATGTCCACCCCTGTATGTACATACATAGGTAATAGTATGTTGTTCTCACGTTTGAGTGTTCGACGAATAATACAACAATGTTGGCTATTCGGTTCGAAATGGAACTTAAATTTTATTGTCGACCGGTTCTTATTGAGCCTGCATTACTGTGCTGCCCCAACTATCTCGTTTACGATTTAACTAGTATACAGATATTTGATTATCTCTCGTAAGTATTGTATTTTGTAAGCCACTATCAGTTAACTGTTTACTTTATATTAATTACTGTTGGGCGTCATTCGGTGATGACGGGCTTCTGAATGGAAGCGGTTGGGCGTTGCATCGTTCGGATGACGCTGGGTTTCTGGATGGAAGCTGTTGGGCGTCGCATCGTTCGGATGACGACGGGTTTCTGGGTGGAAGGTGTTGGGCGTCATTCTGATTGTAAAATCGACGTTGTACTAATTGGATTAGAGAAATGTATACTTTTGCTACGTTCATTTTATTTGAATTAACTTAAGACTTTTTATACCCACTACTATACCTCGGCCTCGTTGATATCTAAAATTTGTATTACCTCTATGAAATTCTGTAGAAAAATTTTCGGAACCTCTGCATACTTTTGAAATATCACCCAATTTACCACATTTGTGTTCTTGAATTTGCATTTATTTCTCAGGCGCATTCCTGCGCAACTGTCTCATGGTGAGAGTCCGGATCCTGTATTATAATTTGAATTTATAGAACGCTCTGAAGATACTGAATTACTTCGTTTCTTGAAAACTTTGTTTATCAAAAAGGAGTTATCTCCAGAATAAAATTGACTCTAGAATTGCGAATTTGACGAATTTCTCAATGGAATCTGGCCAAAACATGTGGTCGGTGACAAATAATAATTGGACGAAGACAAAGGCGATTTAAATAAATTCTCAATTTTTTAAACAGTTTTTTCTATTTTCCCACAAACTATAAAAACTGGAGATAACTCCTTGTTGTTGCAGATCCCTCAATTCCAAAATGGTTAAAACATTTGTTATCTGTTTGCGGTGGAATTTTCATTATGTACTTTAATTTTTATATGCGTCACGTATCACATTGTAGCATATGGTGTATTTACTTATGTCTTTCTGATACTTACACGCTGTTTTGCAAAACCATACTCAACAATAACATTTTGTTATTTGCATTTATTTCTCAGGCACATTCCTCCGTAACTGTCACATGGTGAGAGTCCGGACACTGTATTAAAATTTGAATTTGTAGAACGCTCTGAAGATACTGAATTACTTCGTTTCTTGAAAACTTTGTTTATCATAGGCTCATTGTGCTGTGATGTAGATGCTACTGAAGTATTGAAAACGCCTGAGAGAATCTTTGCATTCTCTACAATTTTGTCAAAATCCACTCTTGCTGTAATAAATGTTTTCTTATATTGTTGTCCGCTATGCCCATAATTTTTCTTTTTTGGCATTAATTTTCATATGCAGCCAGTTAAAACTTCACAAATCCGCCACCTGACTTGGATCGCAGAGGGAAATGGGATATGCTCTGGGGTGATCAGGGCATGTGACAGTTACGAGACCCGGGAAACATGGGTTCGGCCCCCAGGTTCACACATTGGGATTTTACTCTAATCTATACTCGCTCATAGCCACGCCAATCTGCCAGATTGCAAGAGTACTACACGTCTTACGCGTGAACACGGCATGCCCATGATCGAGAATCGGTCAACTGGCTGCTACATTTTAATTTTTACTCTACACAAAAATTCGTAAATAACGTTGTAGATTTCTTTGTCTGGATTTGACAATAGCGGAACTATATGGTATGGAGGAAAGTAATGATTATTTATAAGATTTTTTTCCAGTTCTCTTATTTCCGTAGGGTATGATTTGCAGGCGAAAAAAATGTGGTTAATGTCTCCTACTGAGACATTATCACAACTGCAGGCTGCTGTTTCTCGTTTACCCATTTTAAACAAGTACGCTGGTGTTATTGCGTGGTGAAATCTTAATCTTGTTAATGTTATGATTTTATGTCTAGCCATCTCTTCTTTATTGAACCATGGGTATGCCTATATAATAAATCCTGTAACTAAAGCATCAGTAAGAAAATCATTTGGAAATTCACATGTACTACTACAATCTCGTAATTTATTTCCGAATTCTTGAATTGATTGATCATGTAATTGTTTAAGTGTGAAGAATTTGTACCTCTGTACTCTTTAAAGTTATCTTTTTATAATTTGTATATAATTTTCTTTTAGATCGCTATATTGCTAGTTGCTAATTGGTAGTTACTTTATTGCTGTGATGCTATATTGCTCCGGTGTGAGAGCCCACTAACAACACGTTTGTATCTTGTTGCAATTGTTCTTACATTCTATTGTTAAGGAATTCTAATTCCCCTAGATTTGTATTTACATGAATATGTGGTAAAAGGCAGTATTTACTTATACAACAATAGTTATTTTTGTGACTTGTTAAAATGATTTGCATTACAACTACACCCTTGGTTGACATATATTTTTTATTTATATATAAGCAGTTCAGTACAATAAACGAAATTTGACATTGTCAAGAGAAAATACATTGTTTTAAATAAAAAACTACAATATGTATAGTAAAAATAATTAATAATAATTGGAAATTCTTCTATAGAGAAGAAACAGTGCTCTGTTGTAAGTGCTGTAATTGAGTTCTTGAATCTGTCATAATTTAAGAGTTTTACTTCAGAAGGAATACTGTTATAAAGTTATAAAGATTGATACTCATGATTTAATTGAGATTTACTCCTCCTATGTAGTGGTAAAACAATTTTCAAATTATTTCTAGTCTTATAATTGTGCAGGTCGGCATATGTTTGTGCGTGGGCTAAGTGTTTTTTAACATGGAGTAGACAATTGTAAATGTATAGAGATTCACACATCATTAACCAACTCTCCAAATTCTTTATTAGCAGCATGACAAATTAATCTTGCTGTATAAAATGCCCAAAATATATAATAATTCTCCATAAGTTTTTGTTTCTGGAGTTTCAGGAACACACAAATTTCTCAGTAATCATCAAGTGTTTTCCACCAGAGTGTTTAAAAAACAATAACAAAATGATTTTTTTCTGTTGTCGAATTATTTGTCGGCAAAACCTCTTCTAGTTCAACAGCTAAGTTACGTTTCTATAGTTTTCTATTATTTGAGATTTACTCCTACAGGATGTACTTTCCGATTCGAATTTCGGTGTAAGCAAATTTGAAATAAAATGTTTCTTCGATAATTTTTTTTTTATTATTATTTAACACGTCTACCTACTGGGGTCTTGTCCAGTTTGGACATTTGAGGAACATTTGTTATACTTGTAAGGTTTATGGAATATTTAACTTACAGTTAGTACCAAAGATCAGTTACCTTTTTGGGTTCTCAGTGACTATGTTTTTTTTTAATTTTAAATTAGTCTAGTATCTGGTTCCCTTAGAAGCAACTATTTCTAACATTTTTTTTCAGCCATTTTAAAATCTGGAATATTTAAATAAGTATTTAAATAGAACTTAACTGTTGGTTTATTAACATTAAATAAATATGCTTTCTAGTCATATATTACACAATTTTAACCTCCCATTGAAAATTTTTTATTTTTTTCCAAATGAGCTCATTGTGCTATTATTTTCTGCATTATTTTTAAAATACATTATTGTAATGTATTTTAACTACAATAATTGACTAAAATGTTTAATAATTTAACTAAGCATTTACCACTGTCATATTGAGCATATGAGTAAAAGAGGCCTCCGCCGTCTATACCATAAATTGTTATTTGAAACTTATCGACAACTATAATCGACCGAAGTAAGTTTTCAATTTTTGTAACTAAAACCTATTAAATACTAATTAAAAAACAATATTGACTAGTTATATGTGTAATATTTATTGCATACTTGAACAAAAAAATGCGAACCCCGCCCAGGGACAATGGTCACATACACAGTAATTGAGAAGAACACAAGATTCATTTAAAACATTATTTTATGTATAAAAAATAGAAAATCATGTTTGAAATTAATTAAACATAATGGCACATTATTATTATATGTTATATTGTCAGTGACTTAATTTTGCATAATTTGCACCAGCGCTGATTTTCAGCCTTTTTAGGAGAATGACTTCTCTCTTTCGATTTTATGCTAAATTAGTGCCGTACAATTTCTCTAACATATCCCAATAAGTCTAGACTACCTGGTTTTGCGATACACTGTAAATTCCAAGCATTTGAATGCTTTTGTTTTTTGAAATTTATTGACAACTTAGTCCTGTAAATCGACCGAAGTCATCCCAGTATTATATTATATACATTTTCAACCAACGACCATCGTTTTGAATACTAGAGATATTATATGAACCATACATAAATCTGTTATTCTATCCTGGATGGATTCAAATTTGGTAAATTTATTTTAATAATACCTTTGTAACTTTACCTCCCCTAATGAAAAAAACTCATAAATTCTTATAAAAATATTGGTTGGAAAGTATATAGAGTAAAAATAACATTTAATAGTCGAGCAAGCGCTGCAACAACCCTCGGTTACTGCATTATCTTTAAAATACATTATTGTAATGTATTTTAACTACAATAATCGACTAAAATGTTTAATAAACTAAAATCAAATTAAATCTTTCTGGATGACATAGATTATGTTCCGTTATATGTAAGTATCTTAATTGAGTTCTTGAATTTTTCATAATTTAAGAATTTTACATCAGAAGGAATACTGTTATAAAGTTTTGGAGATTGTTATGATTTAATTGAGATTTAGTCCTCCTATGGAGTGGTAAAATAATTTCCAAATTATTTCTGGTCTTATAATTTATAATCTGGTCTTTAATGCATTTCATATCCATAATTTTACGTTTCTTTTTCGAGTTCATAGTAGTCGGATGGTTGTGATTCAAACCAGTTCGTAATATTAAATGTCCGTTGATGATCGAGCAAGCGCTGCAACATCCCTCGGTGTACCTAATACATCGACAATACAGACACTTGTCTTTCATTTCGTTCATGTTCATGACGTGGGTTGTCACTTGTACTTTTGATAAAGTATACGGTAATACCATCTGAAAAGTATATAGAGTAAAAATAACATTTATATGATTAGATTAGTTTAAAACTTGGGGGGGGGGGGTTCCAATACAAACAACTATTTTTAACTTTAAATATACTGGGTGTTCAAAATAATTTTTATTTTGAACTCTGTATCAGAATTCTATTATAGAGATTGATACTCATAATTTAATTAAGATTTATTTCAGTTAGTACTTTATCACCCATAGAACTGATCAGTTCTTCACAAATCGTGGACGAAAGGTAATTGACATGACACTACCTTTGTTTGCATGCTCTTTCAAATGGGTTGCCAGGATTGGTTCATACTCGGCTAACAATTCCAAAATTCCCAGGAAATTTCCATTTCTCGATGAGCCAACAATTTCATTGTCACCTCGAAAGGCTAATCCACGTTCAGCAATGAATTTGATGGAACTAACGATAATTCTGAGAATTTTTCGCCAATACTCGATTTGTAGTGCCTCTTGCATCGCTACTCTTGATCGATGCGTCCTGTGACTTTTCCCCGTTGCACTAAACTCATTACTGATTCCAAATGAGTCTTCGAAATCTCATGTTCACATAGAAGATCGGATGCATGCTTCCAGTCACTGAAGCCTTCTCCACTGAGTTTGGTGTTTTGAGTGAACATTAATTTACACGCATAACAATATATTTTGCCCGTAGTTGGAGAAAAGCAAAGCCAGAATCGATTGACGGTCTCTTGATTTTTATTGCGGCGTGTAAACATGTTCTTTGTACATTTCCGAATAAAGTTGGAATTATCTCGCAGCTGATCTTGATGAACTGAATTCTGCAGCGATATCTGATCGCAATTTTGAAGTTCTGTGGAATCTTTTGTCGCCCAATATTCGATCATTTCCTTGTTATATTAACAGGCCAAAGACCTATGTCATTTTTGAGACCGCAAAATTCTGCTTCCTCTTGGGTCTGATATTCAGTTATAGAAAATTGTGTGGTGTCGCCTGATGAAACCTCAGCCTCAGGATGATCTTGGATAATATCGACCACATCTCTATTTTCTGTTGAATCTCCTGTTGTTTTTTTAGGATCTTGAGAGATTTCTTCTTTATTTAACGACGTAAAAAACTGGTCAATTTGGGTGTTTTAGCTAAAGTTTCTTCTGATTTATTGACCCGTTTTGCTTGCAATTTCCTCTTCTGAGAGCCACTAGCAAAAACTCGAGGAGTTTTGTGACAATCACTCATGATTCCACTATAAGAGAAATGTTAAGAAAACATGATTAATGATTAAATAATTAACTCACAATTAATACAATTTTTTAACATACTAGGACCGAAAGTTTGACAGTAATTCGAAAAAATAAAAAAGTGTGGTTGCGATAGACAAGCAGACATACAACTTTAATGAAAATAAAATTCGGGGTCCAAATCATTATTTAGCAAAACATAATAATTCATTTTATTAATAACAACTCAGCCAGATATAAAATAAATTTTGAAGGGCCTCAATTTATGTTTGTTTTGAAACATAATACGAAAATTTCTATTCTAAATAATGTTTGTTCCCAATTTACAGTACACTTTATTGCAAATCACTATTAATAATACATCCCATTTTATGATATCGAAATTAGCAGATATCTAAAAAAAATTTTTTTTTTTTTAACCGATAAATTGTTATGAGAACGACTACAGCAGATGTCCGACTCGTTTTTTCTTAATTTATCAACAATTTGATAATTACAAAAATAATAAAATGATAATTTTTTTCTAATTCTTCATATGCAATTTTTTGAATATGTTGTAGAATGATTTAGTTTATATTTAAATTTTCAAAAATTCATTGTTCGCTGATTTCAATGTGTTTAAATCAAGCAAACATTAATGAATATGTATAATTAAAACACCAATTAATAAAATCTTTATAAATGCAACATAAATAAAACGGGCAAGTGCTTGTTGGACACGCACATGATAGGGTTCCGTAGTCATTCTCACTACGATTTATAAAAAAAATAGTTTTTTTACAAAATTTTCGTGACCGAAGGGTTAAAATCAAAAAGTAATTTGGCTTTTATTATTTCATTTTACGAGACCTATCAAATGACACCCCACTCAATGGGGTAAATGAAAAAAATGTGACTTCACTTTTCAATCTATGATAGGGGGGCCCAAAATATTTTTGACAATGTTCGTTATAATTTTCAGTGAAAGTGCTAATTAAAAGCTACATTCTGAATTTTTTTCAGATTTTTTGAATCGATTAGAAAATAGAGGGGGGGGGGGGGGGCGCTCTGACAGCGACATTAAAAAGCAAATATTTCGTGACTGAAGGGTTGAAATCAAAAAGTTATCTGACATTTTTTATTGCATTTTAGGAGGCCTATTAAATGACACCCCACTCAATGGGGTAAGTGGAGAAAAAAAATGAGAGTTCACTTTTCAGTCTATAGAAGGGGGGTCCAAAATATTTTTGATAATGTTCGTTATAATTTTCAGTGAAAGTACTAATGAAAAGACAGACAGAGAGACGTTGAGCTTTATATATATATATAAAGCTCAACGTCTCTCTGTCTGTCTGTCTGTCTGTCCGTTTGTGTGCTTATCACTCAAGAACCACTTATCCGATTTACGTGATTTTTTTTAATTAATAGGTACATTCTCTGGCCAGGTTATAGGCTATATTTTGTTACGTTAGGTAACATAACAACTAAGCAGTGACGATAATAGTAAATCAAGTCGGAAAAATTTTTGCCGACGGCGCGCTGTTTTGCAATACGCTGCCTAAACCGTTGAATATACAAAAAAATAATGTGTTAAAGAATTGTGTAGAATCAAAAGGCCTACAGTAAAGTCCGCGACACCATATGTCTAATTTTTATATTTAAACCACAATGACTGCTTTTACGTTACAAAGAAAACATTAAATATTTGGGTTCGGTTTACATGGAGTTTTGACCTGCAAAACTTTAATCCTTATTGAAATAAATGATTTCATCGTCATAAGTACTTAATGTAGATATAATTTGCCCTTTACAGCATCCAATTTGGTGGTATAGTTTAGGAAATAACATTAAATAAGTTTTATACGGTAAAATATTATTAATAACGCGCGAACTAAATACACCGGTATTCGATCTCCCTCGGCTCGGCCGTTGTCATTTGATCGTCAGTTTTGTTTCAATAATTAAATTTAAATTTAAGTGTTGTTTTTATTATTACAATAATAACTAATCGTGTTTGTACTTAATGCGAGCGAAGCCGCGTGGGTACATCTAGTGTTCAATATATGTCAAAGAATTTTGACAGCCGGGAGCGAAAATTACTCGATTTTATTTTAATACGGGAAGAAAGATAGCGATTGTAATTTTTTAAATAATTTTTAAAGCTGGGAGGCAATGTGGCACTTTCGTCCCTCAAAATAGGGACGAAATTAAAACTTTCGGTATCAGTATGATAAAAAAACACTTTCTTAATTTCACAATCAACTATGTATGACAATCGGTTTGTATTGTAGATTATAAGATAAAGATGAAAATACTCACGTATGTCCATACAAATTCGAAAGAATTTGCATTTTTTGCACAATGTTCGTATGTTTGTAGCTTCTCAGACCCACGTGAATGTATAAAACTCCGGGATTCCCTGCCAAAAGCACGCCACTCAGTCAGGTACCATCTAATCCAAGGTACTGCCGACAGAGGGCAGTCACACGCCCGCCTCAGCTCTCGCTCGGCACGTTCACCGCATTTACTCATCGAAATGTCAAAACCACGTAATTATTGTGCAGTGGAAGTCAAAAAACATTTACTCATGATTACTTATTTAAATTATTAACGCGATTTAGCATATTTACAACGACAAAATTTAATGACCGAGAATTCAGAGAAGGAAAAAATGTATCTATAATTTTTTTAAACCCAAACATATTTAAGCTAATGTAAATTACGTTGCTATTCCGCGACAAAGGGTAAGTAGACTAAAAAAAACTTATGTACGCACACAGAGAGTTGAGATTGTTTTGCCCGCCGCGCGACCCACATGCAAGCGCGTCATCGAAAATTGCAAGTGCTTATCAGGGCCATTTGAGATTTTGATATTTTACTGATTGCCTGATTAGAGTGAACAAATATAGATCGATGATTCCTGTTAATATTTAATGTAATCATGTTTGTACAAAGAACTGTAGGTAAAGGTAAAACGCGAAGAAAAAAATGAAAGGAAAAGTTGTTTACTAGTGTTTACTAGTCTGAATTTGAAAAAAATATTTCCGAAGTCTCTATTGTGGGGGGCCCTCTTTTGTGGAGGCCTCGGGGCTGTAGCCCCGGTTGCCCTCCCCTAAATCCGGCCCTGTCTCCTGGTTCTATTCTTCATGGTTTTTATTTACCATTCATTTTTCCCCGACAGCCAATAATTATTATTTAACACATATCTGCTGGATCTTGTCATCTTCCGACAGCTATTCGTGTTTTATTGTGTATTTCTAATACAAACAACTATTTTTAACTTTAAATATACTGGGTGTTCAAAATAATTTTTATTTATCATCATATCAGAATTCTATTATAGAGATTGATACTCATAATTTAATTAAGATTTACTCCTCTTATGTAGTGGTCAAAGAATTTTCATGTTATTTCTAGTCTTATTATTGTGCAAGGTCGGCATATGTTTCTGTGTGGGCTATGTGGTTTTTAACATGAAGTAGACAATTGTAAATGTAGAGAGATTACTCGCCAGACTTTGTAATCTTGAAACCCAATCATTAACCAACTCTACAAATTCCTTATTAGTAGCATGGCAAATTAATCTTGCTGTTTAAAATGTTTACAAAGGCTTGCAATGCTTGTCCAAAATATGTAATAATTCTCCATAAGTTTTTGTTTCTGGAGTTTCAGTGTTTTCCACCAGTGTCTAAAAAAATGTACCAAAATGATTTTTTTCTGTTTCGAATTATTTGTCGGCAGAATCGCTTCTAGTCAAACAGATCTGTTGCGTTTCTATAGATTTTTGTTGTTTTTAGATTTACTCCTATCTACTTATATAAATTTCAATTAAAATGTTTCATAAGTCTTGTATTAGGTTTCCTTCTTAGGAACACCATTTCGATCATTTTTTCCTGCCAGCCATTTTTTAAATATTATTTAACACATATCTGCTGGGTCTTGTCCTCTTCCGACAGCTCTTCGTGTTTTATTGTGTGTGCCTGTGTGTACTTAGTTAGTGCCAAAGATCAGTTATCTTTTTAATCATGTTATGTTGGGCCCGCAGTGACTTCATTTTTTCAAGTCTAGTATCCGGTTACCCTTAGTATTTCTAACATTTTTTTCTTCAGCCATTTTAAAATCTGGAATAATATTTAAAATTTTATTGAAATAAAATTTAAGTGTTCGCTTACTTATTTTGAATAGATATGAGTGGTGAAAGTACACCTCCCTGTGGGCACCCACGGCTGGCAGATACATCCACGGAGTCCCCTTTTAGCGTGGCTTTAATGTTTCTGTTTTTAAGCATGTACTCGACCCACTTGACAATAGTAAGCATTTCATTTCAAATATTTTTTTCTTCAGCCATTTTAAAATCTGGAATAATATTTAAAACTGTATTTAAATAAAATTTAAGTGTTGTTTTTTGAATTTTGAACATATATGATTTCTAGTCATATATTGCACAATTTTATCCACCCATTGAAATAATTTTAGTTTTTTCCAAATGAACTCTTTGCGCTATTTTTTTCTGCATTATTTTTTAAATACATTATTGTTAAGTATTTTAACTACAATAATCGACTAAAATGTTTAATAAAATATAATTAACTTAAATCCTTTTAGAATATATAAATTATGTTTGCATAACATGTTCTGTTCTAAGTGTCTTAATTGTATTCTTGAATTTTTCATAATTTAAGAATTTTATTCAGAAGGAAGGTTTAGAGATTGATACTCATGATTTAATTGAGATTTACTTCTATGTAGTGGTGAAACAATTTTCAAATTAGTCGGGTGGTTGTGATTCAAACCAGTTCGTAATTTTAAATGTCCATTGATGATCGAGCAAGCGCTGCAACAACCCTCGGTGTACCTAATACATCGATAATACAGACACATGTAGTTCATTTCGTTCATGTTCGTGACGTGGTTGTCACTTGTACTGTAATGTATTTTAATTACAATAATCGACTAAAATGTTTAATAAACTAAAAGCAAATTAAATCTTTCTGGATGACATAGATTATGCTTGCATAACATGTTCTGTTATAAGTGTCTTAATTGAGTTTTTGAATTTTTCATAATTTAAGAATTTTATTTCAGAAGGAATACTGTTATAAAGTTTTTGAGATTGATACTCGTGATTTAATTGAGATTTACTACTATGTAGTGAGTTTTTCTTCTGCACTGGCCTTTATCGCGAAGATGTCTGCCTGGAAAACCGTGGGATATTTACCAAGGGCAATTTTTAGTTTGACCCTAGGTTTTTCTCCCTATACACTGTTCATGTGCCTTCCCTGTTCTGCGACCCATCACTCTATAGAGTTTGCTGAATAAGAAATAAGGTTCAATACCATCACTTCACATTTGAGAAATGAGAAAGGTCGACCTCAGCCTTGAGGCAACTTTGGTATGCCCCGTATTTTCCTGAGTGGGTTTTTATTGCCCCAAACAGATTAGCCTGTATGCCGCCGCTTGGACCTCAGTCTCTATCACTAAGTGTAGAGGCACGAGTCCAAGCAGCAGCTTCATAACCGACGTTAGGGTAGTTCGCATTGCGCCTGTAATGCTGATATTCTTCACAGCCGATCAGATCTTTGGCTTTTTTTTAAATAAGCTAAAAAAATGTATTTATCGGGAGTTAGTGTTTCCAACACCATAAACATTAGGATATTAACGTTAAAAAGTTAGTAAAATACTTATTTTTACATGAACGTGTTAATTGATAGACTTAAAAAGGTATCAAATCTGTTAATTAATTAATATCCTATCTAATAGATATATTTTTATACCATATAAATTTAAATGATTAATTTTAGATAAGATTTAACGTGACGAAATGGAGTTTAAGATTTTCAGATGGGAGTAAAGAATAGCCTAAGCGTTTCGTTGTCAATATCAAATACCTTATTTTGTATATATGTACATTGGTAATATTATATTGAAATACATAGTTACAATTTACAATTGAGGTAGGTACATTACATTACCACAAAATAGTATAAGAGTTATGAATTAAATGAACTGCAAATAATAACATCTTTTGTTTTTGATAGTTGTGTCTTTCACAACATTCTTTAATGTGCCCTGAATACTATAGACACTTTCAGTTGATGAATACTACTCATCAGTATACAATTTACAAATTACCGTGGATACTATGGCTCGTGAAACGTTAAATAATTCTGCTGTTTTCGTCACAGACGCTCCCGCTAACCGAGCACCAACGATTTGCCCTGTCTCGAAGTCTAAGAGATCACACATTTCACTGATTGCTGGTGTTAACCGTTGCAGAACAAAACATATAAAACACTAAAATATAATCTACAAGACTTGGTACGTAACTTATGTAATACATACGCGTCGCATTATTTACACGGAAGCAGTGTTGCCAACATATAACAATGTCCACCCCTGTATGTACATACATAGGTAATAGTATGTTGTTCTCACGTTTGAGTGTTCGACGAATAATACAACAATGTTGGCTATTCGGTTCGAAATGGAACTTAAATTTTATTGTCGACCGGTTCTTATTGAGCCTGCATTACTGTGCTGCCCCAACTATCTCGTTTACGATTTAACTAGTATACAGATATTTGATTATCTCTCGTAAGTATTGTATTTTGTAAGCCACTATCAGTTAACTGTTTACTTTATATTAATTACTGTTGGGCGTCATTCGGTGATGACGGGCTTCTGAATGGAAGCGGTTGGGCGTTGCATCGTTCGGATGACGCTGGGTTTCTGGATGGAAGCTGTTGGGCGTCGCATCGTTCGGATGACGACGGGTTTCTGGGTGGAAGGTGTTGGGCGTCATTCTGATTGTAAAATCGACGTTGTACTAATTGGATTAGAGAAATGTATTCTTTTGCTACGTTCATTTTATTTGAATTAACTAAAGACTTTTTATACCCACTACTATACCTCGGCCTCGCTGATATCTAAAATTTGTATTACCTCTATGAAATTCTGTAGAAAAATTTTCGGAACCTCTGCATACTTTTGAAATATGACCCAATTTACCACATTTGTGTTCTTGAATTTGCATTTATTTCTCAGGCGCATTCCTGCGCAACTGTCACATGGTGAGAGTCCGGATCCTGTATTATAATTTGAATTTATAGAACGCTCTGAAGATACTGAATTACTTCGTTTCTTGAAAACTTTGTTTATCTCCAGAATAAAATTGACTCTAGAATTGCGAATTTGACGAATTTCTCAATGGAATCTGGCCAAAACATGTGGTCGGTGACAAATAATAATTGGACGAAGACAAAGGCGATTTAAATAAATTCTCAATTTTTTAAACAGTTTTTTCTATTTTCCCACAAACTATAAAAACTGGAGATAACTCCTTGTTGTTGCAGATCCCTCAATTCCAAAATGGTTTGTTATCTGTTTGCGGTGGAATTTTCATTATGTACTTTAATTTTTCTATACATCACGTGTATCACATTGTAGCATATGGTGTATTTACTTATGTCTTTCTGATACTTACACGCTGTTTTGCAAAACCATACTCAACAATAACATTTCGTTATTTGCATTTATTTCTCAGGCACATTCCTCCGTAACTGTCACATGGTGAGAGTCCGGACACTGTATTAAAATTTGAATTTGTAGAACGCTCTGAAGATACTGAATTACTTCGTTTCTTGAAAACTTTGTTTATCATAGGCTCATTGTGCTGTGATGTAGATGCTACTGAAGTATTGAAAACGCCTGAGAGAATCTTTGCATTCTCTACAATTTTGTCAAAATCCACTCTTGCTGTAATAAATGTTTTCTTATATTGTTGTCCGCTATGCCCATAATTTTTCTTTTTTGGCATTAATTTTCATATGCAGCCAGTTAAAACTTCACAAATCCGCCACCTGACTTGGATCACAGAGGGAAATGGGATATGCTCTGGGGTGATCAGGGCAGGTGACAGTTACGAGACCCGGGAAACATGGGTTCGGCCCCCAGGTTCACACATTGGGATTTTACTCTAATCTATACTCGCTCATAGCCACGCCAATCTGCCAGATTGCAAGAGTACTACACGTCTTACGCGTGAACACGGCATGCCCATGATCGAGAATCGGCCAACTGGCTGCTACATTTTAATTTTTACTCTACACAAAAATTCGTAAATAACGTTGTAGATTTCTTTGTCTGGATTTGACAATAGCGGAACTATATGGTATGGAGGAAAGTAATGATTATTTATAAGATTTTTTTCCAGTTCTCTTATTTCCGTAGGGTATGATTTGCAGGCGAAAAAAATGTGGTTAATGTCTCCTACTGAGACATCACAACTGCAGGCTGCTGTTTCTCGTTTACCCATTTTAAACAAGTACGCTGGTGTTATTGCGTTGTGAAATCTTAATCTTGTTAATGTTATGATTTTATGTCTAGCCATCTCTTCTTTATTGAACCATGGATATGCCTATATAATAAATCCTGTAACTAAAGCATCAGTAAGAAAATCATTTGGAAATTCACATGTACTACTACAATCTCGTAATTTATTTCCGAATTCTTGAATTGATTGATCATGTAATTGTTTAAGTGTGAAGAATTTGTACCTCTGTACTCTTTAAAGTTATCTTTTTATAATTTGTATATAATTTTTCTTTTAGCTGCGCAAATTTGAAAGAAGGACGACATAGTGATATCAAAGATTGTAATGGTTTAGAGTTTAGGAAACAATGAATCATCTAACAACGCCCTTTTTACATTATCGTCTGTGATTCTATTAAGTGTTAAAAAAATTTCAAATTTAACAAGAAAAATTTCAATTTTATCAGGATTGAATTCGATTACTTTTTATGGTATATGGTTTTCAGCCATGGTTATGTTGTTTGTATCTAGATTCACACTTGATCAACGTTTGAATTTTTTCGTAATTATTGCAATTCTAATTGTTTAAATTTTTTCGGAATTATTGCAATTCTAATTGTTTAAATTTTCACTTGTTGAAACAAAAATGATCCTCGTCGTCAATTGTTGTTTCTTTAAATTGTATCTGGATCAAGAATTAGTAAGTAATAAGTTTTTACCTTAATAAGCAAAGCCCTTATGCACGAATTCGAGGTGCACTGATTGTCGACACAACTTGTCTTAAGTTTATTTAGTTTATTATGACACTCCACTTTATATTAACACTGTCTTTTAATATATCAATAGTATTTAACATTCGTAATTATGTTTAGTATTAGTATTTAGTAATTAAAGTATTTAGCAATATTTATGTATTATTCTATATAGCACTAGCAACTTATAACCAGCGATATTATTGCTATCTGTCAATATACATTGAATCGGGCATATTGTCTCACACCAAAGCAATATGATCGCTATATTGCTAGTTGCTAATTGGTAGTTACTTTATTGCTGTGATGCTATATTGCTCCGGTGTGAGAGCCCACTAACAACACGTTTGTATCTTGTTGCAATTGTTCTTACATTCTATTGTTAAGGAATTCTAATTCCCCTAGATTTGTATTTACATGAATATGTGGTAAAAGGCAGTATTTACTTATACAACAATAGTTATTTTTGTGACTTGTTAAAATGATTTGCATTACAACTACACCCTTGGTTGACATATATTTTTTATTTATATATAAGCAGTTCAGTACAATAAACGAAATTTGACATTGTCAAGAGAAAATACATTGTTTTAAATAAAAAACTACAATATGTATAGTAAAAATAATTAATAATAATTGGAAATTCTTCTATAGAGAAGAAACAGTGCTCTGTTGTAAGTGTTGTAATTGAGTTCTTGAATCTGTCATAATTTAAGAGTTTTACTTCAGAAGGAATACTGTTATAAAGTTATAAAGATTGATACTCATGATTTAATTGAGATTTACTCCTCCTATGTAGTGGTAAAACAATTTTCAAATTATTTCTAGTCTTATAATTGTGCAGGTCGGCATATGTTTGTGCGTGGGCTAAGTGTTTTTTTAACATGAAGTAGACAATTGTAAATGTATAGAGATTCACACATCATTAACCAACTCTCCAAATTCTTTGTTAGCAGCATGACAAATTAATCTTGCTGTATAAAATGTTTTCAAAAGCTTGCAATGCTTATCCAAAATATATAATAATTCTCCATAAGTTTTTGTTTCTGGAGTTTCAGAAACACACAAATTTCTCAGTAATCATCAAGTGTTTTCCACCAGAGCGTTAAGAAAACAATAACAAAATGATTTTTTTCTGTTGTCGAATTAATTTGTCGGCAGAACCGCTTCTAGTCCAACAGCTAAGTTGCGTTTCTATAGATTTCTATTATTTGAGATTTACTCCTATGTACTTTCCGATTAGAACTTCGGAGTAAGCAAATTTGAAATAAAATGTTTCTTCCATAATTTTTTTTTTATTATTATTTAACACGTGTACTGGGTCTTGTCCAGTTTGGACATTTGAGGAACATTTGTTATACTTGTAAGGTTTATGGAATATTTAACTTACAGTTAGTACCAAAGATCAGTTACCTTTTTCGTCATGTTATGTTGGGTCCTCAGTGACTATGTTTTTTTTTAATTTTTCAAGTCTAGTATCCGATTCCCTTAGAAGCAACTATTTCTAACATTTTTTTCTTCAGCCATTTTAAAATCTGGAATATTTAAATAAGTATTTAAATAAAATTTAAGTGTTGGCTTGTTAACATTAAATAAATATGCATATATATTGTGTCTTCAATAAATTTACATGAATTTTGTGTAGAAAAGGATATTGAAATTTGTTGTGCCAAGTGGCTGCTAAACAAAAATATGACATTGTTTTTAGTATGTGTTTATAGATCACCAAATGGTGATATTGATACCTTTTTATATAACTTAACTAGGGTGCTAGACAAAATTTACAGCAATCAGAATTATATCTTTCTTGCAGGCGACTTTAATATAAATATGTTAATTGATAGCAAAGAAAAAAGTGACTTCTTAAATTTATTAGCGACATACAACATTGTAGTTACCATAGAAGATCCTACACGTATAACCTTAACGTCTAAAACGTTAATTGATAATATTTGTACCAACATTCCAGTGCCTTACTCGAGTCAAGTTATTAGTACTCCAATATCAGATCATGAAATGTTGTTATTAAGCATCGATTGTAACAGCTATTTAGAAAAATCTTTCATAACAAAACGATCCTTTTCTGATTCTAATAAACTATATTTTAAATACATGATCAATAACGAAAGCTGGCATCATGTTTATGAAAATTATGACATAAATACTAAATTTAACTATTTTATTGATACAATTACACACTATATTGATATATGCTTTCCTCTCAAAAAAACACTAATACAAATTAATAATAATAAAAAAGAATGGTTAACTGATGAAATAGTAAAATCTAGCCAGAATATTCATGATCTCTATCAATTACAAAAGGTAGTGTATAATAATGAACTCACAATGTTCTATAAAGCAAAGAAAAAAGAACATATCAACTTAGTAAACCATACAAAGAAAATGTTTTATAATAAATTAATAACTAATTCAGATAATAAAATAAAAACCTCTTGGAATATAATCAATATTTTACAAAACAATAAAAATAAAGAAAAAAGTGAACTTCTTTTAGATGTAAATAATTCTGTAACAAACGATCCGATATTAATATCCAATTATTTAAATGATTTCTTTATAAATCAACCATTAATAGAATTAAATAAAATCCCAAGTATAACTCCTATCGATATTAGTAGTAATTTAGTAAATTCCCTTTTTTTGACACCAGTAAACAGCACTGAGATTTTAAGTATTGTAAAAAAATTAAAAAATTCATATACCTATGATATTTACGAAATATCGAATAATTTAATAAAAGAGTACATTCAATTTATTGTGGAACCACTGGTATATCTCATAAATATCTCCTTACGAGACGGTATTTTTCCAAACTGTCTAAAGATTTCTAAAGTTATACCAGTCTATAAAAATAAAGGTGATCAACACTGTGCAAATAATTATAGGCCCATATCTTTAATTCCAACAATAGGTAAAATTCTTGAAATTGTCATCTCAAGAAGATTGATTACTTTTTTCAATGAGAACAATATTTTTAGCAAAAAACAACATGGATTCTTAAAAGACAGGTCGACAACCTCTGCCTTATTACAATTTTATGAGGATGTAATAAAAACAATAAATGAAGGACAAAAGGTTACTAGTATTTTCTGTGACTTAAGTAAAGCATTTGACTGTGTCAATCATAATATACTAGTTGAAAAACTAGAGTCTTATGGTGTACGCGGTGTAAGTCTCGAATTATTAACAACATATCTAACACAAAGATCTCAATGTGTATCAATAAAATATGAGGGCATTGAGGTAAAATCCAATCACAAAATTATAGAAGTAGGCGTACCGCAAGGTAGTGTACTTGGTCCTCTACTTTTCCTAATTTATATAAATGATCTGCCGAATTACATAAATCATCCTAGCACTATTCTATATGCAGATGATATTACAATATTAATCTCCAAAAAAGAATTCAATGAAATTGAGCTCTCTGCTAATGCTGTACTTAACAGACTGTTAAAATGGCTAAACGCAAATAAAATATTGTTTAATACTGAAAAAACTAAATATATAAATTTCAACAATATAAACTCAAATAATAATTATGGCAGCTACAATGTTGTGTGTTCTAACGAAACTCTATCTGAAGTCCAAGATTTCAAATTTCTTGGTGTTACAATTGACAACAACTTAAATTGGAAAAAACATATAATTGATTTGTGCAAAACATTAAATAAAAATATTTTTCTATTTAGAAATTTAAAAATGAGTATATCAAAAGAAATATTAATAACATTATACTATGCGCATATACATAGCCGATTAAAATATGGACTGTTGATGTGGGGTTCTTCAACAATTTCAAACAAAATTTTTATTCTACAAAAAAAAATAATTAGAATAATTGCCAGTGTTGACCAAACAACTTCGTGTAAACAATATTTTAAATTATATAAAATACTCACGTTGCCAGCCATGTACATATTAGAATGTCTAATTTTTGTAAAAAACAATATAGATAAATTTGAACAAAACAATTATAATCATAATTACGAAACAAGATCAGCTCTGCAACTAAGAACACCCAAATTTAGGCTCTCTCTAATTAAAAACTCTCCAAACTACAACGGGATTATATATTATAATAAATTACCTGATATACTAAGGAATATTGACAACATAAAAAAATTTAAAGCTGCCTGCAAGATCTACCTAATAGACAAGTGTCTCTATAGCACTAGTGAATTTTAAATCTAACTTTAAAGAAAATTGTTATATAGTATCATAAGTATTGTATTCTGTTGATTTTATTGGACTGTGATTGAGGTGAATTTTTATATAATTTTTATTACATTTTTAACTGACGTTTTCTTAATATATACTTACTTGTATATCATTTGAAATAAATCAATATTATTATTATTATTATTTAAATAAAATTTAAGTGTTGGCTTGTTAACATTAAATAAATATGCTTCTTAGTCATATATTACACAATTTTAACCTCCCATTGAAATTTTTTTATTTTTTTCCAAATGAGCTCATTGTGCTATTATTTACTGCATTATTTTTAAAATACAATAATCGACTAAAATGTTTAATAATTTAATTAAGTATTTACCACTGTCATATTGATCATATGAGTAAAAGGGGCCTCCGCTGTTCTATACCATAAATTGTTATTTGAAACTTATTGACAACTTGGTCGACTGTAAATCGGCCGAAGTAAGTTTAAAATTTTTTTAACTAAAACCTATTTAATACTAATTAAAAAACAATATTGACTAGTTATTTGTGTAATATTTATTGCACACTTGAAAAAAATGCGTGCCCCGCCCAGGGACAATGGTCACATACAAAAGTAATTGAGAAGAACACTAGATTCATTTAAAACAGTATTTTATGTATAAAAAATACAAAATCATGTTTGAAATTTAATAAACATAATGGCACATTACATATTGTCAGTGACTTGCATAATTTGCACCAGTGCTTATTTTCAACTTTTTTAGGAGAATGACTTCTCTTTATCGATTTTATGCTAAATTTGTACCGTGCAATTTCTCTAACATATCCCAATAAGTCTAGACTACCTGGTTTTGCGATACACTGTAAATTCCAAGCATTTAACACTGTCATATTGAGCTTATAAGTAAAAGGGGCCTCCGCCGTTCTATACCATAAATTGTTTTTTGAAATTTATTGACAACTTAGTCCTGTATATCGACCGAAGTCATCCCAGTATTATAACTTGCGAATAATTTAGGTTGAGGTATATACATTTTCAACCAACGTTATTCTATCCTAGATGGATTCAAATTTGGTAAATTTATTTTAATAATACCTTTTTAACTTTATCTCGCTCAGAGACAACGGATACAAATGGATTAGTCCAGGATTTGCATCAAATAATCGGATGTATTTTTCACAAAATTCACCTCTTCTCTCAGTATTATCTTTAGTCAGTATTTGTTGCAATTGCATTTTATACAGATGACGTTTATCTAATGTAAACGTTTAATGTACCAACCTTAATGAATTACCATTAAGTTTACGCACTAAGAATTAATTTTATTACATAATGACCCAAAATGCGGACTAAAACGCCTTGATTTCATTTTCGCCTATATGGAATCTGGTGTTCTTCTATTTCAAATTATTCAGAGGAGCGGCGATTTCTGCTAAATGGGATATGACGCGACCAAAAAATCCCACCATCCCCAAAAAATTTTGAACTTGCTTCAATGTTTTGGGAGTCGGCAAGGCATTTATGACGGAAGCCTTTTCAGGATTGACCTGTATCCTCATCCCCTGATATAATATGCCCAAGAAACTTTATCCGACTGTGAGAGAGCGACAATTTATCTGGATTGACGGTGAATTCCACCTCTTCCAAGTGTTCAAAATGCTCGGAACTAGTATTGCTGTACTGTAAACAAGCAAGTCGTCCAAGTATGGATAAACGCATTGAAATTTAATGAATATATCGAAGATTATCCGGTTTAGGGCTTGCATTTCGTATCCAGAATTTTACATTTCTTTTTCTAGTTCATAGTGGTCGGATGGTTGTAATTCAATCCAGTTCGTAATTTTAAATGTCCGTTGATGATCGAGCAAGCGCTGCAACAACTCTCGGTGTACCTAATACATCGATAATACAGACACTTGTCTTTCATTTCGTTCATGTTCATGACGTGGGTTGTCACTTGTACTTTCAACAAAGTATACGGAAATACCATCTGAAAAGAATATAGAGTAAGAATAACATTTTTATGATTGGATTAGTTTAAAACTTGGGGGGGGGGTTCTAATACAAACAACTATTTTTAACTTTAAATATACTGGGTGTTCAAAATAATTTTTATTTTGAACTCTGTATCAGAATTCTATTATAGATTGAAACTCATAATTTAATTAAGATTTACTCCTTTGTAGTGGTAAAACAATTTTCAAGTTATTTCTAGTCTTATAATTGTGCAAGGTCGGAATATGTTTCTGTGTGGGCTATGTGGTTTTTAACATGAAGTAGAAAATCGTAAATGTAGAGAGATGACACTGACACTGGCAACATTTTTCTTACTCGCCAGAGTTTGTAATCTTGATACCCAATCATTAACCAACTCTCCAAATTCTTTATTAGCAGTGTTTTCCACCAGAGCGTTAAGAAAACGAAAACAAAATGATTTTTTTTGTCGAATTATTTGTCGGCAGAACCGCTTCTAGTCCAACAGCTAAGTTGCGTTTCTATAGATTTCTATTATTTGAGATTTACTCCTATGTACTTTCCGATTAGAATTTCGGAGTAAGCAAATTTTAAATAAAATGTTTCTTCGATATTTTTTTTATTATTATTTAACACGTGTACTGGGTCTTGTCCAGTTTGGACATTTGAGGAACATTTGTTATACTTGTAAGGTTTATGGAATATTTAACTTACAGTTAGTACCAAAGATCAGTTACCTTTTTCGTCATGTTATGTTGGATCCTCAGTGACTTCATTTTTTCAAGTCTAGTATCCAGTTCCCTTAGAAGCAACCATTTCTAACATTTTTTCTTCAGCCATTTTAAAATCTGGAATAATATTTAAAACTGTAATTAAATATAATTCAAGTGTTGGCTTACTTATTTTGAATAGATAGGCACCACAGGAGTGGTGAAAGTACACCTCCCTGTGGGCACCCACGGCTAGCAGATACTTCCACAGAGTCCCCTTTTAGCGTGGCTTTAATGTTTCTGTTACTCGACCCACTTGACAATAGTGGGATCCACTCCATGCTCTAAAGCAGTATTGTGTATAGATTCGAACGTTTTGCGGTCAAAGGCGCCTTCGATATCTAGAAACATACCAAGAGCATATTCTTCATAGTCCAGAACCTTCTCGACCTTGTGGACGGTTTGGTGAAGGGCCGTCTTTGTGGATTTGCCTCTTTGGTAGGCGTGTTGGTGCTGATGCAATACCCATTGCATCAGCACCAACGAGTTACCAGTTTATCCTGCACTTTTAGTAAAAAGGAGATGAGACTGATGTGTCTGAATGCTTTTGCTTGAAAGTAAGAGTCTCTACCAGGCTTAGGTAGGAATATTACTCCGGCCGCTCGCCATGGGACAGGAACATATCTCATAGCAAGGCAGCCTCGTAATATGTGGTATAGCGGCCTAGTTAGCACTTCCTACCCCTCCTGTAGGAGGGCCGGAACGATAACATCAGGGCCAGCTACTTTGAAAGGGGCAAACGTTGAGATCGCCCATTTCGTGAGTTCATATGTTACGACTTTGGTGGCTACCTTCCAATCATTAGTTGAAAGTCTAATCTGGGAAGCCTCCATCATCGTCGTGTTATTTTGTAACTCTCTAGTCAGGGAAGTGTGTATTCATCAAGAGCATGTGCAGTCCCAACGTTCCAGAGGAGAAAACAAAGATGCATCTAGGAGCCGAGAAGTCGATTAAGAACTACTACCCAATGTGCGAGAAGAGAAAGAAAGTATCAAGCTTGGGAAGCGGGCAGAAACATTACGCCTTTGATTAACCCAATACATCCAATTGGACATATTCTTATCTGTCGGCAGAATCGCTTCTAGTCCAACAGCTCTGTTGCGTTTCTATAGATTTTTGTTGTTTGAGATTTACTCGTATGTGTTTTCCGATTAGAATTTCGAAGTAAACAAATTTAAAATAAAATGTTTCATAAGTCTTGTATTGAGTTCCCTTGAGGATTTTCTAGCAGCCATACACTAGTTATGTCTCGTGGTTTTGCAATCCATGCATCAATAGATGATAATATTTTAGCGACTGTTGGTTGTGTAGTTACTTGGGACTGCATTCGCAAGAAAAGGTGCAAATGAAGTGTATGGTGCAAGAAGTTTGTTTGAACAAACGGTAATATATATTGAAATAAAAAGTATGTGTTGTGTTTTATGATTTTTATTGATTGTGTGTTAAAAAAACATATTTTTGTTTTTTCAGTTGCTATATTGACCATATCATACTTAACTGGTAAAATGAATTTTAACATTCTGCCAGGGCAAAATATTAACTAAATAAAATACATGCATATATATTACATTAATTACATTGGTTAAAAAAACTTCCAGGATACACATTACATAATTAATTAATATACATATAATTTCTAACATTAATCAATTTTCTCGAATGGCAATGAGGCTAACTTATCAATGGGCCTCGTATATATGCCATGTTTAGTTTTAATGATTAATGATCGAACTTTACCATCCCCAGCTGTTATATTGTCAGTGTATACTGTACTAATCATACCACGTCGGGCTATAAATCGTTTAAATGATAGTAAAAATGTATCCGTAGAAATATCAGAAACGAGTTCGAGTTGAACAGATTTTGTGACCATACATATAAACAATGCAATATAACCATTTGTTTGTAGTGCCTTACGTACACGTGATTGTCGTATTTGTATTGGTCCCGCAAAGTCAATTCCACAATTTTGGAATGATCGTGACATTGTCACTCCAGGAGGTAACGATGCCATTAACTGCTGCGGCTGCGATCCAACAGCTTTGAAACGATAGCAAATAATACATTGATTTATAACCTTCTTTACCTCTCGTACACCTCTCATTGGCCACTAATAAAGTCTTAAATTAGCTAAAACTAATTGCGGATCGGCATGTAAAAGTGTTTTTTAATATTTGTAGTAATTACATATTTATAACATCTAAACCGTATCAGAATTTCTACTAAGTCAGATTGAGGTGATGTTCTTGCTAACAAAAGTTCCTTAAGACTTTTTCCTGATGTCGTTTTACATAAACCATCAAACACTTTTCTTAGTTTTGTTGTTGAACTAGATTCTTTTATTACCGCATGGTGAGGCATAAAATAACAATTTGAAGAATTATATTGTAATTTTTCTAAATCAACTTCAACGTATTTTGCATGACGCTTTATATTGTTGAAATAAAGTTGGATTTTTGTTAAGTTTTTTTATAATGTGTGAGATTGTTCTTAGGAGATGAAAACGTAGATTTTTTAACTTGATTTTGACTACCATTAATCATATTACAATGAGATACTCGTATCAAATCTTTGTTGGTCGGTACACTTGTAATATTTTCTAAAGCTAAGGCTCGTTTTTCAACATAACTAAGAAAATTCTCTTAAGATGGTAACTTTTGTTGATCTCGATCTAGTTCTTAGTAACGTTGCGTCCAATAAATTAGATTCATTAGAATCTAATTTATTGGACAACATATAGACAAGAACGAGATCCCATGTATCCACGGGTACAAAATTGTACGTTTGACAAATCACATATCTGCGGGGTCTTGTACTCTTCTGACAGCTCTTCGTGTTTTATTGTGTGTGCCTGTGTGTACTTAGTTAGTACCAAACATCAGTTATCTTTTTAATCATATTATGTTGGGTCCTCAGTGACTCCATTTTTTCAAGTCTAGTATCCAGTTCCCTTAGAAGCAACCATTTCTAACATTTTTTTCTTCAGCCATTTTAAAATCTGGAATAACATTTAAGCGAATCAAACAAGTGAGTTTGAGATTGGCGGTCTCCAGGGGCTTGGTTTCAAAGTCGGTCATGAAGAGGTTGGCTATGACTGGTGACAGTGGCGAACCCATGGCTGTTCCTTTGATTTGTTTGTAAAACTTATCCTCGAAATTGAAATAGGTTAACGCGAGGCAGTGTTCGATTAATTTTGTGTAGTCCTTGGGAATGTGATATTGCGTATCTAACAGTGCTACCGCCTCTGGGACTGGAATGTTGGGAAATAGTGAAACTACGTCAAACGAAACCAGTATGTCCTGTTCTGTGATCCTCCACTCTTTAAGTTTTTCAATGAAATCATATGTGTTTTTGACATATGAGGTAGCTTTTTCCGCATGTGGTTGTAATTGTTTTGCAAGAAATCTGGCCAGATCTTGTGAAGGAGAGTTATAAGCGCTTACTATGGGCCTTAATGGTGTCCCTTCTTTATGTATCTTTGGGCGTCCATAAAATTTGGGAATTTTGGATGACTTTTCGCTAGAAATAACCTCGTTGTATAGGCTTTTGTTGATGGAGGAGCCCTGTATAAGTTTTTTTTTTGTTTTTACTTCCAGGTAGGTCGTTGGGTCTCGTTCTGTGATGACATAGGTGCCGTCATTGAGTATGTCGTTTATTTTCCGTCTATAGTCACTGGAGTCCATAACGACAGTTGCTTTACCTTTGTCTGAAAGCAGTACATCTGGATTATTTTTTAATTCCTTTAAGGCTTTTATCTCTTTGGTGGTTATGTTGGATGTAGGTATTTTAGCCTTTTTTATTATTCTTGACACATCATGATGTAGATCTTCTGTTTCCTCTTTGGGTAGGTTCGCTTTGACAATAACTGTTTCTGTTAATATGGTATAAAAAATGCATTTGAATTTGTCAACAAAATTGAAAACATACTAACAACTTACTAATGACAATGAACAAATACTTACAAACTGGTACAAAAAAGACACACACATCATCTTTTTCTTGCAGAAGACGCAGACATGTCCGCTCAGCTGCGTCTTCCAATCTTCTACGACGTTGAACTTCTTCCTCTTGTTACTGTCGTAGATTAAAGCGTTCCGCTGCATCATGAAGTCTTCTTTGTCGGTGCTGGTCATCTTCGTAATCTCGTTGTTGTGCAATATAATAAGTTAGATGCAACAATCGCCTTTGCCGAATATTGGAATCTTCCTGAGTACGACGGTCCCTTTTTCGTTCAGTATCACTTTGAAACCTTTGGGTTATAAATTGTTTTAGCATCCCTTGTTTTGTGATAAATCTATATTATTTTTTATCTTTATGATAATTTTTGTCCACGATTTATAATATTATTTTTTGTCTATAGTATAAAATAAATACTAAAATTGGTTCATGTGAACAAATACATAAAAACATTTACAATTCACTACAAAATAATTTTGGATGCTTAAATAATAAAAAAATTCAAAACAAACCTATTGGTGCGTTGCTCGTTGTCTTCATTTTCTCTTTTAACTTTTTTTCGCAAAACTTCCTTTTCCAATACTTGTTCACGTTTACTGATACAAATTGATGTTGATGGTATTTTTGCACATGCTGGGGGGGGGGGGGGGGGGGAGAGAGAATGAGATACAGTTACTACAGATACTACTGAACCAATGGTATCATTAGTAACAGCATCAGTTGAAGTCTTTCGTTTGGACAATCGATTCTTTTTCGGAGGCATTCTGAAATATAAATAAAATTATTAATATATCCAAGTTGTTACAGTAAATTATGTCGAATTCGTCAAAATATCAAAATGTAAAATTTGTTTAGGTAATTTATTGTTTTAGCGTACCAAATTATTTTATGTATTTTTTTAAGTCTCATTGTTACCGTCAATGTTTCAGATGTCGACATTGTTCTGTATAGATTGCAAAAATTTTATGTTTAAGCTATACAATAATCAAAAAGAATTTTCCAATTTCACTATTTATCGAAGTTTAATTCAAAGAATTTTAAACAATGTATATTAAACATACGCATTACATAATTTGATCCTTAATCAGTGACAAATGTTAATTTTGATAATATAACTGGGCCATCATAATCTTTTTCTGAAAAAAAAAACGTGCTTAAAAATCTCCTTATATATTCTTCATTTTTAGTTTCATCAATTAGAAACGGTTTATTAAACAGCACATGTTTTTATAGCTCAAAATTTTCATGGACATAATGTATAGTTAAAGTAATATATTATAACATTTTAAAATCATCAGTCCACATGTCGCTGGTCACCCCACACATTCCTTCTAAGATCACTGGCTAGATTTCATTAATTAATCATTTGCCATCAGTAAAGCGTTCTTCGGAACCGTTGTTGGATGAGGTAGTAAGTCTTTTTCATCAAAATCGCCTAATTAAGAGTTTATGTTTACCAAGAATTGGGCTAAACCAATAAAACCATTACTTTTGATACTCTACTATCAACAGATCGAAGATCAAGAGCACAGTATTTAACACAATGTTCAATTGCTTCTTTTTTATATTTTTTTTGTAATGACTTGTGATGTTTTTCCAAACATAAATTTTTGTTTGACTAGTATCATTGTTAGTTATGTATATTACACTTATGCAGTCCTGCTATGTGTTTGGTGTTATACGAGCTTTTTTTGCAAGATTTTTTTTCAATAATGCAATTTCAGTAAATAATATCAAAGTAATAAATAAGAGAAAACTTACCATCAGAAATAGGAACTTCTAGCTTAAATAATTGTAGGTGAATTTGAACGTTTTGATAAACAACTAGAGGAGCGTGTTCTATTTGTGTCGTTATCCATGGCGGCTTGCATTTCAACACACATCTCTTCGTGCAACGAAAGATCATTTTGATTTGTTAAAGTGTTTTTTGTAACAACAAAACAATTGTGTTATTATCTAATTACTTTTTATTAGGGTTCCGAAGAAACCCTATTAATCTCACTGTCGTCCGTCCGTCCGTCCTTTTCACTCAAAGCTCAATAGCTCGTAAACTATATAAGCTAGAACTTTGAAATTTTTACTGAATATGTAAAATGACACCCTCTAGTAAAATATGTACAAATATTTTGGAAAAATATTTTTTTAAAGACAGGCAAAAAAAAGATTTTTTTTATACCAAGGCAAGTGGCACATCAAAATGTGTAACCAAGCTAGTGTAATTTGATCCTTATTCTTATTTTTTTATTAATCAAAAATGGCTTTAAAGCAAATTAAAAAAAAAAAAACAAAAAAAATGTATTCCAAGTCGTGTGGGATGTCAAAATGTAGATCTCAGTGAGTAGAATATGACACTATTTTTTATTGTTTTTTTAAATTAAAAATTTTGTCTGCCCCCCCACCCCCCTCTAACTCGGTAACTACTCGCTCAAAAAATCTGAAAAAAATTAGGTAATGAGGCTTTGGTGAGACCACCAACGACAAATACTAAAGTCACCAATATCATTTCAAATTTTGGAGAAAAAGGGAGGGGTGTCATACATTTTTTTATTTTTATTTTTTTATCTGGGCATGTGGGGTGTCGAAATGTAGATCTCAGTGAGTAGAATATCACACTTTTTTTTTTTTTCTAAATGAAAAATGGCGGACACTATTTTTTTTTTCTAAATGAAAAATGGCGCCTGCAGGGGGCTTCAAGTAAACAAAAATTTGTCCACCCCCTCTCTAGCTCGGTATCTACTGACTCAAAAAATCTGAAAAATTTGGTAATGGGGTTTTTATAATACTAGTAACGACAAATACTGAAATCAACAATATCATTTCAAATTTTGAAAAAATAGGAAGGGGCGTCATGGAATTTTTTTTATTTTCATATCTATGCTTGTGGGGTGTCAAAATGTAGATCTGAATTAATAGAATATGATCCTATATATTTTTTATTTTTATATTATATTATAATAATATATATATTATTATATTATTTATTTTTAACTCAAATATGCACCTGTAAATGGCTCTAAACAGTCCACGTAGTATATACTTCGGAACCCTTATGGCATACACTGGTGTATGTCTTGACAAATTTTTATTGTATTATACCGAATTTCATATTTTAGAAAGTACTTTCACGATGCATAGATTTTTTACGAGTTGAACGCGATGCTGACGCGCCCGGTTGCAAAATTTTGATGACTGACTATGATAAAAGGGGGTTTTATTAGTAATCAGTTAACTAATTAAATTTCAGATTTTAGAAAGTAGTTGCAACGAGTATAGTTTTTTTTACAAAGTTAAGCGAGCACTGGGTAAATCCTGGGAACTTAAACCAAGCATGGTATACTGGCTATACACAGCAGTGGTGAGACCCATGATTACCTATGGATCGCTGGTATGGTGGCCGAAAGTTGAACAAAGACAAGCCAAACTGGAGCTATCTAAAATCCAGAGACTTGCCTGCGTCTGCATCACGGGAGCGATGAGAACCACCCCAACTGCAGCTATGGAAACCCTGCTAAGCCTGCCTCCTCTAGATATTATTATCAAAGGAGAGGCGAGGATGGCAGCGTACAGGCTGGAAATTAACGGGAATTGGCAAACCACTAACAACCCTGGACATACCAGGATAACTGAATCCATCACAGACCCATTATTAGAAATGAGAAGTGATGTAATGCCAATAAGGTACAACTTTAACAAACCCTTTAACATCCAGCTAGACTGGAATGAGGGGCTAGTACAAAGACGCAGTCAGGAAGGCAAACTTGTATGGTATACAGATGGATCCAAAACTGACAGCAGCACTGGTGCTGGAATATATGGGGAGTCCCCACAGTTTAATGCATATGCATCTCTGGGGAAATGTGCCACAATATTCCAAGCAGAAACTCATGCAATAGATGTTTGCATGCAGGAGAATATACACAGGAACTATCAAAGTAAAGATATCCTTGTTCTGACAGATAGTCAAGCTGCATTGAAAGCCTTGGCTAGTTATCAGTTCAACTCGAAACTGGTCTGGGATTGCCTACAAAACCTCACTAACCTGGCAAACCACAATAGAGTAACCGTTATGTGGGTGCCAGGACATAGAGGGATAGCAGGCAATGAAAAAGCTGATGCTCTGGCAAAAAGGGGCTCAAGAACAACATTAACAGGCCCTAAACCAGTATTTGGAATTACCAAAAACACTATTCGCAGCTAGCTAGCTGATTGGATAAAAAGACAACATCAAAACCACTGGAATAATGTAGAAGGCCAAAAACACAGCAAAACTATGCTAAATAAACCATCCAGAAAATTAACGGATGAAATACTACAACTAAGTAGACAAGGCTAGTGACAGGAATGATAACCGGTCACTGTAACCTACGGAAACACATGCAAACAATGGGAATCTATGATGAAGAACCCATCTGCAGACTGTGTAATGAAGAGGACGAAACAGCCTCCCATATTATATTCGACTGTGAAGCTCTTGCTCAATGGAGACATGCACTCCTAGCAGGAGACAACTATCGAGAAGCTCTAACAAGAGAAAACTTGGTGGAAAGGATGTTAAACCTGATAAGAACGGCAAACCTTTTCACTGAATGAGTGAATTGATGAAGAACACAATAAGCCAAAGGCTGCAGTGTTAGAGGCATCTAACCCTTATCATCAATCACAACCTAATCTAATCTAATCTAATGGTTGGAAATATTTTTGGATTCTTTTAACCATAAATTAATAAACACTTTGTTTGATTCTAACAACCAATGCCAATTATTTAAAACACTATTAACATTTTCTCATATTTCATTTGACTTGGGAGTGATACAAGAGCGAGTATGATATGTTATGTTATATGTTAATTTATAAACTAGCTGGTACCTTAAGGATGCAATGAACAATTTAAAATAAAAAAACAAGGGGGTACACATTTATGCTATTTTATAGCACTTGTAATACCAAACAAATGTTGCATTAAGTCACTATTTCAACTATTTTGTTCTCATATTCAAGGGCCCATTTTACCCCCTAAATATTAAAACGGACACGTATAAAAAATAGGTGTCCTTAATTTTTACCTGTTTAACATTTTTACCAAGTTTCATTAAAATCCGAGAGTGACACCTGGGGATTTTTCCTTGCCAGCACTTTTGTAGAGAATTGATCAAGAAATACGCTGATATTTTTTTTCTAAATTTTCAAATCGTGTTCTCGCCTTGAAAACCACGTTTATATAATACTAGCGGAATCCCGCGGCTTCGCTCGTGTAAACTTCAAAACTAATGAGAACCCTCCATACGTGATAGAGAACGACATTACATTTTTTATATTGATTTTTATTTATAACCTATATAAAAAAACGTAAATACTTCGAATCTTAGTTAAAAATTTTAAAAACTAACCCCTTCTACCTTCGCCATCAGGGGTTGAATATCGATTTTTTTATTGCAGATTATTTTGCCCGACTCCACCATTATAACGTAAGCAGCTATACAGATAAACATATCAAAAGACAGATCCTGTCTACCCCCGCCATTAGGGTTTGAATGTCGAAATTTTTATTTTAATAGATGACTATTTTGTCCGAATTTACCTTTATAAGTAAAGCAGGTACGCAGAACAATCATATCTAAATCAATTCTCGTCCCCGTCCCGTGCTATTAGGGCTTGAATATCGAATTTTCATTTTTAATTGAATATAAATTTGTAAGAATTTATTTTAATATTATGAACAATTATGAAGATAAATATATCAAAATCCCCCCTACCCTCCAATTTTCCATAAGGGTTGAATTTTCGTAACTGATATTTGTCTTGTAGAGTACCTACCTACTTGTGTCATGTTTCATTCGGTGAATACAAAAAAAATATTTTACAAATTTTTCCACCCCCCTAACACCTTAGGAGTTAAATTTTGAGAAATTTCATTATTTATATTGTAGACTGTAGAGTATGTTCCATAAGTTTCATTTAAATGCAAACAAAAAACATATTTTTTTATATAAACTTTGACACCCTGTTTTAACCCCGTAGGGGTTGAATTTCGAAAAATCTTTTCTTAGTGGATGCTTACATCATAAAAGGAAGGCACCTACGAAATTTCACGTTTCTAGGTCCAGGGGTTTGAGCTGTACGTTGATATATGAGTGAGTGAGTGAGTGAGTGAATGAGTGAGTGGTTAAGGACAAACTCTTTTATAGATATAGATAATTGCTTATAAAAAATAAATGAAATTGTTTATAACAATAAAATAAATACGATATTAAAGTGACATTCAAGACCTTCAAAATGTTTTTTTTTTTTATTGAAGTTTGTAGGATTAATAGAACCGGAGATATAAGCAGTTAACCTGGGGTTCGTCGCTAGGCAGACGGTATTTTGTGTTGGTCCAAAAAAAAACTCTTAAATTATCCAAAATATGACAATCATCCGATTCGATTTAAAAATTTTATTTGCTGGGGATGCCAATCCATTTAAAACAATGAATTTACAAGCAGCAATAAATTGGTAATACCATTTTGATGGACATAACGCATGATTGGCAGTATCCTGATCGGTTAATACTGTCCAATAGTGTCCAAATCCTCAAAACCTATGATGTAAATGCTGAACAATGATTCGCAATTAAAATAAAAAACAGTACCCCATTGTACAACAAGTATAATACAAGTACATCCTGAACTTGAACCACCGCTAAGTACTAGCGCTGAACTATTCCACTTGTAAATGCTGAACAATATGACAATCATCTGATTCGCAAATAAAATTTTTATTTACTAGGGATGCCAACCTATTCAAAATAGTAGATTTAAAACGCACGAATGCCAGTATTCTGATCTGCCAATACTTTACAAGTCCTCAAAACCTATAGCATTATTCTCAGTGAAATTATAATAGATTCTTTCGTTTAAACCAAAAAACGATCTTATTTTGATAAACTATAATACTAACATTGTTTTTGAATACTTCGAAAATATCTTTGTTGATTCCAGTATTTTCTTAAGAAAACGCAGTTAATATTATTTTTTACACGTTGATAAATTTCTCTTTTATTTATTTACTAGACTTTTCAAAGGTACCTTGAGTAAAATTATGAGGAAGAATGTACTTAAAACCTGCTTTCTGACAAACATCCCAAAATATTAACATACCATGTATGTTTGTTAACCAACCCTTTCGACACCTAGTAGAATTATTGACATTTTCTCTCAAATTAGTTGAAATTAAACTTATAATTTGAGAAATTACAAATTGCATACCAGTGCGACTAAAAATATTTTGCTTTTCTGAACTTTAGCAACAATTTTGAGATTATCTTTACACATTGATAATTTTCATCTTCAATTGTATTATCATGTTAATTTAAATTTAACGAAACCTTTCTAATTGACGTTCCTGGTTTTTGCTGGCATTCGTCAATTGTATTATCATATTCAATTTAATTTAACAAAACCCTTCAAATTGCCGTTCAGGTTTTTGATGTACATATTTATTATTTTCAGAGGATTATGAAAGACCTCAAGCTGACTCAATAAAAGAAAAATGGTACGACGGAACTTTAGATCGCAATGAAGCGACGGCTCTTCCGTTTTAACTATGATTTGTGAAGGAAAATTATTTAATTTTATCATACGTAAACAAAATGAATTTTTGTTCATTCATAATGGCCCATATTTAGAATCACTAGAACATATTGATGATTTTTATAGTTGTATTTTATAGTTTACCTACGAACTTACAGCATCCATTATCACTTCAGCCAAGACCTTCATTACCAGAAGTAAGTATCATTTGCAAAAAAGTTATTACTTTGATGTTTTCAACAATCCCTTGATCAAGCAAACAAGACCGTAAAAACTGTACAGCTGTCGAATGTGCCTAAAGAACCATCACCTGTCAGTACCCACAAAACACTATGCCTCTTTCAAACATTACCGTTGATTCTACAATCCAAATGTATACCTCGCGAATACATATACTCAAAAAATTGATCGATGTAGGTAAATTTGGAACTGTTTATCATGCACTCTATTCGGAACCCCAAAGGGTAACTCAAGAAGTAGCTGTAAAAACCTTACAGCTCAGTCATCATTGTATCATAAAGTTAATAGGTGTTTGCTATGTTTTGGCACTCTCATGATGATTCAGGAATATACAGAATGTAGATCGTTATTGTAGTTCTTGTAAGACTTTGTGGATCGCATTAGTCCTGATTACGAACTGAAAATATGGGCGGCACAAATTGCTTGTGGTTAAAATAGTAAAACATCTATCCCGCTTAAACAATTTATTTAATTTTGATTGCATTTAGGTATGAAATATCTTGAAAAACGACATTTTGTTCACCGTGACTTAGCCGCTAGAAATATTTTACTGGTTTCTCAAAACCAAGTGAAAATTAGTGATTTTGGTTTATCGAGAAACACATAGAAAGAATATATGGAACTGCTTAGTGGGAAGTGGTGTTTGAAATGGTACGCACCCGAGTCATATAAGTTTTCATCAACTAGTGACGTTTGGAGTTTTGGAATATTGCTTTGGGAAATGTTCTCGTTCGGTCTACAACCATTTGGTGATAGGAAAGGTACAGAAGTAAGACAAGTTATTAATCACTTTATTTTAAATGAGACAGGTATTGTAACTTGAAATAATTATTTAAAGGTAATTCAAGCGATAGATGATGGAGAAAGATTAGCCCAACTAAGTAAGTGTCCTGATAATGTATTTGAAATATTGCTACAATTTTTGTACATCTGATGGATGTATTATCTGAATTTAACGAAACCCTCCTTATTGCCGTTCCAGGTTTTGGCTGGCATTCTTCAATTATATTTTCATATGTATTTGAATTTGACAAAACCCTTTTAATTGCCGTTCCTGGTTTTGGCTGGCATTTTTCAATAATATTTTCATATGCATTTGAATTTGACAAAACCTTTCTAATTGCCGTTCTTGGTTTATGCTGGCATTCGTCAATTGTATTATCATATTCATTTGAATTTAGCGAAACCCTTCTAATTGCCATTCCTGGTTTTGGCTGGCATTCTTCAATTATATTTTCATATGCATTTGAATTTGACAAAACTCTTCTAATAGCCGTTCCTGGTTTTGACTGGCATTCTTCAATTGTATTATCATGTTAATTTTAATTTAATGAAACTTCTAATTGCCGTGTTAACAATAATATGCATTTAAAATAAATACTTGAATGTGTTATCGGTGTGTGAAAGGAAAATTGGTATTAAAAGTGATAAACAAGTAATACATTTCAAGAAAAGATGAAAATTGTAGGTTCAGTGGACAATTATTTTATAATTTAATTGTACTGCTTTTACATAAATTTAGTATACACTAAAATCAAATGATCAAATATTTCTTGCTTTACTCTTGCTTCCTAGTATTTAGGACCTTTTTAACGTAATTTCATAGCGTTTTAAAGACTGCAACCAAAATTATGCGCCCACTCTGAAATCTGCATTCAAACTGACTAATGTGTGATTTGTACAGACTTACAAAAACTGTTTAACATTTTCCCCGTCTGTGTTTCATATTCATAAGTACGAGTTATAGGTACCTACGGTTTGGTGTAAATTTTTCGAAACACAATTTTTCGAATCACAATTTTTCGAAACACAATTCTTCGAAACACAATTTTTCGAACAACATTTTTTGAAACACAATTTTTCGAAACACAGTTTTTCGAAACACAATTCTTCGAATGAACAATTTTTCGAAAAATTTATAAAAGCGCGGGACGCTATAGAGGCAAATGCATGGAAAAATATCTTGTGTATGAATTGATAAAATATATAAGGGTAGAAATTTTTTTAAATTCATTTAAAGCTATACATATGTCTTTATGAGCGCCCCACTCTTTTAATGGTTTTAGTCATAAAAACCTAAGAATTAAGTGACAACTGAATATTTATTTTTGACTTATCAGTGCATTTTTAATAAAAACCACTTTAAAAAACAGTTATTTATTTATTTTTATTTAAAATAATATACCTAAGTTTTTAGTGATTATTGAAAACTATGCTGGATCCCTGTAAATTTATATTACCTTTATATAACCTAACCTAAACGGGCACTAACCTAATCTACTCTAAGCAAACCTAACTAAAAGTAACTTACCCTAACCGGGACTAACCTAATCTATTCTGACCAAAGCTGACCTAACCTAAACTCTTTATTCTTTTTCATTTCTACCATTATCAAATTGTGTGTAAAACTTATCTAACTGAAAAAATCCAAAACTTATTATTTTCGAAAAATTGTTCATTCGAAGAATTGTATTTCGAAAAATTGTGTTTCGAAAAATTGTGTTTCGAAGAATTGTTTTCGAAAAATTGTGTTTCGAAAAATTGTGTTCGAAAAATTGTGTTTCGAAAAATTGTGTTTCGAAAAACTTTCCGGATACCGTACCTACTTATAAACGGGCAGGCGCGCATGTGGTGCTAGCTCAGCGACACGTAACGACGCCAACCAATGCCTTATCTTAGAAATTAACACGCCATCCTAAGAAACTTAACAAGTTAAGTTATTTATTGTTTTTCTTCACAATGTTTATCCTTCGTTTATATTGAAAATTTTCCATTAAATCTATACACGCCGAAAAAAAATTGTTTTCATTAATTTTTTAATAACATTCATATTTTAACAATAATATGCATGTAAAATAAATATTTGAATGTGTTATCGGTGTGCACAAGGAAAATTGGTATTAAAAGTGATAACAAGTAATAAATTACAAGAAAAGATGAAAATTGTAGGTTCAGTGGACTATTATTTTTATAATTTAATTGTATTGCTTTTAAATAAACTTTTAGTATGTACTAAAATCAAATGATCAACTATTTCTGTTTATAATACGAAAATGCAAATAAACATATTATTGAACATTCAATGTTATTGATGATATTATTATTGCCCTTACTTTGTTTATAATAATGATAGTCGTAACCAGACGAGTCATTTTCAACAAGATGTGAGTGAAGACAATATCAATTGGTACCATGGAAAAATTATCCAGAGAAAAAACCGAACAACTTTTAAGAGATGGTATATAATTGTTATTGTTATTAATGTTAAGTAATATTGTCTATCATTTCTATGCAATGATCAAATAGTTCATTATCAGATTCGCAGGCATAGAGATGATGCATTTTTTTCAATCGGTAATTATTATAAACCTATAACGTCAATATATTAAGTACATTCGCGAATATTGACAGCTAATATTCGCATTCGCAATGTTTAAAATCGTACATTCGTTACATCACTTATACTTTCTTAATTCGTTAATTTATTATTAGCATGGGCGTACCCAGCATTTTGTTAAGGGGGGGGCAGATTTTTTTTTTTATAAACCGATTTAGTCAGTGTGTTTCGCCTAGGAACCCATGATAAAAGGGGTTAGAACAAATGGGTTATTAACCTTTTTAGGTATTGAAGTGCAAAAAAATGTTGTGTACTGTCCTTATAAATGGGCATTATTGTAATTAAACATTGGGTAATTTTTCCTTTTTTTCTTAAATATTCTATCTTTTCTGTGCTACGCTATTGCAACTTTGAATTTTGGCTACAAACTTTTTTTAATCGTAAATTTATTTTTATCATAAAGAAGACAAAATATCTACAAAAATGTACTCGACCTATACAATTATACATATGTATATGTACCTATTAGCTGTCGTGGGTTTTATTCATTCTATTTTTTTCTATTTTAGGTAAAAAATCTATTTTTTTGCCTAATATAAAAAGGAAAATGACAACAGTTTTAACAAGAGATTATAATTTTAAAAATGATGTTTTTTCTGAATCAAAAATATAAATTAAAAATCAAATGCACATCAAATAATAATAATATAATAACTACCTAACTCGCTATCTTTTTTAAAATTAACTGATAACGTGACTCAAACGTGAGTTTTCAGAATGAAAATTTTGAAATACCTATAAATTTTACTCTACCTATACTTATATGTATTAGCTGTCGATTTTAGTGGGTTTTATTCATTCTATTTTTTCTATTTTTGGTAAAAAATCAATTTGATTTGACTGCTCTATAACTTGGTAAATATATAAATATGATAGTTTAAATGTAAAAAAATAAAATTAACATTTTTTTGCCTAATATAAAAAGGAAAATGACAACAGTTTTAACAAGAGATTGTAATTTTAAAAATGATGTTTTTTCTGGATCAAAAATTTAAATTAAAAATCAAATGCACATCAAATAATAATAATATAATAACTACCTAACTCACTATCGCGCGTAGCGTGTTTTTTTTTAAATTAAATCATAACGTGACTCAAACGTGAGTTTTCAGAATGAAAATTTTGAAATACCTATAAATTTTACTTCTTCAATTTCATAAATACAATAGAACTTAGGCATAGGCAAATAATTAACCAGCTAAATATATAGTAAGTCAGGTCCAGGGGGGGGCAGCTGCCCCCCCCTGCCCCCCCTCGGTACGCCCATGATTATTAGTAAAATATTGTAAGAGGCTGCTATGCTACAAAACTTATGACTAACTGCCTGATATGCAACAAGCATACTGGAACAATAAGTAAATATTTTATTTGGGTATTTGTATATTATAAATTATAATGAATAAATAAAACACTGAATATAATTTCATCATTGTTTTTATTCCATTTTCAGCAATTAGTATGTAATATTTATATACTACAATAAATACTATGTATCTGTTTAGATAAACAGGTAAAATAAAACTAATTAAGGTACTTGACTCTTGACCACCTTATAAATTTCAAAAAATCGTGTTTTTTGCATTTTCTAAATCCTTATACTTTTAAAAATCATCCAAAAATTTTTTTTTTAATTCGAATTCTAACATAGTGAAATTAGTGAAAGTGTTCGCGCGCCTCCATTACTCCATAATGACTCCGTGCTGACTCTGTTTCAGGCAGCTATTTCTCGAAACGACTTTTTTTCAAATGGCGGACAGTAAATCTCCGAAAATACTCGGTCGATATCAATGATTTTGGTCTTGTTTTGTTCATTGAGATGTTTTGTATGCCAATTTACCACATTTTGCCAAAAAATAATAATTATAACATTTCTTTAGCAGAGATTAGTGAAAAACAGGGGTGTTTTTTCAACTTTTTAAAGGAACCTTTCTTTTGAAGATTTTTTTAATTCACTAATCCTGAGATTAACTGTCCGTCGTGGGACATCATTTTTTTTAGGCCTCGACTTTGGCGCCTTTGGCGATAGTTGTTAAAAAATGAAATTAAAGAAAAGTGTTTTTGTATACTATAAGTTTCAAATAAAAAATTAAAAAAAAAATATTGTAATATCTTATACAGGACCTGAAAAAAAACTATTGAAAATGTTATAATTTTTAGCTTTCCAAGGTGGTCAAATACCTTAAAAGCATCTATGTAGATAAATATATGTTACAAATTCAGTCAATTAACCAACATGTATGTTTTACCTGTAGATAAACAGGTAGGCATATTTTTATAATGTTTAATATACAGGGTGTTGAAAAAAGATGGATACACCTGCGTAACTCGCCAGGGAGGAATTATTAGGAAAAATGATCCAGACAAAAATGTTAGCATTTTTTCCAAGCTATCACGTGGCGATGTCAGTTGTAGTGGAGGATCTGCCCCCGGAGGGAACGCTCCTCCCTTCGTATTTTTTAAACGGGAACTCCGTATTTTTATAACAGATTTCGATTCCCTGGCCCAAAATACCCCGGAAACCGCTTAAATAATTTTTTTCCACAAAACATGGTGCATTTACAAAATGTGGGAGTGGGGGGGTTGGCAAAAAAAATTATTTTAGTGGTTTCCGGAGTATTTTGGGCCAGGGAATCGAAATCTGTTATAAAAATATGGGGTTCCCATTCAAAAAATACGAAGGGGGAGCGTTCCCTCCGGGGGGGGGGGGGGGGGGCAGATCCTCCCCCACAACTGACATCGCCATGTAAAAGCTAAGAAAAAATGTTAACATTTTTTTCTGGATCCTAATAATTCCTCCCTGGCGAGTTACGCAGGTGTATCCATTTTTTTCAACACCCTGTATATTAAGCATTGTATGATTCATTGAGTAACAAATAATTTTTTACTCAATACAATGGCTTAATTAACACTTATATATTATTATAAAATTTAATTACAAATAAATATAAAATTTCTAGCAATTTTTTTAAACAAAACTTGATAAAAAACCGTTTCTTTAATTTGAGAGATTCTTTTGAAGCATTTTTGGATTACGATAGCTTTTCTAACTCGAAAAAAAATTGACTTAGTCGGAATGGCTTTTGAAAAAAATATTAAAATTAAAAAGGTACCATGATGCCATCTAGTAGGCACATTGTGAACTAACAATATAATTCAAAATGTTTTTAGTTCAAGTTATTTTAACGCAAAAAATTATAAATAAATACACCTACGAGCCTACGACCTACATATACTAACATATGTACTATCAGCCTCACAATTCGTCTGCCACACGAAAGGTCAAATTCGCTTACAACAAATTAACTATTAAAACAAGTATCATCGGTTATCTTTTTCTGGGGCGGAGCTTATGTAGTTACATGATTTTAAATAAAAATACACATTAATTAATTTTATATCAAGTTTAACATATTTAACCCTTTCGTTGCTCGCAAACCGTATTTACTCGTAAAATTAGAAGAGTACTTCTTTATCTAGCAAATGAGTTTCAAATTATCTATCATTGTTTGGTACATGGAGAAATGATTTAACCCTATAACGTCGAGCGTGACTTTTCGTAACGAAAAATTAACACGTATCTAGTACTGAATATATAAATAAATTCAGGCGTTGTAGGGTTAAATATTATTAAAATCAAATGGGTGTGGCTACTCAGTTACTGCTTTGCGACTATGATTTGAAACTGATCGAGGATTTATGGTGTTGATGGTACATATTTAGATTTTAATGAATATTGATGAAATTTTGCTAAATTGATCGAAATACCCTTATTTAAGGGTTGAAAATTTTTGATCACATTAGGGGCACTAATTTTGATTTTACACATTTTGCTCCAAAATTTCGACATACATACTACATTAGGGTGATTCATTTCCGCAAAACATTTTTTTCAAGGTCCTCAAGCAAAATTTTAATCTACATATAGAAAAAAAAATTCTCACCAAGATTGAGCTCTTAATTCCTATTTTAAGTACTTGCAATTTAAATATGAAGTTTTCCCATTTAAAATGCATGTAAATTTTTTTTTTCAATACTTTCTGAGTTATTAAAGATCAAAGATTGTGATTTTTCGTAATAAAAATACATGTTTTAAAGCGGTTTTTCATAAATAACTCAAAAACTATGAGTTTTTACAAAAAATATGTCATTACCAAAATTGAAGCTAATAAAAAAACAAACAAATCTCTATTTTGAAAAACCTTCTAATATTAATTCAAAGTGAGCTATAGGTAACTGTATGTATATTTTTTTTCGGCGAGTACTTAAATCTAAGTATTCAAACTTAAATAACGGGAAACCGATGTATTTTATGACATATACTTCCTGAACACTTTTTAAAGTACTCGGAAATACCTTTCTAATGAGCACTGTTAAAAGTTAATAGCATCAAAATTGAGCAAGTTATGATAAAAACAAGATGACACTTTCGAATTTTTTTGGAAAAAACGAAAAATAAAACCTTCACCATTTCCACAAAAATTCAAATTTATGGTTATCCCTAAATAACTTTCTTTTTTTTAGCATAAGTGATGACCTCAAAAATTTTGCCCGGTTTAGAATGCTTATTTTTGAAAAAAACTATGATTTAATAAAATCGAAATTTTTCAAATTTTCGTAAATTTCATTTTCTTTTGAAAATAACTTCAAAAATACTGGATATTCGTAAAAAATGATAAAGAACGAAATTTGAGTTTTTCAACAAAGATTTCGTTTTTTTTTTTTTAAATTTTTATAGGATGAAAAATAACCGAGATAGAGACGTTTAAAGCCTAACTCTTACTGCGAGAACCATGTAACCGGGACCCTTTAACCATTTATCTTTAAAAAAATAAGGGCTTTAAAAAATCTTATTTAAGACGATCTTATAGCTCTTGAAATTATCTTTCAAATGGTTTTTGGATGAACCTCCGAAATTAACGGAGTTATTGTAAAAAAACAAATTATATTTTTTTGGAAAAATTTTTGGAGCAGAGATTTGGTATGCATATATTATAGGAAAACATGCTTACTAAATACACATGTATGGGTGTGTGTATGTGTGTTTTGAAGATAGAGAAACTATTAAAAAAGATTATAACTAATTAAAGCTGATAAAAAAATTATTCCATTATTATTATGACAAGGAGTAATTTTTAAGGGTGAAAAATTTCTCAATAAATAAATAAATATTTTAATACTCAGTAAATAAGATTTCACTTCAGTAATGTACTATTTAATAGGTTAAAGTTTTTGAAACCAATTTTTACAGTGATTCTGCAATAAGGGGGTAGTTTTTAAGGATTGAAATTTCACCGTCAACCAAAAATTATATCATAAGTATCAAACAAACTGTTTATGTAATGTTAATATGCGATTTTAAAACTCAGAAATACAAAAAATGATTTTTTCATGATTTTCGATTTAGGGGGCGGTTGCTGTTAATTAAAATCATAAATCATGCATATAAATATTAAAAAAACATTTATTTTATCTAATTAAACACAATTACTTAAGCCAGAATGGTTAAATCTGCATTTTTTCCAATTTTTAACAAAAGGTGTGGATTTCACCCCTAAAATGCAAAAAGCGCAAGACGAGCATATGTCACTTTTGAAGTAGAGGGTAAAACATACTCAATCCCAAATTTTCATCCAAATCTATGGAGGTTCAACGAAATCGGAGGTTGTAGCTGATTTTTGCCTTCATTGACTGTACTATTATAATAATATATACCTATGTATCAACAATTACGCTATGTAATAAGTAGGGGAACTTGGGGAATGGTGGGACATTAGGGAATAGCGGGACACGTCAATTTCGCCATCTTTGTATAAGTTTAAAATAATAAAACAGCTGGTATAGTTTCGTCTCTTTATATGCTTAGTTTTCATCAGTAATAGTCATATCTACATGTATCGTGAGAGATTCTGCATTAAGAAGTGTTTAATTGATTGTTCAAAAGTTTTATTCACTGTTCATATTTGTGTTGTTTTTACAACATTTTGGCAGGAAAAAAAATGTTTTATATGGGCATAATTACCGTTTACCCTCGACATTTCGACTTGCAAAAGGAATTCGGCATGAATACACTGTGTCAATTATAGTTTATGTCGAATTTTAAACATAGCGTTTGGGGTATTGCGGGACACTTATTTTGAGGAATAGTAAGAGACGTATTTTTTTATTTTTCTCAAATCAATATCGCATTTTTATGCATATTAGTCATTTTTCATGTAAAAGAAACAACCCTAATGCCTACTACGGTGGATATAATCAGTATTTAAGTATTAATAGTTTTACCATGCTGGAGAGTCGGTTGTTTGGACCTCAAAAGTCACACCCCACAGTTTGTTTTATTCCTTCTTTATCATAATTACAATTTTTGTCATTCTGAACTTTCCAATAAACATTCCACATTCATATTTTTCATTTTTGGCTCCTGTCCCACTATTCCCCAACTTTTTTTAGAATGTCGAAATTTAACGTTTTCGAAAAACATAGTAATGTTTTAGTCGTTCAAAATTTCAACAAACTGGCAGCTAAAAGTTAGATTACAACACGTACTATGACATACATCTTTAAAATTTGAAAAAAATATAAATTTTTAAACAAGTTATGGGCCATACAAAAAACGTGTCCCACCATTCCCCAAGTTCCCCTAAGTATACGTATATTACTTATAAAAAAAGGTAAGTATAATATCAGAATACTTTATACCTGTGTAGATAAACAGGTATCAAAAAACCAATTAAGAGCATCTATGTAGATAAATAGATGTAAGACTGTTTTGAAAGTCGATAGAAATTATGTAAATTCATTAAATGATTCAACTTTTGTTTTTAAAAAATTGTTCAAATTTTGAAACAGTGAATTAATTAAAAATCTGGTGTAATATATGATATCAGGGTGTCATTTTACATACGATAGCGTTTCTAAAACTTTCAATTTCAGAAAGGGGGTTATTTCAGTACGGTTATTGATGCACCCTTTTTGAATTTTGAAGTATTATACACGCCATCGTATGTAGAAGTATATGTATACTGATATCATATATTATACTAGATTAAAAATCTTTCATTTAATAAAAAACCGTTTCTTTAATTTGAGAGATTCTTTTGAAGCATTTTTGGATTACGATAGCTTTTCTAACTCGAAAAAAAATTGACTTAGTCGGAATGGCTTTTGAAAAAAATATTAAAATTAAAAAGGTACCATGATGCCATCTAGTAGGCACATTGTGAACTAACAATATAATTCAAATTGTTTTTAGTTCAAGTTATTTTAACGCAAAAAATTATAAATAAATACACCTACGACCTACATAATAATATACTAACATATGTACTATCAGCCTCACAATTCGTCTGCCACACGAAAGGTCAAATTCGCTTACAACAAATTAACTATTAAAACAAGTATCATCGGTTATCTTTTTCTGGGGCGGAGCTTATGTAGTTACATGATTTTAAATAAAAATACACATTAATTAATTTTATATCAAGTTTAACATATTTAACCATTTCGTTGCTCGCAAACCGTATTTACTCGTAAAATTAGAAGAGTACTTCTTTATCTAGCAAATGAGTTTCAAATTATCTATCATTGTTTGGTACATGGAGAAATGATTTAACCCTATAGACTATGTGCAAGGGGGCGGGGTTAAAATAAATATCGATGTCAGCGCTCGTGGTGAGTTTTATTGTAACAACTCAACTACATTTTTCGTATGTCATTGTTATTTAAAAGTGAAAATAATTATAATTTTCGAAAGTTTTTAAATTGCACACAAAAAATATTCAGTAATAATAGAAATATCAAAAGCGAAAAAATAGAGGAGCAAATTACACGCCAGAAGAGAAAATATTGTTATTTTTCATTATTAAAATGTAACAGATATATGAAATTTTGAAGTATTTTATTGTTGTACTTTTTTAGATTAGTTACAAGAAATACTACTAACGTGTCATAAAAATAATCTAGGTACTATATTTTCAAATATGCTAGCAAAGGTAACACTGTTCAGTTACTAAAGGTTTTGTTAAACGAAATTCTTCAAAAAAGCTAATTTTGACATATCATAAAAATGGTCATATCTATAATAAACTTGACGTGGAATGCCATAAACTATATATCCAGGATATATACATGTATGCATGTACATTATTATACATACATATATATTGTGAACAATGATTTTTACCGAAATTATAACATTTTTAAATTGTCAACTTGTGTACAGTTTTAGGTTAAATGGAACTAAAATATTACATTGACTAGGACTTTATAGTTTTTAAGTGATACTTAACGACTTATTTGAAAATTATAAATGTAAACTGTGAAAGTAAAAGAGATTGAGTGTTTGATAGATTCAAACTCGGTCCGCAAGATCGTCGGCGCAATATTTTTAGGTTATGCTGTCAATGTGAACGAATTAATTATTTTTCTATAAGTCATATTTGAAGAAAAAAAATACCCGAAATGAATAATTTTCACGTACCTTTCATATTTTGCTATTTACATTATATGCAAACAGCTAGATTCAATGATATTTGTTTTTTTTAAATACTTATTAAATAAAAAACAATACTAATAAAATAGTTGAAAATTGTCTATATCGTCCGCTAGCAGCGCTAGTTGTCATCGTGCACACAGCCTATAACGTCGAGCGTGACTTTTCGTAACGATTAATTAACACGTATCTAGTACTGAATATATAAATAAATTCAGGCGTTATAGGGTTAAATATTATTAAAATCAAATGGGTGTGGCTACTCAGTTACTGCTTTGCGACTATGATTTGAAACTGATCGAGGATTTATGGTGTTGATGGTACATATTTAGATTTTAATGAATATTGATGAAATTTTGCTAAATTGATCGAAATACCCTTATTTAAAGGTTGAAAATTTTTGATCACATTAGGGGCACTAATTTTGATTTTGCACATTTTGCTCCAAAATTTCGACATAGGTACATACTACATTAGGGTGATTCATTTCCGCAAAACATTTTTTTCAAGGTCCTCAAGCAAAATTTTAATCTACATATAGAAAAAAAAATTCCCACCAAGATTGAGCTCTTAATTCCTATTTTAAGTACTTGCAATTTAAATATGAAGTTTTCCCATTTAAAATGCATGTAAATTTTGTTTCTTTTTTTCAAATTTCTAATGCTTAGACACCTTTTATCATATTGAGAATCGGTTTGATGGACCTTACGGGAAATTTTACGCTCTTTAAAATTGCCTTTGTGTTTTCTTCTGTAACTCACACTGGTTCGCCAGTAGGAGTCATCTAAATACTAACTAATAATGCAGCATTATTAGTTAGTATTTATCAATTTCTTGCGTTTTAAGGCCTAAAAATGGCTGTAAATTCATTAAATATTGGTAAAAATACTATTTTTTTACGAGTCAGCTCTTTTTAGGGTTCCGTAGAAAACTAGGAACCCTTATAGTTTCTCCATGTCCGTCCGTCCGTCTTCAAAAATTTTGAGATAATAAGATGAAATTTGGTATACGGTCGTAGATTAATGACCCAAAAACAGAAATGATAAGATTTTTGTAAAAAAAAATTTTAGGCCCCCTTTCCATAAAATCAAAAGTATTTAAAAAAAAAAATTACCTACCCCATTGAGTGGGGTGTCATTAGAAAAGTCTCCTAAAATGCAACAAAAAATGTATTAGAACTTTTTTTTTTAAAAAGCGTCCCCCCCCCCTCTATTTTCTAAACTATCAATTTAAAAAATCTGAAAAAAATTCAGAATGTAGCTTTTAATTAGTACTTCCACTGAAAATTATAACGAACATTGTCAAAAATATTTTGGACCCCCTTATCATAGATTAAAAAGTGAAGTCACATTTTTTTTCATTTACACCATTGAGTGGGGTGTCATTTGATAGGTCTCTTAAAATGCAATAATAAAAGCCAAATGACTTTTTGATTTCAACCCTTCAGTCACAAAATATTTGCTTTTTAATGTCGTTGTCAGAGCGTCCCCCCCCCTCTATTTTCTAAACTATCGATTCAAAAAATCTGAAAAAAATTCAGAATGTAGCTTTCAATTAGTACTTCCACTGAAAATTATAACGAACATTGTCAAAAATATTTTGGACCCCCTTATCATAGATTAAAAAGTGAAGTCACATTTTTTTTCATTTACACCATTGAGTGGGGTGTCATTTGATAGGTCTCTTAAAATGCAATAATAAAAGCCAAATGACTTTTTGATTGTAACCCTTCGGTCACGAAAATTTTGAAAAAACTCTTTTTTTATAAATCGTAGTGAGAATGACTACGGAACCCTATTATGTGCGTGCCCAACAAGCACTTGCCCGTTTTATTTTCTCCCTAATTTTTGCAGTTTGCTAAAAAAAAAATGGAAAAAAAAATTTATTCCTAAAACTGTATTTAGATGACTCCTACTGGCGAACCAGTGTGAATTACAGAAAAAACACAAAGGCAATTTTAAAGAGCGTAAAATTTCCCGTAAGGTCCATCAAACCGATTCCCAATATGATAAAAGCTGTCTAAGCATTAGAAATTTGAAAAAAAAAAAATTTACATCCATTTTAAATGGGAAAACTTCATATTTAAATTGCAAGTACTTAAAATAGGAATTAAGAGCTCAATCTTGGTGAGAATTTTTTTTTCTATATGTAGATTAAAATTTTGCTTGAGGACCTTGAAAAAAAAAATGTTTTGCGGAAATGAATCACCCTAATACTACATACATATATGTGTATTTTAAATAAACGTACAATAAATCTCAAAATACTTATTTCATCGCTTAGTTATTGCGAAAAAAATAATATACAGGCTGTTCCAGAACATGATTTCACTTATTCAGAAAAATTCGCTGAGTTAATAATTTGTAAATCAAAATTTATTTAAAGCTGTTGTTTGCGAGATATTAGTTAACAAACATTTTCTTGACTGCAAATTCTTTAATTTAAATTTTAATAAGCAGTAATGAAAGCAAAAAAAACATTAATAACTTAAAAATTGGAATTTTGTAATAAAAGGAGATACACAATGATAACTCGAAATGAAGTCAAATTAATTTCCTATAACTCATATAAAATAATTATTTTAGCAATGTTCAAAATCAATTATATTAAAAATAGTATGTCAATCTTCATTTGTACGGGTTAAGTAGCTAATTATCATAATAATACAAAATTAATATAGTTAAAATAATAGGTAGTGATTTAAACTCATAATTAGCCTATGTTCATCTGACTACTTAGAATACCTAAGTTTCATTATGTCTAGTGTATCTTTTTCATTCTTGGGGGTGGTCATGACTACTTGACCACCCCCTTTTTTACGCCACTGCAAGATTTCCCCACTAGATGTCGTTACATGTGCCTTTAAAATTTCAATATTTTTTTCAGAAGCCATTCCGATTTATTCACAAAATTTTGTCGTATGTAATAGGCGTCATTAGTTCAAAAATGCGCACAAACAATTCAAAAAAGTAGTTTCATCAAAATTTATTCTGAAAAACATATTTTGAATTTGAAGTATAAAATCAGTAATATAGAAATCTGTAATTTGTAAATTATATGTCTTACAGATGGTGCCACTAAAGTTATTCTAATTTTAAAATACCTGTTTATCTACACAGGTTAAATATTTCTTTTTTTATTTATATCTATTTATCTACATAGATGCATTTTATTATTTTAATACTTTACCTGCGTTACCTGTTTATCTATACGTTGGATTTCATTGGTTTCAATTATCACAGAATAGAAATAATAATCTCAGATGATAAAGGCATTATAGATACAATATAAAGAGCATAGCAGGGTAAGCATAGGCGATCTGCCCCTGGGGAAAGTGGGGTCGATATTTTTTTTATAAAAAGATATGACTAAAAGGTACTCTCCTACAAAATTTTGGGCCGCTGCGTTGCCCCCACTAATTTTCCGGAAAATTTGAAAAACGTAATTTCGAATGTAATGTAACGGCTTTATAAATGTAGATCTCTGTGATATATGTTGTAGCTATACCTTAGTAGTATCATACCAATTTTTTTGAAAAATCTCCCATTAAAAATAAATAAAAATTTTGGAATTCAAAATTAAAAAAAAAATTTTTTTTACTTAAATGGCCTGGTACACCTACGAAATTTTTGTCATAAATACTCCTTCTTATGCACAAACATATATTTTTTTCAAATTTCTACATTGGGTGGACGGGTGGTAAAAATCGATATGTTTACTGACATTATATAAATTATATAAACATTACATATATTTAGTATTGCTTGTATGTTGTAGAGTGGGTTAAATTAAGGAAAGTTTCGCTGATCGACACGTAATAGTCTCTCTCATTAATACATATCTACATAAAGAAAAAAAAAATTTAAATTGATATTACGAATTATGTCTAAAATTTCGAAAAATTTAAAAAAATCTTTAATAGAAATTCTCATAAATACACCACATTCTTCACTAATACATATTTTCCCTTAGTTGGACGAAGAGGGGCGGGGGTAAAAATGCACAGTGCGTTACTGGATATAAAAAGCATTTTTTTATGTGAACGTCCGATAAAATGATATATTTTTTACAAATCTGTATTTCTAGTCATACCTTTTTATAAAAAAAATATCAACCCCACGTTCCCCAGGGGCAGATCGCCAATGCTTACCCTGCCATGCTCTTTACTTTTTTCTGTCGTTTTCGTTGTTTTTATCTATGGTGTTATAATTTCTGTCAGTCAAATGTTGAACGGTTTTTAATAAATATTTAATAATTTTACATCAACTACACACAATACGTTAAAGTTATAAAAATTAAGTTACTTAAGAACGATTATATCCAATCAGATCTGATAATAGCGACCAATTTTCAGATCTAATTAGATCTGACTAGATCAAATCAGATCTGATAATAGCGGTCAATTTTCCGATCCAATTGGATCAAATTAGATCTAATGTATACTATAAGATCTGATTTAATAGCGGTAATTTTCAGATCCATTTGGATCTAAAATGCTTTGAAGATATAAATATTCAGATCCCAGCATTTCTTGTTGAATCTGACGAAGTATTGATATATCATCAGAATATAATGGATATTTATACCCATCACTATATTTAGTCAGATATTCTTAGATCTGCTTAATTCAGATCAGTTTAATTTTTAATTATTATAAATTAATTATTTATTATATTATTTTTTGTATTTACAGTAGAAACCGGTTATAACGACATCGAAGGGTCCGGTCATAGCAGATAGTTGTAATAACCGGTAAAAATACAATTATATGGGATTCGGTAGGACTTTTATTTTGAGTCGTTAAAATCTATACGTTGTATTAACCGATGTCGTTATAACCGGTTTCTATTGTTTATATGTAACATGTATACATGGTGTTAAAAATAGAGTGTACAATATTTAAAGAGGTAATAGTATGCACCAAAATAAACAAAAAAGTATTTGTAAATATGGGTCCGCAAAGAAACGGTTTCGAATATATGGAAGATATTCTTTTTTGAAATTTTTTTTTGCAATTATTTATTACTTATACAGAGTGTCCCATTTTAATCTATCACCCCCCTATTTTTTTATCTATCAATTAAATAAAAAAATATTTCAAATAAAAGTTGTTTGGTTTTGAGGGGGACCCAAAATGGCGTTATTAATTTTTTATTTTTTGGACGTCTTCATGGTCAAATGGACCAACATTTTTTTCAAATGGAAACCTATATTTTTTATTATGGTATCTTATTGTTTGAGAAAAAACAATAAGCAGCTTTTGTTTTAAATAATTTTTTGTATGACTTCAATTTTTTTTAATATTTAACAAAATAATTTAAGATTTTAGAGTGTTCACTAATTTTTTACTCGAAACCCATTAACTTTAGAGAAAAAGTGTTAAAAAAAAAAGTTTATGTTAATCTGATATAAATAGATAAATGATTTCAGATTTCTTTAAATTATTTTTTTTGCTTTAATATTTTAAAGAGCAAAAGTTAAAAAAAATGTTTGATATAATTTTCTTAGTTATATCAAAATAAAATAAACATTTTTTGTTTTTTACACTTTTCCCCTAAAGTTAATGGGTTTCGAGTAAAAAATTAGTGAACACTCTAAAATCTAAAATTATTTTGTTAAATATTAAAAAAAATTGAAGTCATACAAAAAATTATTTGAAACAAAAGCTGCTTGTTTTTTCTCAAACAATAAGATACCGTAATAAAAAATATAGGTTTCCATTTGAAAAAAAAATGTTTGTCCTATTTGATCATGAAGACGTCGAAAAAATAAAAAAATAATAGCGCCATTTTAGGTCCCCTCAAAACCAAACAACTTTTATTTGAAACATTTTTTGATTTAATTGATAGATAAAAAATAGGGGGGTGATAGATTAAAATGGGACATCCTGTATATTATGTACAAACAAGAGAAACTTCTAACTTAATAAAGTTACATAAGATGTTCAAAGTGCCCTCCTTCCATTTCCAAGCAGACACGACATTTTTGTCTTAAAGATATTCGAACTCTTTCTAAAACTCTCTCATTGGCTTGGATTTTTTAGCATTTTTGATTAATTCGGTACACGGAGAGAAAAATCACATAATTTTAACAGTGAAAATCTTATAAAAATTACCGTACTCTCTAATAATGCGTGCATGATCGACGACAACACTAAAAAATATACATCCATATAAAAATTATTATAGTGAGATGGAAAAATTGCCGTGCTAGAACAGTAATTTTAAGAATGATGTATCAGAAAACTTCCTTACCATGTGTATGAATTTTTCTATAGCTTATTATTTTTTTTTAATATGACGTAAAAATTGGATATTTTTTTGGATTCATGGAAATAAAGGAATTGATTGTATTTAAATAATAATACAAAATTTTTCTGTGATAAATTTTATTTTATATTAACTATAACCAATTTTTAAGAACACATTTCGCACTATTAGATGTTTGTACACGGTTTGTGATCTTAAAGTTAAATAGTTTATTTAAATCTAATACATCTCATATACACTGGTTAATTATTAATTATTTATTATTATTCTTAAATAAAAAAACATAACTAACCTCAAAAATGCATGTTACTACTAAGCTTGTTCATGCATATATTGTAAATACACTTATTGAATAAAATCATAAATAAAAATAAGTAAAAAATCATAAATAATTAAAAAGTCATTACAACTATACTTGTAGACGCACTTTTTTGAACTAATTTTGATGTAACTCACAGAATATACAAGTATGTACATAACTGTCATTATAGTTCTGAGAAACCTTCAGTGTGTCCACACCATGCCACGCGCTCCACCGCAGCCGTCCAAGATCTTCTCTATTTTTTATTTTTGTGGTAGAAAAAATTGGAGTTTCTTAACTTTCTATTGGAATATATTTAAAACCACGAATCTGAGATCTATACATAATGCGTATGATTTTTAGAGAATTGTTTTACAAACAAAATAAGCCTATACATAACTCTCCACGATTAACAGTTAATGATATATTGCTTTTTAGTTTTTGTATCACTTAACAGAACTGGTATCTTCTGTCTTTTTCTTACTTACTGTTTTTATCGAATAGCACAGTAATTTTTATCAGATCGTCTAATATTTTATACTCGCTTAAATAATAATTTTTTTAAGAAGAACAATTAAAAATTATTTTTTCGTCGAGAATGGAACTTTTTACTGTGCTGTTTTACAAATTTTGCTGAGCTGTATTTTATATTTTATATTAAGTATTATAATTTTTCTTATTTTACCGTAGAAAAATTACTATATTCGACATTCACACATCGTTTATAGTGAAGAGCACAGTAATTTTTATAAGATTTTTCTCTCCGTGTAGCTTCAGGTCCTCGAGGCTATTTACAGGAGTACCATAGACAAATGTTTTCAAATATCTGCCAAAAAATAATTCTAAAGGGTTAAATGCCATAATAGAGGTCCGTCCTTTCCTACCCATCTACGTGAAAAAGTTTGGTGTAAATACTTAATATTTATTTCACAAAACATCAGCCAACTATGATAAGAAAAGTTAAACTTTTGCTAGTAAAAAGATGTCGTGCCTGTTTGGAAATGGAAGAAGGGCACTTCTTATGTAACTTTATGTTTTGGTTTTGCTAGAAGCTTATTTTGTTTGTTTTTGACATAATATATAAGTAGGGTTGTCAGACGTCCCGATTAATCGGAATTATCACCGTTTTTTAGTCTCATGTCCATACAATTAGGGCGATTTTTGTTTCTTAAAAAGCAATCTATGAGAAAAAATTAGCATAATTGATTCAATGGCAGTTCCCATACATTCCCTTATCTTTGTCAGATCATGGGCCCCATCAAATTCCCCGGATCTCTCCAGGCTAGTTCAGCCCTGTTGTTTAGCAACAAATTAGAGATGTTTTAAAAGTATTAAGACACTTGCACTCCATAAACTCCATCCACGTCACTCCCGCGCCGCGCCAATACGACCGTATGCGAATTTATACGAGTATGTTATACCCTTCATATCAGTTTGGGATTTTGATATGTATATTTTTTATTAAATATACAAGGTATATTTAATAAAAAAAATGGTGATTGCCCCTCGAGTACAACATAGTGTTTTTTAATTTTTTTTCTGGTTTACTATGTACAGAGGACCATAATAAAATTACCTCTGATGAGTCATAAGTACCTCTATAATATACCACAAGCACCATCAAATTCGATTGATGGATTATCAAAAAAAAAATATTTTTTGAACACCAAAAAAAAATTTTTTTTTCGAAAACTACAAATTTTTGGAAGCTAATATTTGGTCAGGTTGAATGTTACATAGAATGTGACTTTCAAAAAAATAATCAGCCAAATCTATGTAAAGGCCGATTTTGCATGCTTACCCGGCTACAGCCTTTACAAAGAAATCACGAAAAAGTCTTCATGATAAAAAATCTCAGCAGATTAAGGTAAAAGATCTACTCATCATTATTAATGAAAATAATATTTAACTTTTATTTTGAAGTTATTTAAAATAAATATTATCTAAGGTGTAAGGTTATAATTGTTAAACCAACTTCCAGAAGTATTCACTATTGATAATGATAATTATATAAAAATTAGTCGTCAAATTAATTGTCATAAATATTTAATTTTAAAATATAACAATGTAATTTTAGATTACTAACAAATATTTATTTATGCAATTTTATGCATATGTGGTAGATACATGTTTTTATTTAAATTATTTTTTTTATAAGAAATATAGATAATATAGAATTTTTATAAGATAAAATCAAAAAACCCGTAGAGACAAAAAATTTAAAAGGCAATGTTGTAAGTCATCAGAGTGACAAAGAAGAGCCTTATAAAATCAAAAAACCCGTAGAGACAAAAAATTTAAAAGGCAATGTTGTAACTCATCAGAGTGACAAAGAAGAGCCTGATAAAATCGAAAAACCTGTAGAGGTAAAAAATTTAAAAGGCAATGTTGTAAGTCATCAGAGTGACAAAGAAGAGCCTGATAAAATCGAAAAACCTGTAGAGGCAAACAATTTAAAAGGCCATGTTGTAAGTCATCAAAGTGACAAAGAAGAGCCTGATAAAATTGAAAAACCTGTAGAGGCAAAAAATTTAAAAGGCAATGTTGTAAGTCATCAGAGTGACAAAGAAGAGCCTGATAAAATCAAAAAACCCGTAGAGACAAAAAATTTAAAAGGTCATGTTGTAAGTCATCAGAGTGATAAAGAAGAGCCTGATAAAATTGAAAAACCTGTAGAGGCAAAAAATTTTACAGGCAATGTTGTAAGTCATATGATTTCGGATGACAATAATAGCCAGCAACAACTTCAAGTGAGTATAATTGAAAATTGTTCCAAAAAGTAATAGCAGTTATTTGTTTCATTGTTGCGGTTTGTATTTTAGTTCAAATACTTGATTTCTATGCTTTAGATTTCAAATTTATCTATGTTAACAGGCAAAAAAACGTATTTTAACTTGATAAAGAGTTAACGGGATGCTACCCACTGTTGATTGAACTAACTATAATATTAATTGTATTAAAAAAAATATATAGATTTTTTACTATTTTATTTTATGCATAAACAGTTGCTTTTCTGTATGAATTTCATATATTCAATAGAAGTTAATAATAGTTTTCATGTTATTACTTACAGGCAATCGGATAAGCTTCTTGTTCTTATAGGCAAACTGTCAATGATCCTCCAAAGAAGAACAAAGATAAGTCATCAATTAAAAAGAATAAACTAGGAAAAAACTCAAAAGTATGCAATCAAGTAAATGATTTAAAATGAATATATTTTCGGGAAAAGTATAAATAGAAATACAATATTTTTCTTAAATGCATCAGAAGGTGACCGGGCACCAATAAGTTGACCAATTGTGCATAACAGTTATAAACTTAATATTAAACAAAGATTAGATGGTCTTGAAATAAATTTTAATTAGGTATGCTCCTGCGATTGAAACATGCATAATTCATGGCTGCGAAAAATATATTTCAGTGTTTTATAACTCTGAAAATAATTAATAAAAATAAAAAGTTCGGAAAATCCAAAAGAGCATAATGCTCATTTAACTTTGAATAAAAAATGTACTTTAGTGCTGATTTATAAAGTAAAAACAAAAAAACCGAAATTTATTATTGTCGACAGTTTATACTTAATTTTTTATTTCAAATATTTCGCGATATTTTCGCAGTGTATATAGTCATAAATTTACGATAAATTAAAAGACGAAAAATTTTAAACCGGTTAACTATTGGTGCACTTAACTTCAATTATTTAATACTTCGAGAAAAATTTTGTTTCATGCGAAGACAAAAAAAAATCTCATAGAGATGATTCTAATCAAGACAGCCTTCAAGAAATTAGTCAACAATTGAAAGAGATGAAGAGCAATCTGGAGGCTTTTCAGCAATTGATGACAGCAGGAATGCAAACAATTTTATCGAATAGGGAGCAATTTCAAAGTAACAGGATGTCCCAGGACTGTGTCAAAGCTCAATATTTCATATTATTATAAGAATTAGAAGAAAACTTTAAATGCAAAAGTTGTCAGGCTAGAGCATCGGCATAGTTTGAAATTAGTTACATTTATACAGGATGACCCATAACTGCGTTACAAATCAAAGTTATGTTTTTTTAAATACAAACTATATATTTTTATTTGATAATCTAATAGCATTCATTTTTCTGAGTATTTTGATATATCATTATTGGATTATACAGAGGGGCTTAGAAATTATGACCAATTTTGTAAGAAAATGGGAACATTTTCAACACCTTGTAATTTTCTAATTACAACAAAAAAAATTGTTTTCTGTTTGAAGTAGTTTTGGCATATTCTCTATTATTGCGATATTATGTCAAACATTTACAAAATTGTATTATTTGTACAGGGTGTATCAAAACACTAAACCTAGTTTTTTTCAAAATTTTCAAATGGAACACCCTATATATTTTTACATTTTCGAATTGCCTGTTCAATTCTCAACACATTTTACAGACCATGTTCTATACCTAAATCCAACCGTTAATAAGTCATTAATTTTATATTAAAATCTTAAGATTTTTTTAAAAACAATACAACTTTATTATATTCCACAAAATAATTAAATTTTTATGTTGTTGAAGTTTGTAAGTTCTATTAGTTTGTTAAGTTATTTTTAAGCGAACTGTTTTATTGATTATAATAAAGTTGTATTGTTTTTATAAAACATCATAAGATTTTAAAATAAAATAAATTACTCTTTAACGGCTGGATTTAGGAATAGAACATGGTTTGTAAAATATGTTGAGAATTGAACAGGCGATTCGAAAATGTAAAAATATATAGGATGTTCCATTTGAAAATTTTGAAAAAAACTAGGTTTAGTGTTTTGATACACCCTGTACAAATAATACAATTTTGTAAATGTTTGACATAATATCGCAATAATAGAGAATATGCCAAAACTACTTCAAACAGAAAACAATTTTTTTTGTTGTAATTAGAAAATTACAAGGTGTTGAAAATGTTCCCATTTTCTTACAAAATTGGTCATAATTTCTAAGCCCCTCTGTATAATCCAATAATGATATATCAAAATACTCAGAAAAATGAATGCTATTAGATTATGAAATAAAAATATATAGTTTGTATTTAAAAAAACATAACTTTGATTTGTAACGCAGTTATGGGTCACCCTATATAAATGTAACTAATTTCAAACTATGCCGATGCTCTAGCCTGATAACTTTTGCATTTAAAGTTTTCTTCTAATTCTTATAATAATATGAAATATTGAGCTTTGACACAGTCCTGGGACACCCTGTATACTACTTCAATTTAATTACAGTCATTTTAACTACTAATATTATGCGAATAAGTTAGTGCCAAAATCGGTTAAGATGTTATATGATCTAATGTAAATAATAGAGTTTGAATCACATACTTGCACACCCTACTGAAAATACTTAAAATTTTTATAGAAAATCTCAGAATGTAAAACAATAATTATATTTATAAAATTTAATTTATTTTGTTTTCGTTATTTTTTTAAATCTTTCCAGTTGGAATTGCATCGAGGCTATTTACACTTTCTATAATTTATAAGTTACTGTTCATACTATATACATTGTTGATTTATGTTATTTCTACCTATAGTCCCATCATTATAATGCTTTATATGAATAATAATGTATTTGTGTTTATACAGGGTCATCGAAATGTATCGGACCCCCCTAATATCTTGAGTTAGAATACATTTTGGAGAAAATGTCCAATAGCAAAGTTGTATGGTTTGAAGCTGTGAGTAAGATGATGACCTTGACTTTGACCTTGACCATGTCCCTCAAGGTCATTTCAAGGTCAACCTTATTTTTTTTAATGGAACCTTATACATTTAATTGCATATTCTTATAGCTTATCTTAAGAGCTTTTCAAATCACTATAATAAAATATTTTTTTATTAAGTACTTTTTGAGTTATAAAGGTTTGAGCAGTGGCACGCCAACCCGAGGGTGCAAGGAGTGCACCGCACACGGGCGGCAAAAAGCCGCATCGTCAGTCGTTGTTTAATAATAACAATAATCATAAAAAATGTTTATCATGTTATATAATTAAATAATTAATTGTGGATTGTAAAAAAATATTTTTGTTTAAATGACGAAAATAAATAATGTAGAAAATGTTAGATAATTATGGAAAATGCAGGTATTATTTTAGAACAAGTACCTTCAATAAATTAATCGTTTCTAAAGTCCAATTTTGCGCGTAAATTTTAAAAACAAATGGACTGTATAAAACACGGGTCTTTCCCGATTATGCCATGAAATGGGTTCTTTCCCGACGACATCAGTCCCTGGTTTTCAAAAAAAAAATTCACAATCGTTTCTTTTCATTTTTCGTTTATTTTTTTATTTTTTGCAGTCAAATAATAATTTTCAAATGGATTTAAAAATATGTGATTATTTAGATACATTTTAAATTTGATTGTGTTTTATTGTCGACATATACAGGGTGATTCAGCACTGTCGTGCCAAACAGTAGATTAAGAAAAATATTTTAAGTAAAAAACTTCTAATAAATATAAACAAATCTAAATAACAGCCGTCCAAAGATTTTGCTCAAAATGAGTTTTTATTTAATATCTAGAGAACCCTTTATGATAAAATTATGAAATTTGGTATTCTGTTTAGTAATAAAAAGTGTTATCGATTTTTCGTATTAAACAATTATAATTTAGACCAGGGATGTATGGACCCAGTGGGCCCATCGATTTTTATGTATTTTTTTTGTTATTTAATTTTTTTTTACAAAGATGGGTACTTATTTAAGATTATATGACACAATATTCACAAAAAACTACTTTGCTTATCTATCATATGATAAACCGTTTTCGAGAAATATCGATGGAAAAGAAAGCATGCAAAATTCAACTTAATACGGATGTTTCAAATTACAAATAATAAATTTATATTCTTGTTCTATGATTAAAGGTAAGAAAAAAAGTTAATATAAAAAAACCTCCTAATATGAATCTTCTAAGATTCTATTACTGTTACACGTACTTTACTAACATGACTAAAAATGACTATTTGTTGATAAAGATGTATTTTTGAGGTATACTTATGTTAACTTTTTGTCTTAATTTTTATCATAGAATAAGAATATAAATTTATTATTTCTAATTTGGGTATCCGTATTGAGTTAAATTCTGCATGCCTTCTTTTCCATCGATGTTTCTCGAAAACGGTTTATCCAATGACAAATAAGCAAAGTATATTTTTGTGTATTTTGTGTCATAGAACCTTAAATAAGTGTCCAACTTTATAAAAAAATTAATGAACAAAAATACTAAATAAAAAAATGGCTCCATACATCCCTGGTCTAAATCATAATTATTTAATACAAGAAATCAATAACACTTATTATTACTAAACAGAATACCAAATTTCATAATTTTATCATAAAGGGTTCTCTAGATATTAAATAAAAACTCATTTTGAGCAAAATCTTTGGACGGCTGTAGTTCCCTAACGAAAAATTTCCGGACACATGTTTATTAAAAGTTTTTTACTTAAAATATTTTTCTTAATCTACTGTTTAAGTTTAGCACGGCAGTAATGAATCAACCAGTATAGGGGCGGCAAATAAAGTCTCGCACCCGGGCGGCAAATTTCGTTGGCGCGCCACTGGGTTTGAGATTAACAATTTTTTGATATAAATATAAAATATCTTGTCAAAAATGACCTTAAATATGGATGAAATTTAATGAGGTGGAGTTCCATCCTGTTGGAAATAAATTTCATTCATATTTAAGGTTATGATTACTGAAAACTTAATAATATTTGACAAAATATTTTGTATTTGTATCAAAAAATTGTTAACTTCAAACCTTTATAACTCAAAAAGTACTTTTGAAAAAATGTTTTATTATAGTGTTTTGGAAAGCTCTCAAGATAAGCTATAAGAATATGTAATAAAATGTACAGGGTTCCATTTAAAAAAATAAGGTTTACCTTGAGGGACATGGTCAAGGTCAAAGTCAAGTTATCTTAAGTTATCATCTTACTCCCCGCTTGAAACCATACAACTTTGTTATTGGACATTTTCTCCAAAATGCATTCTAAGTCAAGATATCAGGGGGGTCCGATACTTTTCGATGACCGTGTATATTCATGTCTATATTTATGTTTAGATACACGTGCAGCAATACCGTCAGCAGTCCAAGCGATTGATTTTGAAAATATATTAGTACCTCTACCAGTTGGTTTTATTCGCTCAGACACTGGAATGGTAAATTGTTTTACTAAAATTGAAAAATTCTATTGTTGTAGAGAATTTATCTAGTCTGAAATTTAAGAATCAGTCATTTTTAACTTGGTGTCAATGGAGATTCAATTTCTGTGTGTCTGATAATCATGAAAATCGATTTGCTTTATTACAGTTAGTCATCATCTACGTTATGGTTAAATTGTAAATTACTTTATCGTTGAAGTTTCAGAAATTTTTTTTTTTTTTAAATGCACAACAAATTTTGTATGTAGTCTTCTGAATGGTTAGAATTTGGAACCTTTCTATTGACTAATAATGGTAATTAGATGAAGTTATAAATAACTCGGAATTAAGTTTTTCAGACATACGGATTCATTTTTCGCCTAAAAATACTGAGCTATAAGCTATAAGCTCAGTATTTTTTATATATTTATGCTAATTAGCATAAATATTCTTTAGATGTTTAAAAAAAAGTATTGACAATTGTAAGATTAGATGATATGAATTAAAAAAACTTTTTCAATTATGTCTTCTTTTTGTATTTTTTATTAATAGCTGTAAAATTTGCTATCGTTAAGTCTTAATTATAAAAATATGACCTTATAAAATTATCGAAGTATTCACAATTCCTAATCCTAATTTATAACTTTTTTGTAAATTCAATTCTCGATTCAAAATCTTCTTTGTAGATTCATTGTGGAGAAAACATATGGATTACCATGCATGATTATAATAATGCAAAAGCTGCGGCTGGGAGTGAGGGTATGTTTGTCAAAAAAATAGCAGCAGACATATTCACTCTAGATGTTCTTAAAAGAAGCAGTGTGACAGGAAAAATGAGTAACAGAACGAAAGCACCTGCAAAACCACCACTGTGTGTTCACTCTTATATATTCACTGCCGTCAGTTATATCCGATATATTCCCGAGTAAAAATTTTTATATATAATTGTATATAATTATATAGAAATGTATATAATTGTATATAATTATATATAATTATATATATATATAACTATATAATTATATACAATTATATATAATTATATAAAATTGTATATAAATATTTTTAAATCGATTATACATCCTGGAGTCCCCCCCCCCCTAAACGGGAATGTATTAATTACACAGTAAATCACAGCTCTTTTTAGCAGATAGTATATATAACTATTACATATATAAAGTACTCGGATATTATTGAATCATTTTAAAAAAAATAATCTAGATGCGTATTAAGTAATATTTGAGGCCCATATTGTTGAAATAAAAATTTACAATAATTGACCGTTTAGGGGGGGGGGACTCCAGGATGTATAATAGATTAAAAAATATTTATATACAATTTTATATAATTATATAGATATATATATATAATTATATACAATTGTATATAATTATATATAATTATATACAATATATATATTTATTATATATATACAATTATATATAATTGTATATAATTATATACAATTATATATAAAAATTTTTACTCGGGTTTCCATCATTATGAGAACAAAATGGTTTCAACTTTTTAGTAATATTAGTTTTTTCAAATAAAAATTTTATTTGATCGTGAATATCAAATTCATGAAAAAATGAAATATCGATCGGTTTGCGTGTTTGACATAAGGGGCAAGTCATACTCTGTTTTTTGTTGAGCACCTCAACATTGACAGTATATAGGCATTTTTTACAGTAGTAATGCTTGACGACTTTACAACGAGGAGCAATAGACTGTGCATACTGGAATAGTTTGAATAATGTTTTCGGCATTTTATTATTTTTAGGTAATAGCTTGAGTTGCATTTCTAATGATTCCTTCAGTGCAGCTTTAGTTATATTATGTTTGCAGTAAAAATTTAATAAATTAAAGACACATTCATCCACAGTCATTGGACTATCTTCATGTATTCTTCCATATTGAACTTTAGTAATATCATTATTCTCATTAATTAACCTGTTATCATCATTCCTGTAACTCTCCGCGTTAGTTTCGACAATATTATGATTATTGCCCTGATCATCAAGATTAGTTTTGTCAATTATGTCATCGAGTTCTAAACTATCATTATCATTTTGAATATTTATATGGTCTTCATCACAATCATCATAGTCCTCCCTATCATCAGCACTTTGTTCACCGTCACTGCTATTGAATTCATCTTGATCAGATTCATCATCTGTACTTCTGCTGGAGCCAATAGAACAAGATGAAACTGAGTTCGATATACTAGCCTCATTTTCTTCAGTATTTGTATTGGAATGGTTATTTTCAATATTGCCCAAGTTATTTTTAGAAGATAAACGATTTTTTTCCCATCTATACAATGTCCGCAGTGGAATCTAAAATTTCAATTAAGAATCTTATTTAATTTTATTATAATAAAAAATCAGCATACGAGAAAAAAGAATCTTTTGCTATCTGCATTAACATTTACTTTATCAGGTTCGAAAAAATTGATTGTTTTTATCTATTTCTTAATTGTAATTTTTTTTAATTGTCAACTAATATATAAATATTTATAATTAGTTCATTAAGATATAAATTGGTTAATCACCTAGAATACTCAATCGCAAAAATATAATTATTTTACAAAGTATTTAAAATAATCGATAAAAATTAGATTTTCAATAATTTAGATCTTTTCAATCAGTAATAATAAATAATATTTTTCAATTATTTAAAGACTAATTAATAATATTTGCTATAATCAATTTTATTCAGCAATATCTTCGAGGTATTCATAGTCTTAAATTAGATTAGATAATGTATTCCATGAGTTATTATGAAAAATATCTATATCTATAAAAGAGTTTGTCCTTAACCACTCACTCATTCACTCACTCACTCACTCATATATCAACGTACAGCCCAAACCCCTGGACCTAGAAACGTGAAATTTCGTAGGTGCCTTCCTTTTATGATGTAAGCACCCACTAAGAAAGGATTTTTCGAAATTCAACCCCTACGGGGTTAAAACAGGGTGTCAAAGTTTATATAAAAAATATTTTTTTTGTTCGCATTTAATTGAAACTTATCGAACATCTCTACAATGTCTACAATATAAATAATGAAACAATTATTTCAGCATTTTCGAAAATTTAACCCTTAAGGTGTTAGGGGGGTGGAAAAAATTTATAAAATATTTTTTTTTGTACTCAACGAATGAAACGTGGCAAATTTAAGTACTCTACAAGACAAATAGCAGTTACGAAAATCCAACCCCTATGGGAATGGTGCGGGGGGTGGGGGTAAAATTTTGATATATTTATCTTCATAATTGTTCATGATATTAAAGTAAATTTGGACAAATTAATATTCAGTTAAAAATGAAACTTTGATATTCAAGCCCTAATAGCATGGGACGGGGACGAGGATGGATTTAGATATGTTTATCTGCATACTTGCTTTACTTATAAAGTTAAATACTTATAAATAGTCAGCTGTGATACGCGATCACTACAAAGGTAAATACTATTACTATAAAAAATGTAATATGTTATCCCCTATCACGTATGGAGGGTTCTAATTAGTTTCGAAGTTTACGCGAGCGAAGCCGCGGGATGCCGCTAGTATTAAATAAAGTGTCAAAATAATTTATTGAGTTTTAAGATGACAAATCTCGACTAAAAATTTTAAATATTATATTAAGAATATTCCTTTATTTACTTATTTATTTATTAAAATAAATGCTTTCAAATATACTTTTTGATATTAAAAATTTAATCAACAAACTTTGATATATTAATATAGAGACTATTAAAAAACTAATTATACATATAGTCAATGATATTTTCAATCGCATCCATTAAAAATTTAAAAATTTTAATTGTTTGTAAATTTTTTATCAATCATCATAAATATTTCAGCCAAAAATTTCATTAAAAAAATTTTTATTAAAAATTATCAAATTTCAATATAATAACCGTAAATATTTGAACTATGACCTGAACAAATTAAATTAAATAACATATTTAAATAATGTAATTTATATATTTTACCGGAATATTTGGATCTGTCTGATAAGCTTTATATTTTTTTGCAGCTGGTGGCTGGAAATAATTTTCTTCACCATCTGACATTATTATAATTAAGAGTTTCAGTGATATACAGCAATATAAATAATTGCATGTCTGTAAGGAACAATGCTACAAAAGCAAAAAAATATTAGTTCATATAGATTAATTATTATGAAATTAAAATTGTTCCATTCATTATTTATTGTACACATTACACCAACGCTGTCAATAACCAACCTGTGAATAATTTCACCACTAACCTCGCTGTGAATAATTTCTAATTTTCTTTACATTAAGAAAATTATTTATATTATAATGAAAAAACATTATACAGGGTGACCCATTTTAAGTGCACACCTCTAATAACTTTTTATGGTGAAATATTATCAAAAAACTTTTCAGATAAAAGTTACACGGTTTGGAGGGGGACATAGACGTACTCAGATGAATTTTTTTTAGGTGGTGTTTTAATGGTGATATGAAGGTCAACATCATTTTTTTAAATAGGAACCTATAGTTTTTATCCAGTTATTTTATTTTACGTAAAAAAACACGAATCTTTCATTGAAAACTTTTTTTGAAAAACTTAAACCTTTCCAAGATATCTAACAAAATAATTCGAGATTTTGAACTTTAAATATTTTTTTACTCACAAACCATCAGGTTTAGGGAAAAAGTATAAAATGCAAAAAATGTTTATTTTGGTTTAATAAAACTTAAAGAATGATTCTAATTTTTTTTAACATTTTTTTTTTTTGCTTAAATAAAATAAATTGAAAAAGGTTTAAAATTTTAAAAATAATTTCTTCAAGTCTTACTAGATCAAAATAAACATTTTTTGTATTTTGTACTTTTTCTCTAAAGTAGATGGTTGCTGAGTAAAAAAATATTGAAAGTTCAAAAGCTCGAATTATTTTGTTAGATATCTTGGAAAGGTTTAATTTATTCAAAAAAAGTTTTCAATGAAAGATACGTGTTTTTTCACGTTAAATAAAATTACTTGATAAAAACTATAGGTTCCTATTTAAAAAAATGATGTTGACCTTCATATCACCCTGAAAACACCACCTAAAAAAATTTCATCCGAGTACGTCTATGTCCCCCTCCAAACCGTGTAACTTTTATCTGAAAAGTTTTTTGATAACAATTCACCATAAAAAGTTATTAGAGGTGTGCACTTAAAATGGGTCAACCTGTATATACATATTTATAACAAATTACATTTATATTTATTATTATAAAATTGTTTATCATAAAATAGTTTATATATTGAGTATAAACTATAAATAACAATAAGCTTTTAAGATATATATTTCAAGTCAATTGCTCTTATTATATGTATAATACAACAATGTATAATATACATACTTATGTATATAATATACGTTGTATATATACCCTTTGGTTGATGGCACTATAGTCGCGTCATTATAATATTTTGAAAAAAATTAATTAGAGCCCTTTATATTATTGATGGAATTTTTGGGGAAGGTAGAAGGAGTAATTTCTCATCAAATGAGTCAATTTTTTTTCATTGGAACATTGTATATTTTTAAACAATTTGGTCGGAAAATTGGTTTTTCTGATATAGTGGGAAAATTGTGGGTTGTAGAGAAAAGTAAAGCACAGACGAAATATGCGCAATCAAAAGATCTATAATTTGGTGCCTGGTAGATTAAAATCCGATAATTGGTTCAAAAGTTATTGCAAAAAAACCGCTAAAAAACGTTGAAAATTAACTTTTTTTAAATTGTTTATAATTTTTTTATTATTTATTAAAATTCAACGAAAATACCTAAAAGTTGTGAGCATTAATATGTTTCAAAAGTGAGCGAAAGATGGGTGCTGTAGGTCGAATAGTTTTTGCAAAATTCTATTTGTTTATCCGGTTGAGAAAAAAATAGCTAAATTTCAAACGCGGGGCCTGATAAAAGTTATTAACCAAAAAGGATTCACAACCCCGATTTTTAAAGGCCAAAGCCTAACTTAACTTTGTATTTTCGTACAATATCGATTTATTATCGAGAACCCTTTTGAAACGTGCAATAAACAAAATATTAAAAAAATTGCACTAAAAATTAATAATTTTTAATATTTCGACTTAGCAGTGAACATTGTTATTTTACAACGTTTCTCGAAGTTCAAAATGATCCGCGCTTGAAAAATTTGCAATATCTCGGCTTATAATGATCGTAGAACCTTCATTCTTTTTTTAATCTAGGGTAACGCGACGAAAAAATAACAATAAGATAGTTTTCTAGGTTGTAAAATAACAATGTTCACTGCTAAGTCGAAATATTAAAAATTATTAATTTTTAGTGCAATTTTTTTTATATTTTGTTTATTGCACGTTTCAAAAGGGTTCTCGATAATAAATCGATATTGTACGAAAATACAAAGTTAAGTTAGGCTTTGGCCTTTAAAAATCGGGGTTGTGAATCCTTTTTGGTTAATAACTTTTATCAGGCCCCGCGTTTGAAATTTAGCTATTTTTTTCTCAACCGGATAAACAAATAGAATTTTGCAAAAACTATTCGACCTACAGCACCCATCTTTCGCTCACTTTTGAAACATATTAATGCTCACAACTTTTAGGTATTTTCGTTGAATTTTAATAAATAATAAAAAAATTATAAACAATTTAAAAAAAGTTAATTTTCAACGTTTTTTAGCGGTTTTTTTGCAATAACTTTTGAACCAATTATCGGATTTTAATCTACCAGGCACCAAATTATAGATCTTTTGATTGCGCATATTTCGTCTGTGCTTTAATTTTCTCTACAACCCACAATTTTCCCACTATATCAGAAAAACCAATTTTCCGACCAAATTGTTTAAAAATAAACAATGTTCCAATGAAAAAAAATTGACTCATTTGATGAGAAATTACTCCTTACACCTTCCCCAACAAATTCCATCAATAATATAAAGGGCTCTAATTAACTCTTTTTTGTGGTATTATTACAGCTATAATGACGCGACTACTAGTAGTTTCCACTACTTCCGCGACCACCAAAGGTTTACTACAGAGAGCCGGCTTGCTTTATTATATACAGAACATACCGATGCGAGTGTCTAAATCGCAACACGTGTTTAACCTTGACTTTATTAATCCTATATTTCAATAAATCACGTTAGATAATTAACTATTTATCAATATTAAATATAATAGTTAAGTTTTTGTAAGATCAGAAATATTTAATTCGCGATATGTTTAATATAAACTGTAATCGTGATAAATCCTATTGTAAAATTGATGACGCCGAAGTGGTGTTTAACAAAGACGAACCGCCAAAAAAAGGTGACAACGTGTTTTTCTATTATAATAACAACAAAGAAATTGGGCAAGTGATAATGAAATCTGGTAAGCTATCAATAGTAATTATTTAATTTTCGTAAAGGTATAATAAAATGACTGAATTTATTATAATTATAATTTTTAGAATCAAAATATAGTAATTTTATTTCTATATAATTGATAATGTCATGTGTTTTTTACGTTAATTAACATTCATTAAAATAAGATGTGAACCTAAAGTTTTATTCACGTTCATCCTCTATTTTAATACTAATTTGATTATTATTATAGATAACGAGGAAAAAATCGATCAAGTTTTTGGTAAATTGGTCAAAGAGATAAAACAAGATACACTCAGAAAGCGTAAGATTTTGACAGGGAGTGATGAAAATGATAAATCAGAGACTGTGGAGAATAAACGTCCCAGAAAAATGAACCCTAAATACACGTCAGGTTTATGTGAGAACTTGGAATTGTTTTCTGCAAAAAAAGATTACAAAAAAAGGTATGTTGATTAAATTTTAATTATATTCTATTTTTTGGTGTTAAAAAAATCAATCATAAAGGTTTAGTAATGGTATATGTTTGGTAAAACATAAAATATTTTCAAATTATATCTTATTTTTTGTACAGTTTTTATAATTTTTTGAAAAAAAAATTTCTCATTTTTCTTTTTTATTATCTCAAATAAAAGTTTCAATAATAAGTAATATGATTACTGAATAATAATCAGGGAATTTTATTTTAACTTTTATTTTACTAATTAATTGTAATTTGAGAAGGTAGACAAAAAAGATGAACATAAAAAAAAGCTGAGAAGATTTTACAAGCAGATATCGACAGCGAAATTCGCGAAGAACTTCAACGGCGCCGTGATACTGAAGAAAAGGAGACTAATCGTAAGCGGGATCTTACAGTTGCTAAGACTGATTTAAAAAAACAGTCTGACAATATTTTAAAGGATAAAAATCTTTTGATAAATTCTTCTGGTATGCGTTTTTATTTAAATTCCTAACTAGAAAATGGTTTAAATAATTAATTAATATTATGTTATTATTGTTACAGGCTCATCGTCAAAATCACACGCTGACCTATCTAGATCCAAAAATAACGCGGTAATCAGTGACTCATCCGCCACTGAAAGTGAATTGAATCTTACTTCGTCAACTAATGATTCCCAGTACAGTGATCCTCTAGCTATTGAGGAACCAGAGGATGATCTATCAGGTGTTGAGAATCCAGTAGTAAAACCATCAAGTGTTGAAAAACCTGTAGTTAAGCTACCAGTTACTCAAGAAACAGATCCTGATCTTTTTGGAAGAGATTGCCCTGATGATAAGGTATTATTATTTAACTAGTACTGATTAGTACTATCAAAATTTCATTATTTTTGTGATGATATTTACTAGATTTATGAAAAAATATAATACTGTAATTAATCTTTGTGTATAATTTTAACTTGTTGGTCAAAAAACAGATGGTTAAGTTAGTTGGTGAAATATATTGCAAGAGCCGTGACTATGACCTTGCTATGTCTGCATCAACCCAAGCATCACACCTTGTTCGTCGATTGATAACTGGAGTTTTTAAGCCATCTGGTTACTTACAAGCTACCTTGACTGGTCAGGCGCCCAGAGCTCATAAAAGTGAACATCCAGAACTAATAAAACCCCTGAACATTACCGCGAAAAATGCCATAATTGGTGAGTAGATCATAACATTTTGTTACGTATTTATTTTGTATACCTTTGATAAATATTATGTATACTATTTATAATTATCTCTTAGACATTTCCTAACATTTATTTTATTCTTCGATTTTCTATGTAAATATTTCATATTTCTCAGATAGTTTAAAATTTATTTGTTTTCGTAGACTTCGCTCTTAAAGTAGCTCAGGATCATCATTGTAAAAATAAAAAAGGTGTTGCAGAAACTAGAGAAGAATTACAACAGAAGATGACACAACGTCTAGGAGAACTAAAGAGGAGCTTTGAGACAAATAAGAAAAAAGATGACTCTATAGAACCCTCTGCATAAAGTGTCAAGCACACAAGTTCTATTTTATTTGAATATTTAACGGTTTTTTTTTACAAAATGATAATTATTACGATAGTATACTTACATAACTAACTACCCCAAGTTCTTACTTTAAATTTAATTTAAATAGGGTTTAACATAAAAAAATTCTATGCAATAATTAATCTTAGTAATGTCAGTATTGTATGCGAAATAAGTCATTAGATTAATCAATAAATTATTATTAAGGTAATAAGTCATTACGGAAGCCAAAAACTTTGATTAATCGTAATGTATATTAATGACATTTGTAATGTTTATAACAACTTAAGTACATTTGCTATATTACCGAATTTGAATAAAGTATTATACAATTTAAATTTAAATTTAATTTTTTATGATTTAATTTTTATATAATCATATATATTTATATATAAATTGATTATATATAATTATATCTGAAAAATGGCCAAATAGAATCATATATGATTAGATATAACTATATATAATTATATATGATTATATCTAATCATATATAAACATTTTTCTCGGGGACATATACAGTAATACCATATATTATTTTTGTTTGTACATTTTGTAGATTTTGAAGATAAAATAATTCTTCGGTGTAATAACTGTGTTTTAAATACTTTACAATATCTATTGATGATAAATTTATTAAAATTGATTAAAACCTACAATTTTCGTTATCTTCAGTTTAGAAGTGATGATTAATACGTGACAATAACTAAATTACTTTTTTTATAGTCATCCTTAACCTTTAAAATAATTAAAAATAAGTAAATACAAGTAATATAATGTAGTTTGACTGTTGCTAATAAATTAGGCAAATGAAACAGTTTTATCAGGAACTAATCACCTGATATGATCTGATTGACTTTTATCTTGGATTGTCTGATAAAATTTAATACATTGTCAAAAAGGAAAAATGCAATAAAAAACTTATTATCATATTTTTCTAACTGTTTTTCCGAATATAATTCCATAAAAACTGAAGAACAGACACCTAAGATTTACTGATACAACCTCATTAATTCTATCAGCAAATTCCAAATTCCCAAAAGAACAGTTTTAAATCAAAGTCAATTGGAAATACTGATACAATCCAATATCACATTTCTGAACCACATAGAGTCCAATAGGAATTTCAATTTCTATAATCAATCTGCATGTATCTGGAATTGCTGTTTCAAAAGCACAATAGATTATAATAACTTCCAATTGAACATTGGTTTTTATTGGGATCTATCAGAATTTTCCCACAGGGAAACATGGATCATGCAGATAATTTTGAGAATACTACCACCAAAACTTCATCATTTTCGAACTGCCTGGGATAATGTTAGCGGAGCAGACAGAAGTATCAGCAACTTGTTTGATCGTTTAAGGTTAGAAGAAGACAGGTTGAATGAAGGTCAGTCAGCGAGCAAGTCAACGTCTCAAAACGCCTTTATATCGAGACAAAGAAATAAATCATGTTTCAAATGTGGAAAGATTGGTCACATAAAATCACAATGTCTTGGTAAGCCGTTTGCAAAATATTTGGAATACTGTAAAAATACATATGGTTGTAATAAGTGCAAATGTAAGGGACATTTTGCCAAATACTGTCCAAATGCAGACACTAGTCAACAAGAAGATATATCAAGTAAAAACAGTAATAAAAATATTAGCTACAGATGAGCTCTTATAACAGTAAGTTTATCATCTATAAATTCTATTGATAATGATTTTGAAGACTGTTGGTATCAGGACTGTGCTGCGACTCAACATATGAGCTCACATAAGAAATGGTTTAAGAATTATGTTACTCTTAAACAACCATCGATGGTAATTATTGGAGATGGAACTAAATTGGAAGGTATTGGAGTAGGTGATATCGAACTTGAAGTTTATGATGAAGAGATTTGGCGAAAAATAGTCTTCAAGGATGTGCTATATACTCCTAAGATGCCATTTAATCTTTTTCAGTAAGTTCTGTATTGGATAAAGGATATAGACAGTCAGCTAATGTAGACAAGTCAGTTTTTAAAGATTGTATGTTGGTGCAATGGCAGTAAGAGAAGGTGAATTATTTAAAATGAAATTTCGCCAAGAATCTGAAAAATGTCTGGTAAATATCTCTTTAAGAAAGTCGCATGAAAAACTTGCACATCAAAATATTGCACATGTGCGAGACGTATTAAACAAAAATAAAATTAAGTTTCAAGAAGACTGGAATGAATATATATGTCCAGTATGTACCAATGGTAAGCAGCATAGGGTATCGCATCCTGTGAATCCAAAGATATCGAAAAGGCTACTGGATTTAATACATGTAGATTTGTGTGAAATGAATATTTACTCTTTAGGAGGAGCAAAATATTTCTTACTTTTCAAGGATGATTATACACATTTCAGGACTGTGTATTTTTTTTAAAATAAAAGTGAGACCGCTGCCAAATTGGAAATATTTCTGAGGTTAGTTGAGAACCAATTTGACAGAAGAGTGCGGTCAGATAATTGTACTGAAATAAAGAATCGTGACACACAAAGAATTTTGGAAGATTTAGGTGTTTTTCATAGCAAGTCTAGTGCTTATACACCACAACAAAATGGACGTATTGAAAGGGAAATGAGAACAGTAGTTGAAGCTGCAAGGTCAGTTATACATGCTCGAAGTCTGGATGAAAGTATGTGGGGCGAAGCTGTCAACTATGTTGTGCTCACAATAAATCATACTGGTACAAGTACAGTGAGGGGTAAAAGTCCAGCTGATTTGTGGTTTGGAAAATAGATGTAAGTAAATTAAAATCGTTTGAATGTGACTGCTATGTTTTGATAGAAGATAATAAAAGAAGTAAGACTGAAAAAAATCAATAAAATGCTTATTTGTTGGCTATGATATAGATTCGCCAGGTTTTAGAGTCTTTAACAATGAAATGAATGATGTAAACTCAAGTAATGTGATATTTGATGACAAGACTGAAACTGAAAGCTTTACTGAACTAGAAATGTCGTTGGGAAAATCAGAAGAAGAAAATTCAGACACAAGTTCTGAATATGATTGTTTAGAAACTGAAGAATCTGAAGATGAAAGTTTACATGAAAATGCTGAAAGAAGTCAGAAATTCGAAGATGAAATTCAGTCTGATAATTCAGAAAGTCAAGATAGAGTCCCAGAAAGAAGAAATTTGCGAGATCGTTGTAAAATAAAAGCACCATCTAGATTTAAGGATTATGAGACTGATTCAGCATTTATAATGCAAGATTTTGAGACTGATATGATCGGTGAAGTATATGATATTTCTTTTGCTGAAGCTTTTAAGGATAAAAGCTGGAAGAAGGCTATGTCAGAAGAATTTGAATCATTAATAAAAATTAAAACATGGATCTTAATTGATAAACCTAAGGATATTAAGCCTTTAACATATCGTTGGGTATTATGTAAAAAGAACAATGAAAAGTATAAAGCAAGACTTGTCGTCAGAGGTTTTGAGCAAAAGGAAGGTAGAGATTATTTCGAAGTCTTTAGTCCTGTTGCTCGTCATATGTCAATCAGATTAATTTTGAGTATAGCTGCATCTGAAAGTATGAATCTAATGGCTTTTAATATAAAAACTGCCTTTTTACATGGTGAATTGAATGAAAAAATTTATATGTATCAGCCAGAAGGCTTCAATGATAAGTCCGGTCGTGAATGTGAATTGAAGAAAAGCATTTATGGTTAAAGCAAGCTCCCAAGATTTGGAATGCTAAATTTACAATTTTTTTAAATTCTATAAATTTTCAATCAACGGATGATGATCCATGTGTTTATTATAACAAGAATAGAAGTATAATAATAGTCTTACACGTAGATGATGTCTTATGATCGGAAAACATAAAAATGAAATGCTTGAAGTTTTAAGGAAGTTAGATGAAGAATTTAAGATTACATATGATACAGGAGGAGGAAATTGTTTGTCATATCTTGGAATGCAAATTAATGAGTCTCAAGATGGAATTTTAATAAATCAGTCCAAGTATGCTGAAAGGATTGTAGAAAGATACAATTTTGGAAACACGAATCCTGTGTATACGCCTATTGAGAAAGGGATGGTAACAGTTTCTGGAAATTTTGTAAATGATAGTTTTTTTGATAAATCAAAGCCATATAGAGACGCTGTTGGTAGCTTGCTCTATTTAGCAACTATGTATATCTCGTCCAGATATTAGTTTTGTAGTAAATTATCTTAGTCGATTTAACAACAGATCTATGAATAGCCATTGGAAAATGATTAAACGTGTCTTTTAGTATGTTAAGGAAACTACGAAGTTTGGAATATTCTTTAATGGCAATAGAAATTTGTCTGTGTATAGTGATTCAGATTATGGTGGTGATTCAGAGACAGGGCATTCTACGCGTGGAATCTTATTGCTACGAGGAGGTCCTATTGTTTGGTTTACTTATAAGCAACACACGGTATCAAATCCAACTGCAGAAGCTGAGTATCGGGCAGCAGTATCAGCGATTGATGATACTTGTTGGATTCGAAGACTTGCGAAAGAATTGAGACAGCTAGATATAAATCAACCTACACCACAGTATATTGATAATCAGTCTGCCATCCACATGATAAATAACACTCAAGAAGGAAAGATCACAAAGGGAAAGAAACATATAGAGATCTCAAGAAAGTTTATACAGCAGCATATTGGTTCAACGGTAACGCCAATACATGTCAAGAGTGAAGATCAACTTGCGGATATCTTAACGAAGCCCTTGTTACGTCGAAATTTTGAAAATTTGAGATGTAAAATAATTAAGGAGGAGTGTTAGAAGTAATTTTTTTTGTTATGTTGTTTTTCCTGTTTGAATTGGTTATTGAATATGTATGTTTTTGGAATGGGTAATAGAGTAATTGTTCATATAATAAGAAAGTTTTTTTTGTCGATTATTGCGAGTTTGTGAGAAAGAATTATTTTTGTAATATTTTTTTGTTGTTCGTCTTAAATAAAAACAATAAATAAGAAGAAAGAAAGTTTTATTTAAAAACAACCTCATTTCATACAAAAAGAAAATAAGAAGAGTCTAACAATCAGGTATAAACTCTCCAACATATTTAATCTTTAAATGGTTGAATCATGAATTCAGCAGTTTGGAGAAACAACCAGAAAAGTCAGTAAAAAATTCCTATGAATTTATTGATAAAATTCAAAATCTAGAATTAAATGATAATGAAATATTAGTTTCTTTCGACGTTTCGGCACTTTTTCCAAGCATCCCATTGGATATTACTTTAACATATCTGAGAAATCTACTGATTGAAAATAATTTGGAAAGTGAACATATTAATGAATATTTAAACTCACTAATCTTTGTTTGAAACAAAATTATTTCAAAATTAACAATAAATATTAGCAACAGTTAGACGGTACAGCAATGGGTAACAGTTTATCACCTTATATTGCCAATTTATTTATGGGTAAATTTGAAAGTGATCTGAGTAAAGAACTAAATTACTTTCCTAGAGTATGGATTAGATATGTAGATGATATTTTTGCAGTATTTGACTTAAATAAATGTAGCATAGAATCGTTTTTAGATTCTCTAAATTCTAAATTTAAAAGTATAAAATTCACCCATGAATTAGAAACAAATTATCTTTCCTTCATACTTTAGGTATCAGAAAGGATAATAAATTAGAAATAGATGTATTTAGAAAAAACACCTCAACTAAGAGATTTATATCTAATAAGTCAAATCATTGTATGCAACATGAACTGGCAGCCTTTATTTCAATGGTATATAGATTAGTTAATTTTCCACTGTCAGTATAAAAAAGAATTCAATTTTATTTTAGACACGGCAATATTCAATGATTTCTCTAAAGATATAATATTTAATCTCATTAGGAAACACATTTGAGATCTAATATTTATATTAGATCTCAGTTTGTGTTATTTATAACACAACAACTCTCAGTATGAAACACGATAAAAAACAGAAATATGTAAAGATTCCTTATTTTCCTAGATACACCAAAGGTCTTTCAAATTTTTTTAGTGATATGGACTTTAAAATAGTCTATAGTTCTAATAATAGCATTAAAAACTTATTAGGCAACCCCAAAGACAAGGATGAACCTACGGACAAATCAGGAATCTATAAAATAAATTGTAAAGATTGTGATAAATTCTACATTGGTCAGAGTAGAAGAGCCATCAATGTAAGATTTAAAGAACATATAGCTGATGTAAAATATTTAAGATTAAATAAGCCCAGTGTAGCTACTCATATGTTTGAAAATCAGCACAGAATCTTAATTTAGTTTCTAATAGTAAAGACTTATGCCCGATTTCTTCTGTCCACTTTACCAGTTCGTTTGGTGGTATCTATAAGTTACACCATCAAAATTCATTTTATCAACATAACATGTACAGTTATAGCATATATAACTTGCATCACTTCTGAGACCAACCAGTGTTACCAGCCTATCTTGATAGGCTAGTTAAGTAGCGAAAAACAACGTAAATTGGGACAAGTTACCATAAGCACACAATTTAAAACTAACAGCAGCGAGTCGATCCTTTATCTGGACAGGTACCGCTTCACGCATGCGCAGAATGCTTATTTGTCATTGTACATAATGGTTGCCACATATGTTTTTATGTCAATTTTCAAAGTTTTTTTACATAATCGAGTTTTTTTTATTTTGAAGTAAATTGAAAACAGTTCCGTGTCCGCAGTAATGTATATTAAAATGAATTTTTAAAAGGGTAAGTTTCAAATGCCATTGTTATAATGCATATTACTTATGCGTTATGCATGCTTGAAATATTATAACATAAATATGTATGATTTAATTTTAATAGAAATAAGAATGAATTCAGTGTCATCAGAAGAGTTCCTTCATATAATAATAATGAAAATTCAAACAACGTTAAAAAAGAAACAGCACTTTTCAATCGGCCTGAAATAAATTTATAACTTTGTCGCGAGGAAATTTTTATCGGAAGGAAATAATTTATTATTCGAAGGTAAGATTAATTAATATTATATTATATATTTATGATATGTTAACAGATTATAATTTTATAAAATAATTTGTTGAGTTTGATATATGTATTATTAACAATTATAATAATTCAACTGTTTTGTATGTATTATGTTATTACTTATGTGTGTGTATTTTTTAGGAGCTACCGTAGAACAGTCAAGCAAAATCATGGTTAACGTAACGTCATATGCTGGTGTATTGATTTCAATTATTTGTGTATTATACATGTGACATCTGGAAAAAACAAAAGTTTCATTTTAATAATGTATTTAATTTTATTTACTTTTATGTTAAAAATGAATATGTATATGGTCTCCGTAATAAATGAATCGAGAAAAATTTGTACGTACCAGAGCATATTTTTAGCATTGCAATACAACACTTTAGTCGAATGAATTATTGCCTAGTACAAATCACAGTTTGAAGGCATTTTCTTATTTAATTATCAATTTCAGTTTTATAAATACTTGACAGGCATACATTTCAATCTAAAATTTATGAATTTGTTTTTATTATAAAGAAATGTGGATTGATGTAACTTTTATACTTACATTGTAGTGTGTTCAATGATATTTGTTTTGTTATGTGCAATGAATTGTATATTTGAGTGATAATCTCTCTTTTTTTATGTAAAGAATTGAAGTCAGTTTTTTGTTTACAATGATAATTAAAATAATGTCTGACAAGAAACGTCATTTCCAAAAGTTGTAAAGTTCATTGCCTTTTTTATTCCTTGTAAATATTTAGTTCTTGTTATACTTATTGTGTGTTTATTCATATTATTATATATGTACATATTTATAACCTTAAAATATAATACTACATAACATGTATATTTTTAAATTTGACAACCAGTGTACCCAACCCCGAAACTGGAAATATACTTTAAAAAACTAGACATAAGACCAGTACCAACTTTAAGTAAACATAAAAACATGTAATTAGTCAATAGCTGGAGATAAACTACATTTATCCATTCGATAAAGACCAGGTACCATAAACTCTAGAAGAAATCGGGCATTAGATTGTTATGAGAGTATAGAGATTTTCAAAAATAAGGGTATGGTATTTAATTCCGACAACGGACTCCTGTGGTCCAACCTTTTTACCTTGTTAGAGTAATGACTCAGACCAATACGGTCAACGAGTACCGTTCCAGGATAAGTTCTGGTTCAATGATTTCCTAGGCCTATAAATAGTCGTACTTATTTTATAATTAAGTTAGTGTCTTTAGGACTCTGATGATGATAACATTGCTATTGAAACACGTATAAGTCTAAACTCTTACAATTTTATGGTTAGGAGATTTGTATTTGATATGCAGATGAAATTGTTAAAATCGTAACGGGCCTCCTAACAGACCACGGGGACATGCCTAACCCACAATGAAGGAAATGCCGCACAGATGAAGAACCCTCAGAACACGTCCTTTACGACTGCATAGCGCTTGCAGCTCTAAGGAACAAATACCTTGGCTCCCCCCTTCTCGAGTCAAAAGACATTCAAGACATGCCGATGAACAGGATCCTATCCTTCGCTGGACTTATTCAGCGAGTGAAATACTCTTAGAACCTAGGGGAGCACAATGGGCCCCAATGGCCTCAGTGCCGAAGCTTTAAAAGCTCCACCCCACAATACAAATACATACAATACATCAATGATACCTTATTTTGCATGAGCTGTTTACTATTTTCAATAATATTGAAACGGACTTTTCTGCGATCTTATTTTTCATAATTTTATCTTTTTTTTCTAAATAACAAAAGAAAGGAATTGTTTTAATCAAATTTATTTCAATTTCCTTTCATATATAAAATAGCTCTCATAAAGATTTGAGCTGGGTGCTATGAGCCAAGAAATCACGGTCTGTAAGTGTGTAGTGTATATATTTTAATCCTCTTTGATTGTATCAGACACACTTTATTAAAAAATTTTAATCCCAAAAATACAGTGGATGGGTAGTGAGGTTGTGCTTCAAGGTATACCTATAAAGACAAGGTAGCCTCATCAGCTCTTTGACCAATCAGCGATAGTGCGGGAATTGACGTCACCACGAAGACATATTCAAATGTTATAAATGTATAATTGAATACAAATTACAAAAAATTCCCTTATTTATTCTTGTTTACGTATATTTGATATTTAAACAACACAAGTACAAATTCGACATTGCAAAAACATAAAAAAAGCTGTCACAGACAATTTGATCTTCTTGGGAAGTGTCATTTAATACCATATCTGACACCATCGATGGATCTGAATATCGTCGAGTCAATTCACGGGATGGAAGAAATAAATATGATTTGACTTTGATATTGAACACTGACGGTATTTCATTAGTCAAAAGCTCAAATAGTCATTGCTCACCTTTGATCATTCATTATCGTTACAGGATTATGGTATGATTCAAATAAAAAATCATTAATGAATACGTATCTACGACCGTTTTGCGAAAAACTTATTAAAGCTTTTCATGAAGGTGTCAGTTGGATAAATCCCACAACAAATCAAGTTTGTACTTCCAGAATTGTAGCTCCTCTTATTATAGCAGATGCAACTGCTAGAGCCGATATACTCAATAGTGTAAGCTTTAATGGTAAATTCGGTTGTAATATCTGCGAAATAAAAATTAAACGTTGTAAAAGAGTTGAATGCCAGAGACGATTGCAAGTATATACATTCTTTAATGAGACCAGTAAATTAAGAACTGAAAGTAGGATGATTAAACAAGCAATACATGATGGGCTTAAATATGTAAAATCGAATCAATTGTGTCTTCTTTACCTTTTCTCAATCTGGGAACTTATGTATGTATTGCCGGAATTTATGCATTCAGTTCTCTTAGGAGTAGTTAAACGATTTGTGTCTGTTTGGTTAACAAAGAAAGGTCCGTGGAATATAAAACAATCAACGAATGAAATTGATAATTTTTTAGAAAATATTCGACCTTCTCAATTTTTTAATAGATTGCCTCGAAAAATATCCCTATACCACCTTTACAAAGCTTCTGAATTTTATAATTTGCTTTTATATTATTGAATTCCAGCTTTTTCTAATATCTTACCGGATGAATATTTTCAGCATTGGCTCCTACTGGTAGTAGCCATATTTATTTTGCTCCAAAAACGGATTGAAATACATCCACAATTGGAACAAGCAGATTTGCTGCTATGATTATTTGTAAGAGACATTGAAAAACTTTACGGAGATAGGGAATATACTTATTATATTCATCAGTTGCTGAATCCAGTATTGACCGTTTAGCGATGGGGACCTTTGTGGGCTACATCCGCTTTCCTATTTGAAAATCATAACGGGTTTCTAATCAAATCTGTACATGGGTCAAAATATTTTGATAACGAATTAATAAAAAAATAATACAAATAGCTCATGGAATCGAAGTTTTAAAATTTGACTGTGAGCATGATGAATATATATACATAATATAATCTTTAAAACAATTTCAAAATTTCGAAACAGTTGGTCAAAGGACAAAAATAAATATTACAAATGATAAAGAGATATTCTAAATACTCAAAGTCTAGATTTAAAAAAAAAAAGATTTTTTTACAATATTAATTAATAATACTGATGCTAATATCTCATATGGGAGCATTCGGTATTTCTTCAAGCTTAAAAATAATTTATATTTTGTTCTTCAGTGTTTTACGGTTGAATATACGAAAATATTTTTTCATAGATTGACTAATACTCCAGTTAAACATGTAATAACTATTAAACGGGATAACATTTATATGGTAAGCTCATCAAATCACACGATATTCGTTTCATAAGTCACGTCATTGCAGTTGGAAATTATATATGTAAACGCCCTAATTTATCTACTTAAAATGGTAATGTAAGAATATAAAATGTAACAATTGTTAAATATCTTAATGTATGTATGTAAATAAACAAAATGTATTTTTTATTTTACCGATTAAACATTTTTTGTAGACCTTATATATATGTAGACCTTACATATATGTATATATGTCGGATGAAAACTTATTCTTAAGTTAGTTATTGTGATTTTACCTTGTTTGTTGTCTTTTTTGAAATTTTTTGAAACATTTTGAAAATTAACTAAAATTTTTCTAATTTTCTTTTGGTTCATGAAAATTGATATCAATTATATATTTTAGTATTCATTTTCGTAAAATATATTTTTAACTATCTGGTATCGATTACCGCGGACTGATCCATATGTATGTAAAATTATTTGATTGATAAAAATCAGAGGGCCCACTGGCCCCATACATACAGGGGGTCTAAATAATCATTGGTTGATACTGGAAATCGATAATTCGTATTACTACTAAACCGGGTATCGAATTTCATAACTGTAGCTCCCTCACGAAGAGTTTCCGAGCACATATTCATATGGATTTTTTTGCTTTAAATATTTTTTTCCAACAACTTTTCAAGTTTGTTCCACCTGGTATGACTCATCCTGTATATCAACCCTGAAGAATTTCAGGTAAATATTTTCAACCCCCAACCCCCCTTACGGGGTAGTTTTTCAACAAAATCAAATGTCCAAAAGTACATAATGGTAAACATCATAAAATAATAATAATAAATAATACAATTTTAGAGATTTACAAAAAGTTCTCTAATTTCGTTAAATATTAATGGAATATTATGTTTTTTTGTTAGTTTAGAAAGTAAAAATAATGATTTTTATAAAGAAGTATGATTATTTGAGATGTGGATAGTTTTAGTTTAAAGTGTCATTAGCAATATACTAAAATGCAAAAGTTCAATTAGAGTTAATTAATTTTTTTTAAATGGAATATATCAATTAGTAAAGTCAGAAAGGGCAGGAAATCATATAAGATAATTCAAACTTCAATTTATCATAAAAACTTTAATATAAAGGAATTAAATAATAAAAATAAAAAACACACCACAACAATAGAAAAAAATAAATAAATAAAATAATCGACGACAATCCCTCCTTCCTGATTTAGTTGTACGGTTTCGCTTAACTGTTTTATTAACTGAACATGGAGTGCTGTATACGAGCTTCCTGATGACGCCGGCTGTACTGCCTCCGTGACCTCGTTGGACGGGGATGCCCTTGTGGAGTCCGTCGTTGATATGGCTGGTGGTCGCTCTCGCTGTTCCTCCCTGGGTTTCATGACATGCAGAAGGATGATGTCGATGCGTTACCGATGGCATGGAATCAGCCCCATATCTGCGCTGTGTTTGAATATATAGCCTCCTCCATAGCTCAGTTGATATTGATGCCTTGTAGGTTCGAGTCACTCCCTGTGATGTTTCTCGTTACTGCCGTCATTACTGCGTCCCGTTCCTTAGGGAACATCATGTGATTAACCAATACATTTAGTTGGTTACTGTCATAAATTTCTGCTGTGGCCAGTTTGTGTAAATTTGTATATGTCCATTAACTACTTTCCCCATGGTAGTTGCGGTATAGCCGAGTCCCTTCATTTAAGTGTATGCAAACTACTCTCGTGAGACTTCTGCCATATTTAAGAAATTGCGTATAACCTGCCTTTCAAGCTCAAGTTGGTTCTGCACAGCGTTGTATAGCGACGTGAATTCCCGAGCGACATGCTTCTCTACATGAATCAGTCCAAATTATCAGTAACTGGCGTCTACTGTTTTAATAGAAACCTCCCGGCCTGTGTACTTTGCCTGCCATGCAAATATATACCTTCCGCGCCGCTGTAAAGGCAAATGTTTTCTCCTGGGATGTGACCGTATATATGGACAAATTTTGATGGTCCATGAAGCTAATGATGCGTGATACCACCTCGAAAAGTACTATATTCTTTCGCGTGTCGCACTAGCCTTGTTCCTGAACTTGCCAATATGTCTCTCTATCTTTTGAATCGGTACACTCGGTTTCTAAGTAGTCACAGCTTGCTTCAGATCGTTGTCAATATTAAGGTTACCTCGACAAATGCCTGCACCACCACGTATGTCCTTGTGCCGTACTGGCCGCTGTAATTGGTTCCTTTGCAATTTCCCTCGACACTTAAAGCTCCCGTCATCTGATTGTGACTCAGCTGCAGGTTCAAATGGTGATAGGTTCCCAATTATTTTTCTCGGCCGACGGACCATATACAGAGTGAGTCATATCAGGTGGAACAAACTTAAACCGTTGATTGAGAAAAATATTTCAAGCAAAAAAGTTCATATAAACATGTGTCCGGAAAGTCTTCGTGAGGGAGCTACAAACTCCCAAAGATTTTGACTAAAATTGGTTTTTATTTAATATCTGGAGAACCCATTGTGATACAGCAATGAAAATTAATACCTGGATTAGTAATAATACGTGTTATCGATTTCCAGTATCAAACAATGGTTATTTAGACCAGGGATGTATGGGGCCTATGGGCCCTCTGATTTTTATCTAGTATTTTTTTGTTCTTCACTTTTTTTCTTATGTTTGGTATTTTTATAAGGTCATATGATACAAAATACACATAAATATACATTGTTAAGTTGTCATAAGATCAACCGTTTACGAGAAATACGATGGGGAAGATAGTTTCGCAGAATTGAACTTAATACGGATGCTAAAAATTAGACAAAATAAATGTATATTCTTGTTCTAGTATTAAAAATAAGAAAAATAGATGGTGTAAATATTCCTCTTAATATGACTTGTAATAGAATTATAGCCTGTTTTATTACTTTAATTCGTTCTTTATTAATTGACTAAAAAACGAAACTAAAAACTGTTATTTGTTGTTAAGGATGCATTTTTTAGGTATATTTACATACACATTTATTCTTGTTTTTAATTATAGAACAAGAATATAAATTTATTTTGTGTAATTTTTAGCATCCGTATTAAGTTAAATTCTGCAAAACTATCTTTCACATCGTATTTCTCGTAAACGGTTGATCTTATGACAACTTAACAAAGTATATTTATGTGTATTTTGTGTCATATGACCTTATAAAAATACCAAACATAGGAAAAAAGTGAAGAACAAAAAAATACTAGATTAAAATCAGAGGGCCCATAGGCCCCATACATCCCTGGTCTAAATAACCATTGTTTGATACTGGAAATCGATAACACGTATTATTACTAATCCAGGTATTAATTTTCATTGCTGTATCACAATGGGTTCTCCAGATATTAAATAAAAACCAATCACGAAAAGTTTCCGGACACATGTTTATATGAACTTTTTTGCTTGAAATATTTTTCTCAATCAACGGTTTAAGTTTGTTCCACCTGATAAGACTCACCCTGTATACAAGGTGTACCACTTTTTTAACCTTAGACGTATAAGAATGCATCCCACAGTGTGTCACGTGGCGGGTCATTATCACTTTTCACTGATATACATATGTGTTCACTGGTTAGTTCTGCCAGTTGTACCAGCTGCACGTAAGCATCTCTCTCCGTTATCTTCTTTGCACTTCTTTCGTACTCAACGACTTCTCTGGTTTCGTTCATTTATTTCTCTAATTCTAAATAACATGGGTCCTTTCCTCTCTTTAATTTTGAAAGGGCCCAACCACGGTTTTTTGTGAGTTTGATCGTGAAGGTACACTTGGTTGCTTTCTTGGAAATTCCGATCCTTTGTCTTCCGATTATAGCGTTCTACATACTTATCCGTGTCATCTTTGTACCCTAGTGAACGCTTGGTTTAACCGCCCCATCATTTTGGCTGCGTAATTTTCATTGTAGTCGTACCTGAGCCCCCTTGGTCGAATTTTGTCATCACACGGAAGCTCCATATCCCGAACATGTAAAAGGAAGAATGAACTATTATTATTTTTTTATTGTTATTATATGTTAAAAAGTATTTTATAAATGAGCTAAATAGATTAATGTTCCAAGGCGGGTTAACGTACCGCCATCCTCAGATATAAATTAAATATGGTATTTTAGTCCAATCAAATTATCAAAAAAATGTAGTTCGTAAGAGATTGTTCTACAGTCATTTTTTTTAAATTTAAATTGTTAGGGGATATGTTCTGAGCACCATGTACATTAAGTTGGAGCGGTCTATGAACATGAGCGTTGTCCGCCATAAGCGCGAAAACTTTAAACGTAATTATCTCGTAAACCGCTCATCCTACGATAAAATTTGGCATTACTTTTTTTTCATCAGGGTCGAATCTACAATTTTATTCACATACCCATCGTCAGTTGGTGAAAATATATATTGTAAAAAAAGTTCACAAAAAATGATTTTTTGCATTTATTTCGTAAAGAAGCGATTATATTGAAAAAAAAAAATGATAATCTTTTATAACTCTCAGTTTGTAATATTTTTGTTATCAACCGCCGTTTTGTAAAACCCATAGTTTGCGTGTTATAGCCCACAAAGCATTGCAAAAACACATTTTTTCATTATATTTCAAAAACCATAATTAAACCTACAAAATGTGTAATGACACAAGTGTAGATAATAAAATTTTGCACTTTTTTTGTTTAAAGAATTTTTTTTTACGTTTCTTTAATCCAGAATTAGATTCATGCACTCCGGAAGTGTTGTCACCTACATCTAAATACCAACCGGAACATATCAGATGCGTATTTGCAGTATCAACACCATAATTTGTTAGTGTTTCTATGTACGCTTTGTATTGATAATTGTTTTAAGAAGCTGTCGCAATTTTACAGTTAAACGAAACGCTACATTGTTTAAAAATCGAGTGTAAAATATTATTAACAACTCCTGGTTGATCTATATCTTCTTGTTTATAATCGCTACCGTCACGTTTTATCGTTTTTACTTTTAATTTCAGATAAACACTTGACAAATCCCTATAACTGTCACTATGTCCAGTACTCAAAAATTTTATTACAAACTGATTATCTAACGAAGAAATGGGTTTGTAAGAGACATTATTGCTCCCCAATATATTAGTCTGAACGGGTGGTGAACTAAAAATATCTTATTCGGATTTCATACACGAATTCATTTTGAAAATATATCGCTAGCTCGTACAGCCGACAACCCACGTTTAATTTTTTTGCTTTTTTTATTAAGCTTACATATGTAACACCTTCTTAGCACTGTTTCTAACAAAAAACTGACACGTTTTTTTTTCTTTTAGCTGTATTTATTCCACTACCGGTAATTTTCTGAATTGAACTTTCAGATTTATGTTTCAGATTCAATCCTGCTTTAACTCTATCACGCACAGAACTCTTTCAAGGTTGTGTTAAATATCGCTTAAAATTTTTGCCTCCGTAGATAAAACTTCTTTTCCGACAGCTTTTGCACCGCTCTGTACGAGAGGTCTTATAAAACGCCATAACCCACTAAAAAATGAACTAAAACCTCTACCTTTTTGATTAATAAAAGACGCCTTGTATAAAGGACCGACCCCCTTTGGTTGATTTAGATAGTATGCAGTAAATACACTGCAGCTATGAAGGTGCACATGCCCATAGCTTGTCTAGTAATAAATGCCTGGGTATAATTTTGAAGTACCTATATATAATATTCCATTTTCTAGAAAATAATAAAATTATGTTTTAATGAAAAGTAACATTAAAATAACCGGATGTGTGTTATTTTTAAATGGATATAATTCACCTAGGTCGTCTGCAATAATTATTTCAATTGAGTCAAATGATTGAACAAGTAGAGAATATATTTTTACATTTTCGAATTGCCTGTTCAATTTTCAACACATTTTACAAACCATGTTCTATACCTAAATCCAGCCGTTAATAAGTCATTAATTTTATTTTAAAATCTTATGATTTTTTTAAAAACAATACAACTTTGTTATATTTCACAAAATAATAAAAATTGTATGTTGTTAAAGTTTGTAAGTTCTATTAGTTTTTTAAGTTATTTTTAAGCAAACTGTTTTATTGATTATAATAAAGTTGTAAATCTTAAGATGTTTTTATAAATAAACATCTTATAATGTTTTTATAAAACATCTTAAGATTTAAAAATAAAATAAATAACTCTTTAACGGCTGGATTTAGGTATAGAACATGGTTTGTAAAATGTGTTGAAAATTGAACACCCTATATATTTATAGAGTGTTCCATTTGAATTTTTTTTTTAAAACTAGGTTTAGTGTTTTGATACAGCCTGTACAAATAATACAATTTTGTAAATTTTTGACATAATATCGCAATAATAGAGATTATGCCAAAACTACTTCAAACAGAAAACAATTTTTTTTTGTAATTAGAAAATTACAAGGTGTTGAAAATGTTCCCATTTTCTCACAAAATTGGTCATAATTTCTAAACCCCTCTGTATAATCCAATAATGACATATCAAAATACTCAGAAAAATGAATGCTATTAGATTATCAAATAAAAATATATAGTTTGTATTTAATAAAAAAACATAACTTTGATTTGTAACGCAGTTATGGGTCATCCTGTATAAATGTAACTAATTTCAAACTATGCCGCTGCTCTAGCCTGACAACTTTTGCATTTAAAGTTTTCTTCTAATTCTTATAATAAATGAAATATTGATCTTTGACACAGTCCTGGGACTGTATATCTGTTAACTGATTTTTTTTAAATTAATTTATATTTTCTACAGGTTGTTCATTAAGTGATAAAGGTATTTCTAAATTATGTTTTCGCAGTTTCTTTGTTAACCTTAAAAATTCGTCTAAAATTTACGATATAAATACCATTTTTGTTCCGAAGTCATACCAGGTTTTTTAATTATTTCAACCTTTTTTATCCAATATAGAGAGCCTACTATCAAATATTTATAACAAATTGTGTTTTAAATTGTCAAGAAAATCTGGGGAAAATAATAACATTTTTTTCAAAGAACTCATTATAGTGCCCTATAATTATTTTTTTTAGCCCTATAATACTCGATAAAACATTATAGCTATTAACATAGGTAAAAAACCACATTTTTGAATTAATATCTATCGTGAGTGTTTCAACCCACGTTCTCCATCTATGGCTGAATTCAATATTTTACGTAACACCAGTCTTTAACTTCTTTTTAATTTTCGCGAAATTATATGATTACCATTCAGGGTGTTTAAACAGATTTCACACAAAGCTTTCACCAACGATAATTTTGAATTTTTTAAAATTGATTTACTTACGATTGTAGGACACGGTGTAAGTACATGTAGTAAATGTTTATTCGCACATAAGTGCTTTATTATCCAATAATGATAGTAAATATTTTAATGAACAGAACACAGTATGTTTTTCTTCAGGAAAAATATTAGTTTTAAATCGTAAGAGTGTCCTGTTATGTTATGTGTCCTGTGCGAAATCTAACTCTAAATAACTGTGGGGTGTAGCCGTCACATCATTATATACTTTATATAATTCACTAGGATTTTCGGGGTACACTTGTCTGGCCAATGAAAAAAAAAGATTTTTATGACGTGGATTTTTAAAAACGATATAATATTTTGCATTCAAAGATGTCACGACATCGTCGTCCTTGATGAAGTATATTCTGAGTAATTAATATAAACGAAATATCCCTGTGATGTGATCCTTTTGTGAATAAGTCACATACACTTTTATTATACACGTCATTCATAAGATCATCTAAAATAATGAGAAGAGGATTATAATAATTTTTAAATTCATTATCTGGAGGTACCCCCTTATAAAAACACATGTTGCTGATTTAAAATATCAGACTGATTTAAAATTTATCAAATTTCATATTATAAAGTACAAACTTAAGAATAGCCAAAAGGAACCGAATCATAATTATCTATTTTTTTACGTTTTGAGAACATAACTCGATAATTTTTCATCTCAGGACGTGAAATTATTTCGAAATTTTTTCTCCTTGTAATTTTTTTAGAGTTAATCAATGTAGTCGAATGATTTTCACCTTCATCAACGTATTTAAGTATAATACAAAATGTTTAACTCCCTCAAAATGAACCCGCTGTGAATTTATATATTTTAGGGTTATGCCTTTTACTTTACATATATATCGTTATATTTGTCTGTATTTGGAGAAAATACTCTATAACAATAATTTTTTGGACCAGCATAAACGAATTCAGTAATATACGTATCGTTTCCAAACTCACAGAGTTCATTTTTTAATTGACCTAAATAATCACCTATTTCAAGTGAATATGGCTTATTTTCACGTTCAACAAAAAAAGCACAGTCAGTGTCTGAATAAAGAACATTATCTCCTAATTTTTCTAATAGATCGTACAGTTTTAATCTAGCACCAGCTGTAGTGTACACACCTAGAGCAACATTTGTTGTTTTTAACGGTGAATAACAAGAACTTTCAGAAGTATAGTTTATAACAAGTGTTTCATCGTTAATAAAATGTATGTTTTTTACTTCGTACGTAAAAGAGATTAATTTTTCGAATAAAACTTCAGAAGAGACAACTATCTCTGTCTGAGATTTATTTTCCTCCTGACATTTACTCCACAAACTATTTAAACATAGTTTAGCTAGAGCTCATTTACCAGATTTTTTTTGTATATCATTATCATTTAATTGAATCTCCTCATTATTATAACAATTTTGAATATAATTTACTTTAAGTTCATCGGTGCTACACTATTCAGGTCATCCTGACGATTCCTATTTTAATTTAAAAAATGTATTCTGTAAATAACCCGCCATGTTTTAAAGTTTTATCATAGGCCATTATCTTCTATTCCCAAAATTCAAATCTCATCTACATATATAATCTAACCTCATCAATTAACCTGTACCTGAAATTGTAATCTCTTCATCGTTATGATGACATTCGTACATCATTTCTCTAACACATGTAAAACATAGCGGAAAATACATTTTTTTTCTTATATTTATATGGAAGTGCTGGATGATATAACCCTTTAGGTGGTAAAACAGAACACTTTATAATTCCTTCTTCATTTAAAATAGAATCATCGCAGTCATCACATACATAAATTTTCGGATGACCAACAGGGTATTTAAAGTATTTATTTATATAGAGATGTAAAATCTACATACTTAATTTTCTCCCCTGGGGAAATTTTTTGTAAAGTTTATATACTTCACATCGACCTCCATACAAAGCATCTCGGATTACTAATGGAGAATTTTTTATTTAATTATTTTTTAAGTCTTAATTTAATATTTTTATTTTCGCTCAGAAATTTTCGAAAATCGCATTCCCACATCTCCACAAGATTTATTGAACAAAGCCGGTGCATTTAAAAATAAACCGTTAAAAAATAAGTGATTTGATACCTGGTGAAAAACATCTAGTTGTGAAAATCAACTTATTGTCAACCCAATTTGGAAGGCGTATTTTGTCAGAATTATAAAACTTCTCAATTTTTCCACCAGCACGATTTTCGAGTCTTACCGACCAGGAAATAATTGAGATCAGCAATACACCCGAATTGTACATGACATATAGTGGGGAAAACGAAGACATGAGATCGTCAGAGATTGTTTTTTCAAACTAAAGTTAGACCTAATCAATTTGGATGATATAGATATCATTATTTTTGATTCTTCATTAGCAGAACAAGAAAAACAACATCCACCACTACCACAAATTCCGCATAACTATCAACCGCAAGAAGATTTAGATATATATTGTGGGGAAGTTATAGATTGATGGAAAATAATGATGCAACGTATAAATAAATCAGATTATTATTATTTTTTGTATTTTAATATTATTATCTTTTTTTATTATTTATATATAGTGTATTTCATGTTGATTAAGTTGTAGGAATCTAGTAGAGAATAAAAATAATTTGAAATTTTATCTCAAAACATACGGATCAATTTTAAAATAGTCATTATTGATTAGCTTAAAATGATATTAAATTGTTCAAACGCTTGTAATGCCCGGTTTGGGCATTCTCCTATCCGCCACCTGGGGACGCACTCAGTGGAAGACCAACAGAACTCCGTATGGGACAACTATGTACTCTGCTCAACCTATTGCGACCCAACTACAGAGAAAAATGACAACAAGCGCACAAAAGAAAAATAATTGTCAGTAGAACAAAAAGTTTTTGTGAATATTTACAAAAATGCTACAAATTCATCTTGGAAGGAGAGGAAGATTTGCGAGAAAAACAGCAAAAATATATATTAATATATTATAATATATTAATATAATAATATTATATAAATATATAAAAATATATTATTTCATCTGTCAGTTAAAAGTTAATCTTAAGATTAATTATAATTTTTAACTGGACATTGAGAAACAAATGTATAGTTTAATCTTAAGTTTAACTGGGACATGTGGTTTAAACTCATATTGAGAAACCAGGCCTAAGGCGCCAAGGCTTGCCGAGTGGTATTTCCGACGAGATAAGAGACTTGCAACTGGCGCTCGGAGAATATCCCGCTCTCTTATGTTTTCGTACGTCGTACGTTTGTTGTGCGGTCGGGAATCGAGCCATCAAGTTGCTTTTAAATACTGCTTGGTGCACCCGACAATAATGTAAAGTAGGAGCATTAAATGGAGGAAGAATAGTCTATCGATTTTATATAAGGAAAATGATCTGGTTAGAAATCATGAAGAATTCAAGATGTACAATATAATATCTGGCAACTTAACAGTAACTTAACTCTTAAATACTTTATTCTTTATGTACTAATTGTTTGGACATTGTTTAAAACGTTATTACATAGATTTATATGTTATTTGTACTTTAAACCTAAAGGTGTTATCCAATTTTAAAATTTTAATATATTTCTTTGTTGCACTATTACGCCGTTCATATATGCTCGGAGTTGTACACAGTTTTTCACAGTTAAGGTTAATCCATAATCGGGAAGCGAGAGAGATTAACCGATACGCTGCCCAGCGTGTCACTTCGTCTCTATCTGTTCTTGAGATTTCCTGTTTTTTAAACACTGATGTGCAGCTGGATTGGTTATTAAAAATTTCTTTACAAATATTAGTCTAGATTTGATATTTTTTTATTTTTATATAATTTCTATTTCTTCTGAACAAGGATTCATTGTTGTGTAAACCTTTGTCTGTTATTTATTAATTTTTTTTCTTTTCAACCCATAGGGTTTGGAGGCTCACGTCATTTGGTAGTGTTTATATTCATGGATAAATAACTTTTGTTTCTATAAATAAAATTTATTATTATTATTATTATTATTATTGTACGTATTATGTTTATAAAATTCTATTTTTTCCATTCTACGTACTACACATGTTAGATAAATTAAATTGCTATTTATCACGTAGAAAATATATTTCTTATCATGCTATCTTCAAATTATTTAAATACGAAAAAAGAGAGAGAGAGAGAGAGAGAAATATATATAGAGAGAGGCTCTTATGTATTGTATTCATTGCCACCACGAAAGCATTCTCCCTCCTTTCCGTTGGACACCTCAAATTTACCAACGTGAAGTACGAAAGGAAAGATTCATTCAATACAATTCCAAACAATATACAAGAACTTTTAGAAGACACTGACAGCTACGAAAACAATAAAATTCATAAAAAATACAAAAATCAATATTTAATAAAAATAAATAAATATATGTAACCCCGATCCCTACTGAACCCACGACCATAAATCCTATCATCCAGGCCAACCTGTTTGTCTACACTCTGCTATGATCGGCCCATCAGCAACCTCCCAATCCCTTTTGTGTCCCTCTGAACCCAATCCCAACACAAAATAGATACACCTACATTAACACAACACGAAGAGCTGTCGTAAAAGGCCTAGCACCAATCGACATTTTACGTTATGAATAAAAAAAAAACAACAACGTGAAATATTTAGGTAGTTATTTTAGTTCAGCGGTACTCAACCTGCGGCCCGGCCAACTTTTATATGCGGCCCAAAGTAATCAGCCATCAGATACTTTTTTTTGTTTTTTGAATTTAGGTATCCATATCGTTCATTCGTGTAGATGTGTAGATAATGCAGATTTCTGTTATTATAGTAAAACATGTTTTTAGTTTTCCATTTGCTTGCTAGATGTCACGAAAAAATTGGGTATAACGGATGTGCATAAGTATCCCCACCCACTTTTTTATTCTTCATTGTTGTCAACAATGGTTTTTCTAGTTTTTCAAACAGTTTTGTTTATTGTAATATATAATTTCAAGTGCCAGAAAGTGGATACATCGATACTGTGACTGTTTCTAATGTAAATTACTACAAATTATCTACCCACGATTGCAGGAGAGTTTTCAACATGCAAACGAAAATTAACTGAAGAAAATAGAATGTTTCAAGACAAGTGGGAAGAAGAATATTTTGTTGTGCCAAACAAACAGGATTCGGTAACTTGTTTGATTTGTCGTGATCATGTTTTATCAAAAAATATACGTCATTTTAATGCGAAACACAAATCATTTAATGACGTTTTTCCTCCTGGGCCTTTAAGATGTGAAAAGTTAGCTTTCTTAAAGAAGTCTTTGCAACAACAGCAAAATTTTATGTCAGTGGCGATATCTCATGATGCAGCAGCGGTGACCAAAGCATCATATGAAATTTGTTACATACTCGGTAAACATATGAAACCATTTACTGATACAGAGGTTGTGAAGAAATGTTTTATCAACGCTTCCAAAATATTGTTTGATAAATTTAGCAATAAAAGTAAGACAAAGAAAAAAAGGTCTTCAATTACAATTTCAGATTTCCGCTCACCTGAAATAGCAAAAATCGGTATGCGGCCCGGAGGAAAAGGTTTAGTATCGTTTGTAACTTTCGTTGCTTTATTATTTATTAATAAAATGTTTGTCATGTGTTTTATAAAAGGACGGTGTATTAAATGGATCAAATTCCTTTATTTTCTCTTTAACACCTTGTGTTACAGATATTAAAAGTGATTGTTTAGCTAATTTAGTTCGGCAAATTCAGAATTTACGTCGGAACTGCGGGAAGCCCTGGCAAGTGAGTAAATTATAACAGCTCGTAGACGCTACACTATACTCTGTAGATGGTGTGGTAAAGTTCCGGATGTATTAGACGACGTTGAGGTCGTTAATAAGTATCATTTACTTCACATAAAGTATTATTACCTTTTCTTTATTTATTTGTATTTTGGGCTAAGTTAAGGGATCCAATATAGAAAATTTCTTATCCCTTACTGGTAGCAGTCTCTGATAAACGGGATCTCGATCACTCTTTATTTGTAGTTTAGTAATTCAATTAATAAATTTTGAAATTATGGTCTACGTATGGCGGTAGATAGTTTTCTATGATGGCCGAGCATATCGTCAAACAACGTAGGAACCTTAGGGTCAGTACCTCTAGGCGGGGTGCACCACACAATAACAACAATATTAGAACAAAACAAAATTATAATAGATGAACAACATATACAAAACCTAACTACTATAACAGCAAAGCTTATAGAAAGTTAAACCGGATAAAGATTCAGTATTAGGACAAATGAAAAGTGAAATAATGGATGAATCTATACGCGACCCAGAATTATCAGTGCAAGAAGGCGTTTTATTCCGAAGAAATCGAGTTATAATACCAGCGACATTACAAACGGCTATGTTTAAAGAACTACACACTAAACATGTAGGAATAGTAAAGATGAAGGCCCTTGCTTGAAATCATTGTTCCTAGAAAAACATCGACAATTTAGTGAAAAGTTGTAATGAATGCTATAACATAAAAAAATCCAACTATGGTACCTATACACCAATGGAAACCACATGTAAGAAATTGGCAGAGTCCACATGGATTAAGGAGCTTTTTAGATCATTTCTTAATTGTTGTGATTGTCGTGTTGTTTAGAAGTATCCCCACACTGTGCCTGCGCAAAGTTAGGTTCAAACTTGCCATAAAGGGAATTAATTAGACTTGTGTAGTTCACGAACAAACTAGTTCAAAAGAGCGCTCTCATACGAGAGCTAGACGAACTAGTTCGTATAAGCTCCGCTCTTTTAGTTCAATAGTTCCGGGCTCCCACTATCTTTTAAAAATGCGTTCAGATACATTGTGCCGATCAAATTTTTTCTGTGCAATGTGCATTGCTGCGAAGTATATACAACGACCTGTTGTCTGAAATTAAAGACAAAGTACACGCTGCACCGGCATTATGCCTCACAACAGATGGTTGGACCTCTTGCAATAACGAAAGCTATTTAGCAGTAACAGCGCACTTTATTGATGCTTCCACTAAGCTTTGCTCTACTTTGATTACCTGTAAAGAATACAACGACAGACATACTAGTGAAAATTTATGCAATTCTTTAAAAGAAATCATGGTTGAGTGGCAAATTTCTCACAAAATAGCTGCTGTTGTTAATGATAATACTGCAAATATAATCACAGCTGTTAAATTAGGTGAGTGGCGATCTGTGGGATGTTTTGCTCATTTATTAAATCTAGTTGTACAAAAAGCTACGAAAGAGATACCAGATACTATTTCAAAAGTTAAATCCATTGTCGAATACTGTCATAGAAGTGCACAAGGGTTAAAAAAGCTAAAAGAAACTCAGAAACAGATTAACGTACCTGAGTTAAAATTGAAACAATATGTTCCAACTCGTTGGAACTCAACATACGATATGTTGGAGCGAGTTATAAAAATAAAAGATTCTGTGATCACTACGATTGCATTCTTGCGAAGTGATCTAGCGTTGAGTCAAGAAGATTGGATCATCATAGAGGAAATTCTATCAATATACTATGAAGTAACCAAAGAAATAAGTGCTGACAAAAATGTGACGTTATCGAAGGTTATTGTATTTTGCAACTTGCTCCTCGGGTTCCTGTTTAAATGCTTTCCTAAAAACGAGAAAGTAATGGCGTTACTCACAGTTTTAAAATGCGGAATGGAGACCCGATTTCAAAACTTAGAACAAAATATGTTGTACGCCGAGTATACAATTTTAGACCCTCGATTTAAGCAGAGGGGTTTTAGAAATCAAAAAGTCTATAATAACGCATTACAAGGTCTCCGCAACAAACTTGGCCACGTACAATTACCTGGCCAAGACGAAACTACACAAACTTCTATTGTTCCAGAATCTAGCAGTACGGACAATACAAGCAGTATCTGGAATGACTACGATCAGGAGTTAATGAAAATTACACGACCAGAAAATCAACTCTCAGCGGGAATAAGGGAATTAGATAAATATTTGAATGATGAATATTTAGACCGAAAAAATGACCCATTACAATGGTGGGAAGAAAGAAGGTTATTATATCCTCGTTTATATAGTTACGTTTTAAAAAGATTCTATATCGTCGCTACTTCTGTACCATGTGAGCGTGTATTTTCAGCTACTGGACAAATATTAAATGAAAGAAGAACTTTGCTAAAATCTAAAAAAGTTTCAAGTTTAATTTTTTTACATAATAATATGTAGACTTTTAGTCCGCAGCAAAAACAAAATATGAGTGATTACTTTAACTGTTATAAAAATACTAATTAGTTACTTAAAGAAGTGCATATTTAATTAATTGTTGATTTCATTATATTGTTTGTTTAATTAATTGATAAGTTACATACTTGTAAAAAAATGATTATTTATCGTTTTAGCATTCCAAATTCTAAATTATTTGAGGGATTCTATATTATTATGAGGGATTTAATAACAATTCATAATATTTTTTATAAGAAAAAAAAATAAAATTCATCAGGACAACATCATACTACAGCATTGTATTCACACCAAAATACAACGACGTATACCTAAAGATGAGACTCGTGCTGGTAGAAACATGAGCGTTAAATATATTTTACCGAAACCAAGTACGGGACAAGAAATACGCGTTTGTAAGAGCGCATTTTTATCTATATTAAATTTGAAGAAAGATAAAGTAAAAGGGGTTTTGCAATGGTCTTTTAAACAAGCAGGAGCTCCTGCAAAAGAAAACAGAGGAGGCGATCATAGGTCCATACAAAATATTGAAAAGCGTTCATTCATATATCGAATCACTAAAATGCACTGAGCCTCACTACTGCAGAAGTAAATCAGGATGCCGTTTGCATTTACCAAGCGAATTAATCATAAAAAAAACTGTGGTGAATGTATAACGAGAGTGTCGATAATGAAAAAAGATAAAACAATAATTTTTCAGAAAAATATTTTATTCTTTTTATAACCTGAGCTTTGGATCACCAAGGACAGATGTTTGTTCACGATGTACTGAGCTTGGTGAGAAAATAAAAACAGCAATCGATCCTTTTGAAAAACAGCAGTATGTTGTACAGAAAATAATTCACAGGTTGAAAGCAAAGGCTTTTTATGGTTTACTAAAAACGGAGGAAGCTCATGTACTTCCTATATCATTCAACTGTCAAAAAATATGATATTGCCCAAGTTGCCTGATCAATCCGCATACTTCAGCCGACAAATAAATTTTTATAATTTTACGGTTGTTGTAGCCTACAACAAAGCAAGTGGATTTTTGAAGCAAATGGAGAATTTTGAATATTTAATAATTACAAAAACTAGCTGATTGAAAACAAATCAAATTGTTCAGTTTTTCATTTGATTAAAATATAACGATAACGTTTTTTATATTTCTAGTTGTTTAAGCTGCCGAACGAACTATTAAAAATTAATTATCAAGCAAATGGAGCAAATGGAGAATTTTGAATAGTTAATAATTACAAAAACTAGCCGATTGAAAACAAATCAAATTGTTCAGTTTTTCATTTGATTAAAATATAACGATAACGTTTTTTATATTTATAGTTGTTTAAGCTGCCAAACGAACTATTAAAAATTAATTATCAAGCAAATGGAGCAAATGGAGAATTTTGAATATTTAATAATTACAAAAACTAGCTGATTGAAAACAAATCAAATTGTTCAGTTTTTCATTTGATTAAAATATAACGATAACGTTTTTTATATTTCTAGTTGTTTAAGCTGCCAAACGAACTATTAAAAATTAATTATCAAGCAAATGGAGCAAATGGAGAATTTTGAATATTTAATAATTACAAAAACTAGCTGATTGAAAACAAATCAAATTGTTCAGTTTTTCATTTGATTAAAATATAACGATAACGTTTTTTATATTTCTAGTTGTTTAAGCTGCCAAACGAACTATTAAAAATTAATTATCAGGAATTTTTATTTATGTTCACAATGCTCATTGAAATTTTTCATAACTGAACGTGATTGATTCGTTTCAAAAAGTTAATGCTGTATCGTACTCTTTATAATTATCTCGTGATGAAAAATTTCAACCAATTTGGATCGAAGTAAATGAAAGTGCCAAAAAATTCGACGTCAGAGAAGCCGAATAGCCACGACGCAAAAGAATTCAAAAATTCCAAATTCGATTCCAAATCAAATAATGAAAATCATATTTTCCAGACTCCCGAAGACATGTACCTACAGAAAAATTTATTACGAAGTTTATGATCAAGTTCTCTCATCTTTGAAATGTAGATTTAGAACAAATTCAGCGAAGTTGAAACTTTTGTGCTCAGCGAGAATGCGCACGTGGATGAAATTATTTTATTCTATAAAGATGACTTCAAAAAACATCTTTTAGTTAGCGATAAGGACATTTTTCTCGATATAGCTCGTAGAAGTGATGTAAAATTGAAGAATTTGGGAGAAGTCGTGGATTTTTTACGAAAAAATCCATGGTCCAAAGGCATTATCCCAGAATTTGTTCGATTTGTAAAATTATTGATTACGATTCCCGTATCTGCTTGCACAAACGAGAGGAGTTTTTCAACCCTAAAGAGATTGAAAACTTACATGCAATCCACGATAGGTCCAAAACGTTTGAAAAATGTAGCCATTTTACATATTTACCACGAGTTAGCTGACAAAATGGATATGGAAAAATTGATGGACGAATTTATTGTAAGAAATACGGAACGAACTAATGTGTTTGCTTTGTCAAAAGATGTTAAGTTAACGGAATAAACATTTTTTTTCTTGTGTGTAAGCAATTCAATTTTCTCAGCGTGTATTAAGTTAATTTGGTATAATCTTGGTTTAGTTATAACTAATCCAAGATTATTTAATGTGTATTATTTAAGATGTAAAATTGAAGAGTTTCATTCAAATGTTATGACATTTTCCTGGAATTACCATGAGGCGGGCCATGGGAAAGGACCACCAGATGGCGTGGGAGCAACGTGCAAACGAACTGCAGACAAAATTATATCACAATAAACCGATATAACTAATTTATACGTGTTCGTTGATACTCTGCGTGAAAACTGTCCAAGAATAAATATTTCAATTATTGAAGATACCGAAATCGAGAAAGTGAATAACCTGATTAAAGAGAATGAAAGTGACCTAAAATGTTTTAAAGGAACACTCCTGGTGCATCAAGTAACGGGTAACATATATTGTCCAAACAAACTCATTATGAAATCACTGAGCTGTTTTTGTGATAAAACTAATCACTACAAATTAGGCACTCTAGAATACAGCCAGCAATCCAAATGGTTTAAAGTATCTGAGGTTTATATAGATTCTGAATAGGATATTTCTTTACAAAACCTATGCAGAAGAGAAACTATTGCACAAGCAGGAACAAGTAAGGATCTGAGAGATAAATTGAATGTAACTTATGGCAGTGGTGACTACGTTTTAGTCAAATTGTCGTTAAAAAAAGAATATCGTAATGCTGCAATTTGCTCGTGTTATGACGACGAAGAAGGAGAATTGACTGTGACATTTCTTAAAGTAAACTGCAAAGTACAAAGATAAGTCTGATTAGTCTGTATCGAAAATAACTATTTGTTTCTTACTACCTATATGTTATGAATGTTGATTTAGATTGATTATTCTACGGGCGAAGAGTCCCTATTATTTTTTACCTGAATAATTTGTTACTAGGCAAGAAGCTTCCTTAAAATGTTATTTTCTACCTTATAAAAATAAGTACTTATTAAAAAATTGTAAGTCTAAGTTTAGCTGTAAAAACTTAAGGCTGTGTAATGATTTGATTAACTTATTTCAGAGAATCTATAAATGACTGATTATACTAAGAAAGAAGCATTATTACGCGTTATTTTTGTTAATAAATAGGTAATATGTGATTGTATAATGATAATAATAATAATAAATGTGAAACAAAATGTATACACGTCTTATTTTATTACAATAGTAATATTGTTCATCAGTCCCTAACCATACCTGTCAGTCCCTAGATGCCCAAATTCACAAAATGCTAAATATCTCATAAAATACTATATAAAGTGACTGGCTCTTTTGAGTATGATTTAATAAATTAATCACCCATTATAAACACTAATAAGGAATCCAACAGCATCTAAAATATAATGAAGACAAATTATTTCCAAAAGTGACCCTGATTTTATGGAAACACCCATATAATTGATGGCAACACTTTCGAGAAAAAATAAAAGTTAATCTATGGATACACAGACAACGTGCAAAGAGATATTTTGCCCTCTTGCATATTGACTTAGTCCGGAGTTGGCGTTTTCTGGAAATATACGCCTCATCTCACGTTTTGACGCATGCCGAACATTTATCCGATACCAAAACAATCAACCTATTTATTATTCTCACATGGATAACTATTGTGAAATAAAATCAATGGCAATGAGCAACACAGTTCCAGGTGAATGCAGAAAAGAATAATATTTATTATTGAGACAATATTTTTTAAATTGAATAAATAAAACTCTTATATTTTTATCGCTCCTACTGAGGAACATCATTAATCATAGTCATATTCAATTGCATATTTTTCTAAATAATGAAGGTATTACAAAGTATAAGATTACAAATAAACTGAAAATTATCTTCTAAACATATAGTTATATTTGCACGTGAATTAAATATAAATAACTCACATACACTAGATTTTATTCCAAATTTTAACATATCTCCTAATTATTACTCTATGATAGATAAACTTAGTTTAATTAATAAAACAAAACTATCTAAGATCGTCCATAACAAATACGAATGAGTTAACTAAATGAAGTTACGAATTAAATGATTTGACGAACTCTGTCAGGGAATCGGATTCACAAATCTTATATAATAATATTTTTCTGTACATTTTGATTTCTGTAGTACTACTTATTTTGATATATTTATTTAAAAAGGAGAAATGTATTCGTACTTGTAATCGCAAGGAACAAAATCCAAATGAGAACAGCAACGAGGAAATTGAGTTAGGAAATACCGAAACGTTCATCAACCGAAATTACGGTTAAGGAACGGTAAAATAAACCCCACAAAGACCAGCGACGACTTACAGAGAGAGCTAGCTGTTTCTGGAACAAGTGTACATGCATCGACAGTGCGGCGTCGCGTCGTCTGCTAGAAGTTGGACGAAAGGCTCGAAGACTCCTTAAGAAACAACTCTTGACTGCTGTGATGAAGAAAAAAAGGATGGCTTGGGCACAGAAATATAAAGGATGGATCCAAGATGACTGGAAAAAGGTGTTGTTTTCAGACGAAAGCCATTTCGTCCAGGGCATGCGTTATCAGTTTGATACATGAATCACTTTCACCAGCTCATATTCAGCAGTCAGTCAAATACCCCGTGAAGCAAATATTTTGGGTTTTTTCTCCTTTCATTAAAGGAGAAAAAAAATGTACCATTGTACAGGATCATTAGTACCCATAACAGGGATGATAAATAGTGAAAAATATTTAAAGGTTTTGCAAGATGGAATGATCCCTGAGCTATCAAAAATAAATTTGGAAAACCCCATTTTTCAACAGGACCTGGCACCTTGTCATACATCGAAGATTCTGAAAAAATTCTTCGCTGAAAATGGGATAAACGTTCTGGATTGGCATGGCAACTCACCAGACCTCAATCCAATTGAGAATTTGTGGTCCATCTGCAAGGTAAGGCTCAGAAAGATAGACTGTATAATGAAAACCAAGTTGATTAAATCAGTGATTGAAGTGTGGCATCGGGATCCAAAAATCTAAAACAATTGCAAATAGCTGGTAGAATCAATGCCACAACGCATTAAGATGGTGCTGCAAGCCAGGGGGGAGGCATATCAAATATTATTATTTATGATTTTGTATCTAATATATTTTGTAAGAATAAAACATATTTTTAAAGAAAAATTGTCTTGTCCACATTAATTTGCACAAGAGTTATTCATGGCAGATTTGAAATATATTGTGTTATCTAGAAAAAATGTTTGTTTTTGTTTTCCGACTAACTGTAGATGATATCCTATCTAGAAAATGATAATTATGATGTTGATTCTATCTATATTGAAACCACCTGATAGTCATATACTTTCTGATGAAGATTCAGCTGACGAAGAGGATGGGGGTCAAATGAATAATTTGAGTAGAAAACAACTTTTAGCTGGTGCGGAAGCAATTTTAAAAAAATGATGAAAGAATTGAGTTTTTAGAAGATGTTCAAACTGAAAATGTAAAAGATGAACCTAGTACGTCGGAGTCAACTGCAGAGCCGTCTTATAAAGCAATTGAACATGAGAATTTAGATAATCCTATCGATATAATTAAAATAAGTTCCAAGTGGTCGAAACGCGATATTCCAATAAAACATGCTCATTTTCCGAATCCCAATTATACAAAATATTTTAATCTATCACCAAAACAATTATTTGAGTTATTTTTTGATGATACAGTTTTTGAACTCATATCAGAAGATATAATAAAATATGCTCTATTTAAAAACTGCCAGGATCCGAAAATTTCTAATGTTTCATTGGAATTTTAATTGTATCTGGCTATAATAAACTACCTGGTCAGCATTTTTTTTGGGATTTGGGTACAGACATGAGAAACCAACACATTTACGAATCGGTGCGTAGAGATCGTTTCCTCCAAATTAAAGATTTTTTACATTTTGCGGGCAACAACAAAGTGGATGCATCCTGAAATTGGAAAACATGGATGCAAACAGTTCATCCGAGAGAAACCAATTAGATTTGGCTTCAAAATGTGGATCCTACATACACCTACTGGGTATTTGATAAACTTTGAAATGTACCTAGGAAAAAATATCAGGGGTAATATAGATTATGAAAATCAATTTGGAAAAGCATCTACCCCTCCTAATAAGTATGATTGACGAGTTTACAGAAGACATCAAAGCCTTATCTTTGAAATTTTATTTTGATAATCTTTTCACTGGCATGCTACCGGTGCAGTCAGAGAGAATAGTCCCAAAATATTGTAAATTTAACTCGAGTAAAATTCTAAAGAAGAGTTCTACAGGAACACTAGAGTATTCCTCCAATTCTAATGGAATTTTAATTGCTCGCTGGGTTGATAACTCCGTTACGACCGTAGCATCTACTTGTCACGGTATTAGTCCATTTAAAAACGTTTTTCAAAAAATTTGTAGATGTACCGCAACCATCACTTTATATAATACATATGTATATGGGCGGCACAGATTTGATTGATGAGAATATAAATAAATATAGTAGAGTAGGATATTTTAGGACAATTTTGATAAGTCAGGAATATCAACGGTGATGAACACGCCTAAAATTTTAGCCGACAAAAAACAAATAGGCCAACTTGTTTCGGCAGAGAAGGGGGGGGGGGGACTTGTAACATCAATTTGATTGAAATATAACGATAACGTTTTTTTTATATTTGTAGTTGTTTAAGCTGCCGAACGAATTGTCTACAATTAATTATCAGGAATTTTTATTTCTGTTGACAATGCAAATTGTTTCGGCAGAGAGAGAGGGGGGGGGGGACTTGTAACATTTGGAGGAATCATCTCAGCAAGTGGTAACACAATTCCGTTACTATTTATCTTTTCCAGGGTTCATTTTAAGGACCATTTTATGGATGGTGCTCCGGAAGGCAGCCTGGGAGTTGCTACATAGACTAGCTGGATAAATTCTAGTATATTTTAGGAGGTGCTGAAACATCCAGAAAAAAACTTCATGCTCTAGAGATAACCCCATTTTGCTCCTGGATCCAATCTGGTCCAATATATATTCCACAACAACACGTAACCATGATCAGAAGTGCAAAGAAACATGGGTCTTCCATTTCTTGTTCATGAACTTGGCTAATTACTTTTTATGACTTAACGGCAGAAACAAAAGCAAGAAAATGCGAACACTGAAGAAATAGAACTGCAAAAACTCTATTCGGAAAGAACTGAGCTAAGTACAAACAAAAGAAAAGATATCTGTGATTTACTTAACAAAAACTTGATACCAAATGTTTATTATCATCCTTTACACAATAAGAATACCCCTATTAATAGAACAAAGTTGTCTACTGAAAAAGTTCCTCCTAATTTGCTTAAAAAGTTAATAATTTAGAAGTAATTTTGTTATCTAAGTGTGTAACACGTCTCATTGTATATTACATCAATCACACTGCCAATGACTATGCGCGCCCGTTGAGGACTGCGCAGACGCTAAACATGCCACCACTACTCGCTGAACGGGTATATAAGCCCGCACAATCAGTGATAAGAATAAAGCATCCAGGTTCACGATAGCTTGAGCAGTCTGACTTGGAATGCGCTATCCGCTATACTATACATCGTACCGAATTGTATATTTTATATTGAATGTACTTATTTTCTATTTGTTGTATTATTTTATATTTAATAAACATTGTTGATATAAATACGTTCTACAAGTGTATGATTTATATTTTCTAGTTAAAAAAGAGTAATTATTTTTATGTGATTCTCATTTATTAATACTTGATTATGGTTTAAGACTTTAAACTTGCTAACGAAGCTTAAAAAATGTTTATTTACTGGTTAAGAACTGCAATTGTTTAATGTAATTCCACCAGTAAACCTGAAAGTAAAAAAACATTTTTTAGTCGAAAACGATCCAACTCTGTGTCTAGTAAATGAAGACTTGATAGACTATTTTTCAAGAAATGGCCTTGACAAAATATTGAAGATGAACATTTTTCGAAATCTAAATGAAGAGCCGATGATCGATATTATACAAAGATTTATTTAAAACGAATCTTATAATCGGGGAAAAAGTTTATCGAAATTATTTAATTTACTTGAAGCCTTTTTGGTCTGTAAGTTGCGGACCATGTCGTCTTTTTGATAGCGGAAAAAGTCCACTTACTTCGAGTCAAGGCTTTAGTCAGGAAACAGCTAAAGTCACTACAATAATAATGGAGCAACTTCAAAAGGTTAAATACTTTTCTTTCAGTGTAGATTCAACCCCTGCTATTACAAATGTAGGTCAGCTTTCTTTAATTGTGAGATTTGTTCACGATAATGCAGAACAAGTTGAACGATTCCTTTGTTTTCTGCCAAACACTGGTCATAAAGCAGAAAACATGTTGGTAGCCTTCAAAACACTGTGTATCGACATTGACAATTGCAGAGGTCAATCTTATGACAATGCTAGCAATATGTCTGGGCAGTATAATGGCCTACAGGCTAAGATCAAATAAAAATATCAGTATGCAACATACCTACCTTGATCGGATCATCGACAGCTGAATGTTACCTAGAAGCTACACAGTTTTTTGGGTTGCTGCAAAATCTATACGCATTTTTTACAGCATCAACAGAACGCACGAAATTACTGCAATCATTTTTGACTAACATAAGTCTGAAAAGGTTACTGTGAAAAATTTGTTACATACGCGATGGTCAGCCAGGGACGATGCCTGTGCCAGCCTAAACAAAGCGGCTCTTGAAGCTATAAAAAGTGACTCTGCCCATCAAAAAGTTTTGGTTAAAAATGAAGCTGCAGGACTATTGGCTCAACTTAGTCCCTAGAAACGGCCATATTATCGGAATTTTTCTAAAACAATTTAATATAGTTTCCAAAATTCTACAAGGTGTTGACGAAGACTTGAGGTAGTTTCCAAGCTCTACGAATCACTCATCACTTTCGTAGAAAATAAACTAGAAACTTTTGATGCTTTTGAAGAGACTGGCTAAAAAAATCCTCTGAAGAATACAGAAGCCATCACAAAAGTTATTAAGAGGAAGAAACAGGACGGTGAGTTCCCAATATGTGACCAATTGTTGAAATTGGGGAGAAGCAAATCTTCGTATGACTCGATAACCGCCGATTTTGTATTCTTATTCAAATTGAATACAATATCTGAAGCGGAATTAGAGTTAACGCCATAAAACTCCAAAAATTATACCCGATTGATATTGCGGATGATCTACAAGAAGAATGTGTTATTTTAAAACAATTCTAGTCGTCATATGAAAACAAAATTAGTTGAAGGCAACTTAACCTATTAATTAAACAGAAGAATTTGAAGGAAGCATTTCCTTATACGCAAATAGTATTACGAATGCCCATGTGCACTGCAGTGACAAATTGCAGTGCAGAACGTTCGTTTTCGGTACTAAAGTGAATAAAAAATTATCTACGTTCCCAGATAAACGAAGAACGTTTAAACAGTTTAACCATTCTAAATATAGAACCTGACTTAACGAAATACCTTAATTATGATAGTATTATTGACGATTTTATTAACTAATTTGTGCACTAAAAAAATGTTAATATGTATATGTAGAATAAAAAGAGTTTATTCTTTTATATAGCATTTTTTCATTATTCAAAGATTTTATTTTTTTCGTTAATTTATTGGGCGGAAAACTTTATTGGTCAACGGCGCCAAATTTTAAAATACGCCACTGTATATCAGTCTTTTGAACTCTTTTGTCTGTATTGCATTTTGCTGTTTTTTGTATCTTTTTATGTTAACTTTTCAAGTTATCTCTATATTTATTTTACCATAGACATTTACCATAGATTGTCTTATACCGGGTGTCCCAGATAACTTTTCCAGCATGGGGATCTCAGTATCTATAAGAGATACAGGTTTGGTTAAATGAGATGAATTATTTGTAAGAAAGGGGTGAGTATTACTACACGAAAAAATATTCATAATTCTATGTGGTTTAGGCGGTATACCCAAAAAACTGAAAATTGAGAATTTCTTTAAATGGCTATAACTTTTTTGTCCAAGTAGATAGGTACATTTTGTAGACGGTTTTTCTCAAAGCACTTTTGTATGTAGAATCGATTGGTGTATTTAGATTTTTTATATCACTTTTAGTTTCCGAGTTATGGCCATAACTTTAGTTTTTCTAATGGGCCGTTAAGTTGGCTATGGCATATTTGAACGTGTTTTTACTCTACTTTACAACGATATGTCACTTGTCACATTTATTTTCGAAAATAAGTCGATGTACTAAATGCCAGTGATATTTATTAAGTATTTTATTACAAACATTTAAATGAGCCATGAAAAACACAAATTGTAAACAAAAATCACAATAACAAAAATCAAAATAACAAATGACTTTGAAAACAATTAACTATTTAAAAAAAATACATTATAATTTTTTTTCGACAATAAGTATGGGAAGTGGCATATCGTTGTAAAAAATACGTTCAAATATACCATAGCCAACTTAACGGCCCATAAGAAAAACTAAAGTTATGGCTCATAACTCGGAAACTAAAAGTGATATAAAAAATCTAAATACACCAATCGATTCTACATAAAAAAGTGCTTTGAGAAACCGTCTACAAAAAGTACCTACAGTGGTGATCATAGAAATAGCACACCCATGAATATTTTTTTTGAATCTCAATTTAAAGTCAGAATAATGCATTTAATTATTATGTTGCCAATGTATGATCAAACATGTCAATGCATTGTTAAAATTTGCATTATTTGGTTTTCGTATATTTCTTAGAAAAATAAATAAAAATTATTTTTGTGCGAAATCAACGAAAGAAGCTGCTCAAAGAAATAGCACACTTTAATATATGATACAATTTCAATTAGAAATTTCAATTTTTTCAAATAATATTCTGGGGTGAGTACACGAAATAGAAAATTATGAAGTATTCCTTAACATTAGATTTTATTTTTTTGCGGTAATTAGTCATGGGACGGAATAAGCACTGTTCTGTAGAAAAAATAAAAATAATTTTACAAAATAAATCAAATTGACTCAATATATCGGAAATTTCACATAAAATCCAGGAAAATAGTTCAAAATAGGGTTAAACATGTTGAAAAATTTAAATCCGTTGATCTGAATCGTCAAATTATTAGAATGTCTAAACGTTTACCATACCGCGAGGTCTGTGAAATGTATGCTTCTAATCATTGTCGTGCATTACAATCCATTAAACGGATAGATTGTCATCTGCATATGGTTTCATAACATTGTCTAAAATATCATTGTATTTATATTGGCCCATAATACCATCAATCTTGAAAATCGGACCGACGTCGTACCATGACATTGCTCGCAAAACCTTAACATTTCCACCACCATGGTTTACTGTCTTTAAAGTATATAATGGGCTGTTTTCTTGGTTCATAGGATGCTTGACATATATTTTCCCATCAGACTGCACACAATTAAACTTTAATTCGTCAGTCCATAACATTTTTTTTTCCAAAAGGAAACATTTTTATTTAATTGCATTTGGTGGTGGAAATATTAAGGTTTTGCGAGCAATGTCATGGTACGGCGTCGGTCCGATTTTCAAGATTGATGGTATTATGGGCCAATATAAATACAATGATATTTTAGACAATGTTATGTAACCATATGCAGATGACAATCTATCCGTTTAATGGATTGTAATGCACGACAATGATTAGAAGCATACATTTCACAGACGGTATGGTAAACGTTTAGACATTCTAATAATTTGACGATTCAGATCAACGGATTTAAATTTTTCAACATGTTTAACCCTATTTTGAACTATTTTCCTGGATTTTATGTGAAATTTCCGATATATTGAGTCAATTTGATTTATTTTGTAAAATTATTTTTATTTTTTCTACAGAACAGTGCTTATTCCGTCCCATGACTAATTACCGCAAAAAAATAAAATCTAATGTTAAGGAATACTTCATAATTTTCTATTTCGTGTACTCACCCCAGAATATTATTTGAAAAAATTGAAATTTCTAATTGAAATTGTATCATATATTAAAGTGTGCTATTTCTTTGAGCAGCTTCTTTCGTTGATTTCGCACAAAAATAATTTTTATTTATTTTTCTAAGAAATATACGAAAACCAAATAATGCAAATTTTAACAATGCATTGACATGTTTGATCATACATTGGCAACATAATAATTAAATGCATTATTCTGACTTTAAATTGAGATTCAAAAAAAATATTCATGGGTGTGCTATTTCTATGATCACCACTGTATCTACATGGACAAAAAAGTTATAGCCATTTAAAGAAATTCTCAATTTTCAGTTTTTTAGGTATACCGCCTAAACCACATAGAATTATGAATATTTTTTTGTGTAGTAATACTCACCCCTTTCTTACAAATAATTCATCTCATTTAACCAAACCTGTATCTCTTATAGATACTGAGATCCTCATGCTGGAAAAGATATCTGGGGCACCCGGTATAACATAGACTAAAAATTGTGAATAAATTTGCAATCCTATTATTTCAAAGAAATTATAGTAATTTAAAATAATTTTGTTATACACTCACTACTCTTTTGGCGCCGGCGTGGAGAACGTAATCTCGATAATTTCACGCGACCAGTTACCACTTTTAATGGCGGTTCAGTTATGGCGTGAGCTGGTATATCCATTAATACCAAACACGTTCTGCTCATGAGTCGACACAAAGGAAATCGTTTCATTCTGCAACAGGATAACACTCATCCCCATATCGCAAGGCACACGACAAATTTTTGCCAACAACGTGGCAACACTCAATCATCCACCTATGAGTCCTGATTTAAATCCGATTGACCATGTTTGGGACATGGTCGGCCACCGATTGCAACGAGACTATCCGCTCTTACAAAATCATCGCCAATTGATAAATATTCCAACTACATGTGTCCTAAAACGGGAAAAATTTTAGCTACCAGGGGTTCTAAGAATATCCACACGGTCGATTTAAATCGACTCTAAAAAATCTATTATAGTGATGTTCAAGTTTTCTGCAGACGGAATTCCACAAAAAGTGGCTGAAAGCGTACCGGAAGGTTGGGGTGTTGGTCGAAACGAGAGTGGTTGGATGACTAGTGAACTTTTTTTTTAATATATCGCTAACGTATTTCATCCATACTTGATGAAGAAGCTATGCCTGTAATATATTTTCTTGACGGTCATAAATGGCATTTGACATATAAAGTTAGTGAACTTTGCAAAGCCATAAATATTGAATATTTATCTTATTTTATTGTTTGTTTATTTTGTTATAGTTTTTGTTATTTATTATTATTTTGTCATACAAAAATGAGAGGAAAAGGATATTCTGAAGATGACGTCCTGGAAGTTGCACCAGCCAAATCAGCACAATCAAATAAAAGTAGTATGGGTTTTTCTTATCTTTTTTTACTAATTTATTACCACTAACAGGATTTTATTACCCTTTCCAGTATCGAGTTACAGCCATATGATCCAGATTCAACGGTAAGCTGCACCAACCATTACGTAACTTTGGTTCGTTTTATGCATTCGGAATGAAACCTATGCCATTTCTTATTACTTTTTTATTACTCTCGAATGATACCAAGAAAAATAAAAAAAAATTCAACCCGCAAAAAAAATTATGAAATAAAATCACGAGAAAACGTTCTTATTAAATCAATCATCTAAAACAGTGCTTCTCAAACTTCTTTAATCGCGAAACCGCTACAGAATTTTTCAAAATTTGAGGGGCCCTTATCCAAAAAACTAATAAAAACTTTTTTTAACCAACCCAATAATTAAAAATATATTAACATTTTTCTAATAGAAAGAAATATCTTTAAAAATTCGAAAATAATTTTTTACCGCCAGCCCAATCAACTTAAATGTATTCATAAATAATATTCAAAGTCTAATAAATAATATTATGATAAAACAATCAGTTTAACGGAGGCCAATAATTAAAAAAAAATACTATTTTCTAATGAAAAGAAATATCCTTAAAAATTCGAAAATAATTTTTTACCCCCAGCACAATCAACTAAAATGTATTCATAAATATAGTTTAATGCCTAATAAATAATATTATGATAAAACAATCAGTTTAACGGAGGCCAACAATTAAAAAAAATAATTTTTTCTAATGAAAAGAAATATCCTTAAAAATTCGGAAATAATTTTTTACCTCCAGCACAATCAACTAAAATGTATTGATAAATATTGTTTAATGTCTAAAAATAATATTATGATAAAAAAAAACAATTTAACGAATGGCAATAAGTAAAAATAATATTTTTTTTTCGAATTTTTAAAGATATTTCTTTCCATTAGAAAAATGTTAATATATTTTTAATTATTGGCCTTCGTTAAACTGTTTGTTTTATCATAATATTCTTTCTTACTTGAAAAATAATATTCTTTATTAGACATTAAACTATATTTATGAATACATTTTAGTTGATTGTGCTGGGGGTAAAAAATTATTTTCGAATTTTTAAGGATATTTCTTTTCATTAGAAAAAAGTATTTTTTTTAATTATTGGCCTCCGTTAAACTGATTATTTTATCATTATATTATTTATTAGTCATTAAACTATATTTATCAATACATTTTAGTTGATTGTGCTGGGGGTAAAAAAATATTTTTGAATTTTTAAGGATATTTCTTTTCATTGGAAAAAAGTATTTTTTTTTAATTATTGGCCTCCGTTAAACTGATTGTTTTATCATTATATTATTTATTAGTCATTAAACTATATTTATCAATACATTTTAGTTGATTGTGCTGGGGGTAAAAAATTATTTTTGAATTTTTAAGGATATTTCTTTTCATTAGAAAAAAGTATTTTTTTTTATTATTGGCCTCCGTTAAACTGATTGTTTTATCATTATATTATTTATGAATACATTTAAGTTGATTGGGTTGGGGGTAAAAAATTATTTTCAAATTTTTAAAGAAATTTCTTTCCATTAGAAAAATGTTAATATATTTTTAATTATTGGGTTGGTTAAAAAAAGTTTTTATTAGTTTTTTGGATAAGGGCCCCTCAAATTTTGAAAAATTCTGTAGCGGTTTCGCGATTAAAGAAGTTTGAGAAACACTGTTTTAGATGATTGATTTAATAAATATGTTATGTGATTTTTTATTGAACGTTTTCTCGTGATTTTATTTCATAAATTTTAATTTTTTGGTTTAAGGGTTGAAATTTTTTTTTTTTGGTATAATTCGAGAGTAATAAAAAAGTAATAAAAAATGACATAGGTTTCATTCCGAATGCATAAAACGAACCAAAGTTACGTAATGGTTTTACCATTTACTAGACACATCTATGTTTTTTCTCCGTTACCCTCATCTCCTACCTTTTCTCCACTGCCCTCAATTCCCTTCCCTTGATCACCAGGTGTATATCAACAACTTTCTACTTCTGCTGTTTCTGAACCACCGTATGACGCTTGTAAATTTCCTGCTCCTTTACCACATTCCTATACCACTTTTCAAACATTTACCATTTCCCAACCACCTTCTGATGCTTGTAAATCTACTTCATCTACTTTTCATGTTTTATCCCAACCACATTTTTATACCACTTTTCAAATATCTCCCATTTCCCAGTCACCTTCTGACCCTTGTAAATCTGCATCCTCCACATCTCATATTTTATTATATCAACCATATTCTTATACCATTTTTCAAACATCTACCGTTTCAACCACCATCTTGTATTATTTCTTCTCCTCTACCTCCACTTACTATATCTCGGCCTTCACGAACAGTTTCATCATGCAAAAAAATAAATTATATAAATTATATAATTAAAAGTGATAATTATATACAGTGATCAATTAAAATCAGAAATACGAAAGGAAAGGCAACAGGTTAAATTACAAAAAGTAACTAAACTCTCTGAAATTATAATAAGAAAAGCAGCAGCAGAATTAGAATATTTAGAATATGAACTTAATAAAAAAATAGGATAAAAATATAGTAATGTAATTGTGTTTTTATTTTCATGTCTATTTGTGACATACCTTCCAAAAACAGTATTTATCACTGTATTTCGAACAATAAAATTGTATCCATTATCTAACTGTGCCCAATAATCAGCGATCATCAGAAATAAATGAATAAACAAAAATTACAAGAAAAAACAATTAAATGTCAAAATATTGAGGTTAGGTTATATCTCAAAACAAAAAATGCCTGGCAAAATAAACCCTTAGAACTGGGATACTAATAAAATGGCCAGAGATTATTGGCTGCGGTTATTTTGGAAGTAATACCAGAAGGAATTGTCTTTGAGAAAGCCTGAAGTCACTAGTTTGGCTCGCTCATTGGCGCTTAATAAACATACCGTGAGCTTTACATTTGACAATTTTAAGAAATGCCTTTCTAAATGTTCTCCTGACATAAAAGCGACTGATATCTGGAATTAAGACGAAACTGGATTGTCGACTGTCCATGTTCCTCCGAAGATATTAGCATCTCTTGGCGAAAAGTAAGTTGGGTCAAAGACTAGCGCTGAAAGAGGAACGACAGTAACAATGATAGCGGCTATTAATGCAGGTGGTGCTTTCGTTCCACCCATGATGATATTCCCTCGTGTAAACTTTAAGAAGTTTATGTTGACTGGAGCTCCAGAGGCAGTATTGGAGGTGCTAATCTCTCCGGTTGGTCAAACAAATCGATATTAGTGATGTTCCTTCAATATTTTATCAAATATACGAAGCATATCAAAGAACAACCTGTCATTCTATTATTAGACAATCATGAAAGTCATATTTCAGTACCGGCAATATAAATAGCAAAAGATAATGATGTAATGCTTATTACTCTACTAGTAACCACATGCAACCACTAGACAAGTCAGATTTTGAGCCTTTCAAGAGTTATTTAAATACAGCAGCTAACGAGTTACTAATGACTCCAAGTCATGTGGGAAGACCAGTCACTATTTATTAAATTGCTGGCTTGGTGAAAAAAGCTTTTCCTCTTGCCTTCACACCAAACAATATTTGTTAAGGTTTTAGTTCAACTGGTTTCCATCCTTGAAATGAAAACATCTACACAATGTTGATTTTATGTCTGCATCCTATTCTGATCGTCCACCTGTCGAAAAATCACCTACCAGGAATGGTCAGATACCCTTTAGCCCAGGCGTGTCCAACCCGCGGCCCGCGGGCCGCATGCGGCCCCCGAGCAGTCTTCGTGCGGCCCACATAAGATTTAAAATAAAAGTGAAATATGGAAATCAGATTTTTTGTCATATAATGTATAGAGATATAAATAATCATATAAATTAATTAAGTCAACAACGAAAAAAAAGCTCTTCAAATTTTTGTGCGGCCCTTTACAAATTTGTTCGCTATTTTTTTGCGCTCTGCGGCCCACAAAGCTCAAAAGGTTGGACACCTATGCTTTAGCCAGTCGACCACTTCAGATTTCGAAGTTATACACCGAAAATCGCAAACTTTGATATCGCCAGTTATGATTCCTCCTCACCCAAAAGCCGAACCTCGTAAAGGAATACAAAAAAGAAGATCCAGAATTTTAATTGATACTCCCGAAAAGCGAGAAATTGAAAATATGAAGGCTAAAAACATGTTTCAACTAACTCTAATGAAGCAAAATCCATAAACCTTTTGGCAAAAAATAGATCAATGAATAAAAACAAATCCAAGATTACAAATAGGATCAAAAGAAGAATTATATCAGAATCAGAAACCAACTATCTCGCTGTAGTATACCCGCATTAACTGTCAAATAAGTATATTTGTCATCTTTTGTAATACTAATCTGAAATAATGTATTGCACGAAGAATATGTATAAAAAAATACTTGATCATACTGATCAGGTTCATTTATAAACATTTTAGTTTTTGGTAATACTATATTTTTGTGTGTTTCGAGAATATGTGCATATAATTTTATATGTGGTCCTTGCCATTTACAACTACCAGCTAAACATGAACGAATTTTAAATTTGCACAACTTTTGATGCTCCTTTATATTTTTTACGCGTTTTTGACAACCTAATTTTTCATTTGTACAAGGAAAATCAATTTTATCCGATAAACATTCTAAGTTATAATTCCTTCCGCTGAAATATTCTAATAAGGACAGTTTTTTTACATGTAGTTTTCAATCTTCACAAATACTGTGGCCATTTTTACATAGATATATTATAGCTTGCATTACATTTGAACTAACTGGACACTATAGTACAGAAGATGCGATAACATCAAGAGTTGATAATTTTTTTTTTCGCTTTGCGTTGGAAATTCGATTGTGCATTCAGATGTGTTTATGTTAAATCCATCAATCAAATTAGTATAATTTAAAATAAATTTGAAATCAAAAAAATCTTTTATTTCGATAATTTTGAAATCATTCAAAACGTATGGTTAATATGTATTACCAATGCTTGACAAAATAACATTATATTTTAATTTGTCCTTATTTTTTATTTCACCCAGGAATTGCACGTTAATATATAATATTTCATTGTTGTTTTTCAGATACACCGAATATTTTTCATTTATTCTATCAGCTAGTAAGATGCAATCTATTTGACTGTCGATAATTATTTGACGATCTTCCACTTCAACTATGTGATGTTGATGCTTTTCATTAAAATGATTAGCTACTAACTTATAGTTTCCATTCCAATTACAAGTCTCTATTGGACAGTTGCGCTTTTTTAATAAAAAAATTTTCTCATGTTCAAATAATTCATCGATTTTAATTTTTTTCCACATTCATACTTACAATAATATAACAAAATATAACTAATTAAATTTAAAATTTTGCATTGTTGTTTGCTAGCAGTTCCATTAGTTTCATTTGGTAAACAGCAACTAAAGTTGTCACATGATGAGCATTGATCTCCATCAGTGGTTCTCAGTGACTGAAACGGGTATTTACATGAGGAGCAGCGAATGAGATCTGATATTGCTTCTAATGGAATATAATACAATACATAACAATATAAATTTTACATCAACATACAATCAACAAACAACATTGTAACATGCAAAAATAAATAAATATATTTCAACAACTACAAATGTTATAGTTATTTATCGTTTGTCCCGTGCACCCAGTCACTAAAGTGGTGACACCGACGTGATTTGTCCGCGACCAAAGTAATACATAGTGATAATTAAAAAAGGTGACTTGTGCATTCAACAAACTCAAAATGTTATAGTGCAACTGACAAGTTTTTAAATAATGTTTCGTGCCATCGACCAAGCGACAATTAATGAGTTCAATATAGATATGACGTCGCAAATAATAATAATGAGGTTTAGGACCGGGATCTGAAGATGAATCTGGACATTTGAGTATTCAGAGTGATACAAACATTATTGTAAACGGGCGCTGTTCGTATTGGTATCACCGAACATTTTATGAAGAGATAGTTTAAACGCAGTTTACAGTACTTGGGTGTCTTTTGTTTAACCCATTTGGCCCTTTACACAACACGATTTCGCCCACTCCATGTCAAGTCAAAAAAAGTTATCTATCTAAGAATTGACGGGGGTGGCAAATACTTTTAGCCAAGGCTGTATATTGCGGAAAGCACTCCGACAAGAACAAGGACAAGCACCCTTGAAGTAAACGCGAGTCATGAAATGAACATTCTATCATATAATATTTTAACTTTATAAATTTTTTTATTACATTATATTCAAAAACCAATTATTTAAGTTTTATTGCATTTTACACATTCTAATCACATTATTATTTTATTCATATGTAATCTTTAAAACATTTATTATAATATCATATAATAATATAGTATCATATAATAATCGTGGCTCCATTCTGTGAGCGAAACATATTATATTGCATTCTATGAATCGCAGAATATGATGACAACATGAGACTGAAAATTCGTTATCTTCATCTGTGAGATCATTTTCAATCTTATTATCTTGTAACAAGCATTTATATATTACAAATAACGATTTTTAAAAAAGAATTTTTCGGTAAAGCAAAACATAATTGGCGTTGTCGGTAGGATACAAAAGGTTCGTTAGATATCCAAACAGTGGAGTTATAGTGAATCGCAAAAAAAACATTTTAACAACAGTTTATTGTTAAACGGAAAGTTCGGAATCGTTGAAACAGACAGTATTAGTGACAAGTTCAACAAATAAACAACTGTTAACCAATCAACTACTGGGTGAATTTCAATTCTTCACATTACGAATCCACGTACTTCACGTATAACATTTGGTGACGAATCTGGAATAGAGGGATACTATCCAACTGGAAGAAATATCGGGCATGTAGTGGATTCGAACGATGATGTTTTAAATTTGGTCTATGTGGTAAGTCTATATTGATTTTTGTTTCATTAATGTCTAAATATCCTTACCAAAAATGTAAGAGATCGAAAAGTTGTAATATTGTAAATGCTTCAAATTCAAATATTAAGGATAGTTTATTGGGAGTACAATAGCAAAATTATAACAACGGCGAAGGTTTTCACCGCACTGTTGAATATTCATTAATTGATTTCTTTTGCTTTACCTCAAGTAACAAAACTTTTTTTAACTTACGACTCATTGTCAGACTGATTGATTCCAAGAATCTGGAGTATAATGTCGCGTGACAGATCGTATTACTGCGGAAGATAGATCTAGAAGAGGGCTGCCCTAGTAGAAAGCAACCCTAAGTTAGGATGGCGCAGTCATAGGATTTACAACTCCACCAGCGGCGGATCAACAACCACCCCTTCTCTCTCTACATTATCTCCGGACTCTTGGAGGAGAGAATTGCACTAGCCCTTCTGGCTCTAACGAATTAAAGAATTTGAGCAAATGTGACGGGTTAGATCCGCATCAACTTTTAACTTTCATAGAACAACTGGACGATTTGCGTTCAGCAAGCAATATATCCTAGGATCAATTTATCCTCGGGGTTAAGAGGTCCTCGATGAGCCATTTGAAACGTTTATTAACCCAAAACAAATTGTCACACAATTCCTTAATATTGTAGATAGAGAGGCTCTAATAGAACATTATATCATGAGACAGCAGTGACCGAGAGAGTCTCAGAATTCCTGGATGACATCGAAACAAAAGCCTCGCTGCTCTGATACGAGCGAACGGAGAGTACTATGGTGGCACAGACCAACGTATCCCGAGAAACCTTTCAGACAACGAGGTTACCACACCACAGCCGGTGACCTTTTCTGGCTCGGCAGACTGCAGCATACCAGAGACGCTTCGCGGAGACACTCTTTCCGCCCGCTAGAATAGAGGATAGAGGTCAGGCGAAACCACAAAATGTACTATATTATTCTTATTGTCGTCGTCAAGGACATTATATCAAAAGTTGTTTCTTGAGAAGATCTGAGAATGCTAGGGCAGGTCCAAGTCGAAACGTATCCTTTTAAAAAAAAATGCTCCGAAGAACTTGATAGCAGATCGAGTTTCTTAAAAGAGACATAAAAATCCTGCAGTAAACAATCCCTTATTGGATTCTAGATATTCTAAACATATCATTTATTTTCTTCCGTATGTAAAAATGGCAGTAAAGAACGTTTCAATTTCGGAAATGTTAGACACAGGTGCGACACAATCATTTGTTTCAAACTTTTTTTTAGTAAACATTACACTAACAAAAATATTAGGTACCCCACATTTTACGCCAGAGTGTAGGGACGCTAACGGGTCGATTTTGAAGCTACATGGACAAGTTAATTTTAAAAATCCGGTTAGGACTGTTCAAGTGACAACAACAATTCTTATTAGTCCAAGGTATATAGGTAGATTTAAATTTGGGGAGTGACATGCCCCGAAAAAAACAATTATTTTAGATTTCACCAGCGAGCATATAAGATTTAAATTTAACGAAAGATTAACGATTTCTTTTATACTTAAACATAACACCATAACTCAAACAACATTTTGGGTGCAGGCGAGAAAAAGAAGCTAATGGAGTATTCACAAAGAGCTGTTACACACTGTGGAAACATGAAAATTTGTATTATCGGCGGGTAAAAAAACCAAATGAAAAAAATTTAGATAACCTCTCAGAAGAACAAAAAATGGAAGCTGCAAAATTCAAAGAACTAACCCCTGATAAGAAGAATGCTGTCCTTAACATTTATGAAGAATGGCTGGAAAAAAGAGATACCTGATCCTTTTATTTCCGATTTCATGGAAAGTAAGAAAACAAATAAATTTTTTAATGGCTCCATAACTGCTGCCAGGAGGAAACTTGATTACTCAAAGAGCTTTGCTTCTAAATGTGAAGAGGAAAAAAAACTAAAATGGTCACCAGCTCAATTTAAAAAAAAATGTATAAAAAAAAGCTCAACGAATCTTCGTCAAGTGATTGTGATTCGTCTAGTACTAAAAATTTACTAAATAACATTAGGCCCATTTTGGCCAATGTCAAATAGGATTAAATTGTAATCGGAGCTAAAAATTGGGAAACTGATAGGAATAATAAACTTGAATATCGTTTCTCTTGTTTACAGATAAGAAAATAATGTAAATACTAGTTAGAGAGAGAAACCCAGACTCGTTTCATTTATTCCCTAAAAAGAAAAGAAATTAGCATTATAAATTAATTAACATTATATATGTATAATACGAAAAATACGTTAAAATGCAGCAATTTATAAAGCCCAACATCGGACACAATCATTTATTTGATGGGCTCTAACGAAACCAGACTGAGACCAGGAATATAATTCTAGCGGGAACTGTCTCGTTTGACGGGGAAGATGTCGTAGTCCAAGCATTCGTGGAGGTAACACTAGCAGATTACAATGCACTGATGCACATCAACAGCGACCAGATTCGTCTTTGATTGGGGAGAAACCTATTTGCAGGTACAGCAAAGCGAGGTTTGCGATATAAGAAAGTTGATGGTATTATACGAGGGAAAGTCGCGTATGGTAACATATACAGGGAAAGATGATCATTCCGTATATACTGTAACATAGCAGCAGATGACGTTTGCTTTGAGGCGCACGTTTGCCTTGGGGAGGAATTTTTTTGCCTGGCATATTGAACATTCCAAACTTATCATCATCAAGAGCGATTCCTTTTGAAGAAGTAACCACATATTACGCAGAATCTAGACCAATTTACTTACATTAATCTACGTGGAAAAAATGTAGAATTCAGATCTCTATACGCCGCAGTCCAGAATCAAAAATGTTAGCTGAGACGGCAAGTAATCCGCAACCTGGCTAAAGTTTCCCCGAAACAATTTTTCTAAAACTACATGAAGGGGCCAGGGCACACAGCGATAATAATGGGAGAGGTTATCCACATCTTTAAGTGTGTCCCAGTCGACTCGAAAATCAAGGCTCCTGGGGAGTGTTACAAGGAGCTACCGGTAGAATACCGAAACCAAACTTATCCATAGCACCGCGTACCCATGTCCTGCAAAGGTGCGGTACGAAGGTATCCTGTAGTACCTTCTTGTCGCCCATGTTTCATCTCCAATGGGCGTGGTATAAATTCGCTCCTGGAATAATCGAAACCATACCGCCACAGACTCTTTGTCCAGAAATCAGAAGTGGATGTACACCAACCTGCAGAACTTGGCGATGCACAGTGGGGCAAGATAATAACAATACATAACTTTTGTTATGGAACGTTTCAAATTCATGTATGTAAGTTATATCCACAAATAATACAAATACCTATTGATGGGAAACATCGACTCAGCAGTCTAGTTTACATCAGTCGCTATGTCCATGGATGGGAACCACCAACTCAGCAGTTTACCACATATTGTACAATTGTAAAATGATGTGTAATTTCCTGTAGAAAATATGTAATATGTTGTAAATTATCAATTATTGAATCAGTTTGTTGTTAGAGACAATATTGTAACCATTTAAATCAATAAAAAACCTTTTTAAAAAGGGAACACAACAATTAATTGGCGCAGTCGGTAGGACAGTCAAACGAAAATAATAATTAAATAAATTTTCGGTTCGTTTTAACGATTAATTGACTTTTCGAAAAAATACTTTGAGATATCAAAGTCTAACGGAACTTGAATGGATATCAAGAACTGTTAAAGAAAAAAGAAGAGTATCCAGTGCAATAGTACCGAGAGGATATCGAGACTTCGCACAAATCCGTTCCTGAGGGCATATCAACGAATGGAGAGGACACTTCTTTTACTGTAAGTGCCAAATATCTTTTAGAGGTTTTCGCGTTTAGTACAATATTGTTAACTCTGACTCTGATTCAAATTTAGACCTTTTCCATCCAAAATTCCTAAATATCCAATAAATTAAATTACATTAAATCCTCCAATTATAAATTAATAAATTCACAAAATGGCAGTATTAAAAATAGAATATTTGAATATATCCGAAATTTTATATTGAATATAATAATCGCTCCTTACAGCGATTTTATGATTTTAAAATGTTCTATTTTCAAGAATCCAACTCCAAACAGTCTTATCTTTATCGTTTTTAGTGGTGTCAAATAATATCTTTACATTATTCTCTCTGGCTATATTGAAAATAATTTTTAAGATCTCAGGACGAACATATAACAATACAATTTTCAAACAACTGGATAGTAGTTTCAAAATCTTGTTAGACTCTTTCAATTGTAGTGATTTATATAATAAACCAAAAATATATCCAGATATATTCCAATGAGCTGCATACAATATAAAATTTTCATCTACTATTTTAGAGTTTTTCGATAAAATTCTCGCCACTAATTTATTATCATTCCGACGAATACACGTTTCTAATTCTTTATAGACTAACCCTACATCAAATTTAAAGAAATTTGATTCTCTAAGCTCAGAGAACAACGAGCTAAGTGTCTGATCCGTCATGACTTCCTGATTTTATAGTTATAATATTAAATTTTACTATCAGTGAATTATAACAACAATCCTAGGCCTAATTCAATGATCTAAATAAAATGAGATAACGATAAATAATTTGATAAAAGTTTGAATGACAAAAAAACGTATAGGTAATTATATGTTCTAAATACGGTACTGTTATTGAACTGTTAATTCAGCAGTTTGATGGTTGTACATAACGTGTAGTATAACAAATGAATTATCTCGCACAGTTTATAATTTATAATACCGACATTATGTATTGATTAATTTAATTTAATGAATGTATTGAAGAAAAGTGGAATTTCAAACTTATTATGTGTTATGTTTTATCTGTGTTGGTGTGTGTGTGTGTGTGAGTGTGTAAGTATGTGAAAGAATGATGCTTAAAATGTTTTGTGTACACCCAAAACTAAGGATTCTTTAAGTGAGTCTATCTAGATTTTTTTTTAATTACATGTAGAAATAATAATAAGGTGCTAAATAATAAAAAAGATTTGGACATCAATAATATTGCTAATTTTTTATTATAAATATATATATATACATTTAAAATTAAAATATATATATTAAGACGACGGTTATGTAATTTCCATCACCATACCGTCGTCATCAAACACCCAATCATTGCCCCAGACCAAATCCATATCTGGACTAGGAACTGGAGAGTAGCTGGGGTTTTCGTACTGACGACGACGGTAGGCCTCCTTCTCCATATCGTCTGTTGGTGATGTCACTCGTGCTGCTGGTGTTGGGGTTTCTATCATTAAGTCTTCAACTTGGATCCCTGGATTAGGTTCGTCCTCAGCGAGAGCGCAAAATTCATCGTAGCTCATTATCACCCCGTATCTCTCGTCCTCGTTGTCGACATGACCCGCGTCGAAGAGGTCACGCAATATACCGGCTGTTTCGTTGCTTGACTCTCTCCGACAGCGTCGAATAACACCAGCAGCACCAACAGCATCGCCAGCAGCAGACTCGTCATCGGTGGAGACTATCATCAACTCGTCGTCAACGGGAGGTATCGGTATCACCAACACGGGGTCGGTCTGGACACCACGGCTTATCGAAACTATCTCACAATCAGACCTGAAATAATAATAATAAAAAATAAATAAATAAATAAATAAAACAATAGGTATATCAAAACTATTTTGTAATTGTAAATTACTGAAAACCATCTAAAACACACACATATATATATATATATATATATATATATATACAGGGTCCTCCAATAGTGCGTCCGGCATTGTTTTACGCCCAAACTATTGAAGATAGAGAGTTAGGATAAAAATTTTACTATATATATTGACCCTAAAGAATTTCAGGAAAATATTTTTAACCCCCTAAAACCGCTCCTTGGTGGGTAGTTTGAGGGGTACATGCCCGTTTCTCAGTAAAATCAAATGGAATGGTATATCAAAAAGTACATATTTGTAAAGATAATGAAAAAATAAGAAACTTTCGTAAAACAAAAATTTTCATACTTTCAATTGTTTAAAAAATATGGCGACTTGTTATCAAATTTTAGAGTTTTACTCAAAGTGCTCTAATTTCGTTAAATATTTATGGAATTTTATTATTATTTTAAATTTAGAAAGTAGAAATAATGAACTTTATAAAGATGTATGATTATTTGAGATTTTAATAGTTTAAAGTGTCATACTCGACATACCAAAAATTGAAATGTTCAATTAGGGATAATTCAAAATTTTTAAATACAATGGTATATCAATTAGTACTTTTTCTTAAAGAAGATATGTAAATAAACAGTTTTTGATAAAAAAAATTAAAATTAAAAATTTTAATTTTCAGTTTTCAATTTTAAAATTATAATTTAAAATTTTAAATTTTCTTAACAAAAGTTGTTTATTTACATATCCTTTTTAAGAAAAAGTACTAATTGATATACCGTTGTATTTGAAAATTTCGAATTATCCCTAGTTGAACTTTTGAATTTTTGATATATCGCGTATGACACTTTAAACTATCAAAATCACAAAAAGTCACACATCTATACAAAGTTCATTATTTCTACTTTCTAAATTTGAAAAAATAATAAAATTTCATTAATTTTTAACGAAATTATAGCACTTTTAGTGAAACCCTAAAATTTGAGAACAAGTCGCCATATTTTTTAAACAATTGAAAGTATGAAAATTTTTGTTTTACAAAAGTTTCTTATTTTTTTATGATCTTTACAAATATGTACTTTTTGATATACCATTCTATTTGATTTTACTGAGAAACGGGCATGTACCCCTCAAACTACCCCCCAAGGAGCGGTTTTAGGGGGTTGAAAATATTTTCCTGAAATTCTTTGGGGTCAATATATATAATAAATTTTTTATCCTAAAACTCTATCTTCAATAGTTTGGGCGTAAAACAATGCCGGACACACTATTGGAGGACCCTGTATATTAGGGTGTTCCAAAAAAAGTCGATAATTTTTTTTTTTCGATTGCATGTGAAATTCTTGTTATATATGCTATAAAAAAAATTCTGTAAAAATTTGAGCCCTTAATATCAACTTGAAGAACTCCATCACCGAATTTGAAGATTTACCATTGATTTAACATGGAAAAATGATTTTTTAACGTTCATTTCTCCTGCAAACTATGTAGAACATTATTTTTCGGAAAAACCATGACTGATCCTTCTTCAGTATTAAATTCTGTAAAAAAAAGCTCTTAGGGTCCAGTCTCTAACGTCAACCCTCTCGTTTTTAAATTTCAAAAAATCTGTATTTTTTAACGCAAATAAAAACGAGAGGGTTGACGTTAGAGACTGGACCCTAAGAGCTTTTTTTTACAGAATTTAATACTGAAGAAGGATCAGTCATGGTTTTTCCGAAAAATAATGTTCTACATAGTTTGCAGGAGAAATGAACGTTAAAAAATCATTTTTCCATGTTAAATCAATGGTAAATCTTCAAATTCGGTGATGGAGTTCTTCAAGTTGATATTAAGGGCTCAAACTTTTACAGAATTTTTTTTATAGCATATATAACAAGAATTTCACATGCAATCGAAAAAAAAAAATTATCAACTTTTTTTGGAACACCCTAATATATATATATATATATATATATATATATATATATATATATATATATATATATATATATATATATATATATATATATATATATATATATATATATATGTCCAGAGCATAGTTTGAGACCCCCCCTTTTTTCAAACGTATAACGTGTAAAATTAATTTCTGAACCTGAAATAGTTGCCTATTTTTTTCAAAATCCAAATTTGAGGTGTTAAAATCATTTTTTGTACCGATCGTTTAATACGAGGACTCATCAATGAAACGTATTTTTTAAGGACACGTCCTCGAAGTATACATAAAATATATTATACGACAAAATATAACTTTTGTATTCTTTGAGGACATACACAGTGGCGTAGCGTTGTAATTGATGACTTTTTTTTTCATCAACATACGATTTTGCACTCTCTTTGAATCTCTGTTTCCTTTTTTTTTACTCCTCATCTCGCTTTTTAATCGTGGTAATGCTATTCGGACCCATTTTGCAGGTGTTAGAACTATTTTTTCTACCCAACGTTTATTTCATCAATGAAACGTATTTTTTAAGGACACGTCCTCCAATTATACATAAAATATATTAAACGAAAATCGGAGTGGGATGTTCCCAAATAATATGTCTATGCATGTTTTCAAATATTATTATTTCCAAAAACATAATGTACGATTATAAATTTTTTTAGTAAAAATCATATTTATGTACGTATGTTATCCATTTGTAAAAGTCAACAACTTACATGGATTTTCAAGTGACAAGGTTGTAATTTTTCCAAGAAACAGAGATCAGAAAATAAACGATATATTTAAGAAGTAGCAGTTGATTTAATATTGTTCTTAATATCTAATATCTAATTAAGTTATTTCAGATCAATATCAAGTTTAAATGAAATATAAAAGAAAAATAAAGAATTTTAATAATAACATTTTTAAATTCCGCGCTACATTTTATGCGCACGCGCATAAATCACCTGTCGTATTATGGTACAAATAACGTTATTGTATTTAATGTGACCGTATTTTGATACATAAAAAGCCTAAATTAAAAGAATTAAACATACTAAAATTATCTAAACACTATGTTTAGTTATACACTAATATCTATCTAGTCCTATAGTGTATTATTCAAGAACAAGTCCTCAAAAAATACATTTCGTTGATGATGTCCCCGAAGTATACGTTAAGTAGAAAAATAATTTAACAATCAAAATATTATAGCATTATTTAAATATTAATCATAATTGATGTGAGTTAGACATCAAAAAATATATTTATGCATGTTTCCAAATATTATTATTTCCAAAAACATAATGTACATTTATAAAATTTTTTGGGAAAAATCATTTTTATGTATGTTATCCGTTTGTAAAGGTTAACAACTTACATGGATTTTCAAGTGACAAGGTCGTAATTTTTCCAAGAAACAGAGATCAGAAAATAAACGATATATTTAACAAGTAGCTGTTGATTTATTATTGTTAAGACTTACTAATATCAAATAAAGTAATTTCAGATCAATATCAAGTTTAAATGAAATATAAAAGAAAAATAAAGAATTTAAGAAATAACATTTTTAAATTTCGCGCTACATTTTATGCGCACGCGTATAAATCACCTGTCGTATTATGTTACAAATGCCGTTATGGTACTTAATATGACCGTATTTTGATACATAAAAAACCTAAATTAAAAGAATTAAACATACTAAAATAATAATTATCTATACACTATGTTTAGTTATACACTAATATCTATCTAGTGTATAAATCAAGAACAAGTCCTCAAAAAATACATTTCGTTAATGATGTCCCCGATGTATACATTAAGTAGAAAAAATAATTTAACAATCAAAATATTATAGCATTATTTAAATATTAATCATAATTGATGTGAGTTAGACACCAAAAAAATATATTTATGCATGTTTCCAAATATTATTATTTCCAAAAACATAATTTACATTTATAAAAATTTTTGGGTAAAATCATTTTTATGTATGTTATCCGTATGTAAAGGTTAACAACTTACATGGATTTTCAAGTGACAAGGTTGTAATTTTTCCAAGAAACAGAGATCAGAAAATAAACGATATATTTAACAAGTAGCTGTTGATTTATTATTGTTAAGACTTACTAATATCAAATAAAGTAATTTCAGATCAATATCAAGTTTAAATGAAATATAAAAGAAAAATAAAGAATTTAAGAAATAACATTTTTAAATTTCGCGCTACATTTTATGCGCACGCGTATAAATCACCTGTCATATTATGCAACAAATACCGTTATGGTATTTAATTAGACCGTATTTTGATACACAAAAAACCAAAATTAAAAGATTTAAACATACTAAACTTATCTATACACTATGTTTAGTTATACGCTAATATCTATCTAGTGTATAATTCAAGAACAAGTCCTCAAAAAATACATTTCGTTAATGATGTCCCCGATGTATACGTAAAGTAGCTAATTTATTGAATTATACACAAAAAAGTCAAATAGTAGGTTTAATATTTATAATTTAGTTTTTTTATGTATAATATTTATACTTTGGGGACATCGTTTATACAGGATGTGTTAATAGTGCTTGCCTTCCGTTGACATAAAAATTAAAGATTTTTTACTTTTCAATAATTTTTGCAAATATTTCTTAGTACGGTCCTGGCCTAACTATTCATATATTTTTTTTATTATTTGTTACTATTACAAATCCTGTTGGCTTTTCACTTTTTTGTTAGAATATACTAACAATTTATTTTTTCAGAATACACCCCTGTATTATTATTTATAGAAAAAATTAAGGAAACCATAACGCTTGTCTTCCGTTGTCTTGAAAATTAAAGATTTTTATAATTTTTCTATTTCTTAGTACGGCCCTGGCCTACATATTTATTACAATAATTATTTGATTTAATTGTTAACACCATAAATCCATCTGGTATTTTAATATTTCTATTAGAAAATAAAGACAATTTTTTTTCAGAATACTACCCTGTCCTTATTTTTTATAGAATTAATTTATGAAATTATTAATGAAACTATGACGCTTCTCTTTCGTTGTCTTAAAAATTAAATATTTTTTTATAATTTTTCAAAGTTAGTACGGTCCTGGCCTAAATATTCATTATAATAATTATTTGGTTTAATACGCATCAGGACTATTTTTTTTCTAATTGATAATATACCATAAAAAATATAAAAAATATATAAAAATATAATAAAAATCTGGTACGCCACTGAAAAGTGCTCAAAAAACCTCATCGCCTTCATGAAATTGTAATCGTCATAGTAGCGACATCTGTTGGTACAATATTAGTACTAGAGAGGGACTCAAACTAATCGTTACACATATACGTCAATTGTCCTCAAAGAATGCGTTTAATATAAAGATAGTTTGAGTCCTGTCCCCAAACTATACAAATGTCTTCAAAAAATGCGTTGGAACGAAAATCTGTCTTCAAACTATGCTCTGGACATACATATATATATATATATATATATATATATATATATATATATATATATATATATATATATATATATATATATATATAATATATATATATTCAGTCTAACGAATTAAAATAATTATATTTTTCTAATTCGTATTTAAAACACTAAATTAAAATCTTCAGAAATAATAATAATAAACAACATCAACAAATACTAAAATGTTCTTCATAAGTATTAAAACTAAATATATGTATTTTCTAATTTAAAATTCTATAGAGTACATACCACGTCAATAAAATAAATAAATAAATAAATAATAATACTTACATAATGGTATTGGTGGATTTCACAAAAGATAGATAAATAAATAGATAGATAGATAGATTATGTCAATAACGCGACTTCACAAAAACTTTAAAAAAAACACAACAGCAACTCCAAGGATAATAATAACAATTATCTAATTTAATAATATTAGGTATTTATATGAATGTTTAAGAGAGATATAAAATATTTGTACTAACTTATTTATTGATGAACATAATCTCTGATGTTTTCAACAGCTCATTTTCACCATTGTACACCATATATATTGGTGTGGTATTGTTGATCTCGACTATCTCCTCATCTGATAGATTAGAAAAACGTGTTGGTAAAAACATAACAAAATCTTGAGTTTCAACCAATAACTTTTTCCCAAAACGTGTTGAAACCGATTTGATGTTTTCAATAAGATATTTCACGAATGGTGTTAATTCAGATATTTTTTTCAAGTCTTTATTTTTTAATTCACCAGCTTTATTTAATATATCCATATTAGTATATTAATAATAATAACAATAATATTGAGTAGTAGTAGTATGTAAGTAAGTTCTCGTTTTACAACGACTGATTATATATTAAAATCCGATAGTTATTTATACTAAAAATTGAAGAAATATGGTGGGGGTATATTATATTATTTAATACAATGATATCTATATGTGTATGTACACACGCACACATACATACATAAATATATATAAATATATAAAGCGTAGGTGTATATATTCGCTAGGTGCGTAAGGCATAGTGGGGGATACAAAAGTGATGTCAGCGCCCGCTGCGGACAATACAGAACTACGGGTGGCTTTTTATTATTTATGACCATAAAAATAACACGTGTATCAGTTTTAATTAAATAAATAAAATAAAATGGGTCATCAAAGTTGTTGTGTAGTCGATTGCAAAAATACTAGAAGAAATAATAATTGTAAATTTTATAAGTTTCCGGTTGCCAAGTGGAAATTAAATCAGCGAAAAAAATGGATAACTGCTGTTAAAAGGCAAAAGTAAGTAATACTATAACCTACAACCGTATTAATATCATATACATGTGTATATCGTGTAAGAAAACGGAGTAATAATTTAATTAATTATAATAATTTTACAATTTAATAAACACAATCACACTTGACATCTGTCACAAATCGTGTCTCATTAATCTGAAATATTAAAACAATTAAAATAAAGTTTATAACAATACAAACAATGATATAATATTATGTGTGATAGATTGAAAACCCGTTCTCAACACCAATTCCATTTTTTATCTGCAAAATTAAATAAACATCTTGACAGATGTCTTAACCTTACTTACTTATTGAGACTTGTTTTAGTTGTTGTATTTATTTTACTTACTGTTTTTAGCTGACCCACGGAAAAATTTTTAATTTAATATTCACTCTGTGTAATATATCACATTTCACATTGAAAAAAAAATTTTTTCAAGTTGATTTTATTTTTTCAATAACTATTTAACATCCAATACATGTTTATTTTCTCAAAAGAGCCACCGTAAGTTGTACCGTTAGATGGCGCTGGGGTCACGCACCCAGCGAATACGTATAGTTGAATAAAACATTAAGCATATGTTTGTCAGAGAAAATAGTTATTCGATTATAATATAGTATTTTCTTTAGTACGTTCCATATAAATTTTATAGTTGCGTTGTAATTTTATTAACGTAAATTACATATGAGAGAATATAGGTATACCTAGCTTTATTCTCACAAGTTGTGCTGGTCAGCGGTTTCATTGATATCTCAAGTTTAAGATTTTAACCGTTAAAATAAGTTGTGACAAACGGTTATTCTCACACATAGTGCTGATCAACTTTTTTCAAACAACGTGTAAATTTCTATTATGACCGTTAAAAACAAGGCTGTACAGAATCTGTAAGTTAATTTATTCTAATACACGTATCATATTTTATCTAATACTATATTTTTATACAATTTTAGATTTTAACCATTTCTTTTAACTTTTTTTTAAACTATTCGGGGTACAATACACCATAATCAAAATCTATTTAAAAAATATGATATAAACCATAGAAAATTATTTATTTTATTCTGAAAATTATAATTCATCTCTTCTTCCACATCATGTAATTGTATATAATTAATTGACTACTATACGCTATTAATCATGAACGACCCCAATATAAATAAATAAATCTAATCTATGAGAGGCTCATCATAATTATTATACAGCCCTGTGTGATTGTTGACGCTGCGGAAACATATCATACATATGTTTTACATACAAAAACTTCTCACGTAAGGATATCATAATCGGTAAAAAACGTTTCTGTCTGGGAAAATATAACAGATACATTCAGTATAAAACCTGAAAACTGTGAATTGCTCGAGTCTGTTTTTATTGGCTACGCCTGATAACAACAATAACAATATTTGTGAAATATAGTTAGAAAAGTTCTGTGCTCGAGATGGATAATCTAAACGTAAGTCAGTGTTTGTTATTATTCAAAAATAATTTCATAGCTATAGAAAAACTAAGTACATTACTGTGTTACATAAATGAACAGATTATCTTTAACAACGTGAATTTAACACCTGATGAAGAATGCATACACACATTACTTACAACAGCTGTAGGCTCTAACAATATAGATTTAGATAATATATATTTTGATATGCAGAGCGGGAGTGGGCAGAACGATTTAAAATTTAAAATTATATCTCGATCCGAAAAATATTATCATAAATTTAATGCCGATGCTAAGGTGATAAGTTTTAAATTTTTAACACCCCCGACAAATCAAAACCCCTTCGAATGGATTCAATCATCTATTTCCGATCTACTATCACATACATTAACATACATTAACTAATGTCGATAACGCAGATCTCGTTGGCTTATCAATTTCAAACTCTGTACATCTGATGGATAAACCTATAGGGCTTTCATTTCGTCGTCGCGATCAAATTAGTGCTGAATTAATCGGATCGGTATTTGAAAACGTTGTACAGAGTAACGCAAATTTTCTTATATCTGATAAATTAAATTTAAACTTAACTATAATACGACCACCTATCGGTCGAGGTGGTGGTGTGAAACGTAAATGTTTACCAACATGCGAACTTTCACATATTAAAAGAAGCATTATAACAGTTAAAAATGAGGATACGTATTGTCTTCCTATGGCGTTAGTTATTGCAAAAGCTAAAATCGATCAAAACCCTGATTATAGTTTTTTAAGAAGATATAGAAATATAGGACCTTATGTTCAGGAATTAGTACGTAATGCAGGTGTGGATTGTAGAAACGGTTGTGGTATAAACGAATTAAATTTATTTCAAAATTATTTAAAAGAATATAAAATAGTAGTGTACGACTCGCTTTTTAAGCCTAACATTATTTTTGAGGGAAAGGTAGATGCTAATAAACATATATATTTACTCTATGATAGAGATATAAAACATTTCAATGTAATCGTTAGTATAACAGGTGCTTTAGCATCTCAGTATTATTGTAAAGCATGCCATACTCCATACCAAAACTTTAACGAACATAACTGCACAAAAATGTGTCCGTCTTGTAGATCTACACCGCCGTGTGATATACATCGTGATATCTGTATAACCTGTAATAGGCGAGGAGCCACCAATCCTGAAAGCTCCGTGATCACGGATTCTAATATATTTAATAAAAAATAAAAGTTAACGTTTAGACGAACAAGATTGCTTGGTCGGCGTGGATTTGATTGGCCGGAAATATTTTAATTAAATTATTTATTATTAAATTTCCATATTTTTTTTCCGTCATCACGGATTTTGATCAATCTTATATAGAATTTTGTGTGAAATATTATGTTCAACAAGAAAAAATCCGGCCGACCAATGATTTTTAGCCGGAAAGGTCACGCATACCTATTTGAATGGTGTGATAAGGGGTAAAATTTATCCATTATCACAGAAACCTTTTTTTTTTTTAATTCACGCGTTTTAATGTCACATTTATAATTATCTTGGTATGCGTGCTTACAAACTGCCGAAAGTATCGCGCATACCAAATTTTAACTATTCGCTTTTCAACGGTTTCTATATTTCTGTAAAGAGTGAGTGAGGCAGATTTTTGGTTCAAGTTGAAACCTTGTATGAGTTCATCTCTTCCTATTCCCTACGAATTTAACATTGACCTGCCTCAAAGATACGTTATACACAATGCCGGAAAGTGAGGTTGTTCTACGACAGGGCTGCATAGTGTTAACTCTCTTACTCCGGTTTCTTTTCAAGTCCATAAGACTGCTCCAAGAGTAAGTGAGATAAGAGTAACATCGAATTTATGTTAGAGTTCCATAGGTCTTTCTCTCTTACTCCGAAAAGGTCACAGCATATACCTACGCTGTCCTACAGCATTTTGGGGGTTCAGATCATTTCGACATTTCAGTCTGTTGTTTTCCTAGCTGTCAAAAGTGTCGTTATTTTGTATAGCTTACTACGCATCAGTATTCTAAATATATTTATTAATTTAACAAAATCCACTGTTGAATATTTAAAAAAAAAACATTTTTTTTGGATTTATAATTATTTAAATTATAAATCAGAAAAAGAGAGAAATGATAATTTTGATGATAATGATGTAGATGATTATTGATTAATAAACTTGAATTGAACATATTTTTTGTATCAACCTTCATTTATTATATAATCAACCCAAATAAAATTTTTCCTGTATTTCCTCTTTTCCATATTGATTAGTATAATAAATAGTTAAAAACTTAAGGAAGAGATCAGAGGTAGAAGAAAGACTCTAAAAGAAATGTCATCAAGTAAGTGAAATCTATAACAGTATAATCCTCACTCACACAATAAAATTTGGTATGCGCGATACTTTCGGCAGTTTGTAAGCACGCATACCAAGATAATTATAAATGTGACATTAAAACGCGTGAATTAAAAAAAAAAAAGGTTTCTGTGATAATGGATAAATTTTACCCCTTATCACATCATTCAAATAGGTATGCGTGACCTTTCCGGCTAAAAATCATTGGTCGGCCGGATTTTTTCTTGTTGAACATAATATTTCACACAAAATTCTATATAAGATTGATCAAAATCCGTGATGACGGAAAAAAAATATGGAAATTTAATAATAAATAATTTAATTAAAATATTTCCGGCCAATCAAATCCACGCCGACCAAGCAAATCTTGTTCGTCTAAACGTTAACTTTTATTTTTTATTAAAAATATTAGAATCAGTGATCACGGAGCTTTCAGGATCGGTGGCTCCTGGACTATAAAGACTGTAACAGATTCTTTAGAAATAATGAATGTTTCGCTAAACATAAAACGAACAAATACGGTGATACTATAGTATGCGATAATGTAAAAAAATGTGTACATTGTTTTAAAATTATAAACACTACCAAAAGACGTTATAAAAATAGTCCACATATATGTAACGAAGTTTATTGCACGGTATGTAATAAAAATCAGCCTTATGAACATTTATGTTTTATGCGGAGAAACGAAACAAAACTTGCTAAAAAAATTTTGTTTATTTTTTTTGATTTCAAGATTTAAAACTCAACGATAGAGATTATTTACACGAACCGAATATTTGTGTTGCACAGCAAGTGTGTCATAATTGTGTTGATATAGAAGATATATCTCAGAATTGTGATACATGTGGTGTGCGTGAACATTTGTTAAATATTGTATGCAATATAGGAGTTACACAGCTAAAGTACATATTATAGCCCATAATTCAAAATCATACGATAGCCATTTTATTTTGAGATATATGATTGAGTGTGGATGGAACCCTACCTTGCTTATGAATGGGTTAAAAAATTTTAAAATTTCGTACGATAACGTTGTCTTTCTTGACTCGATTAATTACTTACCTATGGCTCTTTCGAAATTTAAAAAAGCATTTGGCCTCCAATGCGATGACAAAGGATATTATCCACATTTTTTTAACGATAGAAAATAAAAATTACGTAGGTCCGTTACCTGCAAAAGATATGTATGGTGTTGATAGTATGTTTGACAGTGCTAGAGAATCGTTTTTATTATGGCATAATAAATTAACATCTGAAGAATATATTTTCGATAATGCAAAAGAAATACGTAATTATTGCATACAAGACGTCAATATTTTGCGACAGGGGTGTGTCCAATTTTGGCGCAATTTTCTAAATATTGCTAATGTAGACCCGTTTCGCGAAGCGATAACTATAGCATCCTCATGCGGACTTGCATATAGGCGTAATTTTATCAATAATAACACAATAGGAATTATACCTAACAATGGATATAGAATGACTGAAAATCAATCAATCATAGGGTTAAAATGGCTTATCCATATAGAACAAACTGAGAACATAAAGTTAGTACATGTTGCATATGGTCGAGAACATATAACTAATTTAGGTAATTTAAAAGTAGACGGATATCATTCTTCGACAAATCGTGTGTTTGAGTTTTATGGGTGTTATTTTCACGGGTGTCCGAATTGTTGTAATAGAGGTAGATCGACAATAGGTTCTTGTGATGATGATTTGATCGAACACAGATACGAAAAAACCCTGGGTAAAGCAAACAAAATCCGATCCTTAGGATACACTCTAATTGAAATGTGGGAGTGTGAATTTCAAAAATTTCTGGAAAAAAATAAAGATATTGATTTAAGATTATCTAACAATTATTTAGTAAAAAATTCTCCATTAGTTATTAGAGATGCTCTGTATGGTGGTCGATCTGAAGCGTATAAGCTTTACAAGAAAATTTTACCCGGTGAGAAAATTAGATATGTAGACTTCACATCTTTATATCCCTATATAAATAAATATTTTAAATACCCTGTAGGACATCCTAAAATCTATATAGGTGATGACTGTGATGAGTCAGTTTTGAGTAAAGAAGGCATTATAAAGTGTTCGATTTTACCACCTAAAAACCTATACCACCCCGTATTACCATATAAATTTAATAAAAAATTATATTTTCCACTATGCCGTACGTGCGTTACAGAAGTGACAGATGACTGTAATCATAATGATATGATGAGAACAATTTCGGGTACATGGATGATAGATGAGGTTAGATTAGCTATAGTTAAAGTCTACAAAATTATAAAAAATTTTGAATTTTGGGAATATAAAGTACTATCGTATGATAGAGATTTAAAACACGGAGGTTTATTCACAGAATATGTTAACACGTTTTTAAAATTGAAACAAGAAGCGTCGGGGTTCCCAGCAGAATGTGATACTGTTGAATCAAAACAAAACTATATTCAAAATTATTACTCTAATGAGGGGATTCAGTTAGATTTAGAGGGCATAGAAAAAAACCCAGGTAAACGTGCTCTAGCTAAACTATGTTTAAATAGTTTGTGGGGTAAATTTTGTCAGGAGGAAAATAAATTGTTTAATCTCACCTATGTACGAAGTAAAAAACATTCATTTTATTAACGCCGAAACACTTGTTATAAACTATATTTCTGAAAAATCTAGCTACACACCATTAAAAACAACGAATGTCGCTCTAGGTGTATACACAACAGCCGGCGCTAGATTAAAGCTTTATGCTTTGTTAGATACAATAGGGCATAACGTTCTTTATACAGATACCAGCGGCGTAACTATACCATCTGAGGCCCGTGGCAAATCCATCGAATGGGGCCCCCGCCCCGCTAATGTAAAAAAGCTTGCAGTTTTAGTTAAATTTTTATAGGGTGTCCCATTTTAATCTATCACCCCCCCCCCCCCCCCAATTTTTTTTATCTATCAATTAAATCAAAAAATGCTTCAAATAAAAGTTGTTTAGTTTTGAGGGGGACCCAAAATGGCGTTATTAATTTTTTATTTTTTGGACGTCTTCATGGTCAAATAGGCCCAACTTTTTTTTTCAAATGGAAACCTATATTTTTTATTACAATATCTTATTGTTTGGAAAAAAAACAAGTAGCTTTTGTTTCAAAAAAATTTTTGTATGACTTCATATTTTTTTAATATTAAACAAAATAATTTTAGATTTTAGAATTTTACAAATTTTTTATTCGAAACCCATTAACTTGAGAGGAAAAGTGTAAAACACAAAAAATGTTTATTTTAATATGATATAACTAGCAAAATTATTTCAGATTTTTTATTTTATTTTTTATTTGCTTTAATATTTTGAAGAGCAAAAGTTATCAAAAAATCCTGATAAAATTATCCTAGTTATATCAGATTAAAATAAACATTTTTTGTTTTTTACATTTTTCCTCTAAAGTTAATGGGTTTCGAGTAAAAAATTAGTAAAAATCTAAAATCTAAAATTATTTTGTTTAATATTAAAAAAAATGAAGTCATACAAAAATTTTTTTGAAACAAAAGCTACTTGTTTTTTTCCAAACAATAAGATACCGTAATAAAAAATATAGGTTTCCATTTGAAAAAAAAAGTTGGGCCTATTTGACCATGAAGACGTCCAAAAAATAAAAAATTAATAACGCCATTTTGGGTCCCCCTCAAAACCAAACAACTTTTATTTGAAGCATTTTTTGATTTAATTGATAGATAAAAAAAATTAGGGGGGTGATAGATTAAAATGGGACACCCTGTATATCATTAAGCAAAGAAGATATGTAAACTTACTAACTATTAAAACTATTGTGTGCATTTTTGGGTGAAATAAAGTAAAATTTATCCATGTAGTAAATTTTAATTTGAGGAACGTGGGAGGTATTATATAAAAAAAATTAACAAAATGTTTATTATTAAAAATCTTTTTTTCGAGCTTTCTGTTCAGCAAATGTGTCAATTACAATATAAAAGTTCAAATTACGAGCTATAGAATTTTTGATGGATAAAATAGCCAAGTTGCTTAGTCTTTCTTGTCCCATAGAATTTCTTAAATAAGTTTTTATTAATTTTATTAATAAATTTTATATTATTCTTGAATGTAGTATTTTTTCGGCTTAAATCAATTATATGCTTATTTTAAGATAATTTTTTACTTGTTTCAAGAATAAAATTAGAGTTGATTTAAAGCATATCACAAAAATCCCGAAAATATACTAAATTCAAGAATACCTTTCTGACAGTGTACCTAAGTTAAATTTATTATTAAATTCATAATTAATAAATTTTATAAAATTTCGTAATAAATGTTAGGTTTCTCCTTTTCTCACGGTCTCTCGGGCCAGGGGCCCCTTCAGGCCGGGGGCCCGTGGCATTTTGCCCGCTCTGCCACCCTATTGTTACGCCACTGACAGATACCGATTGTGCATTTTATGTAGACCATGAGGATAACCCATTTTCTCTAGATATAGGCGATTATTTAGGTCAGTTAACAAACGAATTATGTGAATTCGGGAAAGACGCATATATTACAGAGTTTGTTTGTGCTGGTCCTAAAAACTATTGTTACAGAGTGTTCTCACCGGATTCAAACAATTTTAGCGATATCTGTAAGGTTAAGGGGATAACATTAAATTATCAAAACTCACAACATATTAATTTCGATGTTGTTAAACGTTTTGTGTTAAGTTATGTTGATGAGGACGAAAATCAATCTGTTACATTAATTAATTCTAAAAAAATTACCCGAACAAAAAATTTCGAAATAATTTCGGCACCCGAAACCAAAATTTATCGGGTTATGTTCTCAAAACGTAGAATAATAGACGATTATGATTCAGTCCCCTATGGTTATTCTTAATTTTGTACAATAAAATAAGAAAATTGATTAAATTCTAATTCAGTATAGTGCTATACATATAACGATGCAGTTCGTACATCCTTTCTCGATGATAATAGGAGGTCCTACTAGCTCGGGTAAAACCACATTTGTTAAAAAGTTATTACAATATTCAGATACTTTAATAAATATTAAATTTCGTAGTATAGTATGGTGTATTTCCGAGGAAAATGCTAAACCTGATCTAAATATCGCTAATTTATGTTTTTATAAAGGTATACCTTCAGATGACGATATCAATAATTTTCATAAACCTAGTATGATTATCTTAGATGATCTAATGAACGATGCATATAATAAAAGTGTATGTGACTTATTCACGAAAGGATCTCACCATCGAGATATTTCGATAATATTAATTACTCAGAATATATTCCACCATATATATCGTTGAACGCAAAATATTATATAGTTTTTAAAAATCCACGTGATAAAAATCAATTTTTTTCATTGGCCAGGCAGGTGTATCCTGAAAATCCTGGTGAATTACATAATGTTTATAATGATGTTACATCAACACCACACAGTTATTTAGTGTTAGATTTTCAGTTTCTAGTTCGCTTTCGTGGATTCAGGACTAAATTTAATAGTTGGGTTAGACCATCAGTTATTATAAATCGATAATAACAATGAATAACGATTTTTACATATCATTGGTTAGTAATAGTTCACATAGATTTTATCCTAGTAATACTCTAGCGCGTTTTAACACTAAATTATCTAGCACTGTACAACTTGAAGATGATACCTGGTATGTAGGGCTTTGTGAAATAGTTTTTCCATCACAAATATTAACGCTCGGTGGTGATGATGATGAAGACAAATCAGCTATAGAAAACATAGATAATCATTTAGGTGTATTTTTGTTTGGGAAAATTCCTGTAACTGTGCCTACAGGTCCATATAACTCTTTAGAAAGTTTAATAACAACGTTTGAAAAAAATATATCCGTACAATATGTATATTCGGTGCTTTCTCAGTTCTCAGAGATAGTTGTGAATCTGGCCCCTGATTTATCGATTATACCTGAGGTTAAAAAAACCGAACTCACTACAGAGATAAAAATAAATAATTCTTTTACCGTTTATATAGAATCAAAAATGTATAATTCCTTATCTGAATTAGTCAAAGCTATTTATTATCAGATACCTATAGGAATCCGGCTAGAAATTCATCATAGAGTTAAAAAACTACTCATAGCTTTAATGAACCCTACAAAATTCAGAAATTATCTTGAAAAATTTAAACGTGAAATTATGTCAAACAACACAATATATGTTTATACAGATATTTTAGAACCGGTACATGTCGGTGATACATTAAGTCGTTGTCTACGTATTATATCTACTGAAAGTGAAAAAGACTCTGTCCTTATTCATCATAGATACTCACCAATCTACTATTTTCCTGTGGAAAAAAAATCGTTTGATTCAATCGAGATAATAATTGCTAATGATCGAGGCGAATTATATCCGTTTAAATATAACACACAACCGGTTATTTTAATGTTACATTTCGTGAAAAAATAATTGTACGATTATTTATTTAATTATTTATTTAATATATATATATATATACTAGCGATGTAACGAATATTCGCATTCGCATTCGCATTCGCGAATATTCGCACATTTTTAAACATTCGCATTCGCATTCGCATTCGCAAAAAAAGTGCGAATATTTTTGCGAATATTACTTTTTTTAGTAATAATAAAAAAAATAATTTTTTTTATCTTTTACTTATATTCAATAATTATTTTTAAGAACTTAGGAAGAGACAATATTTATTTTTACTTCCATGTTCTGAAATAAATGGATGTTTGTCTTAGTGAGTACTCCAAACCTATTGATTTTGGGGCTAATCGAATTAAGGGTTTTGGAAATATTCACCCTCCTCCCACCTCTATGGAACATGGAAGTCATGTATGGTTCACTATATCGTTAATTTCTTCTAGAATAGTACTTTTTTGTATTTAATAGACACTAGCTGACAGTTTCTTAATGAATATAAATTTCAGTACCTACCAATAAATAAATAATGTGGTATCTATACGCCCAGTATTATCAAGTTTAAAGCAATTATATATACATCATTTAAAAGGGCATAAAAAACCCTACAATTTGAGATAAAATTATTTTCTCTACGATGGTTTGCCCAAAGATGCGCCGTCAATCAATTTATTTTTCTAAATCTAATTTTTTGCGATATTTGAAAATATTTTTTAATGAAACTTGATAGGTTCATTTGGAATCATAATAAGAATATTGTTTCCAATTTTCGTCAAGATATTTTTATTTTTTGCAAAGTTATTGAAAAAAAATGAAAAATCTGTGATTACCGCAGTATATAATTTTTTTTGAGGTTATAAATTAAGTCACAGTATTCCGCACCTAGCAGATCGATAGAGGGGTTCCTTACGCGTAACCACATATTTTTTTGTCAAAATACATTAAGTAGAAGCTGAGATATAAGCAAAAAACAAACAAAAAAATGGAAAAAATGATGATTTTCTGGAAAAGCCCTGAAAAAAGTACCGCGCGGAAAACGGACAAATCCACAAAATCAGTTATGAACTTCTATTGATCTCTAGAACATTTTAAAATCATAAAATCGCTGTAAGGAGAGATTGTTTTATTCAAGACAAAATTCCGGTTATATGACTCCACTATGGGCAATAGTGTTTTGTAATTTGTTTTTATTTAATGATTGGAATTTTCAAAACTTAACATCAATTAACAATTCAATTTTTATTAAACTCGACATGGATCTTGGCTTCTGGGTGTAAGCCGCATTGGTTTGGTCGTGTTATCGGTCAATGTTTCGTCACATATTGCAGTGAACATTTTCAGGACTCTTCTGAAAGTATTAAACTCGATCGACATTTTTTATAATATTCTATTTTAAAAAGTCAAAAACAAAGATTCTGTCTTTCTTAAACAAATTTTCAAAGAACTTAAACACACCAACAATTTAATGTTATTTATTTTATTTTATTAATTAGGAATATTTTGAACTCAACAAACAATAATTAATAATAATTAATTTTTTTCCATAAAAGTAATTATCCTAGCTAGCTGAATATGTAAAATATGAAAACTACAACATTAATTAAAAAAAAAAGTCAATATTCGCATTCGCATTCGCGAATGTCGGCCGTTAATATTCGCATTCGCATTCGCATTCGCGAATGTTTAAAATCATACATTCGTTACATCTCTAATATATACTATTGATACATGTCGAAACAATTATTATTAGACAAACAATGGACGCGTACACTGCATACTACATAAATCAGTCGAGCGGTATTGGCCCTTTATACAAGGCGTCTTTTATTAATCAAAAAGGTCGTGGTTTTGGTTCGTTTTTTAGTGGGTTATGGCGTTTTATAAGACCTCTCGTACAGAGTGGTGCAAAAGCGGTTGGAAAAGAAGTTTTATCTACAGGTGCAAAAATTTTAGGAGATATTGATTCTCAACCATTAAAAAACTCTGTGCGCGATAGAATAAGAGAGGCAGGGGGTAATTTGAAACGTAAAGCTGAAAACTCAATTAAAAAAATGTCCGGTAGTGGAATAAATAAGTGTAAAAGAAAAAAAACGTGTCAGTTTTCTGTTAGAGACAGTGCTAAGAAGGTGTTACATAAGATAAATAAAAAAAGTAAAAAAATTAAACGAGGGTTATCTGTTGTACGAGCTAGTGATATACAGAATGATCCAGACCACCCGTCCACTATGTTTTACGCCCAAACTATTGAAGATAGAGTTTTATAAAAAAAAATTTACTATGTATATCGACCCTAAAGAATTTCAAGAAAATATTTTCAACCCCCTAAAACGGCGCCTTAGGGGGTAGTTTGGGGGGTACATGCCCGTTTCTCAGTAAAATCAAATGGAACGGTATATTCAAAAGTACATAATTGTAAAGATCATAAAAAAGTAAGAAACTTTTGTAAAACAAAAATTTTCATACTTTCAATTGTTTAGAAAATATGGCGACTTGATCTCAAATTTTAGGGTTTTACTAAAAGTGCTCTAATTTCGTTAAATGTTAATGAAATTTTATTCTTTTTTTAAATTTAGAAAATAGAAATAATGACTTTTGTAATGATCTATGAATATTTAAGATTTTGATAGTTTAAAGTGACATACGCGACATATCAAAAATGCAAAAGTTCAATTAGCGATAATTCAAAAAATTTAAATACAATGGTATATCAATTAATACTTTATCTTAAAAAAGATACGTAAATAAACAACTTTTGATAATAAAATTTTAAATTAAAAATTATAATTTTCAATTTTCCATTTTAAAATTTTGATTTTTAATTTTTAATTCCATTCCCACGCGAACACCTGCAAAAACACATATTCTTCTCACATGGTAATATGATACCAGAGGTCATGACCCGCCTCAAGAGACTTCCTACTACTGCCATGGAAACAAGCGCAGTTAAATTCAAATGTCAGATAATTATTATTTTACAAAAATGTCTATTCTACAACTGACATTAGAATATTAGAAAACTAATATTTATAATAGAAAGGTGAGTTTTATATTAACAATTATCTATTGTAAAAGATATTATAGAACAAGGAAGTCATGTATGGTTCTCCATACCGATATTTTGTTTGTTTTTTGCTAATATCTCGGCTTCTACTTGATGTATTTCGATGAAAAAGATTTGTTCTTACGTGTAAGGAACCGTCCTATCGATCGGTGTAGTGCGGGATATTCTTAACTTAATTTATAACCTCAAAAAAATTATATACTTCGGTTATCACAGATTTTTCGTTTTTTCTCAATAACTTTGCAAAAAATAAATTCTGATTTTTATTATTGTTCAGAACAAATTATAAAATTTAAAATCTAGTTAAAAGATGAATGCTTGAAACAAATTTAACATATTTTTATTGCAATAATTAATTTACCAAAAAATTTTCAAATTTTCAAATTTCACCCGCACAAATTGGATACTCAAAAATTTCGAGTATCCATTTGTATTTTTTATTGTTCTAATAAATAACATTAAATTTTATTAAATTTATTATTTAAATCTTTCTCGTTACTAAAAATAATGATTTATTAATCATTAGTATACGAACGGATATTTAACAAACAAAAATGATTAATTTGTGCGGGTGAAATTTGAATTTTTCAGAATTTTTGGGTTAACCAACTAATTATTACAAAAAATATATGCTAAATTTGTTTCAAACTCATCTTTTAACTAAATTTTAAATTTTATAATTTTTTCTGAACAGTAAAAAAGTTAATCGGGAAAAAATGTATTTAATGCAACAATCCGAAAATGCCAAAATCAATTCAGAGAAACCCAAATAACTTTTTTTTCAATATGTAGAAGCAATTTTATATACATCATTTAAAAGAGCGTAAAAACCCTACAATTTGAGATAAAATTATTTTCTCTACGAAGGTTTGCCCAAAGATTTTTTTTCTAAATCTAAATTTTTGCGATATTTGAAAATATTTTTAAATGAAACTTGATAGGTTTATTTGGAATCATAATAAGAACATTTTTTCCAATTTTCGTCATGATTTTTTTTGCAAAGTTATTGAGAAAAAAACGAAAAATATAAATTAAGTATGAGTATCCCGCACTACACCGATTGATAGGACGGTTCCTTATAAGAACACATTTTTTTCATCGAAATACATCAAGTAGAAGATATTAGCAAAAAACAAACCAAAAAATGGGAAAACTATTAATTTTCCGGAAAAGTCATGGAAAAAGTATCGCGCGGAAAACGAATAAATCCACAAACTCAGTTATGAATTCCTATTGATCCCTAGAACATTTCAAAATCATAAAATCGCTGTAAGGAGAGAGAATTTCAAATATTTTATTTTTTGTTATTTTTTTACATGCATCAGTTTTAAGATATACATAACTAGCGGAATCCCGCGGCTTCGCTCGCGTAAATTTCGAAACTAATTACAACCCTCCATAAGTGATATGGGATGACATATTACATTTTTTATATTGTTTTTTATTCATTAGTTGAATATCGATTTTTTTTATTGCAGATTATTTTGCCCGACTCCACCATTATAATTTAAGCAGTTATGCAGATAAACATATTAAAAACCATCATCGTTCCCGTCCAATGCTATTAGGGGTTGAATATCGAGCTTTCATTTTTAATTGAATATTAATTTGTCCGAATTTACCTTAAAATCATAAACAGTTATATATCACAATTTTACCCCCCCCCCCCTCTCAATTCCCATAGGAGTTAAATTTTCGTAAATGCTATATGTCTTGTAGAATATCTACTTATGCCATGTTTCATTCGGTGAATACGAAAAAATTATTTTACAAATTTTTCCACCCCCCTAACACCTTCGGGGTTAAATTTTAGGAAGTGCTGAAATACATAACTGTTTCATTAACTGTATTGCAGAGTATTATGATAAATTTCAATCAATTAAATACGAACAAAAAATATTTTTTATAAAAACTTTGACACCCCGTTTTAACCCCGTAGGGGTTGAATTTCGAAAAATCCTTTCTTAGTGGGTGCTTACATCATAAAAGGAAGGCACCTACGAAATTTCACGTTTCTAGGTCCAGGGGTTTGGGCTGTACGTTGATATATGAGTGAGTGAGTGAGTGGTTAAGGACAAACTCTTTTATAGATATAGATTACATACTACTTGCTTACTAGTCCAGAGCATTTAGACGAAAAATAGCTGTATCTAGGAAAAAATTCGCATAGAGCTGAATTTTTGTATACACTTTCTTTTTGTCTTTATACATAATATGCCAAAAGTCCCCATCGATCCCTTGTGAGCATACTTTTTATAGCCCTCAAAAGGTGCTAATAATTAGTTTTATGTAAATATCTCTGTATTTATAGATTTTACGATAGTGAAAGTCATATAACAATGGGAAGACTAGAAAATTCTCTACAAAAAAGGTTATTCATAGTTTTTCATACGAACTATAATTTTCACGGAAACTGGATGCAAAGGTGACGACTTAAGCAAATACTACTAACACAAGAAATGTAGAATTTTTGACTAATGTAAATATTATGCCGAATGTGCGAGGTTCCGAATTTTGTCAATAGTTAGAGTATACCAACATGTGTATTTCCTGAAAACTCCCTAGCAAAGTAGGCTCCGGAACATCCCCATCGAAGGCCCCAAATTTTCGTTATTTACGGATTTTGTGAACAGCTGTATCTAGTGAACGGAATGTCCGATCAACATATTTTTTCACATTTTTGACAGATAATTTAATCTTCTACAACCTTTTTATTAATATTTTATCCAAAGTAAATTGTATGCCTTTCAAAATTCCGGTGAAACTAAAAAAAATAATTTTTTTAAGAAAATTTTTAAGTTTCGCCGCCATTTTGAAAAACAATTCGTTAACTTTTAGTTAAAATACTATCAAAATGTTTGTAAAAATATAATTAACTGTCTTATAAGTGAAAGATGATGTTGATCGGACATTCTGTTCATTAGATACAGTCTGTTTATTAAATCCTTATACAACGATATTTTGGGTTATTCGATGAGGGTGTTCCGGGGCCTACTTTACTAGTAGTCCAGGAGGAATCGGCGCATGAGTACCGAAAACTATTCCACCTCAATTTTTTTATGTGATCCTCTTCAAATTGCCCTACTGATAATATAAATGCATGTTGCCATGGGGCAACCCCGGGCCATATTGTTTAAACCGAAATTGTTTAAACAATTGCAAGGAATTGTTATTTTTCAACCGGACAATTTTTTTTTATATTCTTTATTGAAATACAAATAAAAAAGGCCCTTTGACTTTTTACGATAAAGTTAATATTTTTAAAGATATGAATTTTTAAAAGTTCGAAAAATCTCAAATTTGGGTACTTTCGACTCATGAAAAATATATTAAAAAAAAAAAAAAATATAAATAATATTTTTTTCTTAATTCTTCATACAATAGTTAATAATATTGTAAATAGAGATCTTAAAAAATTTCATTGTTTATACCTGTTTTTTAATTTTTAATTTCGCGCACTCACAAGTATGCGTCACTTACCTTTAAGTATCGGCCTCTCTGTGTCTTGAATCATTATTTATCATTTATCTTAAAAACTATCAACTTTATCAAGATTGTTAAAGAGAGCAATGTTATTAATAATTAAATTTTCTACAATTTGTTTCGTATAATTTTTTTTAAACAAATTGTAGAAAATTTAATTATTAATAACATTGCTCTCTTTAACAATCTTGATAAAGTTGATAGTTTTTAAGATAAATGATAAATAATGATTCAAGACACAGAGAGGCCGATGCAGCGCATGAGTCAGAGAGAGACGGCGATACTTAAAGGTAAGCGACGCATACTTGTGAGTGCGCGAAATTAAAAATTAAAAAACAGGTATAAACAATGAAATTTTTTAAGATCTCTATTTACAATATTATTAACTATTGTATGAAGAATTAAGAAAAAAATATTATTTATATTTTTTTTTTTTTAATATATTTTTCATGGGTCGAAAGTACCCAAATTTGAGATTTTTCGAACCTTTAAAAATTCATATCTTTAAAAATATTAACTTTATCGTAAAAAGTCAAAGGGCCTTTTTTATTTGTATTTCAATAAAGAATATAAAAAAAATTTGTCCGGTTGAAAAATAACAATTCCTTGCAATTGTTTAAACAATATGGCCCGGGGTTGCCCCATGGCAACATGCATTTATATTATCAGTAGGGCAATTTGAAGAGGATCACATAAAAAAATTGAGGTGGAATAGTTTTCGGTACTCATGCGCCGATTCCTCCTGGACTATAGGAAGTTTGCAGAAAATATACATCTTTGTATGTTTTAACTACTGACAAAATTTGGCATCTCACATATTTGTCATAATATTTACAATAGCCAAAAAGTATATGTTATATTAATATAATATAGGAATGAATATTGATTAAGATTTTTTTGGGAATTTTTTGACAAAAAAGTATAAAACTTTTTACTATAGATTTTTTGTATTTACTTTTATATAAGTTTAGACAAGCTATACAAATTAAAAAAAATAATAATAATAAGTAATTATTACGCTTGTACAGGAACCACGTACAACGTGAAAAAAACGTCTCCAAATGATTGCCATGATTATAGCTTTTCTGTTTGTCCGAAAAAACAAAACCAATAAATTTCTTTATCTATATAAGTGTGGCTATAGCGGGTGGCAAAAAATTTAAAAAAAATTGAAAATTAAAAAAATGGCGGTGTTTAGAAAAGTGTCTATAGAATTTTCAATCTTTCAAAATTTTGATATTTTTTTTCAATCTTTCATTGCCCGTAAAACAAAAATATTTGATTAACTCAATTCTGTTACAGATAGTAATAGCTTGTGTACACAGAAAATTTGAAGTCAATCGGTTCAGTAGATCTTGAGTTATTATGGCAGCCAATTTCAGATTTCTGTTTCGAGAAAAACGCGTTCAAAGTTTACGTATAGTTGGCTATTCATGTTACATATCTCTTTCAATCCACTATAACTTCGTCAATTTTGGGAATTTGGGTATAGGGTTTTGTACATAATTTTTTTGAACTCCTATTTATTAAAAAAATGCAAAAAAATAAAATCGATATTTTTTACATTTTTAGACTAGAATACCCTCATACTACGTGAAAACAATTACTTGTACGAAAAAAGGTATGAGATCTTTGTTGTAGATAATTTTCTAATCTTTCTATTTGATAATAACTATTTTAGTCATAGAGACAATATATACAGAGATATCTAACTAAAACTAATTGTTAGCACCTTGTGTGGGCTGTAAAAAAGTATGCTCACAGGGGATCGATGGGGACTTTTGGTAACTTATTCATAAATGCAAAACGAAGGTGTATACAAAAATTCAGCTCTATGCGAATTTATTCCTAGTGAAAACCTAAAGTTACTGGACTATACGTATCATATAAATATTCCAGTTTATTTTCTAAACGTTGAAGCAAAGTTAACACCGTAGGTTTTGTTAAGCAAAACTGTTTAAAAAAAGCTAATTCTGACATTTCATGAAAATGAGCATGCCTATAATACACTTGGCATGAAATGACATAAATCAAGGATTTTCAACGTGATCCAGGTGAGATCTATGGAAGTTTAAAAGGAGTTTATAGTATTCCAGGGTTCGTTGGGGGTCTATGGAAAATTTGGATGTTTTAAAAATAACTTTTTGTATATAATATATACATAAATACAGTTGAAAAACAAAAAAAGGTCATTACAATTATACAAAATATAATTACCTACAAAGACCCGTTAAATGTAAAGGGGTCTATAATTAAAATAATTCTTACAAAAGGGGTTTATGTGCAAAAAAGATTGGAAACGCATGCCATAAATTATTATATCCATGATATATTCATTGTTTTCGTTCATAATTTCATTAAAGATGTTTGCAGTATTTATTTTTTTGCGATGATACCAATTTTTAAAATTTTATGGTAATGAACGTATGACGTATGTCATATATGTGTACAATTTTAAGATTTAGTGAAACTAAAGTATCACTTTGACTACGACCTAAATTTAGGTGATACATAACGACTTAAGGATCACTTAAAACATTGGTGCAACAATTTTAAATTATTATGTGTTCCATAATCACTAAATGATAATCATAAGCGGTGAGATCTGCCATAAGAATGCTAATAATGCAATATCGTCGTTGCGCGTAAGAGCACTTTGTAAAAACCGCGTATCTACGTTTTCGCGATTTTACAGGAGGAAGAAAAAACTTAATATCTCAGTCATTTACTACATTTTGCTGACTGAACTCTATTGCTACTAGTTTGGGGCTTACTTTATGGAGAAATAGTGTAAATTTATTCGTAACGTAAATTCCGTGTAAAATCACTTACGCGGTTTTGTTGCAACAAAAGTAGTATAGTATCAGTAAGTACGCGGGTTTGAAATAATACATTTTTTATTAGAAAACATTATTAATTGTGATAAAAAAGCAAAAATTTGTCAGAAAAACAACATCTTTCTATTATTGATAATCAACATTATATAGAAAACTTATTTTTGAGCTTCTTATAAAATTTTTTTTTAATCTGTAGAAAATTAATATTTTATTCATTAGTTGCACGAGGAATGAATAGAGATATTCATTTAAAAATCTTTATTTTTTCATAAGGAGTTCACATCTTGTACTTATTGTTAGAAATACACAGAAAAAACTTTTTAAAAACGAAGTACAGGGAAACTATGTTTTACTATTCTCTATCAACATTCATCTATAATTAACATTACCTATATAAGGAAAACTTTTTTATTGGTAAGTTTAAGATTTGAACTTCTAATCTTAAGAGAATTAACGAAGTAAGTTATTAAATTTTATATTAAGTAAGATGTTGTGAGTTCATCTCTTTAACTTATCAAAAAAGTAGTTTTCTTAGTGATCAGTCTCCTAGGTTCCTCTAAAATCACAGAAAATATCTTAACGTAATCTTTGTTAAATGCTTTGTGCGAATACAGAAAAAATAAAATTAACTTTTAATTATTGAATACTGTAGGTACAGTAACAACCCTAGTGCCTTGAATAATTTAGTTGATTGTGAAATAGTTTTCACAATCAACTAAATTATTCAAAAGTACTTATATACTTATTTAGTAAAACTTAGCAAACAAAAACATTCATTAACAAATAAACATAACAAAAAATAATAATTTTAGTAACTTAAACTCTCATTTAAATAGTTATAATCACAACATTGAGACTCTCAACCACAATAGGAACATTATTTACATAGGTGGGTACAGTTAATCGAAAAGTTAACTTCGTTAATCGTTAATTCGTTAATAATTTTTTTTTTTTTTTGCCCTTCCATTTCTGATTTAGCCAGTTCTTTTTTTACATTTTTTATCATTTAACATTTAAACACATGGACAGAAGATGGAAATGTGATTGCACCACTTTTCATTTTATAGCTTCAAATTCGTGGTTGTGATGAAAGTGAATATCGAGTCATATGTTTCTTCGTTTCTTAAAACTTCTTCCATTTTTTTTGTTTTTATGTTTAGTTGTTCTATTGAGTGGTTGAAATTTTTCGTTTGTTCTTTGTTTTTTTTTTGCATTTGAAAAATATGTGGTCTATGTCACTTATTGTTATTCCATCGCATGAGCATATTTCGGTGTTAACTTTTTTTATTTTGAATAGGTGTTGGGGATAACTTGCATGACCAAATTTGAGTCTTGCAATGGTGGTTATCATTGATCTCGGCATGCTTCTTTTGGTGAACCAAGGGGTTCTTGGTATGGTGTTTACTATCCTTGCGTATCTTGCCCCAGTGGTTATGCGTGATTTTGCCCAGTCTTCTTTCCATCGTTCTTTAAGTTTTTCTTTTAGTAAAGTTAACTTCGTTAATCGTTAAAGCGTTAAAATTCCGAAAATTTAACGGAAGTTAAAGTTAACTGAAATAACTGAAAATTTAACGAAAGTTAACCGTTAATAGTTAATCATCCAAAATGTTTGAAGACCTTTTTTTCTATTTCGACAACTTTCTTATGTACTTTTCATCAAACAACCAATGTGACGGACTGAAGTTAACGGAAGTAAAATTTAACGGAAGTTAACAAAAGCGTTAACATTTTTTTGAGTTAACTTAAAAGTTAATCCGTTAAGCATTTTGTTAACTTTGTTAATTAACGATTAACGGATTAACGAGTTAATGCCCACCTATGATTATTTATAAGGTAAGTTATTATAAAAACTAAGACAGTCTTTGGGTATGATACTCTTAAGCTCCTGTAAACGATCATACTTGGTCTTGGATATTGGCTGTCTAGATTCATAAAATGAAGGCACACTGTCAATCGGAACTATTTTCTTTGGCCGTCTTGGTAAACGCATAAAATCATCTGCAAAGAGGAGCTTATAGTCTATTGTGCCACTTGGATTATACCTCAGTGCTTTTATTTCAGGTGTAATAACTTCGTAAGGACTTGGTACTTTTCTCGCTTTCTTCGTGATCGTGGCATATTGTGAGGGAGCACGCGTTAATCGTGTTATAACTTCTTCACCGTTTGGGTAGATACGCGGAATTGCAGCCAACTTTAGACATACTACTGTTCCGCTGTATTGCTACGATCCCAAAAAAGGGGTTTCCCATTGTCAAATTCTAAACGAATGAGAGCTAGTACTAAGCCCTTCCACGTCAAGGATCTGTTGGCGCGATATCTCAATTTTGTCCCTTTTGCTGTTACGCGGTTTTTACAAAGTGCTCTTACGGTATTGCACGCGCAGCGACGATATGACACTTGTTTATGTATACAATAATATCTTTATTTTTATAAATAAAATAATTAAATATGTACTATTAACTCCAGCTGTATTTATATAAATATATACACTTTATTTTAACCTCCTATACACTATACCCATAATAAAACATTGTTTGAAATACATATGGGTCAGTCCGCGGTAATCGATACCAGATAGTTAAAAAAATATTTTACGAAAATGAATACTAAAATATAAAATTAACAGGCTATTTAACATCAGTTTTCATAAACCAAAAGAAAATTAAAAAAATTTTAATTAATTTTCAAAATATTACAAAAAATTTAAAATTTTTTTTGAAAAAGACAACAAATAATGTGAAATCGCAATAACTTACTTGACAATAAGTGACGCTCGTGGCAAACTATTCAAAGTCTTTGACAATTACATATCAAACGTGACGTTTGACCGAATTAAAAAAAAATTACCCTCACCAACAATAATGATTAAGGGTAACCGCATTTATTATAAATTTAATGAGTCTATTGATGTATTTGATAAATAATTGTTATAAGTATTAGTTCATAATATCAATAAGCAATTAAACACACAAATAGTACTCTTATTGTATCCTTTTATTCTACGTGTCACGACCGTCACAATGTTTATTGGGTAAAAACCAGTTAAATAGATTACGTATTTACCTGATGCTCTTGTGTAACTAAAAAATAATTTATTCGTAACATATTAAAGTATGATTATTATAAAGTAACTTCAATATTTTCGCTTAACTTTCGGGTTTTTGAATAGAAGTTGCAAAACTTGCAATAGTTGGCGTCACAACCGTCACAGAGCTTTGAACGCTGACAATTTTTTGTAAAATAACTGTAGACTTTTTATTCTTTCAATATACATGTATTGCATTAAGATCTACAGAAAAAAGGTAAAACCATGTTATTTACTAGTATTATTTAGAAATTATGAACTCCAATCCGAGTTGAAATGTCACGACCGTCACCGCGGACTGACCCATATATTGAAATAAGTGAAGAAAGCTATAAAAAATAATTCCAAACGGTAACAAAAAATTTTTAAGGACATTTTTTTCCTTGATTATTTCCATCAGTAATTTAATTAATAAAAATCATATTTGTCATTCAATTATAGCGACAGCATCGCCTGTGTGTATCACATATATCACACACACTATTCACTAGGCTTTTCAAAACACTCACGTATGCACACTTCAACGTCTACGCCCTCATTTGTTATGGACACAAAGTCACAAAAAATGACAGCGTAGAAAAAAACAGCACTCTCGATTCACAAATAAATAATAATGCATGTTTATAATTCATTTGCACTGGCGTTCAGAATAATACTCGAGAAGTAATGTGACAATGTGGATATCATATAACACTGTATGGCAGCGATGCCGATGCATGAGACATATGTATTTATTAACACAGACAAAAAACAGACTGCTCCAGAGATGTCGCAATCAAAATTACAATAACTTGATTCTAACAAAAAAATTAACTCTCGATATGTTTTATTCACATTGTATAAAAACATAACGAACAAATCTCATAAATCTACAAACATTTGCAACGAGTGTTACAAATAAAACTGTACACTCTAGTGTTTAACTTGTAACTAATATCTGTAAATTGAGAGGCTCTCATGTAAACATATCAAATATTTACCTTTCACGAGAAACTCATCTGGTTTTTCACTTTTACAGTAACTACATATTTTCTGACAATTTCCATCGCTGGTCCAGGCAATAACAGATACAATAAAGCATAGATAAAATTATGTCCAAATTAATGTGTTTCACCAGTACCATCTACAATTAATAGACAAATTAAAATTAAACATTATTATTATTATTGGAATAAGAAATAAAAAAGAATCAACTTACATGTCATAACAAATGTGTTAACCCAATTTAATATTAATTGTCACAATTTAAATAATGAAGGTTTGTTTTTATTCATTGATTTTAGATTCAACTAGGTGTGTTGTTTTTCCATTTTATAATGTTTTTTTGTACAAATCGGCTTTATTATTTTATATTTCAGATTCATTTTGTAAATACCGTATAAACACTGGAACACGATGTTAACATAACCTCATTACTACAATTAACACATTTCAAACACGGGACGGGGGTTCAAGTTTTCGCTATAAAATTTTGACAGCAATACGTGTGCTGCCATATGGTTTAGGCTGGACGAACTATACAGTTCCGAAGCACGAAATTCAAATTCCTTTTGATCCCAATACATGAATAGAATGAATACACATAATATGCATTTAGTACTATTTATAATCCGGTCAATTTAGACATTCGGTGCTACATAAATTCCCACCAAGCTGAAAATCAGTAAGATTGTTTAAAATATGATTAAAAATAAAATTTGAAAGTTCCCCATCTTTCCCCTGTATGGAAAAATTTTTATTCAAGGTCAAAGGTCAAAAAAATGAGTTTTTCGCGATTTTCAGCAAAACGGTAAGTTTTATCATAAAAATACTTCAGAGAAAAATTGTAGATCATAAAATTATCTACAAATAAAACGGGCAAGTGCGTGTTGGGCACGCACATGATAGGGTTCCGTAGTCATTCTCACTACGATTTATAAAAAGTATTTTTCAAAATTTTCGTGACTGAAGGGTTAAAATCAAAAAGTCATTTGACTTTTATTATTGCATTTTAGGAGACCTATCAAATGACACCCCACTCAATGGGGTAAATGAAAAAAATGTGAGTTCACTTTTCAATCTATGAAAAGTGGGTCCAAAATATTTTAGACATTGTTCGTTATAATTTTCAGTGAAAGTACTAATTGAAAGCTACATTCTGATTTTTTTTCAGATTTTTTGAATCGATAGTTTAGAAAATAGAGGGGGGGGGACGCTCTGACAGCGACATTAAAAAGCAAATATATCGCGACTGAAGGGTTAAAATCAAAAAGTTATTTGACGTTTTTTATTGCATTTTAGGAGACCTATCAAATGACACCCCACTCAATGGGGTAAGTGGGAAAAAAAATGTATGTTCAATTTTCAGTCTATGAAAGGGGGGTCCAAAATATTTTTGACAATGTTCGTTATAATTTTCAGTGAAAGTACCAATTTAAAGCTACATTCTGAATTTTTTTCAGATTTTTTGAATCCATAGTTTAAAAAATAGAGGGGGGGGACGCTCTGACAGCGACATTAAAAAGCAAATATATCGCGACTGAAGGGTTAAAATCAAAAAGTTATTTGACGTTTTTTATTGCATTTTACGAGACCTATTAAATGACACCCCACTCAATAGGGTAAGTGGGAAAAAAAATGTATGTTCAATTTTCAGTCTATGAAAGGGGGGTCCAAAATATTTTTGACAATGTTCGTTATAATTTTCAGTGAAAGTACCAATTTAAAGCTACATTCTGAATTTTTTTCAGATTTTTTGAATCCATAGTTTAAAAAATAGAGGGGGGGGGACGCTCTGACAGCGACATTAAAAAGCAAATATATCGCGACTGAAGGGTTAAAATCAAAAAGTTATTTGACGTTTTTTATTGCATTTTACGAGACCTATTAAATGACACCCCACTCAATAGGGTAAGTGGGAAAAAAAATGAAAGTTCAATTTTCAGTCTATGAAAGGGGGGTCCAAAATATTTTTGAAAATGTTCGTTATAATTTTCAGTGAAAGTACTAATTAAAATCTACGTTCTGAAATTTTTTCAGATTTTTTAAATTGATAGTTTAGAAAATAGAGGGGGGGGGACGCTTTTTTAATGACTTTGAAGAGAAAATACATCGTGATCGAAGGGTTAAAATTAAAAATTTCTGTTACATTTTTTGTTGCATTTTAGGAGACCTTTCTAACGACACCCCACTCAATGGTGTAGGTGAAATTTTTTTTTTGAAAACACTTTTCATTTTATGAAAGGGGGGTCTAAAAAATTTTTATTTTCAAAAATCTTATCATTTCTGTTTTTGGGCCATCAATCTACGGCCGTGTACCAAATTTCATCTTATTATCTCAAAATTTTTCAGGACGCACGGACGGACATGGAGAAACTATAAGGGTTCCTAGTTTTCTACGGAACCCTAAAAATGTATCAATACTTTTTTTCCTACGAGCCACCGTTTTTGAGATATAACGATTAAAAAAGTTGTAAAAGTTGTAATCGTCATAATATGCACACGTTTCCACGCCACCTATGAGGTAGTGTACTTAGCGCGTTTTTTGACGTGGTTTCCCCAGTAGGCCAATTCCACGGGTCTGTTGTGATCCTGTTTAATTTGAAACTATTGCAAAATAATGGATATTAGCAGAGATTGAAAAGATAAAAGCAATTTAAGTTAAAAAAAAGTAGTGAAATTTAATCGTCCGAGTCGTAACTTTCAAATTCTTCTTCTTGTTCTTCTTCTTGATGTTCTTGTTCTTGTTCGTCTTGTTCTTGTTCTTCTTGTTCTTGTTCTTCTTCATTTTCATCCTGAGTACATGTAAGCTGCATTAATAGCGATGTATCGCATGTCGCCTCGTAGGAATCAAACGGATCCTCCACTATTGGTGATTCAATATTAGAGCACGACTGGCCTTGACAATGTGTACATGCCAGAGAACAAAACAGCCCGACTTTTTTGCAACCACATTTAGCACTGCACCCCTTTTTGCAGTTGCAAAAAATTGTGTTCAGCAGTTTTTCCGGCGCAAGTGGAAGTAAAGTTTGGACTGGTTCTAATGAATTGTTGACCAACTTCCAACCCCAGTCTGTAGGGTCTAGCTGATAACCAAGCCACACTTGAACTTGGTAATATACCCGAAAAAGATGTTGATGAGCAGCAACTGAGGTTGGAGGAAGACAAGCTAATTGTACTTGTTTTTTACTTTTAGTATTTTTAACGAAACATGCATGTCTATACTATACTTATCTAAGCAGGTAGTTTTTTTTAGGAGCTCCGTACATAGAAAGAAGAAAGCGAATGCCGTTAGTGATAATTTCTTGTCGAGTTGAATTACTATTTTTAAAAACTTCAGCACATTGAACTAAATTTTGTTTTTCAAACATTTTGAAAACTGTTATTTTACCCAGATATTTTACACAGATATAATGAATGAAACTTATATTATTTGAGCAACTTGAACAACATATGTGAATATTATCAAAATCCATAAAAGTACCGTTTTTTTTCTCTGATAGAATTGACTAAGAATGACCCATATTAAACACAGCGAACGAAATTCTACATCGCTAACGTCGATAAATGATTTTTTCGCGGGCTCTATTTCAATAATTATTTATTTATGGTACATCATTTTTAAAGATACCATTTTGTTCGAAATTTTACCAGCTTTAAGATTTATCTGATCTATTTTATCCTTAAACTGACAGCTCCAGTGTTATTCCCAAAGAACTGATTTTATACAGCTTTGTAAGCCCCTAGAAAGTTCTATTCAATATACTCCGTAATTTTTTTCTAGCTCGAATTTTATAATGACTGGACTATTAATATAAATGTTTACGTTATTTTTGTTTAACCCATTTACGCCCAGAGGTGCGTCAACGAAACATTATGAAAATAAGTTTTTTTGATGTTATAAAACTTCTATTTTAATTTTTATCATATGAGTTTGGTAAAAGAAGAGACTTTCTTTCATTCTGTATAAATGGAATAATTATATTATTTTTGTTAGAATTTGTACATATATTTAAAAACACGTAAAAATGACAAATTTCGCACATATTTACAATTTCAATAAATATAAGAAACTTGGAAAATTGATTAATATTTGTTCAATCTTATTTTATTGTTTATGAGTCTATCTAACGAATAGACATATTAAAAAAATTAATTTTTGTTTAGTCAGTGGCGTAGCGAGCATAATTGGCGCCCGGGGCACGATACCTTTTTGGCTTTTTTTGTCATATAAGCTTATTTTTTTAATAATTAAACATATTTAGTAGAGTCACTGGGGACTAAAACCTCGGAATCTAAGGACTTTGAATGTATTAATGTGAAACCTTCTGAATTATGTTTTATAGATAAAATAATAAAAAAATAAACATTTTTTTTCACCGCTTTTACTTTAGGGGTGATTCCCACCCCTTTTCGGGGGTGGGAACTTTTTTGGCCAAAATATCCCCGGGAATCGATAAAGGGATTAATTTTAAGCATTATATGTAGTATGAAGTTTTCTTGATAAATCAATAATTTTCGAGTTATACGCGATTGAAATCTAATAATTTGTATTGAAAAAAACACGTTTTTAAACGGGTTTTCACGGATAACTCAAAAACTAAGCGTTTTATCGGAAAATTTATAATAAACCAAATTGCATCTTATTATAAAAACAAACAAAATGTTTTTTTTATGAACGCTCTAAGTTGATGTTGAGTGTTAATTCGCAAACTACTGAAATTTAAATGTTCAACATCAAATAGCGGGAAAAACAAAGACAAATTCGGGGAAAACTCATAGAATCTTTTTTAAAGTACTTGAAGAGAGCTTCAAAATGAGTAAAGTTGATTGTACAAAAATTGACGGAGATATGATACAAATAATATTAGTATCCATATTTTTCAGCATAAAAATTATCATTTATACCCCCATCATTATCGCCAAAATCAAAATTGGACGTAATCCTTCTACAATTCCTTTCACTTGAGTACTATCAATGTGATCCAGGAGTTTTGACCGTTTTAAAAGCCTGGTTTTGAAAAAAAGTTTGATTGAAATAAGGAGAGATTTTTTATATTTTCCAAAAAAATTGTATTTTTTTTTTAATTATTCAAAAACTAAAGCAGATACAAAAAAACAGTAAACATAAAAAAAGTTTTGATTTTTAATTTGCTATAAGTTATGTTTTTTGGTTTTCTGTAGCATTAAAAATAACTGAGTTATGAACGTTTGAAGTTTAAACGGAATAATTTTAAAAATGAAGGGTTCAAATAAGTTCATGAGAGCTTATAGTTACGAAAATTTCCTACAAAATGGTTTTTGGATGGACTGTATAGCTCAAAAATTAACAGAGTTGTCGTCACAAAATCTACTTTCGTTGTATGTTAAGAGCTCCATATAGGTAATTCCCCCCACTCACCCTTAGGGGTTGATTTTCCGAAAGTTCAATTTGTCTTGTAGAGTATTTGTGCGAATGAAATTCAAGTGAATACAACTAAAAATATTTTTCCTGTACAAAATTGTCTACCCCTTTGCAACATTTTAAGGGTTGTTTTTTGGGTAATAATGAAATACATGTTTAATTGTTTGTATTATAGAGTACTTAAGCTATATTTCAAGTAAGTCTGGCCAAAATAAATATTTTTACACAAACAAACTTTTACACCCCCTTTTACCCCCGCAGTAATCAAAAACGGTGTTTTTTTATTTTTTAGCATTGTTATTTCAGCTTTTAACTATGCAGTAGAAAAGGTTTTATTAAGATTCATTGACTGGTCCTGGATTCCGAGGTTTTAAGATTTTTATGTCTTTCGGCACTCCACTAATAATGAACAAAACATTTGTTATTTTTTTTTTTAAATTTAACCGTTTGGGCGTTAATGGGTTAAACAAAAACATAAATATAATAATTATGAAATACATAATGACATATTTTTAACAAAAATATTATAGGAAACAATCATTTTATAACAAAAATACAGTTGTTTTAGCATAATGTGATTGAAATTTTAACATTAATTGATTTAAAAAAATATAAAAGTAAAACTTTTTTCAATAACATATTAATAAAAAAGTCATTATTTTACGGGCACTGAGCTGTTTAATTATAAATTAAAGATTTTCGAAAATTTTGTATTGTTAATTGTAAAAATAACACTTTTTAAGCATTTTTAATAATACTCTAGCCCTAGAATGTTTTCTTAAAAAACATTTCCCGCTTCCGAAAATATGTATAGGTACTAAATTAGCTAATAGTATTTGCTTTCGCCTCTGGGCTTAGTTCGAGAAACCGCAAAACGGCTCTACTATAGATTTGAAATACAGATAAGACTCACCTTTTGGAGTTCCACGGTGGGCTTTGCTCTACCGAGTTCCCTGTAAAAGAATTAGTATAAAGGGAACAAGGGCGTCGCGGGGTTTACCTCTAGTTTGAACTGTCAGGTGATTCCTTTTCTGCACACCGCTGTGGTACTCGAGATTTTCACTTTCAACTCACTTGTATTTTCAACACTTATAATCTACCCGAGTAAAAATTTTTATATATAATTGTATATAATTATATATAATTATATACAATTATATCGGAGATTTGGCCCGATATAATTGTATATAATTATATACAATTATATATAATTGTATATAATTATATAGAAATGTATATAATTGTATATAATTATATATAATTATATATATATATAACTATATAATTATATAATTGTATATAAATATTTTTAAATCGATTATACATCCTGGAGTTCCCCCCCCCCCCTAAACGGGAATGTATTAATTACACAGTAAATCACAGCTCTTTTTAGCAGATAGTATATATAACTATTACATATATAAAGTACTCGGATATTATTGAATCATTTTAAAAAAAATAATCTAGATGCGTATTAAGTAATATTTGAGGCCCATATTGTTGAAATAAAAATTTACAATAATTGACCGTTTAGGGGGGGGGGACTCCAGGATGTATAATAGATTAAAAAATATTTATATACAATTTTATATAATTATATAGATATATATATAATTATATACAATTGTATATAATTATATATAATTATATACAATATATATATTTATTATACAGGGTGTCCCATTTTAATCTATCACCCCCCTAATTTTTTTTATCTATCAATTAAATCAAAAAATGCTTCAAATAAAAGTTGTTTGGTTTTGAGGGGGACCCAAAATGGTGTTATTAATTTTTTATTTTTTGGACGTCTTCATGGTCAAATAGGCCCAACTTTTTTTTTTCAAATGGAAACCTATATTTTTTATTACAATATCTTATTGTTTGGAAAAAAACAAGTAGCTTTTGTTTCAAAAAAATTTTTGTATGACTCCATTTTTTTTTTAATATTAAACAAAATAATTTTAGATTTTAGTTTTTTAATAATTTTTTACTCGAAACCCATTAACTTTAGAGGAAAAATGTAAAAAACAAAAAATGTTTATTTTAATCTGATATAACTAGGAAAATTATATCAGGATTTTTTGTTAACTTTTGCTCTTCAAAATATTAAAGCAAATAAAAAATAAAATAAAAAATCCGAAATAATTTTCCTAGTTATATCATATTAAAATAAACATTTTTTACTTCTTACACTTTTCCTCTAAAGTTAATGGGTTTCGAGTAAAAAATTAGTAAAAATCTAAAATCTAAAATTATTTTGTTGAATATTAAAAAAAATGAAGTCATACAAAAAATTTTTTGAAACAAAAGCTACTTGTTTTTTTCCAAACAATAATATATTGTAATAAAAAATATAGGTTTCCATTTGAAAAAAAAAAGTTGGGCCTATTTGACCATGAAGACGTCAAAAAAATAAAAAATTAATAACGCCATTTTGGGTCCCCCTCAAAACCAAACAACTTTTATTTGAAGCATTTTTTGATTTAATTGATAGATAAAAAAAATTAGGGGGGTGATAGATTAAAATGGGACACCCTGTATATATATAATTATATATAATTGTATATAATTATATACAATTATATATAAAAATTTTTACTCGGGTAATTTAACTTTATAACTCAAACTTTTTGTGCACTTAATCAACTGTGTTTATAAGTACCACGTTTTGGTAATTCAAACGTGGTATTTATATCTAGATGATAAGCGTCCATATATGTACCTATGTCTTTCCACAGTTCTGGTTCGACTCTATTGCTTGGCAACGCACAGTGTGTAAATCGACCGATCTAGCTGGACAAAATTATTGAACATTTTTGATGTAGGATTTAAAACTATTATGGATGGGTTATACTTTATAAAATAATTTAATGTAAAAATAAAAGTTATTATTATTATTTTTAGATTTTTTTTTTATAAATCAGGTAATTTTAACAAATCTAAAATTTTATTAGGTAATTTTTTTTTTTTTTTTAATTTCTAATACTAGAAAGTTTAGGGTCTGATACCACTAGTAAATAAAAAAACGTATCCTTATTCGTTGTTATTCTGGAAATATTCCTGGTATGGCCTTCGCGAACCTTCCTGATTTCTTTGTTGCGGGTTTCTTCGGATATTTGTCCTATAGAAAGGGGACAAATATTAATAATGTATTTTGAATAACACAAATTTTTACTTATTGTACCTCTTTCTTTCTTTTTTCTAATTAAATTTTGTCTTCTGTTCTCTTATTTGCCATTTCTGGATATATATTCTGCATGATACGTCTCCTTCGTTTGCTTCAATCAGTAGAGTAAGAAAAGTTTTTGGTTGGGTACCCGACTTTTGACTTTTTTTCTTCGGAATTTCATTAAATAAATTAATTAGCAGCTTGACAGTCTCCTTTAACCAGTTTTTTAATAACGATTAAAAATTACTATGCGTCGATATTTAACCACCTATCTTCTGCGAAAATTTGCACTAATATTTTTTTATAAAAATCTTCAACTGTTCAAATAACACTTTATTATCATTATTTACACTAAACTTAGTCAATAAAAAAATATTTAGTCCATTAATACGATCGTCCTTTAGCGTTCTTTGCCACAACTCAAATAATTTCTTTCTTATAAAGGCTGGAATCATAACTGAAAAAATCAAAATTAATTAAATCGCACATATTCGCAAAATGAGTGTAATAAAAATTAAAAGTATATATTATGGGCTATAGATTCCATTAAGAATGATATTGTTGCGGGGGGGGGGGGGACTATATAACTTATTCAACTTTAAAGAGTGTAATTATTACTTTTCAGTTACTGCGTTTTTATCATTTTTTTTCACACATTAACTATATCCTTAAAATTAAATTAAATACATACCTAAATACTTTGAAGCCATGACAACAAAACACTTATATAGTTTTTTCGCAAACATGCAGACACAAAAGGCACAAGCAAATTTCGAAGCGCCTCTGAGCGGAGTGCTAATAGACACCGAGTTTTTCAGTTGTTTGGATACCTGATTTTTTCTTAGAATGCAAACTTAGCAGGTTTAAAAATATTATTCATAGTCCCTTGAAGCCTACTCTACGTAAATATAAACACGATTTTGTTGGTTTGTAACATTTCCAAATTTGACTTTTGTCCAGCTAGATTGGCCGATTTACACACTGTGCAACGGTCGGTTGTGCCATTGTATGTTTTCTTACATTGTCTTGTTCAGCTAAATTTTATCTACATTCAACGTCCGCGGTACATTAAACCAGCGGCTCTAAAAATGCAGATAAAATGGTAGCGGCGTCAACAGTATTGTTAATAATAATGCATCATACATATTTATAGCAGTGGTCCTCAAACTTTATCGACTCACAGAACCCTTACAACTAAAATGTTTTTTTCAGCGAACCCCATTGCACCCTTATAAAAATATCTTTAAATACAAATATTCAAAATAGTAGCCCGAGGAGAATTGGTTATTAGTGATGAGCAAACCAAGACCAAGACCAAGACAGTCTTGGTCTTGCTCATTGGGTCTTGGTCTTGGTCTTGGTTTTTAGAAGTTGTCTTGGTCTTGGTCTTGTATAAATGTCTTGGTCTTGGTCTTGTATAAATGTCTTGGTTGGTCTTGCTATACGTGCTTATTTTTCATTAAAAATAAAAAAAATAACTGAGCCATTTGTCGAGTTAAAAAATCAAATCAAATAAAAATAAATAAATGTATCCTTCAACAAGAAAATTAATATAAATTAAAAAAATATGCTATTTCGTCATTTATACTTTTTTATACATACATGAAATGTAATCCAAACTTCCATACTAATATTATAAATGCGAAAGTGTATCTGTCTGTCTGTCTGTTTGTTACCTTTTCACGGCTAAACCGCTGAACCGATCTTGATGAAATTTGGTAGGGAGATAGCTTACACCCTGAGAAAGGACATAGGGTACTTCGAATCCCAAAAATTCATCCCCTAAGAAATTGAAAGGGGGTGGAAATGTTTGTATGGGATTTTTTTTAATATTTCACCCCCTGTCATATATGACGGGCTGTAATTATTTTCATTCGATCCGGCGGGAAAAATACTACGGGAATGGGGGTTTTAGGGGGGAAAACAACCCCCTATCTTCCATAGGAACCGAGATATTTACGATTTTGTATAATGATTGTAAACCAAAACAAATGAATATATATATATTTCACCCCCTTTCACATATGAAAGGTTGTAATAAGTTTCATTCGATCTGGCGGGAAAAATACCATGGGGGTGGGGGTTATAAGGAAAAAAAACAACAACCTATCTAACTTATAAGCCGAGATAAATGCGAAAGTGGATCTGGCTCTCTGTCTGTTTGCTATTTTTTCACTGCTAAACCGCTGAACCGATTTTGATGAAATTTGGCAGGGATATAGCTTACACCCTGAGAAAGGACGTAGGCTACTTCGAATCCCAAAAATTCATCCCCTAAGAAATTGCAGGGGGGTGGAAATATTTGTATGGGAAATATTTCACCCCCTGTCACATATTAAGGGTTGTAATTATTTTCATCCGATCCGGCGAGAAAAATACTACGGAAGTGCGGGATTTTAGGGGGGAAAACAACCCCATATCTCCCATAGGAACCGAGATATTTACGATTTTGTAAAATGAATGGAAACCAAAACAATATAAAACATATATATTTCACCCCCTTTCACATATGAAAGGCTGTAATAAGTTTCATTCGATCTGGCGGGAAAAATACCATGGGGGTGGGAGTTATAAGGAAAAAAAACAACAACTTATCTAACTTATAAGCCGAGATAAATTGATAAATGCGAAAGTGGATCTGGCTCTCTGTCTGTTTGCTATTTCCCATACAAATATTTCCACCCCCTTGCAATTTCTTAGGGGATGAATTTTTGGGATTCGAAGTAGCCTATGTCCTTTCTCAGGGTGTAAGCTATATCCCTGCCAAATTTCATCAAAATCGGTTCAGCGGTTTAGCCGTGAAAAATAGCCAACAGACAGAGAGCCAGATTCACTTTCGCATTTATGATATTAAAATCTTAAATATCTCGGCTTATAAGTTAGATAAATTGTTGCTTTTTTTTTATAACCCCCACCCCCATGGTATTTTTCCCGCCAGATCGAATGAAACTTATTACAACCTTTCATATGTGAAAGGGGGTGAAATATATATATTTTCTATTGTTTTGGTTTCCATTCATTTTACAAAATCGTAAATATCTCGGTTCCTATGGGAGATAGGGGGTTGTTTTCTCCCCTAAAACCCCACACTTCCGTAGTATTTTTCTCGCCGGATCGGATGAAAATAATTACAACCCTTAATATGTGACAGGTGGTGAAATATTTCCCATACAAATATTTCCACCCCCTTGCAATTTCTTAGGGGATGAATTTTTGGGATTCGAAGTAGCCTATGTCCTTTCTCAGGGTGTAAGCTATATCCCTGCCAAATTTCATCAAAATCGGTTCAGCGGTTTAGCAATGAAAAAATAGCAAACAGCCAGAGACAGATCCACTTTCGCAATTATAATATTAAAATCCTAAATATCTCGGCTTATAAGTAAGATGTTTTTTTTTCATATAACCCCCACCCCCATAGTATTTTGTAATGCTTGGTTTTTTACGATAAAAAAAAACAAGACTCTTGGCAAGACTCTTGGTCTTGCACTCTTAGTCTTGGTTTTGGTCTTGGTCTCGAGCACTTAGTCTTGGTCTCGAGCACTTAGTCTTGGTCTTGGTCTTGGTCTTGAAATTTTACAAGACCAAGACTACAAGACCAAGACTGATTTTGCTCATCACTATTGGTTATGCGCAAGTATTTATGCTATTTAGCTATAAAAGCAGAAAAACTCACATATATAACTACCCAGGAAAAAAACGATCAGATTTAATTGGATCCAATTTTTTTCAGATCTGTAAAATGGTTATCCAATTGGATCTGACCGGATCCAATCAGATCTGATAATAGCGGCCAATTTTCAGATCTAATTAGATCTGATTGGATCCAATTTGATCTGATTGGATCCAATTTGATCTGATCAGATCCAATTGGATCTGAAAATTTTCCACTTTATCAGATCTGATTGGATCCGATCAGATCCAATTGTATCTAACCAGATCTGAATTAGAGAATAATTTGTTGTTTCTACTGAACAACTCATCATTTAATATTTATAAGAAAAAAATATTAGGACATTACCTACCTACCTTTATACAACTTGGAAACATGCTTCTCTGGCGATAGTTAATTTGCGATTTTTTGCATCCGATCAGATCAAATTGGATCTACTCAGATCTGATTAGATCTGATCAGATCTGATTGGATCCAATCAGATCAGATTGAATCCAATTGGTTCTAAAATGGGAAATAAAATTTTTCATCAAAAATAGCATCAGATCAGATCAGATCCGTAATTTGGCTCATTCAGATCTGATTAGATCTAATTAGATCTGATCGCTTTTTCCTGGGTATGTATTTTATAAACATTAGTTATTTTTTGTAATGCATTAATTTTCAAATTTGTATTTTTTATTAAGTTAATAAACACCAGTGATTGTTTCATTTTTTTAACTCGCAGAACCCCCAGAGAGGTATATCGCGGAAAGTAGTTTGAAGACCTTTGCACTATAGTAACGCATATTGGTGGTTTAATTCCGAGTAGTTGGTATTCTTTTATCGATACAAAATACGATCTTCTTTATTGTGAATTTGTTTAAATGCTGTTTGTGATTTATTACACGTACATATGTACATTTATAATTTGACGTAATGTAATTAGATATCGAAAAGAACGTATGATATATAAAATTTTTTAAACAATCGACCTTACGAAGTTGTAAAAATTAATATATAGAAAATATTGTTTTATAATTAATTACAATTATAATAACTTAGTTAAGGTTATAGGATACAAAATACACAAAAAAATACATTGCTTATTTGTCATAGGATAAACCGTTTTCAAGAAATATCGATAAAAAATAAAGCATGCAGAATTTTACTTAATACGGATGCTTCAAATTACAAATAATAAATTCATATTCTTATTCTATGATTAAAGGTAAGAAAAAAAGTTCATATAAAGAAACCTCCTAATATGAATCCTCTAAGATCTATAGCCAGTTCTATTACTGTTACACGTAGTTTACCAGCTTGACTAAAAAATGAAACTAAAAATGGCTATTTGTTGATAAGGATGAATTTTTTGAGCTATACTGCTTAACTGTATTAATTTTTATCATAGAAGAAGAATATAAATTTATTATTTGTAATTTGAAGCATCCGTATTAAGTTAAATTCTGCATGCTTTCTTTTTCATCGATATTTTTCAAAAACGGTTTATCCTATGATAAATAAGCAAAGTATGTTTTTGTGTATTTTGTGTCATATAACCTTAAATCAGTGCTCAACTTTATAAAAAAATTAAAGAACAAAAAATACTAGATAAAAATCGATGGGCCCACTGGCCCCATACATCTCTAGTCTAAATAATAACTAGTTAATATGAGAAATAGATAACATTTATTATTACTAAACAGAATACCAAATTTCATTATTTTATCACAAAGGGTTATCTTAGTACGTCTGGTACATGAAAAAACCCTGCACTTTTTGATTGGAGTATGCTACTTTCTGTGGTCATATATAAGGTCAAAAGAAAGATTTTCAGATAGGGAGCCACTTTAAAATCCGTGTAGAACACTGTTATATGGGCTATCAAAGATAGCCCCCATCGGTGTCATAAAATTAGCTTTATCTCTGCTCCTAGTCATCCGATTTCAATTTTCTTTTGTTTATTTTAATGTTTTTATTGCGAAGATTATTTTTTGTCATTATTGATTTTTCCCTAAAACTTAAGGATCCCCCACAATTGTTGAAAATCTGAAAATTTCATTTTTCTTACGAACTTAATTGTTATATAACTTTCTTATCGTGCCCAATATCATTTTTTTACTTCATATAAAAAATAAAGATAATTTTTTCAGCATTTTATTGATATCAAGATAATACTGTTTAAATGAACAAATTCTTTGGAAATCGCCAGTTAAACTAAAAAAATAGGCAAATTTTGGATCATTATATTCAATTTTATTTGAAAAAGTTCATAATAGAATAAAATGTTTAAAACAAAAATTGTAGAGTACGTTATTTTCTACAATTTATGTTCCATTGATTTTTTTGTATCTCTTACCAATTAAGAAATATATATTTTTAAATTTAAGTTTAATTTTTTTTTCAAATTTTTTTTAAAGTTCATAATAGAATGAAATTTTTATAACAAAAGTTGTAGATATCGCTATTATCTATAGTTTATGTTCTATAATTTTTTTTATATTTTTAATCAGTAAGCCAGAATAATTTGTTTTATATATGGAGATATACGTACAATTTTTTATTGTATAAGAAAGTTCAGTGACATTCATGAAAGATTTTACAATTTTTTAACTATCCCATATGAAAAATTTGACCCCAACAAAAAATTTCATATAATAAAAGGTATACAACATAGAATAATCCAAAATTAGTCCATTTTTAGGGTTCCGTAGAAAACTAGGAACCCTTATAGTTTCTCCATGTCCGTCCGTCCGTCCTGAAAAATTTTGAGATAATAAGATGAAATTTGGTACACGGCCGTAGATTGATGGCCCAAAAACAGAAATGATAAGATTTTTGAAAATAAAAATTTTTTAGACCCCCCTTTCATAAAATGAAAAGTGTTTTCAAAAAAAAAATTTCACCTACACCATTGAGTGGGGTGTCGTTAGAAAGGTCTCCTAAAATGCAACAAAAAATGTAACAGAAATTTTTAATTTTAACCCTTCGATCACGATGTATTTTCTCTTCAAAGTCATTAAAAAAGCGTCCCCCCCCCTCTATTTTCTAAACTATCAATTTAAAAAATCTGAAAAAATTTCAGAACGTAGATTTTAATTAGTACTTTCACTGAAAATTATAACGAACATTTTCAAAAATATTTTGGACCCCCCTTTCATAGACTGAAAATTGAACTTTCATTTTTTTTCCCACTTACCCTATTGAGTGGGGTGTCATTTAATAGGTCTCGTAAAATGCAATAAAAAACGTCAAATAACTTTTTGATTTTAACCCTTCAGTCGCGATATATTTGCTTTTTAATGTCGCTGTCAGAGCGTCCCCCCCCCCTCTATTTTTTAAACTATGGATTCAAAAAATCTGAAAAAAATTCAGAATGTAGCTTTAAATTGGTACTTTCACTGAAAATTATAACGAACATTGTCAAAAATATTTTGGACCCCCCTTTCATAGACTGAAAATTGAACATACATTTTTTTTCCCACTTACCCTATTGAGTGGGGTGTCATTTAATAGGTCTCGTAAAATGCAATAAAAAACGTCAAATAACTTTTTGATTTTAACCCTTCAGTCGCGATATATTTGCTTTTTAATGTCGCTGTCAGAGCGTCCCCCCCCTCTATTTTTTAAACTATGGATTCAAAAAATCTGAAAAAAATTCAGAATGTAGCTTTAAATTGGTACTTTCACTGAAAATTATAACGAACATTGTCAAAAATATTTTGGACCCCCCTTTCATAGACTGAAAATTGAACATACATTTTTTTTCCCACTTACCCCATTGAGTGGGGTGTCATTTGATAGGTCTCCTAAAATGCAATAAAAAACGTCAAATAACTTTTTGATTTTAACCCTTCAGTCGCGATATATTTGCTTTTTAATGTCGCTGTCAGAGCGTCCCCCCCCCTCTATTTTCTAAACTATCGATTCAAAAAATCTGAAAAAAAATCAGAATGTAGCTTTCAATTAGTACTTTCACTGAAAATTATAACGAACAATGTCTAAAATATTTTGGACCCACTTTTCATAGATTGAAAAGTGAACTCACATTTTTTTCATTTACCCCATTGAGTGGGGTGTCATTTGATAGGTCTCCTAAAATGCAATAATAAAAGTCAAATGACTTTTTGATTTTAACCCTTCAGTCACGAAAATTTTGAAAAATACTTTTTATAAATCGTAGTGAGAATGACTACGGAACCCTATCATGTGCGTGCCCAACACGCACTTGCCCGTTTTATTCTTAGTTCAACTCGCAATTTCTAAAGAAGTTATTCATTAAAATAGTATTATTTTCATATTAATAAAATGCTGAAAAAATGATCTTTCTTTTTTATTTGATGTAAAAAAATGATATTGGGCACGACAAAAAAGTTATATAACAATTAAGTTCGTAAGAAAAGTGAAATTTTCAGATTTTCGAAAATTGTGGAGAACCCTTAAGATTTAGAGAAAAATGAGTAGTTACAAAAATTATCTTCTCAATAAGAACTTTAAAATAAACAAAAGAAAATTGAAATCGGATAACTAGGAGCAGAGATAAAGCTAATTTTATAACACCGATGGGGGCTATTTTTGATAGCCCATATAAAAGTGTTCTACACGGATTTTAAAGTGGCTCCCTATCTGAAAATCTTTCTTTTGACCTTATGTATGACCACAGAAAGTGGCATACCCCAATAAAAAAGTGCAGCGTTTTGGCTTTATTTGCCACGTACCAGACGTACTATCTAGATTCTAGATATTAAATAAAAACTCGTTTTAGTTAAATATTTCGAGGCCTGTAGTTCCCTCACGAAAAATTTTCACACATGTTCATTAGAAGTTTTTTGCTTAAAATATTTTTAAGTATGTATAGGTACAATTACTAGGGACCTGAACCTGAACCCGAACTATAACCCGAAAAACCGTATCTATTTTTCATGAACCTGAACCCGAACCGAACCACTGTATTTCGGTCAGCGAATCTGAACCCGTTCAAGAAATTATTTATAATATTTTATCAATTTCCTCCATTGATTTTTAAAAGTGATTGTAAAATGTACAAATTGGAAATTTATTTGAATTATTAAGAATTTATTTTCAATTTGCAAAAATCTGAAAAGTATAGGTAGATTTCAATCTTTAAAATGTATTTTTGTTTTTTACTATTTTTTTCTAACAGTATCTTCGTCCCTTAATTTTTTTGAGAAATATATATTATTATATTTATAAACTATAAATATAATAATATACATTTGTTATAATAAATGGAGATTTGAATAACTTGATTTTTACTTTCTTATACTCATGTATATGAAATATACATATAGTATAAGTAAGTATAGTAAACGCGATTTTTTTCGAAATCCGGATTTTGATGGAATTATCAATTTTGACCTTCCCTGAATCCATTTTGACTATTGTCGCCATGATGTCTGTCTGTTTGTCTGTCTGTCGGTCGGTCTGTAGACGCTGTATCTCAAATACGACAAATCGTAGAAAGATGGAATTTTATACTTAAAATTAATTTTTTCCTGGGATAAAAACCTCCTATTTTTGAAAACGATCACTCAACCGGAAACGGATGTTTACCTACATCGATTTTTGAATTTTTCGAATTACATTGAAACAGTGCGAATTAGAGAAAAATGATCAAGTTGAAAACTGTAGGTAATATTATTATCTATAATTTATGTTCTATTCATTTTTTCGAAAAAACAAATTTCAGAAAAAAATATTTTTTTAACAAGTATCCGTTTTTAATTACATTTCAAATGGTTCATAACAGAGAAGAAATATCTGCCATGAGTGTCATGGGACTTTCTTAAACATATCACAGAGACTGTACGTATTTGCCATAGGTACCATGGGTCTTTCTTATACGTAATATTGAGAATAAACACTACACTCTATTTCATTTAGTTTGCAGTGCTCGCCGGGTGACTTGACGGTCAAATCACCCGACAACCAGTAAAGATAATTCTAAATAATGATTATAAAAAAATATTTCTGGCTAAATCAACTGTGTTGGAAGAAAATGTATGGATAATAAATTATAGATAATAACATACTCGACATTACTTATCTAAAACATTTTTGTCTTATTTAAAAAAATTTAAAAAATGACAAGAGTAAACATCCGTTTCCGGTTTAGTGATCGTTGTAAAAATTAAGTGGTTGTCTTCCCAAATGAAAGTTTAGTAAACGCGATTTTTTTCGAAATCCGGATTTTGATGGAATTATCAATTTTTACCTTCCCTGAATCCATTTTCACTATTTTCGCCATGATGTCTGTCTGTCGGTCGGTCTGTACACGCTGTAACTTAAATACGACATATCGTAGAAAGGTGGATTTTTTTACTTAAGATTAATTTTTTCCTACATCGATTTTTGAATTTTTCGAATTACATTGAAACAGTACGAATTAGAGAAAAATGACCATGTTGAAAACTGTAGGTAATATTATTATCTATAATTTATGTTCTATTCATTTTTTCGAAAAAACAAATTTAATTTTTGAACTGAAATGTCTTAAATAGCTCTAATTCGTCTTGAAACGACTGAATCGATGCATATTGACTTGATTTTACTGATTTCGAAGCAATCCGATCGATTCACGAAATTCGAATTTTTTGTATTAATGATATGAACTGAAATGACTTAAATACTAATTCGTCTTAAAACGACCAAATCGATGTATATTGACTTGATTTTACTGATTTCGAAGCAATCGGATCGATTCACGAAATTCGAATTTTTTGTACTAAATGATATGAACTGAAATGTCTTAAATAGCTCTAATTCGTCTTAAAACGACCGAATCGATGCAAATTGACTTGATTTTACTGATTTCGAAGCAATCCGATCGATTCACAAAATTCGAATTTTTTGTACTAAATGATATGAACTGAAATGTCTTAAATAGCTCTAATTCGTCTTAAAACGACCGAATCGATGCAAATTGACTCGATTTTACTGATTTAGAAGCAATCGGATCGATTCACGAAATACGATTTTTTTGTACTAAATGATATGAACTGAAATGTTTTAAATAGCTCTAATTCGTCTTAAAACGACCAAATCGATGTATATTGACTTGATTTTACTGATTTTGAAGCAATCGGATCGATTCACGAAATTCGAATTTTTTGTACTAAATGATATGAAATGAAATGTCTCAAATAGCTCTAATTCGTCTTAAAACGACTGAATTGATGCAAATTGACTCGATTTTACTGATTTCGAAGCAATCGGATCGATTCACGAAATTCGAATTTTTTTTACTAAATGATATAAACTGAAATGTCTTAAATAGCTCTAATTCGTCTTTAAACGTTTGAATCGATGAAAATTGACTTGATTTTACTGATTTCGAAGCAATCGGATCGATTCACGAAATTTGAATTTTTTGTACTAAATGATATGAACTGAAATGTCTTAAATAGCTCTAATTCGTCTTAAAACGACCGAATCGATACAAATTGACTTGATTTTACTGATTTCGTAGCAACCGGATCGATTTTTTTTACTAAATGATATAAACTGAAATGTCTTGAATAGCTCTAATTCGTCTTAAAACGACTGAATTGATGCAAATTGACCCTATTTTACTGATTTCGTAGCAATCGGATCGATTCACGAACTTCGAATTTTTTTACTAAATGATATGAACTGAAATGTCTTAAATAGCTCTAATTCGTCTTTAAACGACCAAATCGATGTATATTGACTTGATTTTACTGATTTCGTAGCAATCGGATCGATTCACGAAATTCGAATTTTTTTTACTAAATGATATGAACTGAAATGTCTCAAATGGCTCTAATTCGTCTTAAAACGACCAAATCGATGCATATTGACTTGATTTTACTGATTTCGAAGCAATCCGATCGATTCACGAAATTCGAATTTTTTTTACTAAATGATATGAACTGAAATGTCTTAAATAGCTCTAATTCATCTTAAAACGACCAAATCGATGTATATTGACTTGATTTTACTGATTTCGTAGCAATCGGATCGATTCACGAAATTCGAATTTTTTTCACTAAATGATATGAACTGAAATGTCTTAAATAGCTCTAATTCGCCTTAGTACGACCGAATCTATGTATATTGACTTGATTTTACTGATTTCGAAGCAATCGGATCGATTCACGAAATTCGAATTTTTTGTACTAAATGATATGAACTGAAATGTCTCAAATGGCTCTAATTCGTCGTAAAACGACCGAATCGATGCATATTGACTTGATTTTACTGATTTCGAAGCAATCGTATCGATTCACGAAATTCGAATTTTTTTTACTAAATGATATGAACTGAAATGTCTTAAATAGCTCTAATTCGTCTTAAAACGACTGAATTGATGCAAATTGACCCTATTTTACTGATTTCGAAGCAATCGGATCGATTCACGAAATTCGAATTTTTTTTACTAAATGATATGAACTGAAATGTCTCAAATGGCTCTAATTCGTCTTAAAACGACTGAATCGATGCATATTGACTTGATTTTACTGATTTCGAAGCAATCGGATCGATTCACGAAATTCGAATTTTTTGTACTAAATGATATGAACTAATGAAATGTCTTAAATAGCTCTAATTCGTCTTAAAACGACTGAATCGATGCATATTGACTTGATTTTACTGATTTTGAATCAATCGGATCGATTCACTTAATTCGAATTTTTTGTACTAAATGATATGAACTGAAATGTCTTAAATAGCTATAATTTGTCTTAAAACGACCAAATCGATGTAAATTGACATGATTTTACTGATTTCGAAGTAATCGGATCGATTGGGGTTGAGGAATTGAAGTAAAGTAGTCCACCGGCTATAAACGCCGTGCGATGAAAAGAAACTTCAATACCGGGGGTATAGCTGAGCCTAGCACTAAAGCACAACTGTACCCAAGACCGATGGGTACCATCTACAGTTGATAGATGGTATGTGATCTTAGATTGCATCCTTCACGAGGTGGCCCTGTTGAAACTAAACCCGGCGGATCTAGACTGGGAAGTCGATAAACATCCCCCCAGCCCAGCTGTCGTGTCGTGGCTAAGGGCCTGCACTGGGGTAAACGGCGCCGACTGCTGACTAACCTAGTTACCGAAGCAGTCGAAAAATCCTGCATCTTCCTGGCCTGTGGTTATGTTTCGCAGGATAGGTGGATGTGGGGGGGTCTTGGCTTAATCGCCTGGACCAAGAGGAGTTAACCTCAATAAAAGAATCCTAAATCTCACGGTGGGAGGCCAGGCCAAAGAGATGCGTGACTGTCTAGAAGATCAGTACATACTGGTTATCACCTTGGGAAACCTGGCGAAATCCCATTGTATCTAGCCTTGCCCCGTAAGAGGCTGTCCGGGGAATGACACACACTTGCCTCACTACTCGTGGGAACAAAATGGATCCGCAAAGTAAGACAAATGAGGGCTCCCCACCGGGGGACCTCAACCTCGATGCCGGAGGCCCCTCTGGGGAAACCGGCACCGCAACGACACGTCCTCAAGAGGCCCCTGAAAAGGGGCCACTAGAGGATGTAAACAGACTCCCACCAAAGGAGAAGAAGGATCGAGAGAACGGAAACTAACCATTGGTTAATGACAGGTATCTCATGTATCCAAATTAACTTACAACACTGCATCTCTGCTACTGATTCCTTGTGTCAGCAGATAGCAGCGCATGCAGACATCTGCCTAATACAGGAACCCTGGGTTTATGGGGGCCATGTAAAAGGCTTTCTCACCAATGGAGGCACTACATGGTATTGTGCCTCAAATGAGAATCCACGTACATGCATTTATGCATCAAATAGAACATATTTCACCCCCTTACCATCTTTCTGTTATAGGGATTTGGTCGCAGCCAATCTACGATTGGACAGCAGTACAGGACGGAGAGATCTTATTATCTGCTCTGCCTATCTGCCGTACGACTCATCAACTCCACCACCTACTAGAGAACTAGAGGAGCTGATAACCTATTGTAGGAATGAAGGGAAGGACCTTCTTATTGGTTGTGATGCGAACTCTCACCATACCCTATGGGGAAGCAGTGGCGTCAACGAAAGAGGAAGGGCTTTCCTAGAATTCCTACAAACAACCAACCTCGAAATTCTGAACCGAGGAAATTCTCCGACCTTCATTACATCTAGAAGGCAAGAAGTAATAGACATAACACTTGGGTCCCTATCTATCACCCAAGATGTAGAAAACTGGCATGTGTCAACTGAACCGACCTTATCGGATCACAGGTACATATGCTTCAGGCTAACCTCAACTTCTCCCGTTCTTGAAACGTACAGAAATCCCAAATCTACCAATTGGGCTTCCTACAAGGAGGACCTTTTGAGTAGACTACACGGGATTCAGAACGAACCCAGAAGCCCAGGAGAAGTAGAGCTGGCCGTAGACTGTCTACAGAGGGCCATCATCACATCGTATGAGGACAACTGCCCTCTACGTGTGCATAAAGATAATAATAATACCCCTTGGTGGAGTTCATCACTAGATAAGCTTCGCAAAGAAACACGTAGGCTATTTAACATAGCCAAACGCACACGAACACCTGACGATTGGGAACACCACAAGATGTCCCAACAAAGGTACAAAAATGCCATAAGGCAATCAAAGCGAACAACATGGAAGGCCTACTGTGAAGACATAGAAAGTATGCCTAAAGCAGCAAGGCTCTGCAAAGTTCTCGCAAAAAACCCTAGGAGCAGGTTGGGGGCCTTACAACTTCCTAATGGTGACTTCACCACCACCAACAAGGAGGTACTTAGGCTCTTGATGAAGACACACTTCCCTGATTCTAGAGAGTTACAAAGTAACACGCCGATGATGGAGGCTCCCCAGATTAGACCTTCAACTAATGACTGGAAGGTGGCCTCCAAAGTCGTAACTTACGAACGCACGAAATGGGCGATCGCATCGTTTGCCCCTTTCAAAGCAGCAGGCCCTGATGGTATCTTTCCGGCTCTCCTGCAGGAGGGACAGGAAGTACTAACTAGGCCGCTATACCACATATTACGAGGCTGCCTTGCTATGGGATATGTTCCTGTCCCATGGCGGGCGGCCAGAGTAATATTCCTCCCTAAACCTGGTAAGGACTCTTACTTCCAGGCAAAAACATTCCGACCCATCAGTCTCACCTCCTTTCTACTAAAAGTGCAGGAGAGACTGGTGGATCGGTATCTGAGAGACGGATGCCTAATGCAATACCCATTGCATCAGCATCAACACGCCTACCAAAGAGGCAAATCCACTGAGACGGCCCTTCACCAAATCGTCCACAAAGTCGAGAAGGTCCTGAACTATGGAGAATATGCTCTGGGTACGTTCCTAGATATCGAAGGTGCTTTTGACCGCACAACCTTCGAATCTATACACAATGCTGCTTTAGAGCATGGAATGGAACCCACTATTGTCAAGTGGGTCGAGTACATGCTTAAAAACAGAAATATTAAAGCCACGCTAAAGGGGGACTCCGTGAAAGTATCTGCCAGCCGTGGGTGCCCGCAGGGAGGTGTACTATCACCACTCCTGTGGTGCCTCGTGGTTGACGGACTTCTGCGGAGGCTCAATGAAGCGGGTTTTTACGCACAAGGCTATGCTGATGATATAGCAATCATCATAGCCGGAAAATTTCTCGGCACGATATGCGAAGCAACTCAGCACGCTCTGAATATCGTGCAAGACTGGTGTAACAAGGCCCAGCTATCGGTAAATCCATCCAAGACCGAGCAGGTCCTGTTCACACGAAAGCGGAAGATGGAGGGTTTGAGAAAACTATCCATCTTCAACAAAACACTGGAACTGTCCGGAGAAGTCAAATATCTGGGAGTTATCCTAGATGCCAAACTTACCTGGAACAGCCATGTGAAAAGACAAGAACAAAGGGCCTGTGCAACCTTTTGGACGTGCAGACGCACTTTAGGCAAAACATGGGGGCTGAAGCCAAGAATCGTGCACTGGTTCTACACGGCTGTCGTTCGCCCCCTATTAACATATGCAGCTCTTGTATGGTGGCCAAGAACTGAACTGGCTACCACAAGGACCACACTCGCCCGAGTGCAGAGACTGGCGTGCCTTAGCATCACAGGCGCTATGCGAACTACCCCGACGTCGGCTATGGAGCTGCTGCTTGGCCTTGTGCCTCTACACTTGGTGATAGAGGCCGAGGCCCAGGCGGCGGCATACAGGCTAATGCGTACGGGGCACTGGAAACCCACTCAGGAAAATACGGGACATACCAAAGTTGCCTCAAGACTGAGGTCGACCATTCCCATTTCCCAAATGGGAAGTGACGGTATGATCTCCTATTTTTCCTTTAGCAAACCCTACAAAGTGTATATCCCAGAAAGGGAAGAATGGCGCTCCAACGACCGTTCCTTCCTAAAACCCCATGGCCTCGTCTGGTATACAGATGGGTCGCGGAACAGGGAAAGTACTGGAGCTGGAGTGTACGGAGAAAAACCCAGGGTCAAACTCAAATTTGCCCTGAGTAAATTTCCCACAGTCTTCCAGGCAGAAATCTATGCGATAATTGCCTGCGTAGAAGAAAACCTCAAACGAGGATACAAAAGTAGACATATCTAAATTTGTTCCGACAGCCAAGCTGCCATAATGGCCCTACTCTCTCACAAGATAGGGTCACGATTGGTCGAGGAATGTCGACAAAAACTCACTAAACTCTCAGCTGAGAACTATGTGAAGATCCTATGGGTTCCAGGCCATAGTGGAATCAAGGGAAATGAAGAAGCTGACGCTCTAGCGGTAGCTGAAGCGTGCGAACCTTTAACAGGTCCAGAACCAGCCTTCGGAATATCCCCAAAAAACGTGAGGCACGAGATCTGGAACTGCGCCATTGAGCGGTTCCAGCAATCTTAGACCTCTAGACAAAAGCCTAGACAAGCAAGATCCTTCATCAAGGACTACTCGCCTAAGACAACAGAATATCTTCTGAACTTAAGCAGAAGACAACTCAGAATCGTAACGGGCCTCCTAACAGGCCACGGGTACATGAACAGTCATCTCCACACTATAGGCATAGCGCCTAACCCACAGTGCAGGAAATACCACACAGAGGAAGAAACCTCAGAACACATCCTATGTGACTGCATAGCACTTACAGCATTAAGGAGCAAATACCTTGGCTCCCCTTTTCTCGAGTCAAAAGACATTCAGGACATGTCGAGGAAAAGGATCCTATGCTTCATCTTAGAACGACCGAATCGATGCAAATTGACTTGATTTTACTGATTTCGAAACAATCGAATCGATTCACGAAATTTGAATTTTTTGTACTAAATGATATGAACTGAAATGTCTTAAATAGCTCTAATTCGTCTTAAAACGACCGAATCGATGCAAATTGACTTGATTTTACTGATTTCGAAGCAATCGGATCGATTCACGAAATTCGAATTTTTTTTACTAAATGATATGAACTGAAAAGGTTTAAATAGCTCTAATTCGCCTTAAAACGACCGAATCGATGCAAATTTACTTGATTTTACTGATTTCGAAGCAATCGGATCGATTCACGAAATTCGATTTTTTTTTTAATAAATGATATGAACTGAAATGCCTCAAATAGCTATAATTCGTCTTAAAACGACTGAATTGATGCAAACTGACTCGATTTTATTGATTTCGAAGCAATCGGATCGATTCACGAAATTCAAATTTTTTGTACTAAATGATATGAACTGAAATGTTTTAAATAGCTCTAATTCATCTTAAAACGACCAAATCGATGTATATTGACTTGATTTTACTGATTTCATAGCAATCGGATCGATTCACGAAATTCAAATTTTTTGTACTAAATGATATGAACTGAAATGTTTTAAATAGCTCTAATTCATCTTAAAACGACCAAATCGATGTATATTGACTTGATTTTACTGATTTCATAGCAATCGGATCGATTCACGAAATTCGAATTTTTTTTACTAAATGATATGAACTGAAATGTCTCAAATGGCTCTAATTCGTCTTAAAACGACTGAATCGATGCATATTGACTTGATTTTACTGATTTCGAAGCAATCGGATCGATTCACGAAATTCGAATTTTTTGTACTAAATGATATGACCTGAAATGTCTTAAATAGCTCTAATTCGTCTTAAAACGACTGAATCGATGCATATTGACTTGATTTTATTTATTTCGAAGCAATCGGATCGATTCACGAAATTCGAATTTTTTGTACTAAATGATATGAACTGAAATGTCTTAAATAGCTATAATTCGTCTTAAAACGACCAAATCGATGTAAATTGACTTGATTTTACTGATTTCGAAGTAATCGGATCGATTCACGAAATTCGAATTTTTTGTAGGTACTAAATGATATGAACTGAAATTTCTTAAATATCTCTAATTCGTCGTAAAGCGACCGAATCGATGCATATTGACTTGATTTTACTGATTTCGTAGCAATCGGATCGATTCACGAAATTTGAATTTTTTTTACTAAATGATATGAACGGAAATGTCTCAAATGACTCTAATTCGTCTTAAAACGACCAAATCGATGTAAATTGACTCGATTTTACTGATTTCGAAGCAATCGGATCGATTCACGAAATTCGAATTTTTTGTACTAAATGATATGAACTGAAATGTCTTAAATGGCTCTAATTCGTCTTAAAACGACTGAATCGATGCATATTGACTTGATTTTACTTATTTCAAAGCAAGCGGATCGATTCACGAAATTCGAATTTTTTGTACTAAATGATATGAACTGAAATGTCTTAAATAGCTCTAATTCGTCGTAAAACGACCGAATCGATGCAAATTGACTTGATTTTACTGATTTCGAAGCAATCGGATCGATTCACGAAATTCGAATTTTTTTTACTAAATGATATAAACTGAAATGTCTTAAATGGATATAATTCGTCTTAAAACAACCAAATCGATGTAAATTGTCTTGATTTTACTGATTTCGAAGCAATCGTATCGATTCACGAAATTCTAATTTTTGTACTAAATGATATGAACTGAAATGTCTCAAATAACTCTAATTCATCTTAGAACGACCGAATCGATGCAAATTCACTTGATTTTACTGATTTCGAAACAATCGAACCGATTCAAGAAATTTGAATTTTTTGTACTAAATGATATGAACTGAAATGTCTCAAATAGCTATAATTCGTCTTAAAACGACTGAATTGATGCAAACTGACTCGATTTTATTGATTTCGAAGCAATCGGATCGATTCACGAAATTCAAATTTTTTGTACTAAATGATATGAACTGAAATGTTTTAAATAGCTCTAATTCATCTTAAAACGACCAAATCGATGTATATTGACTTGATTTTACTGATTTCGTAGCAATCGGATCGATTCACGAAAGTCGAATTTTTTTTACTAAATGATATGAACTGAAATGTCTTAAATAGCTCTAATTCGTCTTAAAACGACTGAATTGATGCAAATTGACCCTATTTTACTGACTTCGAAGCAATCGGATCGATTCACAAAATTCGAATTTTTTTACTAAATGATATGAACTGAAATGTCTCAAATGGCTCTAATTCGTCTTAAAACGACTGAATCGATGCATATTGACTTGATTTTACTGATTTCGTAGCAATCGGATCGATTCACGAAATTTGAATTTTTTTTACTAAATGATATGAACGGAAATGTCTCAAATGACTCTAATTCGTCTTAAAACGACCAAATCGATGTAAATTGACTCGATTTTACTGATTTCGAAGCAATCGGATCGATTCACGAAATTCGAATTTTTTGTACTAAATGATATGAACTGAAATGTCTTAAATGGCTCTAATTCGTCTTAAAACGACTGAATCGATGCATATTGACTTGATTTTACTTATTTCAAAGCAAGCGGATCGATTCACGAAATTCGAATTTTTTGTACTAAATGATATGAACTGAAATGTCTTAAATAGCTCTAATTCGTCGTAAAACGACCGAATCGATGCAAATTGACTTGATTTTACTGATTTCGAAGCAATCGGATCGATTCACGAAATTCGAATTTTTTTTACTAAATGATATAAACTGAAATGTCTTAAATGGATATAATTCGTCTTAAAACAACCAAATCGATGTAAATTGTCTTGATTTTACTGATTTCGAAGCAATCGTATCGATTCACGAAATTCGAATTTTTGTACTAAATGATATGAACTGAAATGTCTCAAATAACTCTAATTCATCTTAGAACGACCGAATCGATGCAAATTCACTTGATTTTACTGATTTCGAAACAATCGAACCGATTCAAGAAATTTGAATTTTTTGTACTAAATGATATGAACTGAAATGTCTCAAATAGCTATAATTCGTCTTAAAACGACTGAATTGATGCAAACTGACTCGATTTTATTGATTTCGAAGCAATCGGATCGATTCACGAAATTCAAATTTTTTGTACTAAATGATATGAACTGAAATGTTTTAAATAGCTCTAATTCATCTTAAAACGACCAAATCGATGTATATTGACTTGATTTTACTGATTTCGTAGCAATCGGATCGATTCACGAAAGTCGAATTTTTTTTACTAAATGATATGAACTGAAATGTCTTAAATAGCTCTAATTCGCCTTAATACGACCGAATCGATGCATGTTGACTTGATTTTACTGATTTCGAAGCAATCGTATCGATTCACGAAATTCGAATTTTTTACTAAATGATATGAACTGAAATGTCTTAAATAGCTCTAATTCGTCTTAAAACGACTGAATTGATGCAAATTGACCCTATTTTACTGACTTCGAAGCAATCGGATCGATTCACAAAATTCGAATTTTTTTACTAAATGATATGAACTGAAATGTCTCAAATGGCTCTAATTCGTCTTAAAACGACTGAATCGATGCATATTGACTTGATTTTACTGATTTCGTAGCAATCGGATCGATTCACGAAATTTGAATTTTTTTTACTAAATGATATGAACGGAAATGTCTCAAATGACTCTAATTCGTCTTAAAACGACCAAATCGATGTAAATTGACTCGATTTTACTGATTTCGAAGCAATCGGATCGATTCACGAAATTCGAATTTTTTGTACTAAATGATATGAACTGAAATGTCTTAAATGGCTCTAATTCGTCTTAAAACGACTGAATCGATGCATATTGACTTGATTTTACTTATTTCAAAGCAAGCGGATCGATTCACGAAATTCGAATTTTTTGTACTAAATGATATGAACTGAAATGTCTTAAATAGCTCTAATCCGTCGTAAAACGACCGAATCGATGCAAATTGACTTGATTTTACTGATTTCGAAGCAATCGGATCGATTCACGAAATTCGAATTTTTTTTACTAAATGATATAAACTGAAATGTCTTAAATGGATATAATTCGTCTTAAAACAACCAAATCGATGTAAATTGTCTTGATTTTACTGATTTCGAAGCAATCGTATCGATTCACGAAATTCGAATTTTTGTACTAAATGATATGAACTGAAATGTCTCAAATAACTCTAATTCATCTTAGAACGACCGAATCGATGCAAATTCACTTGATTTTACTGATTTCGAAACAACCGAACCGATTCAAGAAATTTGAATTTTTTGTACTAAATGATATGAACTGAAATGTCTCAAATAGCTATAATTCGTCTTAAAACGACTGAATTGATGCAAACTGACTCGATTTTATTGATTTCGAAGCAATCGGATCGATTCACGAAATTCAAATTTTTTGTACTAAATGATATGAACTGAAATGTTTTAAATAGCTCTAATTCATCTTAAAACGACCAAATCGATGTATATTGAGTTGATTTTACTGATTTTGTAGCAATCGGATCGATTCACGAAGTTCGAATTTTTTTTACTAAATGATATGAACTGAAATGTCTTAAATAGCTCTAATTCGCCTTAATACGACCGAATCGATGCATATTGACTTGATTTTACTGATTTCGAAACAATCGTATCGATTCACGAAATTCGAATTTTTTACTAAATGATATGAACTGAAATGTCTTAAATAGCTCTAATTCGTCTTAAAACGACTGAATTGATGCAAATTGACCCTATTTTACTGATTTCGAAGCAATCGGATCGATTCACGAAATTCGAATTTTTTGTACTAAATGATATGACCTGAAATGTCTTAAATAGCTCTAATTCGTCTTAAAACGACTGTATCGATGCATATTGACTTGATTTTATTTATTTCGAAGCAATCGGATCGATTCACGAAATTCGAATTTTTTGTACTAAATGATATGAACTGAAATGTCTTAAATAGCTATAATTCGTCTTAAAACGACCAAATCGATGTAAATTGACTTGATTTTACTGATTTCGAAGTAATCGGATCGATTCACGAAATTCGAATTTTTTGTAGGTACTAAATGATATGAACTGAAATGTCTTAAATAGCTCTAATTCGTCGTAAAGCGACCGAATCGATGCATATTGACTTGATTTTACTGATTTCGTAGCAATCGGATCGATTCACGAAATTTGAATTTTTTTTACTAAATGATATGAACGGAAATGTCTCAAATGACTCTAATTCGTCTTAAAACGACCAAATCGATGTAAATTGACTCGATTTTACTGATTTCGAAGCAATCGGATCGATTCACGAAATTCGAATTTTTTGTACTAAATGATATGAACTGAAATGTCTTAAATGGCTCTAATTCGTCTTAAAACGACTGAATCGATGCATATTGACTTGATTTTACTTATTTCAAAGCAATCGGATCGATTCACGAAATTCGAATTTCAAAGCAAGCGGAAACTGACTCGATTTTATTGATTTCGAAGCAATCGGATCGATTCACGAAATTCAAATTTTTTGTACTAAATGATATGAACTGAAATGTTTTAAATAGCTCTAATTCATCTTAAAACGACCAAATCGATGTATATTGACTTGATTTTACTGATTTCGAAGCAATCGGATCGATTCACGAAATTCGAATTTTTTGTACAAAATGATATGACCTGAAATGTCTTAAATAGCTCTAATTCGTCTTAAAACGACTGAATCGATGCATATTGACTTGATTTTATTTATTTCGAAGCAATCGGATCGATTCACGAAATTCGAATTTTTTGTACTAAATGATATGAACTGAAATGTCTTAAATAGCTATAATTCGTCTTAAAACGACCAAATCGATGTAAATTGACTTGATTTTACTGATTTCGAAGTAATCGGATCGATTCACGAAATTCGAATTTTTTGTAGGTACTAAATGATATGAACTGAAATTTCTTAGATAGCTCTAATTCGTCGTAAAACGACCGAATCGATGCATATTGACATGATTTTACTGATTTCGTAGCAATCGGATCGATTCACGAAATTTGAATTTTTTTTACTAAATGATATGAACGGAAATGTCTCAAATGACTCTAATTCGTCTTAAAACGACCAAATCGATGTAAATTGACTCGATTTTACTGATTTCGAAGCAATCGGATCGATTCACGAAATTCGAATTTTTTGTACTAAATGCTATGAACTGAAATGTCTCAAATGGCTCTAATTCGTCTTAAAACGACCGAATCGATGCATATTGACTTGATTTTACTTATTTCGAAGCAATCGGATCGATTCACGAAATTCGAATTTTTTGTACTAAATGATATGAACTGAAATGTCTTAAATGGCTCTAATTCGTCTTAAAACGACTGAATCGATGCATATTGACTTGATTTTACTTATTTCAAAGCAAGCGGATCGATTCACGAAATTCGAATTTTTTGTACTAAATGATATGAACTGAAATGTCTTAAATAGCTCTAATTCGTCGTAAAACGACCGAATCGATGCATATTGACTTGATTTTACTGATTTCGAAGCAATCGTATCGATTCACGAAATTCGAATTTTTTGTACTAAATGATATGAACTGAAATGTCTTAAATAGCTCTAATTCGTCTTAAATAAACTGAATTGATGCATATTGACTTGATTTTACTGATTTCGAAGCAATCGTATCGATTCACGAAATTCGAATTTTTTGTACTAAATGATATGAACTGAAATGTCTTAAATAGCTCTAATTCGTCTTAAAACGACCGAGTCGATGCATATTGGCTTGATTTTACTGATTTCGAAGCAATCGGATCGATTCACGAAATTCGAATTTTTTTACTAAATGATATGAACTGAAATGTCTTAAATTGCTCTAATTCGTCTTAAATAAACTGAATTGATGCAAATTGACTCTATTTTACTGATTTCGAAGCAATCGGATCGATTCACGAAATTCGAATTTTTTGTACTAAATGATATGAACTGAAATGTCTTAAATAGCTCTAATTCGTCTTAAAACGACTGAATTGATGCAAATTGACTCGATTTTACTGATTTCTAAGCAATCGGATCGATTCACGAAATTCGATTTTTTTTTACTAAATGATATAAACTGAAATGTCTTAAATGGATATAATTCGTCTTAAAACAACCAAATCGATGTAAATTGTCTTGATTTTACTGATTTCGAAGCAATCGTATCGATTCACGAAATTCGAATTTTTTGTACTAAATGATATGAACTGAAATGTCTTAAATAGCTCTAATTAGTCGTAAAACGACCGAATCGATGCATAATATTGACTTGATTTTACTTGTTGAGTACCTCTGTACTATGTACGTCATTGTTGAGTACCTCTGTACTATGTACGTTTTATATTTATTGTTTTTGATTGTTAATTTAAAGGTGGCTTTGCCATTTTTGTTAGTTGTTATGTGTTGTTTTTGTTTTAATAACGAGTTGAAAAAATATATTCAGAAAATTATTGTGTGTAAAGATATGTAACGTTATTATATCAATATACATATTATAAAAATATATTGTTTGTGATTCCGAGGCGTGGTATTTGATGCCATTAAATAAGTGTAATTTCTTCATCTAATTAATTATAATTTTTTCTAATATTTAACCGCTAATATCGAAGGAATTTAATTTAAATAGTGTTAACATTGTGTTTCGAGTTAACTGGTCCTAAGGCGTGTACATTTTTGGTCTATCATCGAACATTTTGGTCCACTTCGGCACGGATACGATCAAGCGTATATGGAGCATTATAATTAACGAAGATTTAATAGGAAAATCACAAATTTCGACATCACTATTTTCGTCTGTTTGTTGATCACAGCCACCTCTACTATACTGGACATTCATTTGGATATCATAGACAAGAGTGAAGATAGCACCACCGCGTCAAGTTAAGTTGGCTGCATTGTGTTCGAGTGACTACTTTTGATTGTTTGTGTCAAATTTCATATGTCAGATGTGTTTATAAAGGTGAATTGAAGTAAGGACATCATTTGGACATAAACAATTCGAAGATAGCGCCGGCGTCAAGATAAGTTTGGTGCATTGTGCATTGTGTTTACCTTTGATTGTTTGTGACAAATTTTATATGTCACTTGTGTTTTTTAAGGTATGATTTATGTTTAAATACCTTTAATTTTTGAGACTGTAAGTTGTTTTTTATATTTAATTTTCGTAGTTGTCAAATAGATGATTTTTTATACGATATTTGGTATTTGAGGTTAACTGATTGTTGTCGAAAATATTTTTCAAAAAATATTAATTGTTGTGATTTGACAGCTGCAGTAATTTTCGTGTATATTGGATATTTAAAGTCATCTTCTTGATAATTTATTTTACATTGAGCATTCTTTTCTATTTTAATTAATTTCATTTGCTACATACTATATTGTTTTTACTTCACTAAAAATGACTGACAATATTAAAGCTTTGTTAGCAAAGAGAAAGTATATAAGGGGTAGAATAACTGATATAGAAAATCAATTAGGTGATGTACATTCTATCACCGACTCTACCGAATTACAATGTGGGTTAGATAGGTTGACCGATGTGTTCAGTAGTTTTCAAAATGTACAAATAGAATTAGAAATACATGACGAGAAAAAATATGCTCCTGAAGCATTGAAGTCATTCAATTTCGTTACCTACAATTCATTTGCCAATTTTTGCGGGTGATTATGATAAATGGATGAATTTTAAAGATTTATATGCCAGTTTAGTACACGATAACACACAGTTATCAAATATTAAAAAATTTTACTATCTCAAAACATGTATAAAAGGTAATGCATTGTCACTTATCTCCAGCATTGAATGTACAGATGCTAATTATATTAGAGCTTGGGAAACGCTATTAGAGCGATATGACAACAAAATATTAATAGCAAATACACATTTGAGAGGTATATTTAATTTAACAAAGGCAACCAAAAATTCAGCTACCAGTTTAAGAAATTTATTGAATGAATTTACACAACATCATGATAGTTTGGAAGCTTTAAAAATTCCAAATATGCACGATTTATTCCTTATTCATATTTTGTCGGAAAAGGTCGATTTCGAAACTATTAGAGAATTTGAAATTCAAAGAAACGATAATGAGTTCCCAACATTGGAAATATTCAAAAAATATTTAAACAATAAATGTCGAGCTCTTGAAACTGTTACTCGCGGAGAATCTGTTTCCACGTCGAGTTTTAGTAAAAAATCTATTTCTTGCCTTGCTTCAAAGAACTTACAACAAAAGTGTCTTTATTGTAAAGGGGTTTCTCATTTCTTATATCGTTGTTATCAGTTTCAAAAATTAAAACTTGACGAACGTCGTTCATTTGTAAATAAATTACAGCTTTGTTATTTTTGTCTAAGTGATAAACACCAGTTCTCTAAATGTAATAGTGCATATACGGGTTGTCCCAAATGTCAAAATAAAAACCATCATGAACTACTTCATAAAGACATTTCTCCAGGAGAAGAAAATGTTAACTCTTCTACTAAAGGCACTTCATGTATAATATCTAACAATAATGAAAGTGAATCGCTCAATTGTGTAGATGAAAATGTAATTTCAAATATTAGTTGTCAAAAACATGTGATTAATAGTAATCACAAAATTATATTGTTATCAACTGCTATTGTTAAAGTAGTCGATGCCAATGGTGCTCATCAGAATTGTCGAGTGCTTTTGGATAGTGCAAGTGATCCTAACTTTATCACTAGTACATGTTTAAAACGTTTAAACATTTCTGGATGTAAATCTAACTGGCGTGTTTCAGGGTTCGGGGGAAACACATCTTCTGTTTCAGAAATAGTTAACATCGAATTACAATCCAGAGTGTCAAATTATAAAATTAAAATACAATTTGGGGTTATTGATAAAATAACCGATAAGTTACCCTTGTGTAGTTTCAATAAGAATGAAATGCGTTGGCCATCTTTTGTTCGTTTAGCTGATCCAAACTTTAACATCTCTGGTGAAATAGATATGCTCATTGGATCAGAAATGTTTTATAAAATTTTACACACTAATTATGCCGTCACATTACTTTCACGTGTAACGGAAAATGTTATAGAATTACCTAAACCAATGACAACTTTATTTAAAACTAATGATAATAAATATGATTTTTATCCATTAGAAAAAGTTGATCGTTTTTCGTCTTTTAATTACTTACAAAAAGCTTTTGCGTTTGTATTTCGTTTCATGTATAATACTACATCTAAAAGTGTTAACAAACCAAAGGAATTTTTATCAATTATCGAATTAGATAACTCACTGAAATTAATAGTTCGTGAGTTACAACAACATTATTTTTCAAAGGAAATATTGTTACTTACTAGAAATGAAGCATCTCCTAATAATGTAGATTTAAGTTTTAGTAAATTAAAATATCTTCATCCATTTTTGGATCAAAATGGAATTATACGTGTAGGTGGCAGACTTAATTATTCATCTGTTTCTGAATCACAACGTCATCCTATGATTCTTCCAGCGGAAGATCATATTACTAAATTGATCATTTTGAATGAGCATGAAAGACTGTTGCATGCAGGTGCTCAGTCTACTTTAGCCAATTTACGTTTACGTTTCTGGATCATTAACGGTAGAAATAAAATACGATATATTATTCATAAATGTATTAAATGTTTTCGTTTTGTAGCTAAACCTGCTGAACAGATCATGTCAGATCTACCATCTGTGCGTGTTACACCCCACAGACCTTTCCTTTATGTAGGATTAGATTATAGTGGAGCTGTTGATATTAAACAATCGCGTTTACGTAAAACCCTTATTACTAAAGGTTATATTTGTCTTTTTATTTGTATGTCTACTAAGGCAGTTCATTTGGAACTTGTTTCCGACATGTCGACTTCTACCTTTATAAGTGCTTTACGTAGATTTATGTCACGTCGTGGGAAACCCAAAAGAATATATAGTGATAATGGGACTAATTTTAAAGGTGCTCGAAATGATTTATATAAAATGCTCAATGATAAATTAAGTATCGCTAATATTTATAACAGTATGACTCAGGATGCAGTGGAATGGAATTTTATACCACCCGCTTCTCCCCATTGGGGAGGATTGTGGGAATCGGGTATCAAACTCATTAAATATCATTTAAAACGCATAATGTTGAATACTTTGTACACTTATGAGGAGCTTAATACTCTACTTGTGCAAATTGAGGGCATTGTGAATTCCAGACCCCTTCATCCTTTGTCGAGTGAACCTGAGAACATAGTGTGTCTCACGCCAGCTCATTTTTTAATAAATGAAAATTTATCTGGTCTCCCTGAGGCTGGACTTGTGGATGTTAATGTACATCGCCTGTTTCAGTGGAATCAAATTCAAAGACTTCGTCAATTGTTTTGGCGTCGTTATAGCTCAGATTATCTTAATTCTCTGCAGCAAAGAACCAAATGGGTTCATGTGAAGGATGATATTACTCCTGGTACTATGGTACTAGTCAAGGAAGATAACATTCCTCCTCTTAACTGGTGCTTGGCCAGAGTCATAGAAACATTTAAAGGAAAAGACGAGCATGTTCGTTCTGTTTCCATTAAAACAAAGTCTGGTATTTATACTAGGCCTATAACAAAAATTTGTGTATTACCCATTGAATAGTTTCGGTTGAAATATAATATTTCAACGGAGGGGTGTATGTTGAGTACCTCTGTACTATGTACGTCATTGTTGAGTACCTCTGTACTATGTACGTTTTATATTTATTGTTTTTGATTGTTAATTTAAAGGTGGCTTTGCCATTTTTGTTAGTTGTTATGTGTTGTTTTTGTTTTAATAACGAGTTGAAAAAATATATTCAGAAAATTATTGTGTGTAAAGATATGTAACGTTATTATATCAATATACATATTATAAAAATATATTGTTTGTGATTCCGAGGCGTGGTATTTGATGCCATTAAATAAGTGTAATTTCTTCATCTAATTAATTATAATTTTTTCTAATATTTAACCGCTAATATCGAAGGAATTTAATTTAAATAGTGTTAACATTGTGTTTCGAGTTAACTGGTCCTAAGGCGTGTACATTTTTGGTCTATCATCGAACATTACTGATTTCGAAGCAATCGGATCGATTCACGAAATTCGAATTTTTGTACTAAATGATATGAACTGAAATGTCTTAAATAGCTCTAATTCGTCTTAAAACGACCGAATCGATGTATGTTGACTTGATTTTACTGATTTCGAAGCAATCGGATCGATTTACGAAATTCGAATTTTTTGTACTAAATGATATTAACTGAAATGTTTTAAATAGCTCTAATTCGTCTTTAAACGACTGAATCGATGCATATTGACTTGATTTTACTGATTTCTAAGCAATCGGATCGATTCACAAAATTCGAATTTTTTGTACTAAATGGTATGAACTGAAATGTCTCAAATGGCTCTAATTCGTCTTAAAACGACCAAATCGATGCATATTGACTTGATTTTACTGATTTCGAAGCAATCGGAACGATTCACGAAATTCGAATTTTTTTTACTAAATGATACGAACTGAAATGTCTTAAATAGCTCTAATTCGTCTTAAAACGACCGAATCGATGCAAATTTACTTGATTTTACTGATTTTGAAGCAATCGGATCGATTCACGAAATTCGAATTTTTTTTACTAAATGATATGAACTAAAATGTCTCAAATGGCTCTAATTCGTCGTAAAACGACCGAATCGATGCATATTGACTTGATTTTTCTGATTTCGAAGCAATCGGATCGATTCACGAAATTCGAATTTTTTGTACTAAATGATATGAACTGAAATGTCTTAAATAGCTCTAATTCGTCTTAAATCGACTGAATTGATGCAAATTGACTCTATTTTACTGATTTCGAAGTAATCGGATCGATTCACGAAATTCGAATTTTTTTTACTAAATGATATGAACTGAAATGTCTTAAATAGCTCTAATTCGTCTTAAAACGACCGAATCGATGCATATTGACTTGATTTTACTGATTTCGAAGCAATCGGATCGATTCACGAAATTCGAATTTTTTTTACTAAATGATATGAACTGAAATGTCTCAAATGGCGCTAATTCGTCTTAAAACGACTGAATCGATGCATATTGACTTGATTTTACTGATTTCGAAGTAATCGGATCGATTCACGAAATTCGAATTTTTTGTTCTAAATGATATGAACTGAAATGTCTTAAATAGCTCTAATTCGTCTTAAAACGACTGAATTGATGCAAATTGACTCGATTTTACTGATTTCGAAGCAATCGGATCGATTCACGAAATTCGAATTTTTTTTACTAAATGATATAAACTGAAATGTCTTAAATGGATATAATTCGTCTTAAAACAACCAAATCGATGTAAATTGTCTTGATTTTACTGATTTCGAAGCAATCGTATCGATTCACGAAATTCGAATTTTTTGTACTAAATGATATGAACTGAAATGTCTTAAATAGCTCTAATTCGTCGTAAAACGACCGAATCGATGCATAATATTGACTTGATTTTACTGATTTCGAAACAATCGGATCGATTCACGAAATTCGAATTTTTTGTACTAAATGATATGAACTGAAATGTCTTAAATGGCTCTAATTCGTCTTAAAACGACTGAATCGATGCAAATTTACTTGATTTTACTGATTTCGAAGCAATCGGATCGATTCACGAAATTCGAATTTTTGTACTAAATGATATGAACTGAAATGTCTTAAATAGCTCTAATTCGTCTTAAAACGACCGAATCGATGCATATTGACTTGATTTTACTGATTTCGAAGCAATCGGATCGATTCACGAAATTCGAATTTTTTTTACTAAATGATACGAACTGAAATGTCTTAAATAGCTCTAATTCGTCTTAAAACGACTGAATCGATGTAAATTGACTTGATTTTACTGATTTCGAAGCAATCGGATCGATTTACGAAATTCGAATTTTTTGTACTAAATGATATTAACTGAAATGTTTTAAATAGCTCTAATTCGTCTTTAAACGTTTGAATCGATGTAAATTGACTTGATTTTACTGATTTCTAAGCAATCGGATCGATTCACGAAATTCGAATTTTTTGTACTAAATGGTATGAACTGAAATGTCTCAAATGGCTAAAATTCGTCTTAAAACGACCAAATCGATGCATATTGACTTGATTTTACTGATTTCGAAGCAATCGGAACGATTCACGAAATTCGAATTTTTTTTACTAAATGATACGAACTGAAATGTCTTAAATAGCTCTAATTCGTCTTAAAACGACTGAATCGATGCATATTGACTTGATTTTACTGATTTCGAAGCAATCGGATCGATTCACGAAATTCGAATTTTTTTTACTAAATGATATGAACTGAAATGTCTCAAACAGCTCTAATTCGTCGTAAAACGACCGAATCGATGCATATTGACTTGATTTTACTGATTTCGAAGCAATCGGATCGATTCACGAAATTCGAATTTTTTGTACTAAATGATATGAACTGAAATGTCTTAAATAGCTCTAATTCGTCTTAAATCGACTGAATTGATGCAAATTGACTATATTTTACTGATTTCGAAGCAATCGGATCGATTCACGAAATTCGAATTTTTTTTACTAAATGATATGAACTGAAATGTCTCAAATAGCTCTAATTCGTCTTAAAACGACTGAATTGATGCAAATTGACTCGATTTTACTGATTTCGAAACAATCGGATCGATTCACGAAATTCGAATTTTTTGTACTAAATGATATGAACTTAAATGTCTTAAATAGCTCTAATTCGTCTTAAAACGACTGAATTGATGCAAATTGACTCGATTTTACTGATTTCGAAACAATCGGATCGATTCACGAAATTCGAATTTTTTGTACTAAATGATATGAACTGAAATGTCTTAAATGGCTCTAATTCGTCTTAAAACGACTGAATCGATGCAAATTTACTTGATTTTACTGATTTCGAAGCAATCGGATCGATTCACGAAATTCGAATTTTTGTACTAAATGATATGAACTGAAATGTCTTAAATAGCTCTAATTCGTCTTAAAACGACCGAATCGATGCATATTGACTTGATTTTACTGATTTCGAAGCAATCGGATCGATTCACGAAATTCGAATTTTTTTTACTAAATGATACGAACTGAAATGTCTTAAATAGCTCTAATTCGTCTTAAAACGACTGAATCGATGTAAATTGACTTGATTTTACTGATTTCGAAGCAATCGGATCGATTTACGAAATTCGAATTTTTTGTACTAAATGATATTAACTGAAATGTTTTAAATAGCTCTAATTCGTCTTTAAACGTTTGAATCGATGTAAATTGACTTGATTTTACTGATTTCTAAGCAATCGGATCGATTCACGAAATTCGAATTTTTTGTACTAAATGGTATGAACTGAAATGTCTCAAATGGCTAAAATTCGTCTTAAAACGACCAAATCGATGCATATTGACTTGATTTTACTGATTTCGAAGCAATCGGAACGATTCACGAAATTCGAATTTTTTTTACTAAATGATACGAACTGAAATGTCTTAAATAGCTCTAATTCGTCTTAAAACGACTGAATCGATGCATATTGACTTGATTTTACTGATTTCGAAGCAATCGGATCGATTCACGAAATTCGAATTTTTTTTACTAAATGATATGAACTGAAATGTCTCAAACAGCTCTAATTCGTCGT